>CM032333.1:91908911-92508911 GCA_019022515.1 Quercus aquifolioides | reverse complement strand
CATGAAAGTATAAAATCACTTTCAAAAACAAATAAAACACTCAAAAATCTTTTTCGGTTTGATCATCAAGTATTTGAGCATACACATCACATTTGAACATGTACAATCACACAAATGAGATAAGCATTTATTGAATCAAAGTCTTGTGTGTTGTGGGTGAGTATCAAGTGTGAAATAGTCCTTAGACCAGAACGAAGCTTCAATGATCAATTCAATCGAGTCATACACAACTGATATGAAATCAAGTGGACTATCTCAATTATAGAAATAAGTATATATGACCTCCCACAGATTGATTACATAGCTTAGAAGCTTTTCATTTGGCTTCTGCATAAATCATAAACTGATTACACTTGATCCATTTTGGATGATACATCTCATTTTTAAGATTGGTGCTTGATATTTTTGATATATCAACAGTTAGAATTAGCCTTTGGCTTTTTGAGCATCATACATTTCAAAACACAAGTCGCTTTCCCTTTTTCCTAGTCAAATACTAGTATGTGCGACAGGCTTTTGCAGCTCGATATCTCTTTTCATTTGGAGATTTATATTTAGTGAGCTATTTTGCAAAAACAAAAAAATAAAGTGGGAAGAGATATAGACACAAGTCCATCAAGACTATTGACCAATCATTCATGACAAGCTTGAAGATCTATTTACAACAATCACACATAATTTTCAAGATTTCTTCCACAAAGATCAATGTGCATACAAAACAAGCTAAACTCGTAAATGCACTACGCCATTAGTACGAAGGTACTAGGCCAAACTCACATGAGATATGCACAAAACGAGCGATCAAACTTTTTGAAGATTTTTCAATTTTTATGGGTTTTGAATTTTTGAACACACTCAAAAACAAATCGAAATGAAGTAAGATCAACAAAACAAAAACAGGCACAAGCCAAACAGGTAAAAGAAACATGCTATAAAATGAAGGCAATGCATGATAAGATGCAACAGCAAAAGTCCCTAAGCATTGGAAGAATTAGTGCATGGACATGTTATAATGCTTATGCATGAGTACCCCTCTTCACCCACACGTCATGTGCGTTTAGGGTGATATCCTTGACGGATTGGGTACGAGAGTTGGGACTTTCAAACCTTCGTGTGAAGCTTTCCAAACAATTTGTGAAGGCACTGATCATCGTCAATCATTTCGGGATCACGATTTTGACTTCTTGTTTGCTCACCACCCCAAGACCTCTCGTCATTTCTCCTTCCTTGTGACCGAGGAGCGCTTGCATTGTTCAATGCTCTCAGCTTATGACAGTTGGGTCTTGTATGTCCTTGTAATCCACAAAAGTGACATAAATGATTCGTTCTAGGACCCTATTGTGATCTTGGAAGTGATCTTCCTTTAGATCCAAATCTGGCTTCTGATTGATTACGGGGCTTATTAAACACCCGCTGATCAACCACATTCTTCTACTTTTTAGCCTTAACTTTCTCAGGAGTCGGCTCTTCTACAACCGTATCTTTGGCCTTCACGAACTTCACTTCTTTGGTGACATTGGTTGATGAGCTGCTCCCTCCGGTATATCCCAGTCCAGACTTGTCTGAGGCATGTTTTTGAGATGAAATAACATCATCTAGCTTCTTGGAGGAGACCCTTTCTATCTTGGCATGTGCTTGCACTACCTCTTGCTCAAGAAATCTCACTTTTGTGTAAGCTTCTGATAGCTCACCATTTAGTGTTTCAATCTCACACTTCGCCTCTTTATATCGCACCAGAAGGCTTTTGTAATCCTCCTAAGCCCTCTTCATCTTTTTGATGGCTACGTTAGCCACCTTTGCATATCCACTGGTCTTCTCAAGGAGGGAATTATAAGTCTCTTGCAAACGCACTTCTTCTCCATCTACCTCATCTTCAGATTCCTCAACTATTCCAATTGATTCCAAATCAGAGTGCTCACCAAGCTTTTTCACAAGTGCACCCAAATCATCTGAGGAATCCACATGAGCAATGGTCATAAATGCGGAGTAGTTTCCTTCTCCGTCACAGCTCTCTTCAGAATCAGAATTTGAGGAATCCGAATCACTCAGCGTTGTGGCATACGCCTTACCCTTTCCTCTTAGATAATTTGGACACTCCTTCTTGAGATGTCCATGGCCATTGCATTCATAACACACGATGTCTGACGGAGATTGAGAATCCTTCCCCTCTATTGAAGGGTTTCCCACTGTTCTTCATCTTCAGAAATTTGCGGAAGTTTTTCGCAAGAAATGCTACTTCCTTTTCCACTCCATCTTCTTTGGAGGAATCATCCATTCTTTCGGTGATGGTTTTGAGAGCAAGCGATTTACTCGTCTTATGGGAAGGCAGTCCAAGCAAATACGTTTGAAGAGACCCAATGAGCTCTTGGATCTTAATTTCATCCAAATCTTTGCTTTCCTCTATGGCTGTGACTTTTGCTCGAAAGCTCTCCGGTAAGGACCTCAAGATTTTTCTCACCACCTTAATATCTTCAATCTTCTCACCAAGATTGAGCTTAGCAATAACAATTTCGTTGAGCTTCTTATAGAACGAATCAAAAGATTCATCATCACCCATCTTGAGCTCTTCAAATTTGGGGGTAAGCATCTGGAGCTTTGTGTCCTTAACTTTCTTTGTACCTTCATAGGTAGTCTCCAAAATCTCCTAAGCTTCCTTGGCAATTGTCATGTGAAATATCATGTGGAATTCATTTGGAGACACACCACAGAAAATAGCATTTAAAGCTTTACTATTAGCATTAGCCGCCGCAAGAGTTGCCTTATCCCAAGTGGATTTTGCAGCCTCCGGCCTAGTCCAACGTACTTCAACCGCATCCCAAATGGTATCCTCAATAGAGCATAAAAATGCCCTCATTCTAACTTTCCAGAAAGCATAATTGTTACCATCAAAAAATGGTGGAACATTTAGGGATTGAGACCTATCCATCTCAAAAAGGGTCAAGGATCACACTCAGGTATTTAAACCACAGCGAGTGTATCCGCTCTGATACCAATTGAAAGTTCGAAAATGTGTCGAAAACACACGAGCAGTTTAGACCCCCAAAATAAAGTTACGGCTTGGTTGATTTTACACTAACTTAATACTAAGTGTGGAATAGTGTAAACACAAGCGTATAAGCACGACAACTACTCTAATTCATATTTAAAGCAACACAGCAATAAAAATGAAATAAACAAGAGTAGGGAAGAGAGATGAAAACACAGATAACATCGAGACGTGTTATCGAAGAGGAAACCGAAGAACTCGGCGAAAAACCTCTCCGCCACCCTCCAAGCGGAAATCGATCCACTAGACAATCAGTTGGGATACATGGGTTAGCAAGAGACCCTCCAAGCCTAATCTACCCGATGTACCTAAGCCCTCCAAGCTCCTACTCCAATAAGGCTTCTCGGAACCGTGTCTAGTCTTAGTTCTCCGGATCCCGCAACAAGCTCCATGTTGCATCTGCCATCATCGGCTTCTTCCAATGCTTCCTAGTAGCACCAAAACGTCACTTCACACTCTGAAAGGGTATGGTAAGTGTTTGGGCTATCAACCTCTCAATGGTATGGAAATGGAGAGGTAGGAGATGAGGAAATTTCCAAAACAAATGTGTAGAGGATTGTGGGTATAACAATCTCTAACTCTCAAGGTGTTTGGCTAGGGTTTTCTCTTAGAGGCCCTCCTTTCAATTGTGGGTAATGTGGGTATAAATAATGTGAGTACAGAATGTGTGAATCAGACTGGACAGGCTGGCAGAACAGAATGCCTCACGGGTGTCTCGCGGGAAGGCCTTACCCGCGAGATACTCGCGAGACACAGCTATCTCCACCTGGCCTGACTCTTTGCATTCCAGCATGTGCAGGGCACATGTATCACTTCGCAGGAAGCTAAGTCGCGAGATACCCGCGAGAAATCTTTAGTCTTCAAATGCTTGAGTCTTCACACTCTCTCTCTAACACACAACCCTTACAATGAAATCCCACAACAAATACAGGGTACAACAGATTGAATATAATTACAATCAAATTTGGCACGGAATATAAGCCAACAAAACATATAGTTGTAAATAATAACTTTACACATCTCAGCATAAGCATGGCTAGAAGAACTCCCAATCAAAACAATAAGTAATGTTAGGAGAGCGAATAAAAAATTTGAAATTTTAAGAGGTAAAATCAAAATTACCCTAAAATTTAAGAGTCTAATTTACAATTTTGTTTTTAAAAAAAAAGTAGTTGAGGAGTGGGCTTCGCAGGCATGCAATGGTTGAATATGATGACTATTATTTATGCCAAAATTTTCTTTATTTTTTTTAGCAACACTTCAGACACAAAAATTACGCAACATTTTTTACAATATCTAAGCTCACCACTGATATAATTTTTTACCTATTACTAATAATAATCTGGTTGGTGTGAAATTTTGTGTATCTATAGAGTCTCTCTTGGTTTTTTAATGGAAGAAAAAAAATATTGCAATAGTTAGGTATAAAAGATACATCCTTAACAAAGAGGTCAACGGAAAAAAAAGGGTGCATTCTCAAGTCAGATATTTAAAAACACGTCATATATATATATTAATTAATCTATTGCTATTACTTTTTTTTAAAGGAAGACAAGTCATGAAATAGAAAATAAAAAATAACCATTTCTTTGTAATTATAAGGAAAGGAATAAGGTAATTAACGCTAAACTTTTGCATGAGCTACAAGAAAAAGGGGAAAGAAACTACCTCAAGGAGCTTCCAAGGCCCCACTAACTGGCGTAGAGCTCCCCGACTAAGCATATCCAAGGAAGAGTAAAAGTAGGCCAAGCATGCGTGCGTCCAGTTGGTAGTCCGAGCCCTCTCAAAGTCTCGAAAAAGGGCTAGCCACATCAAAGATGCGAATAAGTACACCCCCAACAGGTACAGGAAAAAGAACTTGGCCATCCGGGCACACTCCTTAGCCGTCCCTTGTGGGCGACGCATAAAATCTGCCTCAAGGTCAGTGTAGCGGGCGTAGCATACCTCCTCTCGAGCAGCTTTGCACCCAGCTGAGTGCCTGACTCGTCCTCCAAACTTATCGGGACTCCATCAAACCACAGGTCAGTCATGCGGTGGAAGTCGTGAGGAGTGATGGTCATCTCCCGATCAACAATATGGAAGGCGTGAGTAGTGTCCCACCACCTTTCAGCTAAGGTTTGTGCCAAGACAGTACTAGCAGACCTCTCAAGTAGCAAGCAGAGGACGGGCACAAAACCCGCAGTACGAATGTGACCCCGAGTCTCCTCGGTAAGGATGTTGTACCATACCAATGCCTGGCTAGTGCTCCCACTACCAGAATATGGAGCTAAAACTTGCAAAAGGAGAATGGGATTAAATTCATGATTAGGTGAAAAGAATAGTGGGAAAATGATATTGGATTCACAATAGAGTGAGATGTGATGTGAGGCATACAGTGGGATGCAAAAATGGTGAGGAATGATGTTAAAATTGCAAACAGATGAAGAACAGATGAAAAAGGAGTCCAAATGCCCAAACTAGGGTTTCTGCCTGGCACCATGTGTGCGTAGGAAGATAGCTAAATACGCAGAATTATGCACGCGTGCGTAGGTTGGAGGCTGCGCGCACATGAATTGAAGAACGGATACACGCGCGCAAAAACAAGTCTGCGTACACATGAATACAAGCTACGCGCGCAAAAACATATCTACGCATGCAAGCCCAAACATGCGCATGCAAGAATGAACACAGAAGGGAGTTCTTCAAGTTTTTCAAGGTTTTCTCAATCAAAATTCAACCTAAAGATGTTCCTACCCCTCCTAAAATGTCAGGTTTTCATCTAAACCCATCCCACAGCAAAACCCAAGCATTTACCCTTTGTATTTATTTAGAAAACCATCCAATCCTATCCGATAACCCAAAATTAAAGCAATTCGACACAATTACACAAAAACCTGTTGACTACTGCCATTAATTTGCTAATTGACACTTTCGTATGGCTTTTAGGAAGTTTTAGGAAAATGAAATGTGAAAATATCAAACACTCATTGTATATAAAAAGTGTTTCCATATTAAGTTTTTTGCTTAAGATTTCCACATTGACAAAGAAATTCATAAAAATTATTCAATGTTTAACGTGTAGAACTGTTGGCTTAGTTGTATTCTAGATAAATTTTTTATTTTTTTATGGACTAGATAAAAATTTATAGTAGCTTTTTAACTAAATCTGTGGTGGGTCAAAATATTGTCTAAACTAAACATAATTTGTGCTTCTAAGCCATTGTCCTTTGTTTCTTAATTTCATTGTCTACGCCTTTAATGTCCAACGGTACCAATCTCAGCAATTATACGAGATCATGTATTCTACACAATCACACCATTTCAGGGATCATGGCCATATATTCCTATCCCGGTACGTGTTACTAGACGTATTGGAAAAATACAAAGAGATTTTCTATGGGGCAGATTAGGAAATGAGTTTAATATCACTTGGTTAAGTAGAAGACTGTTTATCATATATTAGTTCAATATGGGAATTTGTGTGTGTAATCTGGTTTTATTTAATAAGTCTCTGTTGGGGAAGTGGTTGTAGAGATATTCTATGGAAAGGACTACCTTGTGGAGAAGGCTAATTAATATAACCAAAATATGGTAGCATTGGGGGGGGGGGGGGGGGGGGGGGGGGGGGGGGGGGGGGGGGGGGGGGGGTGGTGCAATGCCTTTGATCATTTTATCATCTTTAAGGTGGGGGTGGTTTTATATCAAATTTTGGCGTGATCCACTGTATGAGGGGCTTACTTTGAAAAATATCTTCCCAGAACTATACGATATTGCTAGTATCAGCGGCTGAGTGTTGTTGTCCTCAGAGCCAAACTACCATTGGAATATCAGATTTACTTGACCGATTCAAGATTGGGAGTTAGAGTCGGTTGCATTATTTACGGACCATATTTATTCTGAATCTTGGAGAAGGAATGGGGTGAGTAAAAATTGTTGGAAACTCTCTAATAGGGTTATTTTTATGTTCGTTCTTATTATAGTGCCTTACAATCCCAATCCCAAATTATTTTTCGTGGAAACTGTTGTGGAAACCAAAATGCCTCCAAAGGTTAGTTTCTTTATTTGGACAGCAACTTTGGGAAAACTTTTAACCATTGATAATTTAAGGAGGTGAAAAGTGGTGGTTGTGGATTGGTGTTGTATGTGCAAGAGGAATGGGAAGACCATTGATCACTTATTCCTACTCTGTCTGGTAGCTTAAGAGTTGTGGAATATGATGTGTTCACTATTTGGGGTTCATTGGGTCATACCACGTAGTATTGTGGAGCTTTAGTAGACTTAGATCTAGAAAGTTGTTCAAGAAAGTTTATACGATAGCTTATGTACCATAAATTTGGTTGTCTACCATCTACATAGTTATCAAAAGACTTAAAACGTGAATCGATTTGTTATATTTCTTTATCATGTATCATAAGATACACAAACACCTAATATATTAAAAAAAATTATATTTAACAAAGCTAAATAAATAAATCAATTTACATATGCTTATAACATACACATTCAAATTGATTAAATTCAAAAGTGATAACACATGATTTATAAGCCAAAATAATAATTTCTTTTTAATCATCCTGCCTAATCAACTATATCAAAGTCCCCATCCAAAAAATAAAACAATAATAATGGTAATACCAAAATAACAAATAATTAGATTTATAAAAATGTCATCATCATGTTCATCATCTTGCAAAACTATTTCTTCATTGACATTTTCTTCATCATCATCTACGTCTGCTATCTCTTTTTTTAGAAGATACTGTCTCTTTTCTTGTTCTTTTATTCTAATAATTTTTTCATATTTTTCTTCTTTGCGTTCTAGGTTCTTAGATCTATAAAAATAATAACAAAACACTAAATAATTAAATTTATATTTAATATGTTATTCATAGCATAAAAAAGCAATTTGCAAATATAAAAGTGAAGTGCTCAGTGTGTAATCCAAATTTTTTAGGAGAATTAGAAGAGGGGGAAAAAACCCATGGACGTGCTACTTTATTGCACTCAATTAAATATCTCAATAATGTTTTGTTAAAAAAGGTGTAGCAACTTTTTAAAATCAAATAAAACCAAAAATTTTAACAAAAAAACTCATTTTAAACCAACATTAATTTCTATGTATCATATGATATTACGATTCAATGATACCAATGCGATTCATATATATATGATACACATCTATATATCGGATGATTCATGAGCACCTACAATACACCCTTATAATATGGAACTGTTGTATATGATATGATATGTATCGCGTGTCATACAATACTAACAACTATGACCATTTATTTGTTTAATTAATGGGCAATCATTTTGCCTTATCATCTATTGACAAAATTCTTGCCAATAAAAAATATAAAAAAGAAGGTACCTGCACACAGTTTGGGTTAAAGGCTAGTGTTTAATAATTTTGTAAGTCCTTTTGTGCAAACACAATGTTTCCCAACTCACCGCATAAAAAACAATTAAATAATAATAATTTCCTTATTATTATTACTATTATTATTATTATTATTATTATTATTATTATCCCAATTGAATTTCATTCAAATTAATAGGACAAACAATTTGTTGATTCAGAATAAGGCTTGCCAAATTATTCTTCATCTTGTCCCTTCTTCATCTTGTCCCTTTCCTTCCATAGCTCATTAGACAAAGATTAAACAAAATTTCCACAAAGATTTCAATCCAATAACAACAATTTAGAGAAAATGCATGTTTATAAAAAATTGCATATACTTTAAGTGATAATATATAGTGTTTAGAACTTTGTTTAGTAAAAAAAATGACAAATTTTACCTACAAAATTGGTTGTAACTTAAGACTACAACTTTACTCAATAACTTTTTATTAGAAGTGAATTTCGACAAATCCACAATTAGATTACATTTTTCTTCTTATATCCTTCATGCTTCTAAAATTTTTAAAAAATTGAAAATCAATAAAAAAGTCATCAATAAATTGTTTAAATTGCGAAGTTTTTGTAGTTTACAATTATGTATAAAATATAATCTTCTATATTAAAAAATAAATAATATTCGATTGACACAAAATTTGACATGTGTATTAAGATCATAAAAAATACGCAATCCAACTGTTAGATTTTCGAAATATATAGTAATATTAATGATATTGAGTAAGGTTATAGTTTTAAGCTACAATTTTGTAGCTAAACTTTGTCCAAAAAAGAAACCAACTGAACCATTGAAAATTAAATAACATTTACAAAAAAGAAAAGAAAAAAAAAAGAGAATGAAATGAAAGTATGCAATCAATTTAACAAAATAAATTGGAACCAAGATTTAATAGGCTTACTATATCCACATCTTTAAGATCTTGATGGCTACATATTAAATATTAAGCTCTAGCTTTTGCAATAATTAAAAGGTATATAATTATATATAGCATATGAAGAAGAGGTGGGCGGGGGGAAAACTTTTTAAAAAAAAATTATACCTTATTAAAATTTTTTTATAGAAAAAATGAGGAGGGGAAGAGATTGGAAAAGCCAGGAGTAATAGTCTCCTCCATTTATCCTTAATATGTTGTTCATGTTATATTAAGCAGTACTCTAGAGAATTTACGTAGTTTTTTAATTTTTCATATTATACTGTGATACAATTAAATCAAGGAAGTCAATACTGTACTGGAGGCTGTACCGGTTTGGTCACCGGTACGATATATTTCGGGTACCGGTCAATACCGGTGTACCGTTTCGGGTTTACTGCCATTTTATATATTTAATATATATATATATATATATATATAACAATAAATGAGAATTTAGGGATTACCGCTACTTAAAAATATATTTATATATTAATTACATGTTTATAAATTTAATTATTTGATAAAAACCCATATAAATTCTTACAAATGCAAATTTCATACCTATTTCAATATACCACAACCCATTTTTTATTAAAAAACTTAGTCTCAGCTCAATTACAACCTTTAAAAAAAAAAAAAAAAACGTTACAAGTTTTAAAAAGAAAAAGAAAAAGTGAAGTGGGGGTGGGGGAAAGTTGTTGGTAAAACCGTAAAAGAAAAATGAATTAATTCATCTGATATTTGATGGGCATGGGTGATAAAACCAAAGACAGGTTACTTTTTTCAATTTTTACGAGTTCCAACGTTTTCTTTTTTCAAATTTTCACGAGTTCCAACCAATTTTTCTGCTACATGCACGGTATTGACTGACTTATCAAGTCTTACTCCATCAACATTATTTATCTTCATTTCACTTGTTTTCGGCTCTTTCTCTCTCTCTGTTCAGCTCTGCTTAGCAACCCCATTAAGCATCTTTGCCAACGTGAAGCTCATAAAATGATGGCTTAAGGAGGAAAAAGAGATAAGGCCATATTCGATGCGAGGAGGAGAGAGATAGTCACTACGATGGCGTTTTTGGGTCGTTTGGTGTAATTACAATTCCAGCCCGATAATCATTATCCGGCCGAAATCTGGTATGTATCGTGGTATGGCCGAAACAACGCCTGTATAGCCGGTATTTAAACCGGCACAAAATTACTATGTTGCGGTACCGGTTTAGCCACCGGAACGGAAAATTTTGGCGTACGAAATTAACGACCTTGAGTTAAATAAGATAATATCCATGTTAAATTTGATAATAAAATTTACTATGCCACATGATTCCTTGTTTCTTTATATATATATATATATATATATATATATATATATTATCATTTTGGATAGGCATGCAGTACTACCCAAAAAAAAAAAGTAAATACAAGGCAGGATTTTTATTTATTTTTTAATATATAACACAATTGAAGTTCATAAGAAAATCTTTTTGTTTACTTCAGACCCATTAAAACAGTTTGTTTAAACCTAGTGAATTAGACAAGTTGTTTCTTAGGTTAATTATGAGATCTAGGTTAAATAGCAAAATATCATATCATGCAGTGCGGAAAAATAAATAAGACAACAAAATGATTATCCAGAAAAACCAATAAAACAAACCGTTTCAAGGTAAAAACCTAGGGAGAATTTGACCTAGCTATTACTAGGTCTTAAATAATGCCCCCAAGTGCAGAATTGTCGCAAAGTAATAACTCAGTAAGTCTGAGGTCGAATCCACAGGAAAAATGGAATGGATTATTAGCAAACCACAAGAGAATAAAACTAAAATAATAAAGTCTAATTGAAGATATTTTTGATAGTTTAGTAAAGATAATTTAAGTTGACAGAAAATAACAATATATTAAGACGCTATAGTTTAGGGATCCACACACAACACATCTATTGATAGTTTTAATAATATTTATTTTATAACACAAGTAAAATTCAGAAGAAGGATGATCTTAATAAGATGATTTAACAATAAAAACTCAAGAATTAATTGTCTAAGATAGTTTCATGAAATTAATTGATTTTAGGCAGAACAAAACTAGTGAATTAGTTCTCAGGGAATACTAAGCATTTAACGTACTCGGAGTCTACGATAAATCAAAGAATTATACAGAACTAAATACTTTTCTAGATGAGTAAAACAATCAAAAACATAAAAATATAAGCATTAAAACCAATAAATAATTGTGAAGAACATACCAAAAAATGGTTAGGTTTCACCCCTTGCCTTGGCAAGGCTTCTAGCAAGCCATAACACAAATAAAACTCTAAAAACATTAAAAAACACTTTAAGAAAACCTAAATTGTGTTCTACAGCAGCTCTCCTCTGAATTTTTCCATAGAGAGCCTTTAAATATGTCAAGGAATCTTATTACAAGTTGAATTTCAGTTTCGAGAAAATCCCAGGTTTTTAGGCTTCACTAAGCTGAAGTTTCCGGCCCATTTAACTTCAGAATTCGGACTTTTGGTAAGCTAAAATGTTGTAGCCCTTTAAGTTAGCTTTCTATCCCAACTTGAATCATCTTGATTGGACATCTGAGCCAAAAGTTATGCTCCAAATACTGACTGGTGCGCCAGCTGAAATCCTAATCCGAATTGGACTTGGATTTGATGCAAATTTCCTTTGACTCCTTGCTCCAATTGGACTTGAATTTAATTGGGTTGGCCTTCTTTGAATTCATCATGACCCTTGTAAAATTAAAGTCCATTAGCTTTCTTCTTTGCACAAATCCACTTATTTAATTTCATTATCCTACAAAAGACAAATTTACGTATTAAAATTCAATTAAGATTTTTCAGCATTATTCCAAAAATAACTATAAAATGCATGAATTAACTCAAACTAAGTATGATAATGCATTCTAGTAATTATATAAATATGCAAAATCAAGCTATTATCACACTCGCCAACCAGCTCATTGCTAGTCCCTAGCAATTTAAGCAACTCGAGACAAAGACACAAACTAACAAAAAATTATTACTTTAGTAGAAATAGTTAATTAAAGGTCAAAACACTAACAACTACCAAAGATATTCCACATGCCATCAATACTTAGTGTGTGAATAGCTTAGCCAACACAAACACAACTTTAGTCTTAAGATAAAATATGGCTTGAATTTCTATCCAAAGTTATGCTTCAACTTTGTAAGGTTGAATTTAATCAACCATGTGTTGGCTTTATTCCGTGCCAAATTTTCTTGTAATTCAGCATGTAGGAATCCTATATTTAGGTGGGAATAATGTAAGGGTTGTATGTGAGAGAGTGAAGAAACTCAAGTTGTGTTCATTCAAGAGGAGTCTTGCGACTAGATCTCGCGATTGACTCGCGACTAGCAAGTCACCACACGTGTAAAGCATGTAGGGAGCTAAAGGGTCACGACAATTGGAGCACTACAAGACAAAAAGTACAGTCTAGCCTGGATGTTATCTCGCGACTCAAGCTCATGACTCATTCCAGTCGCGAGGCCAAGTCCCTAGAATACCCTGTTTGGATGAAAACTGTCTTTTCATATTCCTCATGTACCCTACTATAAATACCCTTATACCCACGAAATGTAAGGGTAGCTATTCAGAAAGAAAAACCCTAAGAGAGGTTTTTACAACACACCCACCTCATTAGAGAGAGAGCTACTCATTCTTAGAGAGAAATCTTTGTAGTTTCTTCTGATTCTCTCTCCCATTGTTATACCCATTGAGAGGAGATTTGTACTCAAATACTACCCACACCCATTTAGAGTGTTGAGTGTTTTTGGAGCTTTGAGAAGCATTGGAAGATGTCAAGGATGGCGGATGCAATATGGAGCTTATTGCGAGATTTGGTAAGTTAGAGAAGACAAGGTTCGACTTAACCCTGTTGGAGTAAGAAGCTTGGAGAGCTTAGGTGCATTGGGTAGATTAGGCTTAGAGGGTCTTTTGCTATTCATGTATCCCAACTTCATTCTCTAGTGGATTATTGACCGCTTGGAGGGTGGCGGAGAGGTTTTTTGCCGAGTACTTCGGTTTTCTCTTCGATAACACATCGTCGTGTTATCTTTGTGTTTGCTTCTATCTTCCCTTACTCTTTACCTTTTAATTGCTATTGTGGTTGTGATTAATTTTGGTTTGGAGTGTTTTACCAATTTGGATTTAGCTTATATTCATCTTTCCACACATATATTGTTTGTGTATAAGCTTGTGCTGGTAATTTTGTTTTTGGGGGCCTAAACGTTCATTAGTGTTTTATATGCTATTTGAAATTTCAATCTCAAATCGCACAGTTGTTAACACTTGTAAGGTTGAATTTAATCAACCATCTTGTTGGGTTTATTTCGTGCCAATTTGCTTGTATTTCAGCACTTAGAAACCCTGTATTTAGGTGGGATTCATGTAAGGGTAGTGAGTGAGAGAGTGTGAAGAAATGCTCAAGATTGTGCAAAGATGCAGAGACTCACGGCTAGACTCGCGGGTGACTTGTGATTGGCAAGCCGCCAAATCTGGCACATGTGTGGAGCATGCAAGGGAGTTGAAGAGTCATGCCAGCTGTTGCACTACAGGCCAAAAGTCCCAGGCTGGCCAGGCCATTAGCTTGGGGCTAGAACTCGCGACTTAGCACAGTCGCGAGGCTAAGTCGCCAGACCACCCTGTTTGGGAAAAACTGACTCTTCGCATTCCATTCTCACCCTAGTATAAATACCCCTTAAACCCACGAAATGTAGAGAGCTTCCAGAGAGAATTTTGAGAGAGAAACCCTAGAGAAAAACAAGATTGCCTCATTCACAATCTTTACAAAGAGACTGTGAGAGACCACGCCCTCGGCTCGTTTTTATAGAGTGTTGGGCTAAACTCACCTGAATGGATGGAGTCGTGTTATTGCCTCTCAAAATGGAGGTTCGACTAGTTATATTTTCCCCTTTAGATTAAGGGTTTTACAATGGAGTCGCCACTTATTTAATTGTTGGAATAAATAAGAAAACCATAATTGAAAAATTCATCATTTTATTAATTTGAAATTGAATTTACATTGAACATAGGAAATTACATGGCTTTGGTCCTAGATACAATCTAAGATAAAGTACATGGCTTTATTTCCTAGTTACAATCTAGAAATTGAAAATTACAAGGATAAGCATTTGATCTACTAACCCTTGATCTAAGTTCGGAGGCTATGTTACAAGGTGGAAAGGTGTTAGGCACCCACCTTGCCCGGTGAAACCGGTCTTCTAGACTATGGTGGCCAACATTCATATCATATCATCCAATATGTCAATCAATTTGCATGTTGAATTTAATGTGTGTGCATGTGATAAACCCTAATTCAATTTATTAAGCATTGCATTTGGATTAAAAAATAAATTCTAGTGAATGTGTGTGGATGGTGATAACCTAGATTCAAAGATTTGAAAGAATTTTGAAACAAACATGTTTTTCATATTTTTTATGTGGATTTAAGATTAAAATTAGTGTTATGTATGAACATGTGATGAACAACCAAGAACATGTGAAGAACATATTAGAACAACTAAGAACATTCAAACATATTCAAAGGAATTTAAATGATCATTATCATGCTTTAATCTTAAACCCTCATTATGGTAACATGAAAAACAATTAGGGAAAGAGATTATACCTTCATGCAAGATCCATATGATGAAGGAGGAGACTCTTGAGGGAGGTCCTAGGGTGGAGGAAAAAAAGAGTTAGGAGAGGAAGAGTGAGTCTCACTCAATACCTTGAGTCTCAGGAAGACCAAGATATTACAAGACTACTCAACTTCACTAGAACTCAAGAGAGGAGAAGAGAGGGGGTTTTTTGTGTCTTGGAATGAAGGAGGGGGAGAGTTTATATAGTAATAGTGGAGGGAATATGAATGGAATGCCATTTAATGAGGGTTGACAAGGATTATGAACCTAGACCTCATTTTAGCCTTGGGGAAAATCTGGTGCATTAAATGGAGAGATTGGTGGGAGTGGGGAGCAAGCCAAAATTCGGTTTTCCCGTAGCTGCTGTAACAGCTTGTAGAGCCAACTTCGAAAAATCATATCTGACCCAATTCTGATCGGAATTGTCTCGTTCTTATGCTCAAATTGAAGCCCCAGATGTCTAGTTTCTGGGAAAATTAACCTCATTCACAGATTCAAAATATTCTGAAAGATATTGATGAAATGGTGAGCAGAGGTCATTTGTTAGAAAATGGTTTCAGCACAATTAACATTAATAGGTCCCAAATTAGCTCCCAATTGACATTAAATGGCTCCAATCACTCCCATTTCAGAATTAATTGGTTCCAAATTTACTCTAATTAAAAGATAATTACACAAATTACTCATTGAATAATTAATGTTTAACTATCTAATTAATTAGGTGTATGCAACCTCACCATAAAATGTAGTCCCAACCAATCAAATTATGACACATCATTGATCTCAAATTGATCACTCCTATAACCAATTGAAATCAATTGTTCGTAATCATATATAGTCGGACTCAATATGTGATAGTACATCTTAGCCATTAAAACTTAATTTGATGATAACTTTCAATCTGGTGGTCCGATTAGGGCTTATGATCAGTCAATTTGATCGTTACAACATCAAGATCATTTTGGTGAAATGAATCCAAGGATCTAATGGCTAGAATCAAGATACATATTTCCAAGGCAAAATTACCCTTTTACCCTCCATGCGTGGTTAAATATGGGTTGCAAAATGGGGTGTCAACAGAGACTCTTCAAATTCCTCTACTCTCTTCCTCTCCATTGATACATCCTTAAGAGGTTCTTGACCAAAGCCTTTTCTCACCATACCCACGTCTGTGAGAAGGTTCTTTTGGTGCTAAGGGAAGCAGTTTGGAAGGGACCAATGGTTATTGGTTGATGCTATAGTTTATAGCGGAATCCGGTAAGCTAGAGAAGAAAAAGGTTCGGTGCAACCTCGTTGGAGCAAGAAGCTTGGAGGGCTTAGGTACTTGAGTAGATTAGGCTTGGAGGGTCTATTGCTGTTCATGTATCCCAACTACATTTCTAGTGGATTATTGACCGCTTGGAGGGCGGCAGAGAGGTTTTACGCCGAGAGCTTTGGTTTCCTCTTCGATAACACATCGTGTGTTGTCCTTGTGTTTGCATCTCTCTTCCCTTTATCTTTACCATTTAATTACTGCTGTGATTGTGATTATTTATGGTTTAGATTGTTTATCAATTCTATTAGATGCTTGTTATCATTTTCCGCACATACATTGTTTGACATAAAGCTTGAATTGGTAATTTGTTGTTTGGGGGTTTAAACGTTCATAGTGTTTTCAACGCTATTTGAACTTTCAGTTGGTATCAGAGCGGGTGCACTTGTTGTGGTTTGAACAGTTTTAGACCCCTTAAACCAACCAGATTAACTTAGTTAATTAGCCAAGTGATTAACTTAGTCAAATTATGCAATACTAGGTTATCACAAACATACAGTCATATCAAATATATAAAGCAGCGGAAATATAAAAGACACAATGATATGATCACCTAGGAAACCACACGGTAAAAACCTGGGGAGGATTTGACCTAGCTATCCTCAAGGTAAACTGAATCCACTATGCGAAAGAATCGAAGTTCATAGAAAAGGACTTACAAGCTCCCTGCTTGACTTCCTAATGCTACCCACCAGTAGAACTTACTGACACGACCACGTGCAATCTCCGAATCCACAAACTCCTTCTTTCTTGGACTCTTCAATCAAGTACAAGCACCCACGCTTGTTATTCTTTAAGCTCCACTGGCAGCAACCGAGTTGATCATCAAGATGTTGATACTATCTCTACCTTGAAAACCCTAAGCTTTGTGTAAAGGAAAGCTCCTCTAGATCTCACAAGAGATTTACACAAAACAGAAAAGTATGAGCAACAATACAACAGGAGCAACTCTAAAAACGTGGCTAGGGTTTTTCTTTATATACCTAGGGTAAAAACAAAAAACCCAAAACGTTTAATGAGTTAGGGCTAAGTTGGAAAATTCTGCAGAAAAGCATTCTGGCCGAGATTCAATCGATCGAGTCTTTCTTTCAATCGATCGAGCCAGGCCGAAATGCACCAATGCATCTGCAACCTCTCGATTCCAACTTTACATGAAAGACCCAACTTTGAGCAAGCCTAAACAAGACTAAACAATCCTGTTTTGATCATGGTTTGCCAACAATACAAATTAGAGTTCTAAATACATAAATTCCTAAATCTTTAGAACCTAACAAACTCCCCCTTTGGCAATCCGTGACAAAACACAAACACAATGCTCAAAGTTTACAAGTAAAAGCCCTTTACAAAAACAATGCTCATAAAAACTAAAATTTAATCCTAACTACTATCCATCAGTTGCAAGTGTAGATAGCAGCTCAATTGAATCAACCTGTATATTCCTGAAACACTCAACAAACGCATAAACACATGTGTGACAGAAAACAGTAAATAAACAGGTATAACATTCTTGTATGATTCACACAACACATAATAAAGACAAATATCAATGAATAATCTCATAAATATAAATCAATAAGCAGTGAATCCAAAGAAACAAGAATCATGTATATATCATGTATATCAAAAACAATGTTACTCCCCCTAACATGAATAGCCCAAAAAAAAAAAATGATATACAAGGTGAAGCGCCTAGATACAATCTAGCATCTCCACAAGCTCCTCAAAACAAAACAAAAAATCTCCCCCTAACTACAAAACACCTCTACAAACTCTACTCCCCCTTTTTGTGATGGAATGCCAAAGAGCAATCACAAGCCATCATCAAAAGGAGGTGGTGAGGGTGAACGAAGATGTGCCAGATCAACATGCAAAGCACGGATCTCGTCAAATAAGTCCACCAAAATCTGACCATGAGCCGCCTGAACGGTCATGACAGTTTCCAAAGTATGACGGATATCAAAGTCATCCGATGGAGGTGGAGGAACAGCAGCAGCAGCAGCAGTAGCATCAGGATCAGGAACAGCCTCACCAGCAGGACCAGTAGAAGAAGAGGGAGGAGGTGCGAACCCAAAAGGCTCAGACCTAGGGTGTTTAGAGCCAACTCGAAGGTGAGCAGCCTTCTGTCTAAGAAAAGACGCATCTATAGGAGCAATCACATGAACGGGCTCAGAGGAAGGGAAGCCACTAAGATCAAGATAAAGCAAAATCCTATGAATGAAAATAGGATGAACAAGGGCATGAGCAGAAGATGAACTCCTCTAAACTTCGTTCAAAGAACAAAGAAACAAATGGGGAAAACTAATAGGAGCATCAGTGATAAGAGCATACAAAAATACACACCGCTCGAGAGGAATGGTGTGAAGATGAGAAATGGGCCAAAAACAGTGACAAGCTATCCTAAAGAAGAGATAGTGTAACTTAGAAAGCTCAGCAGTGGTGATCCTAGGATTAGAACCCCACTAGATAGAAGACCCAGTGATGTAAGACATGACATCACTCAACAGAGGAGACTCATCATAAGGGTAGACAGGGTGCTGTACCAAAGGTATCCCTAGAGCATCAGCCACTACCTTAGGAGTAATGGTGTACTCTACGCCTCGTATCCAACTCTTTACGAAAGTGTTGGAATCATAGACACGGATAGAGATGTTCGAAAAGAACTCTCTAATCAAGGTAGCAGGTGGAGGAGGATCAGAAATATCCACCAAGGGTAACCAGCCCTTACGCTCAAAGTTTGCCCTAATGGCAGGGTCAAGCTCATCTAAGATGACCGAACGCTCAGACCAAATCTTCCTCTTAAGGTTCAGCTTATCATAAATCTCTTGATTTTCTCACTAGGAAACCTCTCTTGGTCAAAGGGTGGAGGGGAAGGAGTAGGTGAAGGAATAGACCTACGAGCCCTAGTCTTCCTAGGCATAGTGCTAAGGAAAGGACAAAGACACAAAGAGAAAACCAAAAGAAACACAACAAAAACCAAGGGCAGACTGTAAGTTAGCAAAAAAATATAGAACAAAAATCTATATGATGCATGAACAGTGAAAATGTCATGATGCATGTACTAATGCAGTAAACAAAGTTCAAATTAAGTTCAATTTCACAAAATTGGCTTGAGCATAGAGTTTCTAACAAAAACCCCAAAAATTTGAAAAACTACTTGATAATTTTTGAAACAAATTGATGAATTGAGCATTACACAACACAAAACACAGATTATAATGCTTAATTACATCAAAACAACAAGCCAATTTCATCAATTTCAACCTAATTGAACAAAATCCCCAATTCGGATTCAAAACAAGCCCTAAAAATTCAATTTTTCACAAAACCCAAAATTGATCAAATTAAACCAACAAGATCATGTTTATATCATATCCCCATAAAAACCCATTGATCAATTTCACAAATTAGGGCTTGAAACAACAAAAATCCCAAAAAGAAAAAGTCCAAAAATTTGAGTGAAAATGCATGAAAATATGAAAATAAACTCAAAAGGAAGGGCAAAAGAGACTTACCGGCTTGAGGAAAGAGAATCTTTGCAAAAAATTCGGAGGAAAACGACAAAAAATTGACTGTGGAGCCTTGCCTAGTCGGAGAGAGAAGAAAAGTTTTGAAAAACTTTTTGAAAAAGTGTTTGAATCAGTCAAGAACAGTGTTTTAAAAAAACCTGATTCGCGACTTTTGATTGATCAAAAATCACATTCGATCGATCGAATCAATCTGAGAATTTTAAAAGAATTTTAAGTATTTTCGATCGATCGAAAACAGATTGGATCGATCGAAACAGGCAGCGGCTCACAGTATTTTGAGAAAAATTACAATTTTGAAAAACTCAAACCAATTTTTGAAAATAACTCCTCAAAGCATTAAAATTAATGAAAAAAAATGCATGAGTATGAGATGAAATGGAATGCTTTTTCGAAAATCCAAATTTTAATCCCAGTTTCTCCAAAGAAAGTTTTAGCCAATCTCCCTTTAAATTCTCAAGGAAACAAGATGTTTTGCATAATACTCAAGGTATTTTCAAACTTGGTTGGTTAGACCAAAAACACACACAATAACATGTACAATGTTTAGCAAAGAGTAACTTGTGTAGTGTGTGCAACTAGCAAGAACTTGAGATACATGTGAGGTGATATGTGAATAGTGATCGATCACAAAGTCTACAAAATTCATCACATTGAATTTAAAAGAGACTATCACCTAAAGAGTTACATCATATAACTCCCACATCTCCTAGAACATAAGCTTGCAATCATGTAAGTTTCTTGAATTTAGCCTCTTAATTATGTGAATTGGCATCAAGCCTAATAGTACACACCAGTTTTAATTAAGTGAATTGGCATCAAGCCTAATAGTACACACCAATTTTAAGCATTAAGCAATTAAACCGAGGCTACACCTTATGTTCTTTTTGTGCATGTGCTACACTTTTCCGAGCACAGAATCTTAAGATATGCACTAAGGTGTTCATGATTGGCTAGTGAGCAATGGTGAGATGGTTATTTATGCTTTTCTCAAAAGGATCAAGTTCGACAGTTAAATAACATGTGACTTCAAGATTAAGATAAAGTGATAAACACCATAAACATCTTTTCCACACAACATGCACTACAAAGCTTCAACTAGTCAAGTGCAATAAATAAGCTCATCAAAGCTAAACAAGGTACACAAGACATGTTCTGTGTAAATAAATTGACCAACCTTGTTTTCAAAGACCAAGAAAAATAGTGCCAAACACAATTTACTTTTCTCCTTTTTTTTTTTTTTTTTTTTTTATTTAAAAGAGAAAACAAAATATATCCTAGAATGAAATGCATGAATGTAATGCAATGCAAGTCCTAGAAAAAAAACACAAATACCAAAGAACAATGGTCACAGAGGAATGAGCAATGAAGCACAAGGACCATGTCAGAAAGACTCAATTAGATCGAGCCTTTTGCATCCAAAATCTTCTAGATGCACCACGAGCATTGAAGTTCTTATTCACATTCGAGTGATTTCCAACTCCAGGATTAGAATAAAGGTTCAACGCCTTTACCAATTCACCAATTAGTGCCATAGGATCTTGTGCTTGAGGCACAGGCACCTTTGGTTTGTTTACTCTCTTAGCAGCTTGAAGTTTGTAACAGTTAGGATGAATGTGTCTAGACTTTCCACAATAATGACAAACCCAAGTAGGTTTACCATGCATCTTGTCCTTAGAAATGGTAGATTCCTTAGGTTTAGACTCTCCTAGATCAACCCTAATCTTCCTAGGTGGTGAAACTTCTACAAGTTTGACAACCTCACTCACAGGGGGTTTGACAGTTTCACTCACAACTTCACTCACAGAAGGTTCAGAAGAAGAAGAAGGAACAAAGTTCGCGGAATGAGGAGCAAACACACAGATGCTTTCAACATAACCTAAACCAGTTTTATCAGAAGAATACTTTTGAACATTCAGCATTTGATCAAGTTTAGAACTAGCAGATCTAGCAACAGATAAATCATGTTCCAAAGTTTTAACTTTATCAAGCAAAAGCATGTTCTCAGATTTCACATGGTTTAAAAGATCATTAGCATCAAATAATTTAACAAGAAAATTTTTCTTTTCAAACTCAAGAGAATCAATTTTCTTCAGGCCAAGTTCAACATTCATAGCATCCTTTGCAGCAACTTTGCGAAGTTTATTATAGGCCTCTTGAAGATCTGCATCCTCAAAGAGTTCCCCATCAGAAGGGTTCTCTTCAACAGATATACTTTCATTAACTACAGCAGTAACAGTGAAAGCAATGAAGTTTCCATCCTCGTCACATCCAGACTCATCATCAGAAACCTCATTATCACTAAGGGTTACAGCCATAGCTTTACCCTTAGTCCTCAAGAATGTAGGACATTCAGATTTAATATGACCATACCCTTGACAGCCAAAACACTGAGCACCCAATAGATTGTTTGAAGATTGACCAACTTTTTCTCTAGGTTTTTCAAAATTATTAACCTTAGTGGGATCATTCTTCCTAAAGTTTCTAGGTTCAGCAGTGTTTGTACCTCTTGCATTTCTGTTGTTATTCCTAAGAAAGTTTCTAAAGTTCTTGGCAAGGTACGCAATCTCTGTAGCAGAGAGCTCATCATCAAATCCACTAACATCAACATCATCGACAGACTTAAGAGCCATTGATTTGGATTTGTTTGCTTTGGGTAGGTCAGACTCATAGGACTGAGGAGATCCTACAAGCTCATCAACAGGGATGGAGTCCACATCCTTACTCTCAGTAATGGTAGTCACTTTGGGTCTAAAGTCTTCAGTTAAAGATCTAAGTATCTTCCTAACAATTTTAGGTTGATCATAGATTTCACCCAAATTAAAAGCAGAATTAACAATATCATTCAATTTAGCATAGAATTCATCAAAATATTCATCATCAGACATTCTAATGCTTTCAAATCTAGAAGTTAATTGCTGCAGTTTATTAATCTTAACTGCCTTTGTGCCTTCATGCACAGTTTGGAGGATTTTCCAAGCAGTATGAGCAACCTCAACATTTGAGATTCTCTTAAATTCCTCCATAGAAACAGCATTAAATATGGCATTCATAGCTTTGCTATTGAAGCCTACTGCTTCTTTTTTAGAAGTTTGTTACTCACTCACAAGAGTAATGGGCTTCTGCCATCCGTATACAACGGAATTCAAAACCCTCTCATCAATAGATTTCAGGAATGCTTTCATCCTTACTTTCCAATAAGCATAGTTATTCCCATCAAAGTGAGGAGGAACAATAAGAGAGTGTCCATGCTCTATGACAACAGGGGTCAAGGATCAGCTCAGAGATCAAAAAATCTCAAACAAGAGAGCTACCCGCTCTGATACCACTTGAACGGTTTTAGACCCCTTAAACCAACCAAATTAACCTAGTTAATTAGCCAAGTGATTAACTTAGTCAAATTATGCAATTCTAGGTTATCACAAACATACAATCATATCAAAATATAAAGCAGCAAAAATATAAAAGACACAATGATATGATCACCCAAGAAACCACACGGTAAAAACCTGGGGAGGATTTGACCTAGCTATTCTCAAGGTAAACTGAATCCACTATGCGAAAGAATCGAAGTTCATACAAAAGGACTTACAAGCTCCCCGCTTGACTTCCTAATGCTGCCCACTAGTAGAACTTACTGACACGACCACGTGCAAGCTCCGAATCCACGGACTCCTTCTTTCTTGGACTTTTCAATCAAGTACAAGCACCCACGCTTGTTATTCTTTAAGCTCCACTGACAGCAACCGAGTTAATCATCAAGATGTTGATACTATCTCTACGTTGAAAACCCTAAGCTTTGTGTAAAGGAAAGCTCCTCTAGATCTCACAAGAGATTTATACAAAACAGAAAAGTTTGAGCAACAATACAACAGGAGCAACTCTAAAAACGTGGCTAGGGTTTTTCTTTATATACATAGGGTAAAAACAGAAAACCCAAAACGTTTAATGAGTTAGGGCTGAGTTGGAAAATTTTGCAAAAAAGCATTCTGGCCGAGATTCGATCGATCGAGTCTTTCTTTCGATTGATCGAGCCAAGCCGAAATGCACAAATGCATCTGCAGCCTCTCGATTCCAACTTTACATGAAAGACCCAACTTTGAGCAAGCCTAAACAAGACTAAACAATCCTGTTTTGATCATGGTTTGCCAACAATACAAATTAGAGTTCTAAATACATAAATTCTTAAATCTTTAGAACCTAACATGGTTTAAACACCTTAGTGCGATCCCTGACCCCGCATTGAGATGGATAGGTTTCAATCTCTAAATGTGCCACCATTTTTTGATGGTAATAATTATGCATTTTGGAAAGTCCGAATGAAGGCATTTTTGTGTTCTATTGATGATGCTGTGTGGGATGCAGTTGAAGTGGGTTGGACTAAGCCGGTGGCTGCCAAATCCATTTGGGATAAGGCAGCTCTTGCGGCGGCGAATGCTAATAGTAAAGCCTTGAATGCTATTTTCTGTGGTGTCTCTCCAGAAGAATTTCACAGGATTTCACATATCGCTATTGCAAAGGAAGCATGGGAGATTCTGGAGACTACTTATGAAGGAACAAAGAAAGTGAAAGACACCAAATTACAGATGTTGACCACTCGCTTTGAGGAGCTCAAGATGAGCGAGGATGAGTCCTTCGACTCTTTTTATAGTAAGTTGAACGAGGTGGTCGTTGGCAAATTCAATTTGGGAGAAAAGACAGAGGATTCTAAAATTGTAAGGAAGATCCTTCGATCACTGCCGGAAAGCTTTCGTGCCAAAGTAACAGCTATTGAAGAGAGCAAAGATCTTGACGACATTAAAGTTCAAGAGCTAGTTGGTTCTTTGCAGACATATGAATTGTCACTGCCTACGCAGAAAAAGAGAAAATCTCTCACTCTTAAGACAATTGATGAGAGGGTAGTATCTCATGATTCTTCGGAAGAGGATGCTGTAGATAAAGATGTGGCGTACCTTGTGAAAAACTTCCGGAAGTTCTTAAAACTTAAGAACAGTGGGAAACCTGGTGACAAAGGGAAATTTCAAAATTCCGGGAAGGAGAAAAGGGAATTCAGAAGGAAAGATGGTAGAAAACCCCAATCTTTGCAGGGAATCACGTGTTTTGAATGCAACAGACATGGACATTTCAAGAAAGAATGTCCCAATTATTTGAAATCAAAAGGGAAGGTCTATGCCACTACTCTAAGTGACTCAGATTCATCAAATTCTGATTCTGAGGAAAGTTGTGACGGAGAAGGAAACTACTTCACATTTATGACCATTGCACATGTGGAATCCTCAGATGATTTGGGTACACTTGTGAAAGAGCTTGGTGAGCACTCTGATTTGGAGTCTATTGGAATAGTTGAGGAATCTGAAGATGAGGAAGTTGGAGAAGCAATGGGACTGCAAGAGACCTACAATTCACTCCTTGAGAAGACCGGTGAATATGCTAAGGTGGCTAACGCAGCCATTAAAAAGATGAAGAGGGCCGAGGAAGACTACAGAATTCTTCTAGTGCAATACAAGGAGACTAAATGTGAAGTGGAGAAAATGAATGGAGAGCTGTTAGAAGCTTACTCAAAAATTCGATTCCTTAAGCATGAAGTGCTTCAAGCAAATGCTAAGGTAGACCATGTCTCCTCCAAGAAACTCAATGAAATGCTTGCTCATCAAAAATCAGTCTCAGACAAGTCCAGAGTGGGATATACCGGAGGGAGTAGCTCATCAGCCAATGTCACCAAAGAAGTGAGGTTTGTGAAGGCCAAAAAGCCAATTGTAGAACAGTTTATTCCTAATAAAGTTAAGACTGAAAAGAATAAAAATGTGGCTAATCAACGGGTGTTCAATACATTCCGTAATCCATCAGAAACTAGACATGAAGCTAGAGGAAGATCACTTCCAAGATTACAATGGGGTCCTAGAACGAATCATATTTATCACTAATGCGGATTGCAAGGACATACCTGACCCAACTGTCATATGCTGAGAGCGTTAAACAATGCAAGCGCTCCTTGATCACGCAGAAGAAGAAATGACAAGAAGTCTTGGGGTGGTGAGCAACCAAGAAGTCAAAACCGTGATCCCGGAATAATGGACATGATGAAGATGATCGGTGCCTTCACAGAAATGTTTTCAAGTTTATGTGGGAGGTCATATATGCAAATTTCTATAATTGAGATGGGTCACATTATCTTGTGCTAGTTGTGTATGCCTTGGTTGAATTGATCATTGAAGCTTCACATTAGACTAAGGACTATCTCATTTTTGATACTCATACACAACACACAAGTCTATGTTCAATGAATGCCATATTCATTTGTGTGATTGTACTTGTTTAAATGTGTTTTCACAAGCTCAATCTTTGTTGATCAAACACAAAAAGATTTTTGAGTGTTTTAGCTTGTTTTTGGAAATTATTTTGTTTTTACAAAAATTTCAAAAACAGTGTTGCCCTGTTTTGGCGACTCAGTCGCGGGTTAGTCCAGTCACATGCCCCAGTCATGAGCCCACTCCGAGATTTTTCGTGGCTCACTAGCGAGTCAAGGTCTTAGTTGCGAAAAATACTTAGAAAATTTTTCAAAATTTGAGTTTTTATGATTTTCGTGACTCAGTTTGGCGAATTGTTCGTGGGTGGAAGGTCCAGTCGTGAGGGGTACACAGAGATTGTCGCGACTCCCTTGGCAACTGTCTCGTGGGTAGACCTTCCAGTCGCGAAAAACACTTAGTAAATTTTTCAGGAATCTTTACTTCAATGTGTTTCATGGCTTACCTGGCGATTTGACCCAGTCGCAAAAAACGCGTGTTTTGTGTTTTAAGGACAGTTTTTCAAAAACTTTACAGTTTTCCCTCGAATTTCTGTGACTATTCATTGTCTTCTCCATTTCTCTCTCTCAAACACTCCAAGTATCTCTTCACAAAGCATCAATTTTTGCATCATTTCTACTCCAATCTTCAAGAAAAAAGGTATGGGTTTTTCTTATTCTCACCTTTTATTTCTTAATTTTGCTTAATTTTCTTGTTTTGTGAGGTGTGTTTAAGTTTTGAGATATAATGTGTTTGAACTTGGGTTGGGTTAATGTTTGTTGAGATTTGGTGTTTTGGTCTTAGCAAAATTTTGTTTCTAGTATTCTAGACTTTTGTGTTATCATGATTTAGTTTATCAGAGGTGATTGCTTGTTATTTCTCTTACCCATGTTGTTATTGGTTCGGATTTACTGGGTTTTTTCTTTGTGTGTGTGTGTTTGGCTGGTTTTATATGGTTGTTATTTTCTTTAATTTCTAAAGATAATGTGTTGCTTCTGCCTTGTGGTTATTGTCTGCTCTGAGTTGGTTTGAACATTTCATTCTAATGCAGTTATATCTCATTGTCATATGATTTGTTTTTGACTTAATTTGGTTTTCACTGCTTCTGTTCAACTGATTATTACTTGTTGTAGTATGTGGTTGGGAATGTGCTCTAAGGAGCTCTTGGTTGTTTAAACTGTGCTCTTTTTCACAATTAGATATGCATTATATTGTTGATAAAGTGTTCTATCCTTTTCTAATCTGTGATTCATCTTTTACTGTCTGAATCTCAAACTGTATATAGACTGAATGGTGATATCAAACAACCTATTTCTTAACTATTGCTAATGTTTGAATTTCATCCATTGTGCTATGTCTTGTTGTGGCCTTTTCAGCTTGTTTACAGATGGCCCCAGCTCCTACAAAGAAGAAGACTCCTGCTAAGAAATCTGACAAAATGTTGAAAATGGACCCTAACCTATTTAGGTCGGTTCAACACTTTGAGAGATATAGGGATTCTTTCTTGAAGGGAACCATCATTCAGGAAAGATTTGTTGACTTAAGGGATTTGAAGGAAACCTTCATTCCAAGTTGTTTTGAGGGTAGAGGTTGGGAAAATTTGTTGAGTGACCTTCCTGCTGTTTGTAAGTCTCTAATCAGAGAATTCTATGCAAATGTTGTGATAAGGGAGGAGGAGTTGAGTTGTTAGGTTAGAAGAAAGGAATTCACCATAGATGCACATGACATTGATGAGGTGCTAGGTCTTGAAGAATTAGAGGACTCTGACTTCATTAACTACAAGGACAGGATGCTCTCTATTTAAACTGTCCAAACTCGCATTGGTGGTCAAAGAGAAGGGAGATGCCTCAACACTACAGCATTTCCAGCTGACATGAGGTGCTTAACCACCATCATGATGTTCAATTTGTACCCAGTGAGGAAACTGACTACAATCAACAATGCCAGAGCTATCTTCCTCATGGAACTTCAGGAGAAAACCTTCATTGACATCAGCTCTCACATCTTTGACACTATAGTGGATGAGACTAAAACCACTTCTAGTTCCAAGCTGATCTTTCCTAGCCTTCTTATGAGGCTTTTCAAATTAAAAGGTGTTGAGATCCCTCAAGATATCAGCCTCATGCCTACTCCTTCAACCATCAACAAGCTGACCATCATCAGAATTCAAGTTCGTCTTCCAAGTGATGAAGAAGAGGGTGACCAAGGAGAAGGTGATCCTATGGAAACTGAAGCAGAAGTTGCAGGACAACCAGTCACACCCAAAAGCAGAAGCAAGAGAAGCAGAGCTTCATCCTCATCAGCTGCACCTCCAAATGCACTTCAAATCATCCTGGAGAGGATTGATGGACTCAAAGAAGTTTAGAATGAGCATACTGAAAGGATGGCAGCAATTCAAGATCAGCTCAACGTTCTTTCTGCCAAGTTTGACAGCCTTAACTCCCAACAGTAACCCTTTGGCCGTTCCGGTCAAAAAGGGGGAGAATTCTTGAAGGGGCAGCTCTTGAGGGGGAGTGCCATTTTGAGGGGGATCATGTTACAAACAATGTTTTACTTTATGTTTAATGCTTTATGTTTAATGCCTTTTGATACACTATGGTTAATATGTTGTTTTTATGGTTTTTAACTCATGGTCTTTATTATTTAATGATGTTTATTCAGTGTTTATTTACTCTGTTGGTTTGTACCTATTGCTTTTGTAAGCTTTTAAGGTTTTTAGGTAGTTTGTACCCATGTTGCTTTTGTAAGCTTTTAGGGTTTGTTTCCTTGCATATGTAGGCTTTTATGGTTTGTACCATGCTTATGCAGCCTTTATGCTTTATTGCCTAGTACTTCTAGCTAAATGTTATGCATTTTCTTTAAGTACTCTCACTCTTGTGCCCTAGTAGGTTTTTATTCCTAGATGCATATACTTCATGTACTGTGCATTGGTTGAGTGTTGGTCATTCAAGTGATTTGCTTTGTGCTTATCAGCTTGAATGTCCGGATGTTAATTCCAAGTGTGAATGAGCATTGTGGTCACTATCTTATAGTGATTGCTTGTTTGGTCAAGCCATGGTTTATTACTTTATTCCATTTTGCTTGATCGCATTGTGCTTGCTCCATATGCATTACAAGTTTTCTGCATACAATGAACTTATTGTGTTATTATGTTTCAGGAGATTTTTTGGTCTTATGGCTCAAGAGCTTCACAGATTCTAGAGTTAGGTGTGAGTGAGTTTTTCAACTGTTCCCAACTCACGCGTTAAGTCTAGAGTTTGTTGTAGGGTTTTGTCACGGAATAGCCAAAGGGAGAGATTGAAAGGTTCAATTTAATCAACCATCTTGTTGGCTTTATTCCGTGCCAATTTGCTTGTATTTCAGCACTTAGAAACCCTGTATTTAGGTGGGATTCATGTAAGGGTAGTGAGTGAGAGAGTGTGAAGAAATGCTCAAGATTGTGCAAAGATGCAGAGACTTGCAGCTGGACTCGCGGGTGACTTATGACTGGCAAGCCGCCAAATATGGCACACGTGTGGAGCATGCAAGGGAGCTGAAGAGTCATGCCAGCTGTTGCACTATAGGACAAAAGTCCCAGGCTGGCCAGGCCGTTAGCTCACGGCTAGAACTCACGACTCAGCACAGTCATGAGGCCAAGTCGCCAGACCACCCTGTTTGGGAAAAACTGACTCTTTGCATTCCATTCTCACCCTAGTATAAATACCCCTTAAACCCACAAAATTTAGAGAGCTTCTAGAGAGAATTTTGAGAGACAAATCCTAGAGAAAAACAAGATTGCCTCATCCACAATCTTTACAAAGAGACTCTTCAAATTCCTCTACTCTCTTCCTCTCCATTGATACATCCTTGAGAGGTTCTTGACCAAATCATTTTCTCACCATACCCACGTCTGTGAGAAAGTTATTTTGGTGCTAAGGGAAGCAGTTTGGAAGGGACCAATAGTTATTGGTTGATGCTATGGTTTATAGCGGAATCCGGTAAGCTAGAGAAGAAAAAGGTTCGGCGCAACCTCGTTGGAGCAAAAAGCTTGGAGGGCTTAGGTACCTGGGTATATTAGGCTTGGAGGGTCTATTGCTGTTCATGTATCTCAACTACATTTTCTAGTGGATTATTGATCGCTTGGAGGGCGGCGGAGAGGTTTTACGCCGAGGGCTTCGGTTTCCTCTTTGATAACACATCGTGTGTTGTCCTTGTGTTTGCATCTCTCTTCCCTTTATCTTTACCATTTAATTACTGCTATGATTGTGATTATTTATGGTTTAGATTTTTTATCAATTCTGTTATAAGCTTGTTATCATTTTCTGCACAAACATTGTTTGATATAAAGCTTGAATTGGTAATTTGTTGTTTGGGGGTCTAAACGTTCATAGTGTTTTCAACGCTATTTGAACTTTCAACACTCAACAAATAAAATCACTCCAAAAAGGGTGTAACACTCTCAAACATATGTGAATAGAATAATGTAGAACAAAGATTAATATCTCACATATAAATAAGATGAAGAACGGTGAAGCAAAATAAAGGACATGTATAGTCTCATGAAATTATGCCAAACACTAAGAATATTGCACCACACACATTGATTAGTCATGTCAAGATCCAAACCATATCTTCCTTAAGATCAAATAAGACTCCAATTGGGATGTAATGTAGGGTAAAGGGGAGGAATTTAGAACAAAAGGTATAGGTAAAAATAAAAAGTATTCCCAAGAATAATTAAAGAGACAACTTCTTTTGAGTATATGACAATCGATTTACCCTCTCAAGTTTCTTGAATAATGCACTTTCACTTTATATCTTTTTTCTTCAAAATTTCATCAACAAATTCATTCTCTATTTCTTTGTCTTTCACATTCCTTTTTTTTTTTTCAACATTTTTCCTTTTCTGGGTATGACTATCTTTTATTTATTTATTTTTTTGAGTGAGTCCTCCTTTTCTTTCAACTATTTCACCACAAATTTACTGCAATAAGACAATTTAATTGTATTCATTCTTGGAACACTTTAGGAAAAGGTTTGAGAAAGAATGGCTAAAATAATCAGCTCAAATGGGTGACTAGCGGAAATGTATCAAGAAAGAAAATAATAACGGCTCAAAATTAACAAAAATGACCTAAAATCATCTCTTAAAGATTGGGACAGTTCTTCAAAATCCATCACTTTAACTTATTCAAGTGTGGCATAAAATTGATGAATCCTTAGCATTCGACCAAATCAAAGAATAATGAGACTAAGCAACAACAGAGTTATGTGTTTCCAAATGAAAAATGAGATCAAAAGAAAATAACCCTCTAAAAAAATGAATGGTTCAAGAACTCACTTGGGTTATAGTCTCTACATTTTATTTTCAAGATTTTCAAAGTCATCTCTATCTCTCAACCAAGAAACATATTCATGTGGCTAAAGTGCATGTGCATAGTAGTTGAGTATGAAAAAACAGTGGAATTCTTTAGATAGAAGTAGTATCAAGAACTTCGACTTAAAACTCTTGCTAAAGTAAATTTTTTTTTTTTTTTGTGGGAAAATTGGGCTAAAAACAAAAACCAAAACAAAAATAAGCCATTTAAGTGTAGAATTTCAATATTATGGGACACATCAAAATAAGCCAAATCATAATTCATCTTATTGAAAACATTGAGAAGTAAATTGGGACTTGTATTAAAAAATTTATTTTCCCCACTCTTAGAAAACCCAACCTAAGTCCAATTATTAAGTTGCACAAAAAGTTGTCTAACCCTCAATGTTGAGAGATGGACTTCTAAACTTAGAGCCCGGGAGTTAGATGAATTCACTTAGGACACAAAAGTGTTTTTGTATTTGCTTTTTTAGGACACAAAGTGATGATGAACTACAATTTAATAGAAATTTAGATGTTTTATGCTTATTAGACATAACAAATTTTACTAGCAATATTTGACACGATTAATTTAAGGCGTCCATTTTACTAGCCCATAAATCTCTTGCTTACTTGCTTCTTTTGTTTTTTAATTCTTTGTTTCGTTTTCTTTTGAGTTGGAAAATGTATTTCTTTTTTGGCACAATGATCTACCAATCATATTTCACATGAACTTAGCTTTAACAACTTTGAACTAAGGCTAACTTGGAAGTTTTGCTTATGTGTGTTTTGAAATAAGTGGCCATACCTTCCTCCAAGAGTTAGGCTGTGTGGTTGAGTAGTTGGGCAACCATAAGCGATGAAATTTCTTAGAAGTAAAATTCATTGACATGATATTCTTTTCTTGTTTATCTTCCATAATATTCTTAATTGGAACCAGAAAGGAAGATATTCTTTAGGAGGTCCCTTTAACGAAATGTGAAGAAGTACTTCATCATCTGTTTCAATTGACACAACAGCTAGTTTGTCTCTCTTTTCCATGATATGTTGTAGATAGGCACTGACTGAGTCGTCATTTTTCTTGATACTAGGTCAATCTTGAGATAGATGTGAATCTCCTTTCAAGTGTTTCCCATTCCTTTTGTGCTGATTTTTTTCCAACAACTAATTAAAGGGCTGAGGGTTGCAGAGTGGAGTTGTTCAAATTGAGCAATGTTTGAGATCTCGAGATCCATTGATGATATATTGGAATTTCTTTATCTGTTAATATTTATCAATCCTCTGCCATCTTTAAGAATTTTTTCATGGATATAAGAGTTCCATCTACAAATCCAAGTATGGTTGTGATTTGATGCTTCTGAAGGATGTAGTTGTTATCAAGTTTCACTAACATTAGATTTGAGACTTAGAAAGCAAGAAAAGTGGAGCTTACTGTCTCAGATTTACTAAAGACGTTGAGAATGTATTGGTGGTGGAAGATGATCAATTTGACACCATGATTGATTCGCTTATAGCTCTGACAACATGTATATTTTGTACTGTATACTTGAAGAAAGAAATGAAGAAGGTAATGTAGAAGAAAATTGTGCAGATAAGAAGATTAGAGCATTCACAGCAGTGGTGCTAAAAAGCTATATTGGTATTTTTAGCTCCTCAAATACCTAAAATTCTTCTGCAGCAGTGAAGCTATATGTATAATTTTTACCTATTCAGCTACAGTGCACATCTATAGATAGATGTGCACTGTAGCTCCAAAGCTAAAATAAATAATATATTTTATTTAACTTTTCTCTCTCCTTTTCATTAAAATATTCTCTCTCTCTCTCTCTTCCTTCTCTATCTTTTCTCTCTTTCTTTTCGTCAGACTCAGTCTCAGCTCTCTCTCTTCCTTCTCTATCTTTTCTCTCTTTCTTTTCATCAGACTCAGTCTCATGGCGTGATCGGCGATGGCGTGGGTCAGTGGGTCGGCGATGGCTAGTCTGGTTCGACGGTGGTTTGGGTTTGATTCGACGAATCTGGTTCGGCGATGGCATGGGTCGGTGGGTGTTGTGCCTCTTGGTCTTGTTTCTTCTCTCTCTCGATCAAGCTCAGATGGTGGGTTTGATGGTGGTCTGGGGTGCTAGCTCCATCGCCGATCTATTCTGCTATGCTGGTTTTTTTTTAGTTTTTTTTTAATTTTTTAATTTTTTTATCTGTGGGTATTTTTATTATTATTTTAATGAGTTTTCTGTGGTTTTTCTATGGTGATGGTGGTGGTGCCGTGAGGGGCCGACTGTGGGTTGAAGAGAGGGAAGAGAGGGAGAAGACAAAGAGAAGATGAATAGTGAGAAAAAAATAATAAATAGCTGATTGTGGATATATATTATTTTATTATGATATGTATATTATTTTATTGTGTTGAAAGCTAAAATAGATCTACTGCTGCAGCATGTGTGTAGGTAAAATAGATAAAGTGACTTTTTGTGTAGCTAAATATCTAAAATTTTGTCTTCACTGTTGTGAATGCTCTTACTAAAGCAGTGAATGCTCTTACTAAATTTATGTATGTTGACAAACCGAGATCAAAGCATGTCTAGATTAGGTGTTAGACATTGCTTGTGATGGTTCAAGTCAAGATTCAAGAACATTTAAGCTGTAGAAAGAAGAGTTCAGATTTTGTGAATTTTGACCGATTGAAAATTGTAGATAGCAGATTTTAAATCAGGCCCAAAGCCCCCAAAAATGTTTAAGGTTTGAGTGAAACACTATTAGGTATGAAAGGAAAACCCTAACTACGTTTTTGAACTTCTTGGCAGCCTTGTGAGTTACTCCTGATGCTCCCTAGGTTTTTTATCTTGTAACTGTTGGTTTCATTGGTTTTCCTAGGTAATCATATCGCTTGTCTTCTTTACTTTTCCGCATTTAGTGATATGATTGTATGTGTTTAACCTAGAACAGAATAATCAACCAATGTAACTACTTGGTTAATTAATTAGATTGAACAATCTAGTTTTAAGGTGTCTAAACAAAAAAAAAATAACCAAAAAAAAAAAAAAAAAAAAACAATAGGCAATGGCATAGATTGTGAGTTGGTAGGATAAATTTTGAAGAGTCTTGGCCCTAGATGGAGCCTGCACTTTCCCACTCATCACCAACCATGGCAAAGGGATAAAGAATCAAGTGAAAGTGTATGCAAAACCATATTAAAAAAATCCTTTGCTAGGATTAAGAAATTGAACATATTGGAGTAAAACTTCTCCCTCCCCAGCAGAGTCACTACTGTGGGCACAAGCGCTCGAAACAAGTTTTGGTTCTTCTTGCAGGAGTACGCTTTGGTCTAGGGTGGACCATGGCAGAGGGTGTAAATAGAGTTGCCACCTAAATTAGGTCTAGGAACCATAAATGTAGTGCCCTTGTGAAATAACTAATCTTTACCAGAACATGTTAGGTTCTAAAGATTTAGGAATTTGTGTATTTAGAACTCTAATGTGTAATGTTGGCAAACCATGATCAAAACAGGTTGTTTAGTCTTGTTTAGGCTTGCTCAAAGTTGTGTCTTTTATGTAAAGTTGGAATCGAGTGGTTGCAGAAGTATTAGTGACTTTCGGCCTGGCTCAATCGATCGAAGCTTAGACTCGATCGATCGAATATCAGGCAGAACGTATTTTTCTGCAGAATTCCGACTCAGCCCTAACTCCTAAAACGTTTAGGGATTTCTGTTTTTGCCCTAGGTATATAAGGCATACCCTAGCCACGTTTTAGAGGTGGCTCAGATTGCTGTTTTGTGTAAATCTCTTGTAAGATCTAGAGGAGCTTTCCTTTACACAAAGCTTAGGGTTTTCAAGGAGGAGATAATATCTACACCTTGATGATCAACTCAGTTGCTGCCATTGAAGCTTAAAGAAAAACAAGCGTGGGTGCTTGTAACTGGTGGTGAATCCAAGAAAGAAGGAGTCTGTGGATTCGGAGCTTGCACGTGGTCGTGTCAGTAAGTTCTACTGGTGGGTAGCAATAAGAAGTCGAGTGTGGGGGCTTGTAAGTCTTATTGTATGAACTTCGATTCTTTCAAGATAGTGGATTCAAGTTTACCTTGAGGATAGCTAGGTTAAATCCTTCACAGGTTTTTACCGTGTGGTTTCCTAGGTCATCATATCATTGTGTTATTTACTTTTCCGCTGCTTTATATTCTTGATATGATTGTTTGATTGTGATAATCTAGATTTGCATAATTTGACTAAGTTAATCACTTGGCTAATTAACCAGGTTAATCTGGTTGGGTTAAGGGGTCTAAAAACTGTTTAAGTGGTATCAGAGCGGGTAGCTCTTTTGTTCTAGATCTTTTGATCTAAGAGCTAATCTTTGACATTTGTTGTCATGGATAATTTGAAGTGTCTTTCTGATCATGTTTCTGCTCATGCTTCTATTGATTTTATTGATGTCTGTGAAACTCTTCGTAAGGAATTATCTAAATCTTTGAAAATTTCTAAGAAATTTAAAGAAGAGTTAAAATTGGCTAATCTTGAAAGAGAGGAATTGATTGTGAGATTAGATGAATCTAATAAAAAGAATGAATTTTTGAGAAATCAAATTTCCTCTCAAGATGAGAAGATGAAAAGCTTGGAAAAAGAGTTAGTTGAATTTAAAGCTAAAATTGAAAATTTGACTAGTACCAAGCCTGCTATTGATGACAGAAGTGTTTCTGTTTCTCTTAAGCCTAAAATTGAGAAAGTTTATATCCCTCCTTTCAAGAGGAATAATAAAGAAAATACTTATTTTGCTAGGTTAGACAAAGGTAAAAGTTCTAATGTAGACGCTGAAGTTTCTAAACCTATGTCTAAACCTACAGTTAGAGAGCATAATAAATCTGTTTTTGTGCCTACCTGTCACCTTTGTGGTGTTATTGGTCATATTAGACCAAATTGTTCTTTGTTGAGGCAAAAACCAAAATCTGAGACTAGAATTGTTGTTAGGAATACTGATGTTCCTAAATTTGTTCCTATTTGTCACTTTTGTGGTGTCTCCGGTCACATTCGTCCTAATTGTCATAAATTGAAATTTAAGCATTCTGTGTTTCATTCTAGGATATGCGGGACAAAATAGGCTTCTACCCTTTTCGGGCAAATTATATAGGGAAATGCCCTCCTTCCTAAACTAAATAGGAAAATGCCACTCTTTTAAAACTCGATTTTTGATAAATCGAGTTAGGCCCTATAATGGCGTTTTTAAGGAGCCTATAGTGACGTTTTAAGGACCTATAGTGACGTTTTTTAACTCGACTTCATTGAAATCGAGTTATAGGCAATGAAATCGACCTATAGTGGCATTTGTTTTACCTATAATTCGATTTCTTTGAAGTCGAGTTAAAAAACGTCACTATAGGTCTTTAAAACGTCACTATAGGCTCCTTAAAACACCACTATAGAGCTTAAAAGAAAAAATTCTAACTCGATTTATCAAAAATCAAGTTTTAAAAGAAGGGCATTTCCCTATTTAGTTTGGGAAGGGGGGCATTTCCCTATATAATTTGCCCGAAAAGGGTAGAAGCCCATTTTGTCCAGGATATGTGATGATATTTCTCCTGCCATAAGTCCGTATAAATTGTTTCATATACTTTTCAAAAATTTGAGCTTGTTGGCTTGTGAAAGGAAATTGCAGGATTTTAGTCTTTCTCAAAAGATTGGTGTAATCCCTCAAATACACTCTACTTCACATGGATTTTCACCTACAAAGCTGAAGACTCATGCTAAATGGGTGAGAAAAGATTCTCTAAGGTGAGTGTTGCTAACTTGTCCCTGATTTAATTCTTTCACTTAATTGTGGACATGTTTTGTTTCTGTTTTTGGTCGTGTTTTTTTTTTTTTTTTAGGTTGTTTTTTATTAAAAAGAAAATCCAAAAACATTGAAAATTTTCAAAAAGACAAAAATATTTTATTTTGTGTCTAGTTTTTCTTTTTGAGGATTACTTGAATTATGATATCTCTCTCTTGATTTAGAACATACTTGACATTGTGGAGAAACTTGAATAGTATGTGTTATATAAGTGCTAAGCTATTTCTGATTTTGTGTGAGTATGTACTAATTTGTACATGTACTCAAGGGTTAATTAAGAAATTGATATTTCTTGTTTGTGTACCCTTTATAGCTTAGTTAAGCACTGTCATGCATTGCATTTGCATTGTTCATTTAGCATAATATGTGTTTTTTTTTGTTTTTGGTCATATAGTTTTTAAAACCAAAAAGATTTTTGTGTTTTGTATTTCACATCTTGGATTTATAATCAAGGATTGACCATATTATCTTTACATAACAAGTTTATGTACCTTGTTTAGCTTTGATGATGTAAGGTTGAAATTTATCAACCATCTTGGCTTTATTACATGCCAATTTGCTTGTAATTTAGTACTTAGTAACCTTGTATTTAGGTGGGATTCATGTAAGGGTAGTGTGTGAAGAGAGTGTGAAGAATTGCTCAACTTTGTGCAAAGAAGCAAGGACTCGCGGCTAGGACTCGCGACTAACTCGCGGCTTGCAAGCCGCCAACTGCTGCACATGTGAGAAGCATGCGGGGAGGTGAAAGGTCACACCAGCTGTCGCACTACAAGACAAAAGTCCCAGGCTGGCCGGGCCGTTATCTCGCAACTTGAACTCGCGACTTAGACCAGTCGCGAGGCCAAGCCGCCAACTAGCCCTGTTTGGGAAAAAATGACTCTTCGTATTCCAAACACACACCACTATATATAGACCCTTATACCCACGAAATGTAGAAAGCTTCTAGAGAGAATTTTGTGAGAGAAACCCTAGAGAAAAACAAGATTGCCTCATCGCCAATCTTCACTAAGAGACTCTTCAAATTCCTTTACTCTCTTCCTCTCCATTGATACATCCTTGAGAGGTTTTTGACCAAATCATTTTCTCATCACACCCACGTCTGTGAGAAAGCATTTTGGTGCTAAGGGAAGCAATTTGGAAGGGACCAATGGTTATTGGTTGATGTTATGGGTTATAGCGGAATCTGGTAAGCTAGAAAAGAAAAAGGTTCAGCGCAACCTCATTGGAGCAAGAAGCTTGGAAGGCTTAGGTACCTGGGTAGATTAGGCTGGGAAGGTCTATTGTTGTTCATGTATCCTAACTACATTTTCTAGTGGATTATTGACCACTTGGAGGGCGGCAGAGAGGTTTTACGCCGAGGGCTTCAGTTTCCTCTTCGATAGCGCATCGCGTGTTGTCCTTGTGTTTGCATCTCTCTTCATTTATCTTTGCCATTTATTTTCTGTTGTGGATGTGTTTATATTTGGCTTAGATTGTTTATCAATTCTGTGCTTGGCTTATGTTCATGTTCCGCACATTAATTGTTTGATAATAAGCTTGAATTGATATTTTGTAATTTGGGGTCTAAACGTTCAAGGGTGTTTTACACACATATTGAACATTCAATTGGTATCAGAGCGAGTACACTTGTTGTGGTTTAAATACCTTAGTGTGATCCTTGACCCGCTGTGTTTATTTTCCATGGATAGTGTTTTGTATGCCTCTATGCTTGTTTTGGATGTTGATGAATGTAGCATGCCACGTGTTTGTGAAAATGCCTCTATGAGTGATAATCCTCATGATTGTGATGCTATGCTACATAAATCCTTGGGTGTTGTTGATATTCCTAACATCAAACTCTTGAAGAAAAATGCTAAGAAGTTTCAAAAGGATTTGAGCAAGTTATTTTGTGAAAATGATGATTTGATTGATAAGCTCAATGAATCCAACAAATTGGTTGAAAAATATAAGAAACTTGCTGAAAATTCACTTGAAAAGCTGAAAGAGTTTGAATGTTTGAATATGGACTTGGATGCTAAACTTGTTTTATCTAACAAACTTGTTGATGAGTTAAAATGTAAAAATGAATCTCTTAAGATGCATGCCAAGTGTTTGATTGCTGAATCTATTGTTAAAAAGGGTGAAAATATTTGTTGCAATCATGTTGTGGTACCCGATTTTGTGCCTATTGTGTGTTCTACCTCAAAGGGCAAATCGGTGTACATTCCTCCACACAAAAGAAATCAAAAGGTGGAGAGAAAGGTTGTTAAGTCAAAGCGTCCGTTTAGGTCTCACCCTAAGGCTTTTGATGGATCTAAGTTTGTTCCAACTTGCCACCATTGTGGTGTGATTGGTCATATAAGACCTCAATGTCATAAGTTGAAGAGAGAACAAAACCATGTTGCTAGATCCCTTTCCAAAAAGTCTAATAGACCTAAACGCATTGTTTGTCACCATTGTGGTGCCTTTGGTCATCTAAGACCTCAATGCTCTAAGTTTCATGCTTTTAAAAGAATCAAAAGAAAAGAGAAACTTGAGCTTCTTGGAAGTTGTGCTAAAAAGGGTAAACCGGATTTGAGTGATAATAACATGTTGTTAAAGAAAGTGTTTAATGCTCTTAACTCCTTGACTATGTGCATCTCCAGTTCTCATTCTTCCAACCCTCGTCTCACTTCTCTTGAGACACTCATTCCAAACAATCGTTCTGTTTGGATGAGGAAGGGTTTCTATGGTTGAGCTTTTTCTCTTTTGGTCCTTGATCTAATTCTTTCGATCTTTTTAGGACCCTTCATGCATTGATTGTCATATCTTCATGCATTTGTTCATTTTGCATTTATTTGTATGCATTGCTTTTGTTTTGATCTTACTTTTATGTTTTAGTTTTGTGTAAGTAAAAATCCAAAATCACATGTGAGTTTTGAGCACATGTGAATCAAAAGAAAAATTCTAAAAGTTTGATCGTATATGTTTGAGCACATATCACATGTGAGTTTTGCCTTGTACCTTCGTACAAATGGCTTTATGCATTTACGAGCTTAGCTTGTTCTTTATGCACTTATATCTTTGTGGGAAAATCTTGACATCTTTGTGTGATTGTTGTAAATCGATCTTCAAGCTTGTCATGAATGATTAGTCAATACTCTTGTTGGTTTTGAGACATGCATAGACTTGAGCCTATATATCTTCCTACTCTTTATTTTGTTGTTTTTGCTTAAGGAGCTCACCAAATATAAATTTTCAAATGAAAAGAGATATTGAGCTGCAAAAGCCTGTCGCACATACTAGTATTTGACTAGGAAAAAGGGAAAGCGACCAAAATAAAATGTATGATGCCCAAAAAGCCAAAGACTTGTTCATTAAATTGAAATATCAAAAATTTCAAGCATCGATCTCAAAATGAGATGTATTGATTCAAAATGGATCAAATGTTATGATTTATTCAGAAGCCAAATGAAAAGCTTCTAAGATTTGTAATCATTTTTTTGTGGGAGGTCATATATGTTCATTTCTATAATTGAGATAGACCACTTGTCTTAGCACTAGTTGTGTATGACTTGATTGAATTGATCATTGAAGTTTCACTCTAGACTATGGACTATTCCACACTTGATACGCATACACAACACACATGCCTAATGTTCAATGAATGCCTTATTCATTTGTTCAATTGTACTTGTTTAAATGTGATGTGTGTGTGCTCATCTTTATATGGATCAATCCAAAAAGATTTTTGATCATTTTATATGATTTTGGAAGTGATTTTTATCACTCTTTGTGTTCATGCTTAGTGCTTACATTGTTTTTCAGTGTTTAAATATGTTCTGGGTTGAAAAACAAGTGTTAGAATCTTTGGCAACTCATTTTGGCGACTTGCAACCCGCCAAACCAAGTTGCGAGTTTTGGCAACTCGTTTTGGTGACTTGCCCAGTCTCAAGCCCAGTCGCGAGTTCACATAGAATGGTTTTGCGGCTCATTGGCGACTCGTTCGCGGCTCGCCCAGTCGCCAAACGCCCAGAAATAGCTTTTTAAAGGGCTTTTCGTGGGAAACTTGTTTTAAACCTCTCACATCCTCTCTTAAACCCCTCTTTCACTATTTTTACATCAAAACCCAATCAATTTGAATGGTTTTTCATTCCATTAACATCTCTAAGGTATTTATATACTCTTTTCATTGTTTTTTATCCTTAGATTATGTTTTGGAGAGTTTTGTGCTCTTAGTTGGGATTTTCATCATAGGGGTTGGGAAAACTTAATTTTTGTCAAATTTTTGCATGGGATTGGTTTCTTTTAATGATTTGCTTTGGATGCTGGCCCCTTGCGGCAAAAAGATCATGTATTTAGGGTGGTTTTCATGTTGTTCATGCATTGTTTTACATTGTTGTTCATAGTGTGCACACTAGGTGTTTGATAAAATGCCTCTTAGGCTTTTTCTCACTTGTTTGAACTCCGATGAGTACCGAACTTTGGGGTTTATCATGTTTCCTCATTAGGAACATGTTTGGTTCATTGGTTGTGTATTTAACACACCTTGCCCCACATGTGCATTGTTCATGCATTGGTCATGCATTGCACATAGCCACCTCTTGCACACACCTTGCTATGTCATGCATTGGTTCATACATTGTTTCTTCATCCTAACATGTCATGTCTTAGGATTGAGCTTCATTTTCTCATTCATCTCGCACCCCTCATGCATCATTATCATTGTTCATACTTTCATCTCTTACCCTCGTTTCTCCTTGACCCTTTGTCTATTCCTGACAAAAAAGGGGGAAAGTATACTTTAGAGAGTATACAGGAGAGTTTTTGTCATTTCTATATGACCCTTGTGCACATTCTTAGGGGGAGAAATTCTATTTCTCGTGCACACTTGTAGGGGGAGAGATATTTCATAGGGGAGATGCATATACCAAGGGGAAGGAGACATTGTGTTAATAAGAAAACTTTGTCTAGGTGTTTGGTGTTTGATCAAGTTGCTCACATGTTTCACATCATGTTCTTGATCGCAATTTTACTTGTTACATTATTCATGTCCGTTTATTACTTGCTTTACCTTAAGGGTTTAATGTGTTTTGTGCAAGTGTTTCAGGTTACAGGTATATATGTTCCAAGTTTATCGCAGCTCCTATGATTCATGATAGGGTGAGTGATATGATAAGGGAAGTACTTTTTACTGTTTGTACCTAGTACCTTTGTAGGTTTTTAAGGTTTCTGTTTATGCTTTGTACCCATATTGCTTTTGTAAGCTTTTAGGGTTTGTTTCTATGCACTTTGTAAGCTTTATGGTTTGTACCTTGCTTTATGCAGCCTATGTGCTTTGTTAAATCAGTACTTCTAACTAAATGTTATGCATTTCCTTTTAAGTACTGTAACTCTTGTGCCCTTGTAGGACTTTATTCCTAGATGCATATACTTCATGTACTGTGCATTGGTTGAGTGTTGGTCATTCAAGTGATTTGCCTTGTGTTTGTCAGCTTGAATTTTCGGATGTTCATTCCAAGTGTGAATGAACATTGTGATCACTTGTTTATAGTGATTTCTTGTTTAGGTCTTGCCATGGTTTATTGCTCTATTCCATTGTGCTTGATTGCATTGTGCTTGCTCCATTTGCATTACAAGTTTTCTGTATACAATGAACTTATTGTGTTGTTGTGTTTCAGGAGATATTTGTTCTTATGGTTCAAAAGCTTCAAAGATTCTAGAGTTAGGTGTAAGTGAGTTTTCCAACTGTTCTCAACTCACGCGTTAAGTCTAGAGTTTGTTATAGGGTTTTGTCACGGAATAGCCAAAGGGGGAGATTGTAAGGTTGAAATTTATCAACCATCTTATTGGCTTTATTCCGTGCCAATTTGCTTATAATTTAGCACTTAGTAACCCTGTATTTAGGTAGGATTCATGTAAGGGTAGTGTGTGAAGAGAGTGTGAAGAATTGCTCAACTTTGTGCAAAGAAGCATGGACTCGCAGCTAGGACTCGCGACTGACTCGCGGCTTGCAAGCCACCAACTGATGCACACGTGAGAAGCATGCAGGAAGGTGAAGGGTCACGCCAGCTGTCGCACTACAGGACAAAAGTCCCAGGCTGGCCAGGCCATTATCTCGCGACTTAGACCAGTCGCGAGGCCAAGCTGCCAACTAGCCTTGTTTGGGAAAAACTGACTCTTCGTATTCCAAACACACGCTACTATATATAGACCCTTATACCCACGAAATGTAGAGAGCTTCTAGAGAGAATTTTGTGAGAGAAACCCTAGAGAAAAACAAGATTGCCTCATCCCCAATCTTCACTAAGAGACTCTTCAAATTCCTCTACTCTCTTCCTCTCCATTGATACATCCTTAAGAGGTTTTTGACCAAATCCTTTTCTCATCACACCCACGTCTGTGAGAAGGCATTTTGGTGCCAAGGGAAGAAGTTTGGAAGGGACCAATGGTTATTGGTTGATGTTATGGGTTATAGCGGAATCCGGTAAGCTAGAAAAGAAAAAGGTTCGCCGCAACCTCGTTGGAGCAAGAAGCTTGGAGGGCTTAGGTACCTGGGTAGATTAGGCTTGGAGGGTCTATTGTTGTTCATGTATCCTAACTACATTTTCTAGTGGATTATTGACAGCTTGGAGGGCGGCGGAGAGGTTTTATGCAGAGGGCTTTGGTTTCCTCTTCGACAACACATCGTGTGTTGTCCTTGTGTTTGCATCTCTCTTCCTTTATCTTTGCCATTTATTTTCTGTTGTGGATGTGTTTATATTTGGCTTAGATTGTTTATCAATTCCGTGTTTGGCTTATGTTCATGTTCCGCACATTAATTGTTTGATAATAAGCTTGAATTGATATTTTGTAATTTGGGGTCTAAACGTTCAAGGATGTTTTACACACATATTGAACATTCAGATGAGCTTATTTATTGTACTTGACTAGTTGAAGTTTTCTAGTGCATGTTGTGTGGGAAAGATGTTTATGGTGTTTATCACTTTGTCTTAATCTTGAAGTCACATGTTATTTGATTGTCGGACTTAATCCTTTTGAGAAAGGAATAAATAACCATCTCACCACTGTTCATTAGCCAATCATGAACACCTTAGTGCATATCGTAAGACTTTGTGCTCGAGAAAGTGTAGCACATGCACAAAAAGAACATAAGGTGTAGCCCGGCTTTTAAAATTGGTGTGTACATTATCCCGGCTTTTGATAAGTTTCTGAATAAATTAAAATTTGTGTGTACAATATGAGGCAAAATTCAAGAAACTTATGTTAGGTTCTAAAGATTTAGGAATTTATGTATTTAGAACTCTAATGTGTAATGTTGGCAAACCATGATGAAAACAATATGTTTAGTCTTGTTTAGGCTTGCTCAAATTTATATATTTTATGTAAAGTTGGAATCGAGAGGCTGCAGATGCATTGGTGCATTTCGGCCTGGCTCGATCGATCGAAAGTCGGCCAGAATGTTTTTCTGCAGAATTTTCCAACTCAGCCCTAACTCATTAAACGTTTTGGGTTTTCTATTTTTACCCTAGGTATAAAAGGCAAAACCCTAGCCACGTTTTTTAGAGTGGTCTTTGTTGTATTTTTGCTTATACATTGCGGTTTGTGTGAATCTCTTGTGAGATCCTCGAGGAGCTTTCCTTCACATAAACTTAGGGTTTTCAAGGTAGAGATAATATCAACATCTTGATGATCAACTCGGTTGTTGCCATTGGAGCTTAAAGAATAACAAGCGTGGGTGCTTGTAGCTGATTGGAGAATCCAAGAAAGAAGGAGTCCATGGATTCGGAGCTTGCACATGGTCGTGTCAGTAAGTTCTACTGGTGGGTAGCATTAGGAAGTCAAGCAGGGAGCTTGTAAGTCTTTTTGTATGAACTTCGATTTTTTTGTATAGTGGATTCAGTTTACCTTGAGGATAGCTAGGTCAAATCCTCCCCAGGTTTTTACCGTGTGGTTTCCTGGGTGATCATATCATTGTGTTATTTATATTTCCGCTGCTTTATATTATTGATATGATTATTTGATTGTGTTAACCTAGATTTGCATAATTTGACTAAGTTAATCACTTGGCTAAATAAACTAGGTTAATCCAATTGTTGTTTTAAGGGGTCTAAAACCGTACAAGTGGTATCAGAGCAGGTAGCTCTCTTGTTTAAGATTTTTTGATCTCTGAGCTGATCCTTGACCCTTGTTGTCATGGAACATGGACACTCTCTTGTTGTTCCTCCTCACTTTGATGGGAATAACTATGCTTATTGGAAAGTAAGGATAAAAGCATTCCTGAAATCTATTGATAAGAGGGTTTGGAATTTCGTTGAGTACAGATGGGAGAAGCCCACTACTCCTGTGAGTGAGTGGCAAACTTCTCAAAAAGGAGCAGCTGGGTTCAATAGCAAAACTATGAATGCCATCTTTAATGCTGTTTCTATGGAGGAATTTAAGAGAATCTCAAATGTTGAGGTTGCTCATACTGCTTGGAAAATCCTTCAGACTGTGCATGAAAGCACAAAGGCAGTTAAGATCAATAAATTGTAACAATTAACTTCTAGATTTGAAAGCATTAGAATGTCTGATGATGAATCTTTTGATGAATTCTATACTAAATTGAATGATATTGTTAATTCTGCATTTAATTTGGGTGAAATCTATGATCATCCTAAAATTGTTAGGAAGATTCTTAGATCTTTAACTAAAGACTTTAGACCCAAAGTGACTGCCATTACTGAGAGCAAGGATGTGGACTCCATCCCTGTTGATGAGCTTGTAGGATCTCTTCAGTCCTATGAGTCAGACCTACCCAAAGCAAACAAATCCAAATCAATGGCTCTTAAGTCTATTGATGATGTTGATGTTGGTGGATTTGATGATGAGCTCTCTGCTACAGAGATTGCGTACCTTGCCAAGAACTTTAGAAACTTTCTTAGGAATAACAACAGAAAGGCAAGAGGTACAAACACTGCTAAACCTAGAAACTTTAGGAAGAATGATCCCACTAAGGTTAATAACTTTGAAAAACCTAGAGAAAAAGTTAGTCAATCTTCAAACAACTCCCTGGGTGCTCAGTGTTTTGGTTGTCAAGGGTATAGTCATGTTAAATATGAATGTCCTACATTCTTGAGGTCTAAGGGTAAAAGCTATGGTTGTAACTCTTAGTGATAATGAGGTTTCTGATGATGAGTCTAGATGTGACGAGGATGGAAACTTCATTGCTTTCATTGCTACTGCTGTAGTCAATGAAAGCGTATCTGTTGAAGAGAACCCTTCTGATGGGGAACTCTTTGAGGATGCAGATCTTCAAGAGGCCTATAATAAACTTTGCAAAGTTGCTGCAAAGGATGCTATGAATGTTGAACTTGGCCAAAAGAAAATTGAATCTCTTGAGCTTGAAAAGAAAAATTTGCTTGTTAAATTATTTGATGCAAATGATCTTTTGATCATGTGAAATCTGAGAACATGCTCTTGCTTGATAAAGTTAAAACTTTGGAACATGATTTATCTGTTGCTAGATCTACTAGTTCTAAACTTGATCAAATGTTGAATGTTCAAAAGTATCCTTCTGACAAATTTGGTTTAGGTTATGTTGAAAGCATCTCTATGTCTGCACCACATTCCACGAACTTTGTTCCTTCATCTTCTTCTAAACCTTCCGTGAGTGAGGTTGTGAGTGAAACTGTCAAACCCCCTGTGAGTGAGGTTGTCAAACCTGTAGAAGTTTCACCCCCTAGGAAGATTAGGGTTGATCTAGGGGAGTCTAAACCTAAGAAATCTACCCTTTCTAAGGACAAGATGCATGGTAAACCTGCTTGGGTTTGTCATTTTTGTGGAAAGTTTGGACACATACGTCCTAACGGTTACAAGCTTCAAGCTGCTAAGAGAGCAAACAAACCAAAAGTGCTTGTGCCTCAAGCACAAGATCCTATGGCACTCATTGGTGAATTGGTAAAAGCGTTGAACCTTTATTCCAATCCTGGAGTTGGAAATCACTCGAATGTGAATAGGAAGTCCAATGCTCGTGGTGCATTTAAAAAGTTTTGGATGCAAAAGACTCGATCTAATTGAGTCTTTCTGACATGGTCCTTGAGCTTCATTGCTCATTCCTTTGCGACTATTGTTCTTTGGTTTTTGTGTTTTTTTTTTTTTTTTTTTTTTTTTTTTTTTTTGTTTCAAGGATTTGCATTGCATAACATTCATGCATTTCATTCTAGGATTTATTTGTTTTCTCTCCTTTTTTTTTTTCTTTTTTTTTTAAAGAAAAAAAGATGAGAAAAGCAAATTGTGTTTGGCACTATTTTTCTTGGTCTTTGAAAACAAGGTTGGTCAATTTATTTACACATAACATGTCTTGGGTACCTTGTTTAGCTTTGATGAGCTTATTTATTGCACTTTACTAGTTGAAGCTCTGTAGTGATGTTGTGCGGGAAAGATGTTTATTGTTTTTATCACTTTGTCTTAATCTTGATGTCACGTGTTATTTGACTATCGGACTTGATCATTTTGAGAAAGGCATAAATAACCATCTCACCACTGTTCACTAGCCAATCATGAACACCTTAGTGCATATCATAAGATTTTGTGCTCGAGAAAGTGTAGCACATGCACAAAAAGAACATAAGGTGTAGCCTCGGTTAATTGCTTAATAATTAACTGGTGTGTACTATTAGGCTTGATGCCAATTCACATAATTAAAACTGGTGTGTACTATTAGTCTTGATGCCAAATTCATCTAATTATTGGGCAAAATTCAAGAAACCTACATGATTGTAAGCTTATGTTCTAGGAGATGTGAGAGTTATATGATGTAACTCTTTAGGTAATAGTCTCTTTTGAATTCTATGTGATGGATTTTGTAGACTTTGTGATTGATTGCTATTTACATATCACCTCACATGTATCTCAAGCTTTTGCTAGTTGCACACACTACACAAGTTACTCTTTGCTAAACACTGTACATGTTATTGTGTGTGTTTTTTGTCTGACCAACCAAGTTTGAAAATATCTTGAGTATTATGCAAAACATTTGTTTGCTTGAGAATTTAAAGGGAGAATGACTGAAATTTTCTTTGGAGAAACTGGGTTTAAAACTTGGGTTTTTGAAAAAGGATTCCATCTCATACTCATGCATTTTGTTTCATCAATTTTAATGCTTTGAGGAGTTGTTTTCAAAATGTGGTTGTTGTTTTTCAAAACTGAAAATTTTCTCAAAATGTTGTGAGCCGCTGCCTGTTTCGATCGATCCAATCTATTTTTCGATCGATCGAAAATTTCTTAAAATTCTTTTAGAAATCTCGGATTGATTCGATCGATCGAATGTAATTTTCGATCATTCGAATATCACGAATCAGGTTTTTAAAATACTGTTTTTGACTTGTTCAAATCACTTTTTCAAAACTTTTTCAAACCTTTTCTCTCTCTCCGACTTGGCAAGGCTCCACAACGATTTTTCTGTCGTTTTCTTCCACAATTTTTGCAAGGTTTCTCTCTCCTTGAGCCGGTACGTCTATTTTACCCTTCTTTTTTATTTTATTTTCACATTTCTTGCATTTTTCATGCATTTTAATTTGGGATTTTCAAAGCTATGCATTTTGGGGTTTTTGATGATTCAATCCATTTTTTATGAAATTGATCAATGGGTTTTAGATCCTTGAGGAGCTTTCCTTCACATAAACTTAGGGTTTTCAAGGTAGAGATAATATCAACATCTTGATGATCAACTCGGTTGCTGCCATTGGAGCTTAAAGAATAACAAGCGTGGGTGCTTGTAGCTGATTGGAGAATCCAAGAAAGAAGGAGTCTGTGAATTCGGAGCTTGCACGTGGTCGTGTCAGTAAGTTCTACTGGTGGGTAGCATTAGGAAGTCAAGCGGGGAGCTTGTAAGTCCTTTTGTATGAACTTCGATTCTTTCGTATAGTGGATTCAGTTTACCTTGAGGATAGCTAGGTCAAATCTTCCCCAGGTTTTTACCGTGTGGTTTCCTAGGTCATCATATCATTGTGTTATTTATATTTCCGCTGCTTTATATTATTGATATGATTATTTGATTGTGTTAACCTAGATTTGCATAATTTGACTAAGTTAATCACTTGGCTAAATAAACTAGGTTAATCCAATTGTTGTTTTAAGGGGTCTAAAACCGTTCAACTTACATGGTTGCAAGTTTATGATCTAGGAGATGTGGGAGTTATATGATGTAACTCTTTAGGTGATAGTCTCTTTTAAATTCTATGTGATGGATTCTGTAGACTTTGTGGTTGATTTCTATTCACATATCACCTCACATGTATCTCAAGCTTTTGCTAGTTGCACACACTACACAAGTTACTCTTTGCTAAACTTGGTACATTATATTGTGTGTGATTTTGTTGTGGCCATCCAAGATTAAAAGTTCCTTGATCTTAATGCAAAATGTGTTTAAAGTTTGAGAAATTGGAAATTCTAGGGCTTGAATGTACCCGAATTTGGGATTTTGTCAAATTAGGTTTAATTGATGAAATTGGCTTGTTGTTTTGATGTAATTGATCATTCTTATTTTTTCTCTCTCATGTGTAATGATCAATTCGTCAATTTATTTCAAAACATTCAAGTGGTTTTTCAAATTTTAGGGTTTTTGTTAGAAACTCTATGCTCAAGCCAATTTTGTGAATTTGAACTTATATTGAACTTAGTTTCACTGCATTAAAGCATGCATCATGACAAATTTTTTTTCATGCATCATTTGTGTTTAGGATTCACATGCATTGCATTGTTTTTGTATCCATCTTGTAGTTTTGCAGTCATATCTCTCATTGTTTTCACACATGCATACACTTTGCTAAATTGGGTACTCAACTTGATTTAAAAATTGATTGATTAATTTTTGAGTTATGTACTCTTTAGTATATGCTATTTTTTATGTGTGAACTGCAGAAAATATTTTTCTTAAGAGATATGATGGATAATCAATGTGCAAATATTTTCTCTACTTATGCAACTGTTTATGAGTCACATAGTGCCATGTTTGCATTTTATTGAAAGAGAGAATATTTTTTCTTCATGTGTATCCTCAACTTAGTTTTTTTTTTTTTTTTTTAAACTTGGTTTGTGTCTTTTTATTTTCCCCCCCTCCTAATTTTTCCCGAAAACTATTTTTCCCTTTGTTTTTCCTATTTTTATAGGGGGAGAAGCTTTTTTACCCTTTGTTGTTCATAGGGGGAGTTGTCTCTTTTTTCTATAGAATTGAATTGTTTTGTGTTCCCTTGATTGTCTATTTTCTCTTGACCTTTGTTACTCTTTGTTTGAGTTATCTTTGTCAATACGTGACAAAAAGGGAGAGAAATAGATGAAATGTGGGAGTCCTGTTTGTTTTGTTTAGGGGGAGTTGAATTTGTTTTTGAAAGGGGGAGAATATAAAAACTTTTTGATGTATCTAACTTAGGGGGAGTGTTAGTTTGCATATTTGTTGCTTTACTATTTTTCTGTCACACATGTGTTTATGCGTTTTGTTTAGTGTTTTAGGAAATATACAGGTTGATTCAATTGAGCTGCTGTCTACACATGCAACTGATGGATAGTAGTTAGGATTGGATTTGTTATGATGGACATTTTTTTGTAAAGGGCTTTTCTTTGTAAACTTTGAGCATTTAGTTGTGTTTTGTCACGGATTGTCAAAAGGGGAGTTTGTTAGGTTCTAAAGATTTAGGAATTTATGTATTTAGAACTCTAATGTGTAATGTTGGCAAACCATGATCAAAACAGGTTGTTTAGTCTCGCTTAGGCTTGCTCAAAGTTGAGTCTTTTATGTAAAGTTGGAATCGAGTGGCTACAGAAGTATTAGTGACTTTTAGCCTGGCTCGTTGATCGAAGCTTAGACTCGATCGATCGAATATCGGGCAGAACATGTTTTTCTGCAGAATTCCAACTCAGCCCTAACTCCTAAAATGTTTAGGGTTTTATGTTTTTGCCCTAGGTATATAAGGCAAACCCTAGCCACGTTTTAGAGGTGGCTCAGATTGCTATTTTGTGTAAATCTCTTGTGAGATCTAGAGGAACTTTAATTTACACAAACCTTAGGGTTTTCAAGGAGGAGATGTTATCTACACCTTGATGATCAACTCAGTTGCTGCCATTGAAGCTTAAAGAAAAACAAGCATGGGAGCTTGTAACTGGTAGTGAATCCAAGAAAGAAGGAGTCTGTGGATTCGGAACTTGCACGTGGTCGTGTCAGTAAGTTCTACTGGTGGGTAGCAATAAGAAGTCGAGCGTGGGGGCTTGAAAGTCTTATTGTATGAACTTCGATTCTTTCAAGATAGTAGATTCAAGTTTACCTTGAGGATAGCTAGGTCAAATTCTCCCCAGGTTTTTACCGTGTGGTTTCCTGGGTCATCATATCATTGTGTTATTTACTTTTCCGCTGCTTTATATTCTTGATATGATTGTTTGATTGTGATAACCTAGATTTGCATAATTTAACTAAGTTAATCACTTTGCTAATTAACTAGGTTAATCTGGTTGGGTTAATGGGTTTAAAAACCGTTCAGAACACATGTCCGGAGTTTAGGTATGAGGATGGAAATGTGTCTTAGGCACCCAACCCCACACAACTCGTAGATCAACTACCACTCATTGTGTTCCAAATTCTAATCCAAACAGAGTCCTCTAATATGTTAAAAAAGTGAGCAAAGGTCATTTTTTAGCACCGTTTCCAAAGCGATTTCAGCATTTTATAGTTGTGATTACTTCCAAACTATCAAAATAACTTCAATTACCTTTTGTAGACATGTCAAGCTCATCATTAGGACTGGGGACTAAATTTTATTAATCGGGTACAAAATGAGGTGTCTAAAATTCTACCCTTTTCTTTTCCTACAAGTTTATTACTTATTATGCTTCAAAAACCAAGCCTCTATTGATCTTGACCCTTGAATTCTTTGGCTGCATGTCTGCATGATTAGCTAACTAGTTTTAATATCCCATGAGAAAAATACATGTAATGAGGTTATTTCAGAGAAGTCTTTCAAACTCACATATTTATGTTTAATTAAATATAAAATTGATGCGATATTGCCTATCAAAACCAAGATAATAGTGAAAACTTAAGCAATTATCATAAGCTTTCTGATAAGAGTTGGAAAGGAGCTAGTGCAGGGATTGAGGAGTTTATGCGTCCTCTAAGTGGTTTAAACTCCTAAACCAAGAAGATGTAGATGTTACAATTTAATATTTTTGTAATGTCCTATATATTTTAAATTATCATTTTTTGTCATTTTCTTCATGTAATCTAGTTGGGTGCATGCTAGATAAGTGGAACACAAATTCTCTTTGGCAATTTTGTATTCCACTAATCATAATTTGTAATGTGGTTGATTATTCTTTTTTCTTTTTTTTCTTTCTTTTTTTTTTTATCATTTTTAACTTTGGTTGTTTTATAATAAAAGTCAAATGAATACATAACAAATAGTGATTAATGGAGTAAATCATGAAATAATAAAAGTGGGACAGAGAATTTGAATTGCCCATATTGTTAAAAAATAGTTGATGTTCCATAAAAAAAATAAAAAATAAAATGATCTTTGATGGTAAAATCTGAAAAAGGCTCATCAAAATCCTTAACCTCTGCTATTTTAAAGTCCACTATAGATAACTAACTTCTATTGATAACCACATTGATGTTGAGAAACAGTTTGAACCAAAAGGTGTCCAACTTGTCACTTCAATTTGTTCTGTAAAAAAGTACTAGCCTCTAAGCACGCGCTCACGCGCGTGCTCAGAGGCTCTTCTATTTTTTGGGTAAGGGTTAATTTAGAGCATTTATTATAATTTGGGATTACTACATTCACTAATCACAAAAAAAAAAAAAAAAAAAAAAAAAAAAAAAACCTAGGGGTGTGATGAAAAAATTATTTCACCACTCATAATACTCATCACACCCCTAGTTTTTTTTTTTTTTTTTTTTTTATTAGAGAATGTAGTAATCCCAAATTATAATAAATACTCTAAATTAACTCTTACCCAAAAAATAGAAGAGCCTCTGACCATGCGCGTGAGCGCGTGCTTAGAGGCTAGTTTTTTTTAAATCTCTTCCATATTTTGGGGGGGGAAAAAAAAGACCCCTACTATAAAACTATTACTATAATTTCTCCATCTATATCCTTATATTTAGGCATTGACATATCTGATTTTGAAAGAAAAGAAAAGGCTAAATTTTAGGGAAATTTAAAAGATTAAAGTGGGGAATTGGTGTGACCCTATCCTTATTTAAAAGTTTATCAAAAAAAGAAAAAGTACACGTTTGAAAAAATCCCATGTTCTATCCATGTACTATTTAAAAAAATCCCACTTTCTATCCCACGTTAAGCATCTGAAGTTTTCCTCTCTCTTTTTTTTTTTTTTTAAACCTTTTTGGTGTTGTTGATGTTGTTTTTTTTTTTTTCAAATTTTATGTATGACAGTTATCATTTTTTGTCTAATCCTAAGATGTAGTTTTTTTAATCCTAAAATTTAGTCATTTACTACACATCCATAACATAAGTAAATAAAAGCTTAAATTGAAAATTTTATGGCAAGAGATACACGTTAATTGTATATGAGCGTGAGCGCGTGCTCAGAGGCTCTTCTATGTTTTGGGTAAAATTTAATAATTTGCATTCATTATAATTTGGGATTATTATTGTGGGGGGCGAAAAGCCCAACCTAACGTATTGGGCCCAAGGCCCTATTTGAAGACCACTGTTGGTCTGAAGAGATGAAAATACTTGAGCAGAAGCCCATGCAAAAGGAGCATGTCTGGAGAGGAGCATGGTCATAATCCGAGGAGACGTTCAATTGTCCGAGGAGTCCAATATCCTCGGATCCAAAGAAGCTTGGTCCGACAGGTGTCTGGGAAGCTCAAATGATCCCCCTGACAAGTGTAACGATGGAAATGAACCTCAGGCACGCATGAGGATAGCAGGAACGGAGAAATATCTATGAGACAAACTTCAACCACCACATTAAATGCACTGCACCTACTTTCCTGGCCGCATTTATATGGAGAAGACCCCTGAACAGTGCACTCTCAGCTACCGCCACTCACACAAGGCTAAATAGGGTACATGACGGGACATGCACTCAAGTGGGCGTCTAGATGATGAACAAGTGGACGATGAAGATGATGGGAGGGGGTACTATATAAGAGGGAAAGCCCTCTGATAAAGTGGGATCGAAAATAAAAAGGGAGAAAGGAGAGAACTCCATTACTGTAGCTTTAAGAATTGTAACCCAAGTTCATTCAAATACCATTAGCCCTGGATGATCAGGAGAAAACTGCTTTTGTCACCCCTATTGGTAACTATCACTACAAAGTGATGCCATTTGGCTTGAAGAACGCGGGGTCTACCTACCAGAGGATGATGACGAGGATGTTCGAGCCACAACTGGGCAAAAATATCGAGGTCTACATAGATGACATGGTGGTAAAGAGCAAGGTTGTCGCCGAGCATGTAAAGGACCTTGAAAGTACCTTTGAGGTTCTAAGAAAGTACAAACTGCGACTAAATGCTTCTAAGTGCTCATTTGGGGTGGGGTCCGGCAAGTTTTTGGGATACATGGTGACTCACAGAGGGATTGAGGTTAACCCCGACCAGATAAAGGCCATCAACGATCTACGAGCTCCTTGGAATCCCAAGGAGGTTCAGAAACTCACCGGAATGACTGCTGCCCTGAATCAATTCATCTCTAGATCAGCAGACAGGTGTCGGCCCTTCTTCTCTCTGCTCAACAAATGGAAGGGATTCGAATGGACTGAAGAATGTGCTTTGGCCTTTCAGCAGCTCAAGGATTATCTAGCTCGGCCACCAATCATGTCCAGTCCTGAGCCAGATGAGGTATTGTTCGCCTACATCGCTGTAGCTCCCTGTGCGGTGAGCCTGGTGTTGATACGATCAGACTCTGGTGTGCAAAGACCAGTTTATTACGTAAGCAAGTCGCTGCATGAGGCCGAGATCCGTTACTTGCCTCTGGAGAAGGCTATCCTAGCAGTGGTGCTCGGTACACGGAAACTACCTCACTACTTCCAGGCCCATACGATCATTGTCCTCACTCAACTCCCACTCAAGGCTATACTCCGAAGCGCTGATTACACTGGGCGGATTGCCAAATGGGGTACGATCCTAAGGGCTTTCGACATAAGATATTTTCCCCGCACATCCGTCAAGGGTCAGGTCCTTGCGGATTTGGTGGCTGAGTTCACGGAGCCCCAACTAGAAGAAGTAAAGCCCACGTCAGACATGGATGAAAAATCAGTTGGCATGATCTCCCAACAGAGTCCCTCCCATTGGGAAGTGTACGTTGATGGCGCGGCAAACCAAAGAGGTTCTGGAGTTGGGCTAGTGTTGATATCCCCTGAAAGGATCATTATCGAGAAGTCGTTAAGGCTGGACTTCTCGGCAATGAATAACGAGGCGGAGTATGAGGCCCTACTGATGGGAATGGCTATGGTCCGAAGAATGGGAGGAAAATCCGTGGAGTTGTTCTCGGACTCAAGGTTAGTCGTAGGTCAAGTACAAGGCGAGTTTGAGGCAAAGGACGAAAGAATGTAGAGGTACTTGAGCTGAGTTAAATGTCTGCAATCGGAGTTCGATTCTTTCAGCTTGCTACACATCCCCAGAAGTGGTAACTCATATGCTGACTCCTTGGCCACGCTTGCAACCTCCTCGGCGCAAAACCTGCCGAGAATCATCCTCGTCGAGGACTTGCACAGGCCTACAGAGGCGAAAGGGGAGGCAATCCAGGTTCACCAAGTCAGGGCCGGGCCCTGCTGGATGGACCCTATAATTAAATTCCTCAAAGAAGACATACTGCCAGAAGAGAAGGGGGAAGCTGACAAAGTTCGGAGGAAGGCGACCAGGTTCTGGTTATCCGAGGACCAGAAATTATACAGACGCTCCTATTCGGGACCATACTTGTTATGCATACATTCTAAAGCGTCCGAGCTATTACTAGAAGAGCTGCACGAAGGAATTTGCGGGAGCCACACTGGAGGCAGATCCTTGGCTCACCGAGCCCTCACCCAAGGTTATTGGTGGCCTAACATGCAAAAGGAAGCCCACGAGTATGTCAAAAAGTGTGATCAATGTCAGCGTTTCACTCCAAACATTCACCAGCCAGGGGGAACTCTTAATCCATTATCTAGCCCATGGCCCTTCGCCCAATGGGGCTTGGATATCGTGGGACCCTTCCCTAAAGCTGCAGGAAACAAGAAGTACCTTCTGGTCGGCACAGACTATTTCACCAAGTGGGTTGATGCCGAGCCGCTAGCCAATATCAAAGATATTGATGTGCAAAAGTTTGTGTGGAAGAATATTGTCACTCGGTTTGGAGTTCCTCACACTCTCATCTCGGACAATGGCCTACAGTTTGATAGCAAGACATTCAGGAATTATTGTAGCGAGCTGGGAATTGTAAACAGATACTCCACTCCCGCCTATCCCCAGGGTAATGGACAAGCAGAAGCTGTCAACAAGGTCATACTGAATGGCTTGAAGAAGAGGCTGGATGATGCAAAGGGCAAATGGGTAGAAGAGTTGCCACATGTGCTTTGGGCTTACAGAACTACACCTCGCAGGTCTACTGGAGAGACCCCCTTCTCAATGACCTATGGGGCTGAAGCTGTCATCCCTTTGGAAACCGGGTTCCCAACATTAAGAACTAGCTCGTTTGGTCCGACCGACAACAATGAGCAACTAGAGAAGAGTTTAGACCTGATTGAGGAAAGGAGGGAGAATGCAATGGTTAGGCTGGCACATTACCAACAAAAGCTCAGACAGGGCTATGATGCTAACGTGAAGCTAAGGCCTCTAGAGCCTGGTGATCTGGTGCTGAGGAAAGTTGTGGGCACTGCAAAGAACCCGGCTTGGGGAAAATTAGGACCCAATTGGGAAGGGCCATATCGCATCACTTCGGGAGCTGGCATTGGGGCATATTTCTTGGAGGACCTGGATGGTCATGTAATACCACGTCCTTGGAATGTAAATAACCTCAAGAGGTACTTCTATTAATCGAATCTTTTCTTCAGCCGATATGCCAATTCGCTACGTAAAGTTTTCTCTCAAGTGTTTAAACTTAAATCCAATCATGCCTGTAGTCCTCGGACCAGATGATTCGGGTTAGTTAACACTCATTCACCTTTTTCTCAAGTGTTTAAACTTAAATCCAATCATGCCTGTAGTCCTCGGACCAGATGATTAGGGTTAGTTAACACTCCGTTACAGTTCTCTTTAGTGTTTAAACTTAAATCCCATCATGCCTGTAGTCCTCAAACCAGATGATTCGGGTTAGTTAACACTCATTCACCGTTTTCTCAAGTGTTTAAACTTAAATACAATCATGCCTGTAGTCCTCGGACCAGATGATTAGGGTTAGTTAACGCTCCGTTACAGTTCTCCAGTGTTTAAACTTAAATCCAATCATGCCTGTAGTCCCCGGACCAGATGATTAGGGTTAGTTAACACGTTCACAGTTCTCTTTAGTGTTTAAACTTAAATCCAATCATGCCTGTAGTCCTCGGACCAGATGATTAGGGTTAGTTAACACGTTCACAGTTCTCTTTAGTGTTTAAACTTAAATCCAATCATGCCTGTAGTCCTCGGACCAGATGATTTGGGTTAGTTAACACCGTTGCAGTTGCCCAAGTGTTTAAACTTAAATCCAATCATGCCTGTAGTCCTCGGACCAGATGATTAGGGTTAGTTAACACTCCATAGCAGTTCTCTAAGTGTTTAAACTTAAATCCAATCATGTCTGTAGTCCTCGGACCAGATGATTAGGGTTAGTTAACACTCCGTAGCAGTTCTCTAAGTGTCTAAACTTAAATCCAATCATGCCTGTAGTCCTCGAACCAGATGATTAGGGTTAGTTAACACTCCGTAGCAGTTCTCTAAGTGTTCAAACTTAAATCCAGTCATGCCTGTAGTCCTCGGACCAGATGATTTGGGTTAGTTAACACTCGAATACGTTCGTCCCCCATGGTCCTTGAACCAAATGACACAGGTTAGTCAATGCCCCCACACAGCTATTGTCACTGGGGCTTAGCACTAAAATTCTTGATTGTGTTTAAATTGATTCTAACTGATGACTGTCTTCCTTAGTTATGTTTAATTCAAAGCCGAGGGGTAGTAACACTTTGTATATTTGGAAAGACATGCAAAACTTACATAATTACTCGCTGCAATCATTACTTATTAATAACTCTTATACGGACTGTTCTCTTCAGTGTCAATTTCAATTTCAATTACTCATACCATCAATATGATATACTAATCAAGTTTGTTCGCATTATTATGTTATAATTGCAATGTACAGTAATAAGTTAAGACATGTATCGAAAACATTGGAAACAAAAGGGAAGCCATTTCATTAATAAAGAGAAAGGCATTTCATTAATAAAGAGAAAGGGGTTTACAATTCCTTAGATAAAAACAAAAATAAGTACAAGTGCAAAATAAAAGCCCCTATATCTAAGTCTTCGGTTGAGGGGCCACAGGGTCGGCAGCCTGTCCTGTCCGAGTAGCAGCAGCTTCTGGGCCTGGTCCTTGGGCTCAGAGGAGGTCTTCCCCTTTTCCAGCCCTGTGCCTTTATCCTTGGTTGGCTCAGCCAGTTTGCCTTTGTCACCTGGCTGGTCAGACTCCTTGGAGGTCTCAAGGTTGGCAGGAGGGACTTGGCTGGCCAGGGGTTGGTCCAAGGCCTTTGGGAGCTGGGTAGGAGGATCATCCACTGGGAGCGCTCGGATCTCTGGATCGTAGTATTTGCTCCCAGGCAGCCTCAGCTCTGAGTCGGCAGGGACTCCAGTAGCGTCCAGCGCCTTACTCCAAGTTATGCCGCAATAATCTTGACTAACTGAGGCAAATTGCTCCATAAGCTGGGACGAGGTCTCATCCACCCCCAACTGGTATGCCGCTTTTCTCTCGGCCTTGATTGCCTCCTTGGCCAGTTGGGCATTCTGCTCAGCTAATCGGGCGCTCTCCTTGGCTTTCTTAAGCTCAGCTGTAAGCCCTTTCACCAACTCCCTCTCGGTTGCCAAGTTGATCTCGGCCATATGCAGCTGCTTGCGTTGCTCTTCAGCCTATTTTTCAACATTTTTGATACCCGCATCGAGGCTTTTCTTCTGATTGGTCATCTCTTTAAGGTCCCCGGACAGATGGGCATATTCCTCCTTCAGCTGGCCTAGAGATTTCTCCGCCTCGTTTCGAGAGCAGATCGCTGTCTGGGCCTCAAGATGGTTCTTCTTATTCCACTCCTCGACCACATATATCTGCTGGGTGACCTACATAATGGAAATTCCGAATATAAAGCACAGAAAAAAGGAAAAAGCAAAAGTGTCAGTGATTCAACTAATCGGACTAAGCTCGCTTACCATGGCCATATCCCTCTTAAGGGATTGAAAAAGCTCCTGTTGGTTGAAACGCCTGCAGAAGTCCATGTCGTGGGGAAGGAGGAGTGGCTGCTGCAGAGCCTCAGCAACATAGCCTGCCCTTCCTCCATCGTAATTCCTGAGGGAGGTCTCCCAGGAGATTGGCGCACCATTCAACTCCAACCTTGGAGACCAGATTCGTGGTCCTCCTCGGCGGACATCTGCCACAACGACCTCATCTCGGCTTTCAGTGGACAAGGCCCTTTGGGTCCGGTGGTCTTTCACCACCTTCTGCTGCTTGGTCCCTTTGGCTGGCAGCACTTGCCTTTCCTCAGCATCAAGGAGGGGCCTCTTCTTCCTCAGGTCAGGAACGGGCTTTAAGCCGAGGTCAGGAACTTGGGATGGCACTGGGGGCAGATTCACCACTGGTTGGGAAGTCCCAGTACCTTTCTGCTCGGCCTTTTTGCCTCTACCCTTCATTAAACTCCTCAAATCCATGTCGTCGTCCGAGGAGTCTTCAGAATGAGCAGCTAGCAAAGTATGGTGAATGCCTGATTGTCTGTCGGTCTCTTCCTCGGCGTCTGAGACCTCTATCACTCGATTTACTCCTGAAGCCTCTCCCCCGAACTAGAATTTGTCTATTTGCTCCTCTAGCGAGGAGGTGGAAGAGCCGACCCTCTCACCCTCAACCACCTGTTCGAGGGAAACTTGCTGGAGTGGTTGGACAAGAGGGGGTATAGCCTGGGGGTTTGGATGGGGTACGGGTGCAAGCTCGTGTGGCGCCAAAAAACCCTTCCGAGCAACGTCAATGCGTTGAAGGCGATGATCTCCCTGGGTAATCGTGTTGCCGACTGGTTGGAAATTCTTTTGCTTTGTTGTGTATCCCAGAATAAGGGGAGCCGACCGGAGCTACCCGTCCTCGCTCACGAAAATCTCTGATCTTAATAGATAATTAAGGGCGGCGGTGTTTGTAAGGCTGAGCCGAGGAGAAACGCGGTTTCTATCTGTTACAAGTCACAGTAGAACTTTGTTAGACTCAAAAATAGAAACACAAGAAGAATCAAAAACCATTAAAAGACGAGGATCCTAAGCCTATGATTAGTGTGCCTAAACCTAACATGTCCCACCTGGCTCTCCATGCTTGGTTGGGCAGTGATGCCCGTCATGCCATGCGCCCGAGACGATCACATAGTCGTCTTTCATCCCTTTGTTGGATTTGGAGAGGCAGGAAATGAGCCTAACAATGTCGGACCGGGATTTTAAATAATATCCCGCCCCTTGCTGGCTGTGGCACTCGTACATATGCACCATGTCGAGCTAGGTGAGTCCCAATCCTAGGTGGCGGTTAAGGTCCTCGATTGCTCCTAAGATCCTAAACATGTTAGGCGCGCACTGCCAAGGAGTAAGCCTATGGTTTTGAAGATAGCTAGTGGTGATGGGACCTATGGGGATTGTCATTCCCCCTTCTAGGAAGGCGATGACGGGGATCATGACTTCTCCCGTTTTCCGATCAGTCAGTATTTTCTCCGGAGGGCAATACCTTACCCCCACGTTTGGAGGTATGCGATATGTGGCCCTAAACTTCTCCAACTGGGCAGGACTGTCCACCCGATACTGGAGTTTACCCATTACGCTTAAACGGAAAAATGGAAGCACTGTGTAGCAACCAGGGAGTAACCGTTCAAAGGGCGAGAAAGTTGTCCGAAGAGAGGACTGAAGGCTTGAGAAGAGGAAAACTTACAAGAGCTGAACTGGAAATCGATCTTCGAACGCGCAGAAGGATTCTTGATGACTTTGGGGAAGATTGAAATCAGCGATTGAAAGAGCTCAGAGCAGTTGTGTGCGGTCTGGGAGTTGCAAAGTAAGGAAGGAATGACTTCCTCTGAGATTTTATACGAGGTCAAACGAAGGGTCAGGGGCATTCCCGCCCAAATTCTGAAGAAAAAATCACAGCAGTTGGATCTACAGCCCACCGTTGGATGCCAAAGACAGAACGTCGCCTGGAGTAAATGGCAGTGCCTCAGGGAGACTGAAACGACAACGGCATTAATGAAGCGCCTACTTCTATGCCTACACACGTGCCAGTTTAAATTTTTGTCTGTTCTCAAGGTCTTATTCCGTGACAGATCAAAATCCTACTTTTTCTCTTCGGATGCGAGGGAAAAACTAAAATTTTGAGGGGCTATTGTGGGGGGCGAAAAGCCCAACCTAACGTATTGGGCCCAAGGCCCTATTTGAAGACCACTGTTGGTCCGAAGAGATGAAAATACTCGAGCAGAAGCTCATGCAAAACGAGCATGTCTGGAGAGGAGCATGGTCATAATCCGAGGAGACGTTCAATTGTCCGAGGAGTCCAATATCCTCGGATCCGAAGAAGCTTGGTCCGACAGGTGTCTGGGAAGCTCAAATGATCCCCCTGACAAGTGTAACGATGGAAATGAACCTCAAGCACGCATGAGGATAACAGGAACGGAGAAATATCTAGGAGACAAACTTCAACCACCACATTAAATGCACTGCACCTACTTTCCTGGCCGCATTTATGTGGAGAAGACCCCTGAACAGTGCACTCTCAGCTACCGCCACTCATACAAGGCTAAATAGGGTACATGACGGGACATGCACTCAAGTGGGCGTCTAGATGATGAACAAGTGGACGATGAAGATGAAGGGAGGGGGTACTATATAAGAGGGAAAGCCCTCTGATAAAGTGGGATCGAAAATAAAAAGGGAGAAAGGAGAGAACTCCATTACTGTAGCTCTAAGAATTGTAACCCAAGTTCATTCAATACAAATTCCTCTTCGGACGTTTATGTTTGCACTTGTCCGAGCACAATTGAATGCCAATTTATTCACAAACACTGCGATCCAATACTGTTTAATTCATTACTAGCCTAGCTCTTTCACCCACTCTCTACAAATTTATTGTCTTGGGTTCATTGGGCTCACAATCCATACTTTTTTGGGCTTGGGCCACAAAAATTGACCCTACAATTATATTTTCTAATTACAAAAAAAAATCTAGGAGTGTGATGAATATTATATATGCATTTGTGGGTGAAATAATTTTTTCATCACACCCCTAGATCTTTTTGTGATTGGAAAATATAATAATCCCAAATTATAGTGAATGCAAATTATTAAATTTTACCCAAAAAATAGACGCGCGTGCTCAGAGGCTAGTGTAGTTTACTATAATTCCAATGACACTCTTTTATTAAAAAAAAGAAAAAAAAAATCATTTGAAGATAACTTTTTTTCACCTTTACATGAGACTGTAACTTTATTTGCCATTTTTTATTGGCATGTACCCAAGGCTAGAAACTAAATTTGTTAGAGGAATATCTTAGCACGAATGAATTTCTCTTTTGTTGAAATAGTATCATAATTTCTGGCATTTTCCATTAAGAGCAGGTCATTTCTATTCAATTTGAAAAGGCTACATGGAAAAGAACCAATAACTCATCAACATAAAAACAAATACGTAATAGTTAAATCAAGTTCTGCATTACTAACCTTTGTATGCATTTCTCCGTCAATTCCTGTTGCACGTTTTCAAAGTTTTAGTTTCATTTATAAATGTAGTTGAATTAATGAAAGTAACTTAGGAAAAATCCAAACAATGGAAAATGTGCAATTCAGGGGATCTTAGGAATTGCTTACCATCATTGTGGGCTCTGGTTGAAAAGGAAAGAGTTGAAGAAAATTCTTTAAAATTTTTTGATGGAAGGATAGATTGGTGAGTCACCAACCCTATAATTCATTCTAATTCTTCTCTAGAGTAATGGAGTAACATGTGCAAGGTGAAAATTGAATCTAAAATAGGAGTGGAATGGGATTACTTGGAATTGAAAAATGAATAGAAGAGCAGGTAAAAGTGGGAGAGATAGAGATATAAAAGTAGTAACTGATCCCAGGAGATTTTGATTTAGTGGGAAGTTAGTGGGATGGACGAATGGTTGCATACAGTGTTTGAAGAGTGAGAGTCAGTTATTTAAGGAGCAAATAGTTTATAAAATGTTTTTTTTTTTTTTTTTTGCTAAAATTTAGGAGTTTTTAAATTATTAATTTTACATGTCTAACCCTATTATTTAAGCTTTGCAAACTGGTCAATTTGAGGGTATTTTAGGCATCGAAATTGAGGAATCCAAACAGGGAAACTCACTATAAAATAGGACAACTTTCTGTTAGTTTTCAAAGCAAACTCACTTCACTTTCCTTACTCACGTTTAAAATTATTCAGTCACCACTAACATTTCAAAATTACATTTTTTTAAAAAAAAAAAAGAGAGTTATTGTGATACATTAAAAAAAAAAAAGGAACAAAGAGAGAGAGAGTTAACGTAATATAAAAAAAATAAAAAAGAAAAAAAGAAAAGAGAGAGAGAGAGAATTAACGTGGTATTAAAAAAAAAAACTTTCTTGAGGTTTAATACCTATAATAATTCTTGTAAAGTCTCTCACCCGATCTTATCTAATATTCCATTCCAATGACTCCTCAATGCAATCCAAAAAATTTGTGCGTACGTGAACCTGAAAGAGATAAAAGAATTAGGGTTAAACCAAGTATTCAAAAAAAAAAATTAATCAACAAACCAAAGTTAGCGTGCGTGTTAATAATAGCATAAGTTTGTTAGAGTTTGTGTTTGATTTAAATTTTGATGAGATCATTTTTCCTAAAAATCCTATTAAAATTGTTTAGAATAAAGATACATATCTAACTCCCTACAAAATAAGACAACTCACTTCACATTCCTTACTCACGTTTAAAATTATTCAGTCACCACCAACATTTCAAAATTACATTTAAAAAGAAAAAAGAAAAAAAAAAGAGAGTTAACGTGATACATAAAAAAAAATAATAAAAAAATAAAAGAAGAAGAAAGAGAGAGAGAGAGAGAGAGAGAGAGAGAGAGAGAGAGTTAACGTGATATATATAAAAAAAGAAAAAGAAAAAAAAAAGAGAGAGAGAAAGTTAACGTGATATATAAAAAAAATAAAATAAAAAAGAGAGAGAGTTAACGTGATATTAAAAAAAAAAAAAAAACTTTCTTGAGGTTTAATACCTATAATAATTCTTGTAAAATCTCTCACCCGATCTTATCTAATATTCCATTCCAATGACTCCTCAATGCAATCTAAAAAATTTGTGCATACGTGAACCTGAAAGAGATAAAAGAATTAGGGTTAAACCAAGTATTTAAAAAAAAAAAAAAAAAAAAAAAAAAAAAAAAAACTTTAATCAACAAACCAAAGTTAGCGTGCGTGTTATTAATACATTCAGTCACCACCAACATTTCAAAATTACATTTAAAAAAAAAAAAAGATAGTTAACGTGATACAAATATAAAAAAAAAATAGAACTCAAGGAAAAAATAAAACTTTCTTAAAAAGAAAAAAAAAAATATGAAGAAGGAAAAGAGAAAAAGAAAAAGAAAAAAGAAGTGAAGTAAGGAAGGAGAAGGGAATAGTAATTGATCATTTATATTTTGAATACTTCTTTGTAGCATAAGCCAGCCCTGTCTTTGGATTACAATACCTACAATATGAAATGACAATTTATTAAGAAGTACAATTGTAGAGTATATGAAGGAACCATTTATTTCAAAATTACATTTAAAAAGAAGAAGAAGAAGAAAAAAAAAATAGAGTTAACGTAATACATATAAGAAAAAAAAAAGTAGAACTCAAAGAAAGTCAATCATAAATAAACAAAACAAAAAAAAACAAAACAAAACAAAAAAACAAAGAAGAACTTCCAAAAGATAGAACCTGAAAATTTGTTGGAGCCTCTGACAGTAAATGTCTTTAATTTGAAGAAAAAGAAAGGAGGATGTAGAGCTAAACTAAATGTCTTCAATTTGAAGAAAAATGAGAGATAGAAAGTGAGATAGAAACTGCAAAGCGTACGTGAGTTTGTGGGTTTTAAAGTGTAGGAGTTTAATTTACATATCTATCCCCATTAGTTGAAAACTTGTAAGTGGATATGATGAGGGTATTTTAGGCATAAAAAATAAGGAATCCAAACAGGAAAAGCCCCTTAAATAGTAGTATAGACAACAGAAATATAGTTTCTATTACAAAAGAAATTTTTTTACAACACTTTCTTAGATAACAACCACGTTATGTGAGGTTTAATACATATAATAATTTTTACATATAATAATTCTTGTAAAGTCTCTCACCCGAACTTATCTAATATTCCATTCCAATGACTCCTCAATGCAATCCAAAAAATTTGTGCATACGTGAACCTGAGAGAGATAAAAGAATTAGGGTTAAACCAAGAATTAAAAAAAAAAAAAAACTTTAATCAACAAACCAAAGTGAGCGTGCGTGTTATCTGTATATATTAAGAGGATTCAAAAAGTTAGTTGTTGTTTTTTTTTACTGTCAAAAGTACCCCTAATTTAATTAATCTAAACTAATCAAAATGGGGTTAAAATAGTAAATTCTATCCTAAATAAATTCCTACCCACATTGAAATACTATCCCACGTTCTTTTTTAAAAAAAAAACTACCTCGGCCACCCAAAAAAAAGACACTCCTAGTACACCAAAACACTCCCCACGTTCATCAACCAAAAAAAAAAAAAAATCCCCACGTTCAAATAACGCTCTACCAATTATCTACCCATGTAACTTCTCACAAATACAAACTCATCCCAGTAGTTTATAAAAAAATAAAAATAAAAATAAAAAACTCTTCCTTGCAAAACATTTAGAAATTCAAGTAAAAAAAAAAAACCAATAAAAAATAAATACATACTCTATCAAATATCTACCCACGTTCCTATTGAAAAAAAAGGTTCTATAAAAAAAAAAAACACTCCCAATACACCAAAACACTCCCCACGTTCATTAAGAAAAAACTTCTCAGTAGTTGAACTTCTTACAAACACAAATGCATAATAAAATAAAATAAAATAAAATAAAGTTTAACGCCAAGATAAAAAAAAGGTTGCTACATACCTAAATAAAAAAAATAAAAAAGTTTAACGCCAAAAACATATACATTCAGTCACCACTAACATTTCAAAATTACATTTAAAAAGAAAAAGAAAAAAGAGAGAGAGTTAACGTGATACATATTAAAAAAATAATAATAATAGAACTCAAGGTTGCCACATACCTAAATAAAAAAAATTACGCCAAAAACATATACAATGATGGTAAAAAAAAAAAAAAAAAAAAAACTTTCTTTAGGTTTAATACCTATAATAATTCTTGTAAAGTCTCTCACCCGAACTTATCTAATATTCCATTCCAATGACTCCTCAATGCAATCCAAAAAATTTGTGCGTATGTGAACCTGAGAGAGATAAAAGAATTAGGGTTAAACCAAGTATTTTTTTTTTTTTAAAAAAAAAAAAAACTTTAATCAACAAATCAAAGTTAGCGTGCGTGTTATTAAAGATAATAGCATAAGTTTGTTAGAGTTTGTGTTTGATTTAAATTTTGATGAGATCATTTTTCCTAAAACTCCTATTAAAATTGTTCAAAATAAAGATACATATCTAACTCCCTACAAAATATGACAACTTTATGTTAGTTTTCAAAGCAAACTCACTTCACTTTCCTTACTCACGTTTAAAATTATTCAGTCACCACAACATTTCAAAATTACATTAAAAAAAAAAAAAGAGTTAACGTGATACATAAAAAAAATAAAATAAAAAAAGGAAGAAGAAGAAGAAAGAAGTAGAACTCAAGGTTGCTACAAACCTAAATAAAAAAATAAAAAAAATTAACGCCAAAAACATATACATTCAGTCACCACCAACATTTCAAAATTACATTTAAAAAAAAAGAAAAAAAAGATAGTTAACGTGATTATTATAAAAAAAAAAAAGTAAAACTCAAGGAAAAAAGAAAACTTTCTTAAAAAGAAAAAAAAATATTAAGAAAAAAAAAGAGTTAACGTGATACATATAAGGAAAAAAGAAAGAAAGTAGAACTCAAAGAAAGTCAATCATAAATAAACAAAAGAAAAGAAAACAAAGAGGAACTTGCAAAAGATAGAACCTGAAATTTTGTTGGAGCCTCTGACGTAAATATCTTTAATTTGAAGAAATAAAAAGGAAGATGTAGAGCTAAACTAAATGTCTTCAATTTGAAGAAGAATGAGAGAGAGAAAGTGAGATATAAACTACAAAGCATACGTGAGTTTATGAGTTTTAATTTACATATCTATCCTCGTTAGTTGAAAACTTGTAAGTGAGTATGATGAGGGTATTTTAGGCATAAAAAAAATAAAGGAAAGTGAATTTTTACCGGAATGTCCTTTAGTTTTGTGTCTACTTAAATATAGAGGTGTAGGGGCATTTTTGAACTAAAAAATGAGGAATCCAAACAGGGGGAAGCCCCTTAAATAGTAGTATAGAAAAAACACACCCAAAACTTTTGCACTAATTAAGGTAAACCTCACAAACCAACCCCTCTAACCCTCTCAATTCGTAAAAACCAAAATAGTTATGGTGGTTTCTATTCAAACACTTTGCTATAGAAAATGTTGACATAGCATTTCTGTTCTATATATAGCCTTCTGGAAATTGTATAAATCACTTCTCAACCATATCATAAGTCATCTTTCACTGAACCCCAACATCAGAGAAAGCATTGTAGTTATTAAATCTAATAAAAACTATGGTTTTCAAGGACTGCACCTTTTTCTCTTATCGCTTTTTAGCGACAGCCGTCATCCTCCTCATTGGCCAGGCTCATGGCGCTGGCCTATGCGACAAATCTCCTTATAAGCAAATATGTCATTCAATTGTCTATAAACGGACTGGCGCTCGTGAAGCCTCAATTGCAGCTGTTCACAAATTGGTTTACCAGAGCAAAGTTGCAAAGGCAGTGGCTCAAAGGCAAAACAAGTCCACCGAAATTGGTTATTGCATATTGAAATTTGACAGTTCCATTGGCTTCCTCAAAAAGTCCTTGAACTACATGTCGTTTGGTGACTACCGTAACATGAGGACCTACATCATTCAAGCCCGGATCGCCTACAATGGATGCGATAGTGAGTTTCGGACTTCTGGCAAGCCCAATCCCATTGCCAAATCTACTAAGTTCTTAGAGGACATGACTTTTGTCGGTGCGTATCTAGTAACTTTAATTAAATGAAAAACAGCTTGTGATTTGTGTGCGAGTAAATAAAAGTGGTCTGAAGAAATTGTTATAAAAAAAGATTTTGGCTTTTTTTTTTTTTTTTTTTTTTTTAATAAAAATTTATGGGGGAGGCCATGTTTGTTGTATTTGTGTCTTGTATAGCTCTTTCTTGCGCCATTGTGATAGGAGAAAATCAATTATCCTTAAACTTTTTTTTTTATAATAAATATCTTGACATTTACACACAACAAGCGATTCGTAATAAACACTTATATATATATATATCCACACACTAAACTAACCTATTTTGAGCACCCTAATAAAATTGTGAACACTCTGAATTGAGAATTACAAGAATTAGGTTAAAATAATAATAATAATAATGCTACATCCACAACATTTTTAAAATTTTACAAGAAATATTTTGTAGTAAGCTGTTAGTAATTCTAATTAAGACCCCATAATTACATCATTTTTTTACCTACTAATATAGCTTGTCTTATATGATCTATTGTAAAAATGTCGTGGATATAATATTACTCCCAAAATAATTTTGAATCCAAACATAATCCTTAACCCCTTAAATAAATAAATAAAAGAATTTAAATCACAAAAATAAAAATGAACCCAAATAACAAAAAAATAACCCCAAACAAAAACAAGACTAGATCAAACAACAAGAAACTAACAAATTATTAAACAAAATTCAAAACAAAAAATTAAAAATCCCAAATAATTCAAAATTGTAACTAGTTCAACAAAGCACATAAAAATAATCTCTAATTTTATTTTTCCTTAGAAAACGATATCAAGATAAATACCGTGGTAGTGGGTTCTTCTTTTCGGTATTGACAATTATATTCTCTTTGGTTTTGCAGTCAACAATTTTGCATGCTCTTCTTAGTGATTTGGCTTACAGTTGTAGCAAATCTCTCTCTCTCTCTCTCTCTCTCTCTCTCTCTCTCATGTAAATTGCACCTCTAAGTTTGACTGAAATTTATTTTAAGTCCATTAATTTTACTTTTTTTCAATTGAGTTCTTTAAATTTCAAATTTATTCAATTAAGAGCTTTAGTCTAATTCAATTAAAAAAAATTTGTTAACAATACAAAATCATTTTTATTAATTTTTTTTTCATATTATAAAAATATTTTTTAATGGAAATTTGAAGGACTCAATTAGAGAATGTAATTTGCATTTTTTTTTTTTTTTTTTTTTTTTGAGCAGAAGCGTGTAATTAGCATTTTAGCTAAAAGAAAAGAAAAGAAAAGAAAAAAAAAAGTATCCACACTATTAGAGGTAGACATGGCAAAACGGGCGGGTCGGGTCGGGTTCAGGTCGGGTTAATCGGGTTGCGGGTCAAACGGGTCACGGGTCAAAAACGGGTCATTTTAAGCGGGTCAAAATCGGGTTCGGGTCAATCGGGTTGCGGGTCGGGTTGGGTCGGGTTGACCCGTATTTTTCACATGAATTTTTTTTTTTTTTTTTTTTTATATAGAAAACAACATGTATCTGTCATTTGGAAAGTTATGCAACAAATTACTTAATGTAAAATGCATTATTTTGAATTCACCACTTATATCAAGAATGAACTCAGTTAAACTTATTAATACTTATTCAACAATTTTAAAATTATACAAATCCTAACATTACTATCTAAAACAAAATAACACAAAGATAAGTAAAACAAATACACAAGTTTTATTTCTACACAATATCAACATTCCAAATATAAAACAAAATTACAAATGACTTATTGGATAACTCATTTGATAAAGAATAAAAATATATAAGAAATTTACAATCTTGAAAATTAATTTTATAATCTATTATCAGTTGTGGTTGACACTCTATTTCAATTTGAGATATACTTTAAAATTTGATTGCTTACTTATTTATACATGGTCTCTTTTATGAATATCATATTATTGTTAAGCAACACACACTCTAGGAAATATCATAATTTATTTTGAAAAGCCGTTTATTTTGGACATAAATTATTAAAAAATAGGTCTAAGTATTCATAATTTATGCTAATTTAATACTTTAGCTTCACTATTTTCACACTTGTGAATATTTCTCACATGTCTACAATTTTAAATCTATGTTTTTAACTCTACTGTAACCAGATTATCTTGGCATGTACTTTGCTATTTGATATCTAAAAATATTTACTCATTACAGAATGTTCAACCATTTATCTTTCAATTAATTTGCATATAGTTATGTAAATGTATCAATTGTTTCCTTAAAGTTCACAATAAACAATTAAACCAATATTGTCTTAGTTTTACTATTTTTTTACCAAAAAAAAAAAGTTTAAAAAAAATGGTTCGGGTTCGGGTCGGGTCGGGTTGACCCGCAAAAAACACGGGTCGGGTCACGGGTCAACTCGTTTTTGCTTCGGGTCAAAAAAAATCGGGTTCGGGTCAGGTATTTTTCGGGTCGGGTCAGAAAATTCTGACCCGTTTTGCCATGTCTAATTAGAGGTTGTTGCAGAAGAGTCTTTACAAAGCCAGCTACTTGCCTCGTACTCACAGCTCATCCACCTCCAAGTTAATTTCCAATTCAACAGAAGAGTCTTTCACATTATTTCCTATGTATCATTTGCCTTGCTAGGAAGGTGTGTGGACTTTCCTAAACTGCTAATATAAGCAGAAAGAAAACTGAACCACTAGGAAAAGAGACCCACACGCATGCCGTAGCATTTCTGCACATGGTTGTGAAACATTCTTGTCGAAGTCCACGCCATTTTCTCACCTTTTAATTCTCACTCATGGTCAAGCTTTAGAGCATTTGCTTAATTTTGATGAGATTGATCAACCTAGCAAAATATCGGGTAAGATTACGAAGAATAAACTGATTTATAAGGTAGTAGTAGGATCATGCACGTGGCAAATAAGGGTCACTACCATCTCCAACAAAACGAAGGAAATCAAGCCAAAGGCATGCTGCAATTTTGATACATTTTTCAATTCCTTGTAGATTCTTCTTCACCATGCTAAAGATAATTCGCTCTCTAGCTAGAGATACTGCATTGGCTACCATTTTGTAATTATTTCCATTTCATTTCTACAATTGGGTCAACAATTTTACTACCATTCACAGTTAAGCAAGATTAAAACCAAAATTGCTGAATTTGACAAACTTTTCGTTAGACACGTGGAAGGTAGACCTGTTGGGCTTTGTGGAGCCTAGTTTATGTTTAAATTTTTGGCCCGTTTTGTAGCCCATTGTAATCCTGTGCGCATGATATAAAAGCCACTTTTGTGATTAGGGTTTGTTACTGTCGTTGTGTTTTTTAGAGAGAGAAAAAAAACACTGTAACCGCACTTTGTATTTTTCCCTGATAATAGTGAAATCCCTACAACTCTATGGACGTAGGCAAATTGCCGAATCACGTAAATACTGTCTTGTGCGTGTGATTTTTTTTCTTTGATGTGTGTTTTCTCTATTTTTTTTTTGTTTCTCACAAGTTGGAATTTCGGTTGAATTCCCAACAACTGGTATCAGAGCCTAGGGTTAGGTTTGAGTGAGAGCAATGGCAGAGGAAGCAGGAAAGGCGTCTGGAATAGAAAAGTTCGATGGTACAGACTTTGGATTTTGGAGGATGCAAATCGAGGATTACCTTTATGGGAGGAAGCTGCATCTGCCGCTTCTAGGGGGAAAACCTGAGGCTATGAAGGCTGAGGAATGGGCTCTTCTTGACAGACAGGTACTGGGAGTTATCAGGTTAACTCTATCTAGGTCTATTGCACACAATGTTGTAAAGGAGAAGACCACAGCAGATCTGATGAAGGCTTTGTCTGGTATGTATGAAAAGCCGTCAGCAAATAACAAGGTGCATCTGATGAAGAAATTGTTTAATCTGAAGATGGCAGAGAACGCATCAGTAGCACAACATCTGAATGAATTTAACACTATCATAAATCAATTGTCGTCTGAAGAAATTGATTTTGATGATGAGATTCGTGCTCTGATCGTTTTGGCTTCTTTGCCAAACAGTTGGGAGGCAATGAGGATGGCGGTAAGCAATTCTACAGGAAAGGAAAAACTCAAGTACAATGATATACGAGATTTAATTAAGGCTGAGGAAATTCACAGAAGAGATGCAAGTGAAACCTCTGGATCTGGTTGTGCCCTAAACCTTGAGACAAGAGGCAGAGGTAATAACAAAAATTCAAATCAGGGCAGATCAAAATCCAGAAATTCTAATCGGAACAGAAGTAAGTCTAGATCAGGCCAACAAGTACAATGCTGGAATTGTGGGAAAATAGGTCACTTTAGGAACCAATACAAAAGTCCTAAGAAGAAGAATGAAGATGATTCTGCTAATGCTGTAACAGAAGAGGTACAGGATGCATTACTTCTTGCAGTAGATAGTCCACTTAATGATTGGGTTTTGGATTCAGGAGCCTCGTTTCATACCACTCCACACCGAGAAATCATACAGAACTATGCTGCAGGTGATTTTGGTAAGGTGTATTTGGTTGATGGTTCAGCCTTGGATGTTGTGGGTATGGGAGATGTCCGAATATTGTTACCCAATGGGTCTGTTTGGTTACTGGAGAAGGTTCGACATATTCCTGACCTGAGGAGGAATCTGATTTCTGTTGGACAACTTGATGATGAAGGGCATGCAATACTATTTGTTGGTGGTACTTGGAAGGTTATAAAGGGAGCTAGAGTATTGGCTCGTGGAAAGAAGACTGGTACTTTATATATGACCTCAAGTCCAAGAGACACAATTGCAGTTGCTGATGCAAGTACTGATGCAAGCCTATGGCATCGCAGACTTGGTCACATGAGTGAGAAATGGATGAAAATGCTGCTGTCAAAAGGAAAACTACCAGAATTGAAGTCCATTGATTTTGACATGTGTGAAAGTTGCATCTTAGGAAAGCAGAAAATTGTGAGCTTCTTGAAAACTGGTAGAACACCAAAGGTTGAAAAATTGGAGTTAGTACACACTGATTTGTGGGGGCCTTCTCCGGTTGCATCCCTTGGAGGTTCAAGGTACTACATCACTTTCATTGATGACTCAAGCAGAAAGGTATGAGTTTATTTTCAGAAAAATAAATCTGATGTATTTGAAACTTTTAAGAAGTGGAAGGCCATGGTTGAGACAGAAACAGGTTTAAAACTAAAATGTTTAAAGTCTGATAATGGAGGAGAGTACATAAATGGAGGATTCAGTGAGTATTGTGCTGCACAGGGAATTAGGATGGAAAAGACCATTCCTGGGACACCACAGCAGAATGGTGTGGCTGAGCGCATGAACAGAACTCTCAATGAGCGTGCTAGGAGTATGAGGTTGCATGCTGGACTACCAAAAACTTTCTGGGCTGATGCTGTTAGCACTGCAGCTTACCTGATAAACCGAGGGCCATCAGGTCCCATGGAGTTCAGACTTCCTGAGGAGGTTTGGAGCGGTAAAGAGGTAAAGTTTTCACATTTAAAAGTTTTTTGTTGTGTTTCTTATGTTCATATTGATTCTAATGCTCGTAGTAAACTTGATGCAAAGTCAAAAACATGTTTTTTCATTGGCTATGGTGATGAGAAATTTGGCTATAGGTTTTGGGATGAACAAAACAGGAAAATCATCAGAAGTAGAAATGTGATATTTAATGAACAAGTTATGTACAAGGACAGGTCAACTGTAGTGTCAGATGTTACAGAGAGAGATCAAAAGAAATCTGAGTTCGTCAACTTAGATGGATTGACTGAAAGTAGTGTCCAGAAAAAGGGTGAAGAAGATAAGGAGAATGTAGATTCACAGGTAGATCAGAGTACACCTATAGCTGAAGTCCGCAGATTTTCCAGGAACATTAGACCTCCACAGCATTATTCACCCGCTTTAAATTATCTACTATTGACTGATGGTGGTGAGCCAGAGTGTTATGATGAAGCCTTGCAAGATGAAAATTCAAGCAAGTGGGAGTTAGCCATAAAGGATGAGATGGATTCCTTGTTGGGGAATCAGACATGGGAATTGATTGAATTGCCAGTAGGAAAGAAGGCTTTGCACAACAAGTGGGTATACAGAATAAAGAATGAGCATGATGGTAGCAAACGTTACAAGGCCAGATTAGTTGTTAAAGGGTTCCAACAGAAGGAGAGCATTGACTACATAGAGATATTTTCTCCAGTTGTGAAGATGTCAACAATTAGACTGGTGCTAGGAATGGTGGCTGCAGAAAATTTACATCTTGAGCAGTTAGATGTGAAGACGACATTCCTTCATGGTGACTTGGAGGAAGACCTTTACATGATTCAGCCAGAAGGGTTCATTGTTCAGGGACAAGAGAATCTAGTCTGCAAACTGAGAAAGAGCTTGTATGGCCTAAAACAAGCTCCTAGACAGTGGTACAAGAAATTTGACAATTTTATGTATAAAATTGGGTTCAAGAGATGTGAAGCTGATCACTGTTGCTATGTTAAGTTTTTTGACAATTCTTACATCATATTACTATTGTATGTGGATGATATGCTTATTGCAGGGTCCTGCATTAAGGAGATTAATAATCTGAAGAAGCAATTGTCAAAGCAGTTTGCAATGAAGGATTTGGGAGCTGCAAAGCAAATCCTTGGTATAAGAATCATTAGAGACAAGACTAATGGTACATTGAAACTTTCACAGTCAGAGTATGTGAAGAAAATTCTTAGCAGGTTCAACATGAATGAAGCTAAACCAGTGAGCACACCCTTGGGTAGTCATTTCAAATTAAGCAAAGAACAGTCACCGAAGACAGAAGAAGAAATGGACCATATGAGTAAGGTGCCCTATGCCTCAGTTATTGGCAGCTTGATATATGCTATGGTGTGTACAAGACCAGACATTGCACATGCAGTGGGAGTTGTGAGCAGATTCATGAGTACGCCTGGAAAGCAGCATTGGGAGGCAGTCAAGTGGATTCTGAGATATCTGAAGGGTTCATCAGATACATGTCTTTGCTTCACAGGTGCAAGTTTGAAACTGTAGGGTTATGTAGATGCTGATTTTGCTGGCGATATTGATAGTAGAAAGAGTACTACTGGGTTTGTATTTATTTTGGGTGGTACAGCTATATCATGGGCTTCAAATCTGCAAAAGATTGTTACTTTGTCTACTACAGAAGCTGAGTATGTTGCAGCAACTGAAGCTGGAAAGGAGATGATTTGGCTACATGGTTTCTTAGATGAATTGGGTAAGAAGCAAGAAATGGGCATTCTACACAGTGACAGTCAGAGTGCAATTTTTCTTGCTAAAATTCGGCTTTTCATTCAAAGTCGAAACATATACAGACAAAATACCACTTTATCCGGTACCTTGTTGAAGATAAGTTGGTAATACTTGAGAAGATATATGGATCTAAGAACTCGGCAGACATGTTGACTAAGGGTGTCACTATTGAGAAGCTGAAGCTGTGTGCAGCTTCAGTTGGCCTTCTAGCTTGAGGACAGGATGATGAGTTGCAGGGATGAGGGATTGCTTTTGGAGGATAGCGGCTGATGTCGGTGATTGAACTAGTCTCCAAGTGGGAGATTTGTTGGGCTTTGTGGAGCCTAGTTTATGTGTAAATTTTTGGCCCGTTTTGTAGCCCATTGTAATCCTATGCGCAGGATATAAAAGCCACTTTTGTGATTAGAGTTTGTTACTGTTGTTGTGTTTTTTAGAGAGAGAGAAAAAACACTGTAGCCGCACTTTGTATTTTTCCCTGATAATAGTAAAATCCCTGCAACTCCGTAGACGTAGGCAAATTGCCGAACCACGTAAATACTGTCTTGTGCGTATGATTGTTTTTCTTTGACGTGTGTTTTCTCTATTTTTTTTTTTGTTTCTCACAGGTTGGAATTTTGGTTGAATTCCCAACAAGACCTATATTCTTTTTATCTCACTTTTAATTTGAAAAAGATTAATTGGCACTTTAGCTGCAATCACGAAATATGTTTCCTCACTTCTCTAGAAAGATTCGTGCAAGGTTTTGAAGAAAATGACTTGGAAAATGGTTGGGGTTCTGTCATAAATATTGAAACTCATCATGACAAAGTTAATATATGTTGCTCAAAATCGTTAGTAGGTCTATCACCCAAACTTGCAGTCTTCAGTAGAAGGTGAAGAGTCAAGAACCAGCAAAATGAAAGTACCTTCAAAGTGCACCGGTGTGATGCCGGCCTAAGACCCTCTAAAGATTAAGTTAGAAACTTTAAAGGAGTTCCCGAATAGTATTTTTGCATACCTCGAAATTGGGGTGTCTTGGTGTAGTGACCCAAAGGGGGGGGGGGGGTCTTGCAATCCATAGAATCTCACATCGCTTTGGAAAGCACATAGGGATGTGCTTATAAGGAATGACTTTTCGTAAATGTGTAGAGACCTTTTATACTATTGTTATGTGCTTTGGGGAGAACAAAACCGTGAGAGGTATGAGTCCAAAGCGAACAATATCTAAACAGTTGGGGCAGGGTCATTACAGATGGTATCAGAGTCATGCCCTAAGCAATGTGGGTCACTATACTTGGTGTTTATGTAAGAGTCTGTGGCATTTCTGATAAATAGATATTTTCGAAAGACTAGCTCATTTCAGAAGACTGAATGTGAAGTTAGCTAAAAAAGTTGCCCATCAATATAAAACTTCAAACGTGTCTTTTTTGAATTTGATGAGGGGTCACTTATGTTTTATTTAACTTATATGTAGTTCATTTAGAAGAGTCCCATAAGTTCACAAAATGAACTTCACTTCTCCTCACTCTTCACACTAATGTGCCAACATGAGCATGAGCTTCACATGTCTCTCCAGAATATATTCTTATACTTATCTTCCCCCAATGATCGATTGATTAGTTTTTTCTTTTTCTTTTTTCCTTTTTTACTTTTATACATTCTTTGTTTCCACAACGGTCGATGGCTGATATTTAATTAATTCAATGAAGTTTTCAAAAACAGTATTGTTAATAGTTTTTTTTAAATAAAAGTTTGGAACAAAGTGGCGAGCATTTTAATGGTCCCCGGTTCTTATGTTCTCATATCTTTTTTTCTTCTGACATGAATAATCATACAATTATTTAGATAGTTTTTGTGCAGAAGACGCTTTTAGTCAGATATATAAAAATTATAATTTTTTGCCAATCAGACTCGACTCAAACTTTGAACTTCCTATAAATAGATGAGCATGGTTGTAATGAAATTTCATATGCCTATCTATATCACTTAGTTCAATTTCAGAGCTGTTGAAATTTCAAACATTGTTGAGACTCATCAACAATGTAGAATAACTTTTATTTCTTTGCTGGCCTTATGTATCTTTTAGTCAATCAACATTAATGTTCTAACAGTTGAGGCAAAAACTCACTATCACAACTGGGATGTGAAGTACAATGCCTATAAGTCTTCGGATTGCTATAGAGGCTAGCTATCATTGTAACAACTTGAGGAAAAGTGCCATATTTACACTATATTTCAAAAGGACTAGTTACAATTGAGACTCCTTGTAATTGTTAATAAAACCCAATTCAACCCAGTATATGCCTGATATAGGACTCATCACACACTCACACCCAACACACAATCATGCAAATTGGGGGATCACAATCTCCCCCACTTAAATTCCTAACGTTCTCATTAGGGGCCACTTTGTAGGATAGTATCATTAAGCCTATATGGTGTTACCAAGCCAGCTTTGATACCATAAATATTGTCATGCCCCAAACCCAACCAAGAGGGTTAAGCATGCAACAATAGCCGCACACTTACAAATGTTAGTTTTTAGACCCCTAAAAACACAGTGCTTTTACCTAATTTTATTGCCAAGTTGACAATTAAGTCAATTATGCAGATCTAGGTTAAATATTTATCATACATATCATGCAAGGGAAAAGTAAATAAGACAGAGATATGATGATCCAGGAAAACTAATGAAAAAAACTAGTTTCAAGGTGAAAACCCTGGGGCGACTAATCTCAAGAAGAACAATCACTATCAAATAGAATTTTATAGTCACGAATATTTAATTCGTAGCAAACTTAACTATGATTATCAAACCTACCTCCGAAACCCTCTGACTTCTTTGAAATGGATTTGCTCCCACATTAAACTCCATTTCATGCTTTAGATCTCCAAGGTAGACCTCTAGTCTACAACTCCAAAACCACCCAAGATTTAGATCCAGAACCTTTGATAATTGGTATGCAGCAACTTCAGATCTACCAGTTCTAATAGTATGTATATTGATTTCCAGTAGTGACTTTGAAGGAGAAGGCATAGAACCTTTTAGATCTCAAAGAGCAACTCGAAAGTTATTTTTGAAATATGCTATATTAACCCTAGCATTATTTAAAGAACTCTTAACACAACATTTTACGGTTAAGTTGTTTTTAACACTAAACTAAACAATATAGTCCAAGTGTAAGTTACTTAGTGAATTTCCAAACTAACTAACTACACTACATTACACAATCATGGCAATACAGTACAATAGAGGAAATAACGAACGAAAAAGCAAATCACGCATAACACAACAAAGTGATATGGAAGATGAAAACCTCGAGCCCCAGGCGTAAAAACCTCTCCCCCGACCATCTGTTAGAAAATTCCACTAGAATGAATAGTTGCAATATATGGATGACTATAAATCCTCCAAGCCTATATCTCCCTATGTAATTGAGCCCTCCAAGCTCTAGCTAGCAACCAACTCCACGAGTCTTTTCATCACTACCACCAATGGAAACCCACCAAAGGATTTGGATTTTGATATGGCTTTTCATGTTTCCAATGCCATTCTCTCATTCTCAAGGTTTGTGTTTGTGATGGGGAAGGTGTTTAAAGAATTTTTATCAATATAATGAAAGAGATGGAAAAGAAAGATGGGAACTTGGTTTTCTCAAGGAAAAACTCTCTCTTTTCATACAATGACATAGCCTCAATAATGTTCACACTACTTAAACTTCTAGGGTTTGTTAAACCTTTATTTGAAGCACCTTGCCACGCCTCATAGTTGTATATGTGTGTGCTAGCAGATGTGCAGTGAATAGGCACATAGCAGAGTATAGAGATCATGTAGCTAGCGACCTGGTCGCCCCATAAGGTTGCGAGATAGTCGTGAGGTGCAAGACTACACTCTCATCCAAAGTACCTGCCACATGGATCACTTATAGATTCTTCTTCAAATTTTCAAGGGAGGCCCAAGTTCTTTACCCCAAAATACATGAAACCTAGGAAACAGTACTTCAAAAATAAAAGCGCTATAAACAGACTTTTGTCATTGAACTAATCCAACAATAAAACATGACTTCTTAATTTTAAAGTGTGCCTTAGGTTTTTCTTTATATACTTAGTGAAGTAAGTCCAAAACCCTAATCAATTGAAGGGCCAATGGAAAGATGGGCCAAAAAATAAATTCTGCAGATTTACAGTTTGGTTGGTCGAGCCTAGCATATTTCAAATTCCTGAACCTGCAACCTCCTTGTTCTTGTATTCAGACTTACAACACATTGAGCATTGTCTAATCTTACATATAGACTTAGTAATCACCTAGATTAGTTTGTACTTACAGTTTGCCAATTATTCTGAACTTTTAAGACCTAACAACAAGGTTTTCACCTTACAAGGATGCAAGGTCTTCAAAGAGCATTAATAAACCTCAACAATTGCCATATTAGATCAAATCCAATTTTGCATAAATGTCCAACTATAGTAGTAATCTTCCAACATCATAAAAAATAGACTAAATCTTTCAAGACTAAGAGTCTAAACAAAAGGTAATTTCCAAACATATAAGTCCAAATCTTATTCCAATATTACTAAACTTCACTCATATGCATATCCCAACAGAAGCCATACACATGAGTTGACAACTCAATAAGTCACAAAATACCAAACTAGCTAAAATAAGCAATGATCCAATGTTGTATTACAATCATGTATTTATAGGAGACTAGCTCTAATCTCATTGGCCCACATGGCCTTATCCTATTGGTTCTATTATTCCCTATGTGCATTAATAATTCCAACGTGTGCTAAATGTGATTCACATGCTTGGAATTGTCTACAACAATTATTATCCATATGCGTATAGCATTCCTAACATTTTCCTCCCCTTGAAAACACCTTGTCCACAAGGTATTGTTGTGAAATAGCATCTTCATCAAAGGAGATGTTCCAATGGACCAATACCTTAGTGACATTTTCTTCACAATATTCATGCATTTTTCTTTGACAAGTGGTCCCATGCACATGAAGGTTTTTTCTTCGTAGATCTCCAAACTTTGCTCAAATTCTTGAGCCTTCAATGGTTCTTCAATCTTCAACGTCTCATTGGTTCTTTGAACCTTGGAATGTTCTTGTATCCTCAAGACCTCATTCGATTCTAGAACCATTAAAATTGTTGGCACTTGTATCTTAGATTCTTGGATCACTGACACTTGGATTGTCAATTCTTGAATCATAGACTCTTGAATGCAAGCTTGGTGCATCAAGAATTGGTTTTTGGAAGATCATCATCATCTTCTTTGTTGGTTCTTTGGACTGAACTTCAAGGATAGCATGTACATGTACATCATTATCCACTTTGACACATTAATCAACATCCCGGCTTGCAACAATAGCAGTAGATTCTTCGAACTCGATTTGTTCTTCGAGTTCCATTGAATCAAGAAATTGTAATTCCTTTTCCATCATGTTCTCGAGAATCTCTTGCATTCTTGAGAGTTCTTCATTCATGGCCTTGCAGATTCAACCAAGGCCTTAACCTCATCTAAAACGGCATTGTGAGATTCATACAAAGCCTTGACATTCTCTGAAACTTTGTTCACCATTTGCTGTAATTCTTTCCAAAGTTCTCTTTGGTCACATTCATTCATATCAAGATCAACGACTTTGATACCAATTGTTAGGAACCTGGTGGTTCCTAATGGAGATTGATGGGAATTATAGGGGAATTGATGGGAATTGTAGGAAAATTGACTTAATTCAAGGTAGTCACCCTCCATAGAGAAAGAAAGAGATTAAGAGAGAGAGAGAGAGAGATGCACTAATGCACTAAGAAATTGATTTATTCTTCAATGATCCAATGTTGAATTACAATCATGTATTTATAGGAGACTAGCTCTAATCTCATTGGCCCACATGCCCTTATCCTATTGGTTCTATTATTCCCCATGTGCATTAATAATTCCAACATGTGATAAATGTGATTAACATTCTTGGAATTGTAACTAACTAACTAAATCTACAACAATTATTATCCATATGCTTATAGCATTCTTAACATATATTGTATGTTTCTTTTCTATTGTAATAAGTTTCCTTGCAATAGTTAGTGAATTAACTTTGTGAGCTTGATAAGTTTTTTAGTGGGATTGACTTTAGTACTTCAAATTAACTGTTTTATTCTGTGTTACAATATTAATTTGACATAGCTATTGTGTGTACTCTGCTAGTAGCACTACAACAAAATGTATTTTCAATGACGAAAAAATTCGTCACTAAAAGTCTAGTTTTTCGTCACTAAGGACCTTTAGTGACAAAATCGGACTTTTACCGATGAAACTCATTTCGCTGAAACCCCGTCACTAAAAGTCCTGGTGACGAAAAATTTTGTCACTAAAAGTTCGATTTTATTTATTAAAAAAAAAAAAAAAAACTTTTAGCGACGAAAACGTTTCGTCACTAAATGTTTTCCTCGCTAAAAACACCATTCAGTGACGAAAAATATTTCATCACTAAAAACAGTATAGTTTATAAAATCATATTTAGTGACGAATAATTTCGTCACTAAAAATATTTTCGAGTATATATAGTGATGAAAAAGTTTATCACTAAAACTATTTTTAAGAAAATTCAGGCACATATAGCGACGAAAAGTTTCGTCACTAAAGCCATTTCTTACAAAATTTTGCTACATTTAGTGACGAAATATTTTGTTACTAAAACAATTTTTTGTTGCTATATTTGTGACGAAAAAATTTGCCGCTAAAACTTATTTTCTATTTTTATTTTTTTCATGGCTTTGATATTTACCTGTAACCTGTTATTACATTATTAAAACCTCACATTTGAATAATACATTTATTTCAACAACACATTTATAAAAAAAGATCCATACATTTCACAAGTAAAAAATAAAACAAGTACCCAATTCAAACTCCTTCCATACAATAATTGTTTGCAACATATACAATAACTCAAGATGTTTTATAACAATACAAAAAATGTAGCATTATATAATTAGAACTAACAAAAGATGTCCTCATATGTCTTCAAGTAATGCCAAAAGTAAATCTCCTAAAAGCCACCAATAAGAAATCTGCACAAATATAAAAACAATATGACATTAAAATAGTAAAGTAAAAACATTAACTATGTTATAAGAAACATTTCTAACAATGCATTAAGAGTAGTCACACCATGTAATGTGGGTCAATAGCTAAAGTAAAGTACTAACCAAAAAGTGTTTTAACTTGAAGTTAAACCACCCCCATAGGTAAGAGCATCATCATAACCCTTGCTCCTCAAAAAGTTAAGAATATTTTCTATTCGTTAGATATACTCCACAGAGGAATTAGATGAGGCGGTGGTTACTAGAGAAGAGAAAGGTCTCATGCCAAGTCCTTTTACAATACCGAACTTCTACTTAAAAACAAAGTTTGAGATCTCCTCTTGTGTAAGGGGAATTGCATTAGAATCTTGACAATAATCCTCTTGCACTTTGAGAATATTTTCCTATCATTTGAAAGAGAGAAAGAAACAAACAATCACAACATTAATACTACATATATTATAGCTTTGAAAACATGATAGGAATGGAATGATAGAGATGGAATGATAAACATACATATGATGCTTCATCCTCATGGTGTATCCACATATTTGTATTTGGATTGAAATGAACATCTTTGAAGATTTTTGCCAATTCAGGAACTTGACCGTCATTATTATTTGTATGATTAATTAACATTCAAGTGTTAGATATATATACTTAATTAATCACAACATGTAATATACTAAGGTTTAAGAAAATAAAAAAACACGCACCTCCTCATCAACTCTAACAGCAAGTGCCTTTGTCCCGCATCTATGTTTGCCTGAAGTTTTCTTCCTATATTCAGAGTTCTTTCTTGATTTTTTCTAATAAACAACATTCAAGATATTTATTAGATCATGAATAAAATAGTATACATTTACTTCATCTAAGTATTAATCTAATCAGTTTACAACATAATATAGTAAACATTGGATAATAATAATATACGCATAAATAATTTACCAGCCAATCCTCATTGGTCAATCTCCCATCAATGAGTTCAATCCACAGCTCAAGTTTGGCATTCTTTGGCGGGTGGCTTCTTGCATAGTCAACACCATGAGATTGTACGAGCTTTTTCTAAGTCTGATGCAACTTGTGGGAGCTGGAACTCAATAATTTTCCACATTTTGTATTTAATGTTTTTGTTACCAAGTTGGAATCCCCTTGTAACTCAAACTGATCCTGTAAAATGAAGTGTATATGTATTATAAAAAGACTATTATATGAATTTAATATGCTTAGTGACAACAAAGACGAGTTAGACGTTATTAATGTAAATTTACTACGATATTTTGAAGCACCACATCTCTAGTAGCAGCATTAACATTTTTCCAATTTTTCACGTTGTAACTGGACAAATTACTTTGCACTTGTACGCCAATTTGATTGACAAGCTTGCACGCATTCTTCCCAACAGGAGCATCATACTCTGCAGCTATACATACTGGCAGCTTACCACTTTTTTAAACAAGTGCCCGTATTGCTATACCACGTGTTGTTCCACGAGTATTTCAGCTAGCAGGTCCTATTTAAATATTATTAATGTTAAAAAATTATACATTCCATGTACATTATAGCTAAATTAAATGAAGTATAATCTCAATAGTAAAAACAGGGTGTAGTTGTAATTAAGTATGTTCTATGTAATTACCAGTCGTACTAGTTAATGCGCTGGTAGTCTGCGCCTCCGCACTAGAAGAACTTTGGATAGGAGGATTTGCTTCAGGAGGTGTTTCCATAGATTGGACCGTATATTGGACCACCGGGATAGATGCCTCACCTCGCGAGCGTGTAAGTCGTCCTAGTGTCATCTGTAACTAACAAACATACATATAATTAAACAACAAAGTCATTACAAGTAATGGACTAATAAAGTTATTATCATCTATTGTACCTGAACGGTTTTAGACCCCTTAAACCAACTAGATTAACCTAGTTAATTAGCCAAGTGATTAACTTAGTCAAATTATGCAATTCTAGGTTATCACAAACATACAATCATATCAAGAATATAAAGCAGCGGAATAATAAATAACACAAGATATGATCACCCAGGAAACCACACGGTAAAAACCTGTGGAGGATTTGACCTAGCTATCCTCAAGGTAAACTGATTCCACTATATGAAAGAATCGAAGTTCATACAAAAGGACTTACAAGCTCCCCACTTGACTTCCTAATGCTACCCACCAGTAGAACTTACTGACACGACCACGTGCAAGCTCCGAATCCACGGACTCCTTCTTTCTTGGATTCTCCAATCAGCTACAAGCACCCACGCTTGTTATTCTTTAAGCTCCAATGGCAACAACCGAGTTGATCATCAAGATGTTGATACTATCTCTACCTTGAAAACCCTAAGCTTTGTGTAAAGGAAAGCTCTTCTAGATCTCACAAGAGATTTACACAAAACAGAAAAGTATGAGCAACAATACAACAAGAGCGACTCTAAAAACGTGGCTAGGGTTTTTCTTTATATACCTAGGGTAAAAATAGAAAACCCAAAACGTTTAATGAGTTAAGGCTGAGTTGAAAAATTCTACAGAAAAGCATTTTGGCCGAGATTCGATTGATCGAGTCTTTCTTTCGATCGATCGAGCCAGGCCGAAATGCACCAATGCATCTGCAGCCTCTCGATTCCAACTTTACATGAAAGACACAACTTTGAGCAAGCCTAAACAAGACTAAACAACCTATTTTGATCATGGTTTGCCAACAATACAAATTAAAGTTCTAAATACATAAATTCCTAAATCTTTAGAACCTAACAAACTCCCCCTTTGGCAATCCGTGACAAAACACAAACATTAAGCTCAAAGTTTACAAGTAAAAGCCCTTTACATAAATATGCTCATAAACACTAAAATTCAATCCTAACTACTATCCATCAGTTGCAAGTGTAGACAGCAGCTTAATTGAATCAACCTGTTTATTCCTGAAATACTCAACAAACGCATAAACGCATGTGTGACAGAAAATAGTAAATAAACAGGTATAACATTCTTGTATGATTCACACAACACATAATAAAGACATATATCAATGAACAACTCAGAAATATAAATCAATAAATAGTGAATCCAAAGAAAACAAGAATCAAGTATATATCATGTATATCAAAAACAATGTTACTCCCCCTAACATGAATAGCCCCAAAAATGATATACAAAGTGAAGCACCTAGATACAATCTAACATCTCCACGAGCTCCTTAAAACAAAAAACTCTCCCCCTAACTACAAAACTCCTCTACAAACTCTACTCCTCCTTTTTGTGACGGAATGCCAAAGAGCAATCACAAGCCATCATCAAAAGGAGGTGGTGAGGGTGAACGAAGATGTGCCAGATCAACACGCAAAGCACGGATCTCGTCAAATAAGTCCACCAAAAGCTGACCATGAGCCGCCTGAACGGTCATGACAGTCTCCAAGGTACGATGTATATCAAAGTCATCCGATGGAGGTGGAGGAACAGCAGCAGCAGCATCAGGATCAGGAACAGCCTCACTAGCAGGACCTGTAGAAGAAGAGGGAGGAGGTGCGGTACCAGAAGGCTCAGACCTAGAGTGTTTAGAGCCAACTCGAAGATGAGTAGCCCTCTGTCTAAGAAAAGACGCACCTATGGGAGCAATAACATGAACGGGCTTAGAGGAAGGGAAGCCACCAAGATTAAGATATAGCAAAATCCTATGAATAAAAATAGGATGAATAAGGGCATGAGCAGAAGATGAACTCCTATAAACTTCGTTCAAAGAATGAAGAAACAAATGGAGAAAACTGATAAGAGCATCAGTGACAAGAGCATACAAAAATACACACCGCTTGAGAGAAATGGTGTGAAGATGAGAAATGGGCCAAAAAGAGTGACACGCTATCCTAAAGAAGAGATAATGTAACTCAGAAAGCTCAGTAGTGGTGATCCTAGGATCAGAACCCCACTGGATAGAAGACCCAGTGATGTAAGACATGGCATCACTCAATAAAGGAGACTCATCATATGGGTAGACAGGGTGCTGTACCAAAGGTACACCTAGAGCATCAGCCGCTACCTTAGAAGTAATGGTGTACTCTACGCCTCGTATCCAACTCTTTACCAAAGTGCTGGAATCATAGACGCAGATAGAGATGTTCAAAAAGAACTCTCTAATCAAGGTAGTAGGTGGAGGAGGATCAAAAATATCCACCAAGGGTAACCAGCCCCTACGCTCAAAGTTTGCCCTAATGGCAGGATCAAGCTCATCTAAGATGACAGAACGCTCAGACCATATCTTCCTCTTAAGGTTCAGCTTATCATAAATCTCTTGGTTTTTCTCACTAAGAAACCTCTCTCGGTCAAAGGGAGGAGGGGAAGGAGTAGGTGAGGGAATAGACCTACGAGCCCTAGTCTTCCTAGGCATAGTGCTAAGGAAAGGACAAAGACACAAAGAGAAAACCAAAAGAAAAAGACAAAAACCAAGGGCAGACTGCAAGTTAGCACAAAAAAATATAGAGCAAAAATCTATATGATGCATGAACAATTACAATGTCATGATGCATGTACTAATGCAGTTAAAACAAGTTCAATTTTAAGTTCAATTGCACAAAATTAGCTTGAGCATAGAGTTTCTAACAAAAAACCCCAAAAATTTGAAAAACCACTTGAAAATTTTGAAACAAATTGATGAATTGAGCATTACATAACACAACACACAGATTATAATGCTTAATTACATCAAAACAACAAGCCAATTTCATCAATTTCAACCTAATTGAACAAAATCCCCAATTCGGATTCAATGCAAACCCTAGAAAATTCAATTTTTCACAAAACCCAAAATTGATCAAATCAATTCATCAATATCATGTTTATATCATGTCCCCACAAAAACCCATTGATCAATTTCACAAAATAGGGCTTGAATCAACAAAAATCCCAAAAATGTATAGTTCGAAAATTAGAGTGTATAATGCATAAAAAATGCATGAAAACTTGAAAATAAACTCAAAAGGAATGGCAAAATAGTCTTACAGGCTTGAGGAAAGAGAAACCTTGCAAAAATTTCGGAGGAAAATGACAAAAAATTGAACCTTTAGCCTTGCCAAGTCGGAGAGAGAAAGAAAGTTTGAAATTTTTTTTGAAAAAGTGTTTTGAATCAGTCAAAGAACAGTGTTTTAAAAACCTGATTCGCGACATTCGATTGATCGAAAATCACATATACAATCCATACCCACATATACAATGAGTGTGTTTCAACTCCCATTGAAATTATGTGATGAACTAGATGCTTTGTGTGCAAAGTTTTGGTGGGGTTAGGTGAGGAGTGAACGAAAAATTCATTGGAGGAGTTGGGATAAACTGACAGCTTCAAAGAAAGAGGGAGGAATGAGTTTTCGAGATTTAAGAGCCTTTAACCTAGCCATGTTGGCTAAGCAAGGATGGAGAATGGTTCAATGCAATGATTCTCTGCTTTATCAATGCTTCAAAGCAAGGTATTTTCCCCGTTCATCTTTCCTTGAAGCTAAAGTTTCACCAAACTGCTCATATATTTGAAGAAGTTTGATGGCTGAACAACCTATTCTATTATCTGGACATTGTTGGAGGGTAGGAAATGGTCTCTCAATTAATGTTCTCAAAGATAGGTGGATTCCTAATTATCCAACCAATAGAATATTACATCTGATTCATGAAGATGTGGAGGGAATGATGGTGGCTGATTTGATCAATCCGATTTACACATTTGGAGGACTGGAGAAGTTATGGCTAAATTTCACAGGGAGGAGGCAGAAGCTATTTGCCAAATTCCATTGAGTCGAAGGGATGTGCATGATAATATAATCTCGATACAGAATTCAAAGGGGCTATTCACGGTTAAATCGGCTTACCATGTGGCTAGGAGGCTTCTAAATGATGGCAACCGGGTAGGAACTTCAGGGGGGAGTGCGAAAAAGGAGTTGTGGTCTGCAATTTGGAGGCTTAAACTTCCAAACAAAATAAAAATATTTGGATGGCGGGCTTGTCATGCTATACTACCTACTACAAAGAATATGACCAAGAGGAAAGTTATTTCAAAAAGCAATTGCCCCTTATGTCTGAGAGAGGTGGAAACAACAGTCCATGCATTGTGGGATTGTGTCGCAGTCCAGGATGTTTGGGTTGGTAGCATCAGAAAATTGCAGAAATGGTGTGCACATTGGCAGTCAGATATGAAGCAGCTGATGGCTGAACTAATGGAGTGCTAATGCCAGATGAGATGGATCTGTTTTGGGCTTAAGCATGGCTCATATGGAATCAGAGGAACTGTGTAGTGCATGGTGGAAAGTTGAAGGAGCCAAGCAGCCTAAACAAGAGAGCAGAGGAGTTTGTTGAAGAATTTAAGCAAGCCTAAGTTCATTTAGCTGTTTTGACTTGGCAGCAACACAGTGGGGACGTCTGGCAACCTCCATTATCAGCGAAGTACAAATTAAATTTTGATGCAGCAATCTTTTCGGGCTTGGATAGATCTAGTTATGGTGCTGTAATTCGAAATGACAAGGGTGAAGTCATGGCTGCTATGACTGCTAGTGGAATGAAGGTGAATACGAGTGAGGAGGCTAAATTGCTGGCATGTTGAAGAGCTATTGAGTTTGTTGTGGACTCCAAGTTCTGGAGGTTGGTCATTGAGGGAGATAATTGAAAGTTCTAAAACGTGTTGAAAACACAAGAGCTGTTTAGACCCCCAATTAAAATTACGGCTCGATAGATTTTACACAACTTTAATACAAAATGCGGAATAGTGTAAAAGCGAGCGGATGAACAAGTAAGCTACTCTAATCCATAAACAAAGCAACACAGCAGTATAATGGAATAAAACAAGAGTAGGGAAGAAGGATGCAAACACAGAAAACACCGAGACGTGTTCTCGAAGAGGAAACCGAAGAACTCGGCGAAAAACCTCTCCGCCGCCCTCTAAGCGGAAATCGATCCACTAGACAATCAGTTGGGATACATGAGTAAGCAAGAGACCCTCTAAGCCTAATCTACCCGATGTACCTAAGCCCTCCAAGCTCCTACTCCAACAAGGCTTCTCGGAACCGTGTCTTGTCTAGCACCCCGGATCCCGCAACAAGCTCCATGTTGCATCTGCCATTCCAGGCTTCTTCCAATGCTTCCCAGCAGCACCAAAAACGTCACTCTACACACTCAAAGGGTGAGGTAAGTGTTTGGGCTATCAACCTCTCAATGATTTGGAAATGGAGAGGGAAGGGTTGAGGAGATACCACAAGCAAGTGTCTCGCGGGAAGGCCTTACCCGCGAGATACTCGCGAGAGACAACTGTCTCCACCTGTTCTGACTCTTCGCATTCCAGCACGTGCAGGGCACATGCTTCACTTCGCGGGAAGCTAGGTCGCGACATACCTGCGAGAATCCTTCAGCCTCCAAATGCTTGAGTCTTCACACACTCTCTATCACACACCCCTTACAACAAATCCCACAACAAATACAGGGTATAAACGATTGATAATAATTACAATCAAATTTGGCACGGAATAAAAGCCAACAAAAACATAGTTGTAAATAACAACTTTACAATAATAGTAATGTAATCCAAGCCATTTCTTCTCCTTTGGAAAATTCTTTGCTCTTTGGGAATGTTTAATTTAGTAGATAAACCCTCAACTCGTTCCCGCCAAAGCCTTCAATCATCATCACCACTAAATCCAAACTTTGAACACCTTAACCACCGTCTGATCCACCACCTCAATGTGGGCCACCTCCACAAAGCAATCTCGAACCTCGATCTCATGGCCCAAAAGGGTACCCACCCAGACCTCACCACCTACTCCCTCTTCCTCAAGTCCTGTATAAGGTCCCGGAACTTCCAACTCGGCAAACTCGTTCACACCCACTACTTGACTCACTCCCAACTCCACCTCAACTCTCTCGCTCTCAATTCTCTAATCAGCTTGTACTTAAAAAGTGGGGATTGGGCTAAAGCAAAATCCATTTTTGATGATATGGGAGATTTGAGAGACTTTGGTTTCTTGGACTGCTATGGTTTCTTGTTTTGCAAATAATGATATGGGAACTGAAGCCATAGTCACGTTTCTTCAAATGCTTGAAAATGGTTTCTGCCCAAATCAGTATTGCTTTTCAGTATTGATTCGTGCGTGTTCGAATGTGGAAAATGTTCCTAGTGGATATTTTGAGTTTGATGTATGTGTTGGATGGGCATTGATTATAATGTTTGTGAAGGGTAGTGGTGATGTGGATTTAGCCTATAAGGTGTTTGAGAAAATGCCTGAAAATTCTTTGCTCTTTGGGAGATAATTTCTCTTTTAAATTTAATTGAATGTACTTTTTGTTAATCTTTATTGTAGCTCAAGATTTGCCAATATATTCTAATGGCTGCCATTAGCACTCAAACTGCCTCATCTTTGTCATCATTTTCTTTTTCAACACCACAATGGAAATATGATGTCTTTCTCAGCTTTAGAGGTAAGGACACACACGATAATTTTACCGACCATCTATATGTTGCCTTAAAACAAAAGGGCATTTTCACCTTTATAGATGAGGAGAAACTTGAGACAGGAGAATCTATTTCACCAGAGCTTATGAAAGCAATAGAAGAATTAAGGTTTGCAATTGTCATTCTCTCAAGAAACTATGCATCTTCTACATGGTGTTTGGATGAACTTGTAAAGATCATTGGGTGCATGAAAGAAATGAAAATGACAGCTCTATCAATTTTTTATGATGTGGATCCATCTACTGTATGAAAACAAGTAGGAACTTTTGCCCAAGCCTTGCTAAACATGAAAAACGTTTCAAGGACTATATAGAAAAGGTGCAAACATGGAGAACTGCTATGAGAGAAGTAGCCAATCTCAAAGGATGGCATGTACAAGATAGGTAATCCAATTTGACATTTCTTTCTTTAAAATATTCACATAACACTCACTTCATATATAGTGTTGTTTTGAACCTTATGTAGAACTAAATACATGTTTGTAGTTCTTTCAAGTTTTGTCTTGAGACAATTAATTTTCAATCAAAATAATAGAAAATTGGATTTTCTACTTATTTGTAACATATTATTCTCTCTTTATTGTAGGCTTGAGTCACTAATTATCCAAAACATTGTGGGAGAATTATGGCATAAATTAAGTTATGCATTCTCAGAAAATACCGAAAACCTAGTAGGAATAATTTCCCGAGGGGAGAAATTAGAGTCATGTTTGGATTTAGGGTAACGATGTTCGCATTATTGAGATTTGGGGTATGGGAGGAATAGGTAAAACAAGTCTTGCTAGAGTTGTTTTCCGTATAGTTTTAGATAAGTTTGAAGGTTGTTGTTTTCTTGCTAATGTTAGGGGAGTTTGTGAAAAAGATGGTTTAGTTCGATTACAACAACAACTCATTCTTCAAATTTTGAATGAAAATTTAAGTGTACAAGATGTTAATGAAGGAGTTCTTGTGATCAAGAATAGGTTCCGTCATAAAAGAATTCTTCTTGTTCTTGATGATGTAGATCAATTAGACCAATTAAACAAGTTAGCAGGGAATCAGATTTGGTTTGGTTTAGGTAGTAGAGTTATAATAACAACAAGAGATAAGCATTTGCTTCAGATCCTTGGAGTAGATGAAATATATGAAGCTAATGGATTGACTAATGATGAATCTCTTCATCTTTTGAGTTTGAAAGCTTTTAAAAAAGGTCATCCTCCCAAAGATTATCTAAAGCTGTCTGAAGATTTTGTATATTATGCTTATGGGCTTCCTTTAGCTATTGAGATTTTGGGTTTGTTTTTGTATGGTAGAAGTATCAATGAATGGAAAAGTACATTAAATAGGCTAAAAGAGCTTCCTGAAAATGAAATTCTCCAAGTACTTAGAATAAGTTTTGAAGGACTACATGAAACAGAGAGGGAAATATTCCTTAATATTGCTTGTTTTTTTAATCATAAGGAGAAAAATAAAGTAGTAGAAATACTAAATTATCTTGGCCTTTTTCTAGATGTTGGATTGGGGGTTCTTTTTGATAAATCTCTTATCAAATTTTGATTAGATTTTGATTGGTAAGATTTTGATTACACTATGATGAGTATTTGGTCTAACTTTGGTGGCTTTTCTATAAAGGTACTTGAAAATTTTCTCTTAATTACATATTTGAATTTGCTCCAATACTCATGATATGAATTATGGAGGTAAATTTTACTTAAAATGGATTTTGGCCATTTACTTATCATCATGTACATATATAATTGTTGACTCATTTCATCCACACCCTTTTTAGGGCAAAATATATCATTAGCAGAGATTAGTTCCCTTTTATTTTTGGACGTATTTTATTTAGAGATACATGTGCTTTAACTACATATGAAGTGATATCCACTTGTTTAGTAACTTTATGGGCAGAGAAGAGTATCAGGATGAAGAAAGCAAGGCAGTTATTTGAGGCCAGAGAAGAATACTTCATCCGTAATGGAGCAATTTTACTAGAAAAGCAAATCACCTGCAACCAAGGTAGAGATCAGAGCCAATCAAGATTTTCTCTGCCAAGGACATACAACAGGCTACTAATAACTACGATCCTAATCTAATCCTCGGCTCTGTAATCACGACAGTCTACAAAGGAACACTAGATGAACGGGAAGTAGCTATTAAAGTCAAAGGCCTTCCAATGCATTGGCCCTTTGAGATGATGGTAGATTTCTTCTTAAACCAAGTCACAATTAAACAATTGATCAGCCACAAGAACGTAATGAGACTCTATGGTTGTTGCCTTGAAATTGAAATTCCCCTAGCTGGATCTCATGGCTTGATCGTGTAAGAAATAAGAATAGCCACTGAGACATCCTATGCTCTTTCTTACATGCACTATGGTAGGCCAAGGCCAATAGTCCATTTGAATGTCAAATCATCAAATCTATTTTTGGATGAGTCCTGGACTGGCAAAGTATTAGATTTTGGTTTTTTGGTTTCAATTGCACCTGGAGAAGAATTTTTCTAGGGTAGTTCCATTGAGGGAACCATTGGATACATAGACCCAAAATATCTAGAGACACTACATGTCACGGAAAAGTGTGATGTTCATGGCTTTGGGGTTGTACTGGTGGAAGTCTTAACAGGTGATTATCCCATAGAAACATTCCCAGGGTATATGAATTTGGTAGATTACTTTGTTTTGTCAATGGAAGAGAATCCTATATTGCAAATTATTGATGATGTGGTGCTAAGCCAAGGAAGCAATGAAGATATTCAAGCATTCGCTGAGCTTGCATTAAAAAGCTTCAAGAAGAAGGGAGATGAGAGGCTGGCCATGAGAGAAGTAACACTAGAGCTTAGGCGGATACAACATCTCACATGGTCAAACAAGATAATGAAACTGGTTCAGCTCAAGCACCGTTAAAGTCATGTAACTGAATTGTCATTGTTGGCATTAGAAGCCCAACATGTATGTGATTTCCAAATCTTTTTATTGTCTACTAAGCTTGTAAAGTCAACTTTATCATATTATTAGATATGTGGGTAGGGGTTGGTTAGTTTCATTGGAACAGAAGCAACCAATGGCTGATCAAATTGCAGAATATGATACTTGAGGAAAATTTGCTTGGCACGTTGTTGCTGTGTAATTTGTTTGCTACTCTTGACACATTTACAATTCATTGCAGAGTATGATCTTCCTAATGCATTGTTGGCAATAATTTCATTGGCATATGGTCCAATTTTAGCTCAAATGCCTGTGCCACTTTTGTACTCTTTCAAAATATATTCTATAGAGATACCATACCTATGATGAGAAGATTCAGTACAGAACTAGGGACAAGAAAATGGTACACCCTTATTTTTATTTTTTTTTTTAAATTTTTTTTTCTATGAATGAAAAGTTGGTAATTTTATTGAAAGCATGTACCATTAATTTTGGAAATATGGAGGAGTATCCTCCAACCAAATCCTACTAGTGTAGCATTTGTTTGCCTCTAAAGCTAACAAATGACCACAGCCCTATTGGAACACTTAAGTGACCATTCAATTGAACACTCAATTTTTCAAGTTGTCCACCAGTGGCCAACACAAGATAAACTGGGATCCATTGACTGAAGCTGTCCTTGTCTGCATCCATATACCTTAGGTCACACCGAGCAGCAATGTTAGCATTTGCAGTATCTCTGATTACCACACCAAATCTCAGTAGAAGCATTCCATTGCGGTGTTACACCTGCAAGAGTTGTGGTTGATGAAGAGGTAGCCTCTTGAGAGGTTTGGACATAATCCATTGCACATGACACAACTCCGCCACTATGCTTCAACCACCCCCATCTAAAATCTCATTTCTGTTTTTCCATTGCAGTCAAGCAATGAAGTCTCTAAGTTTGTTCGGAACCATAAGCTGCCATATCATACTTCAAGAGTTAGGCTGTGTGCTTGAGTGTGATTCTTGCCTATCACATCTCGCCATTGGGCATCCATAAGCATCTAATATGCAAAATGCCTAATACCTTTCGTTGTTGTTGTTGGTTTTTTTTTTTTTTTTTTATGGCCTCAATCTCTGTTATTGTTAAATCTTCCTCTTCCTATATTAAATGACTTGTTTGCAGGGGTAACTGTGAGAAGGATCCCTAATCATATTTGTTTTTAGAAGTTACATTCATTGCCATGATATTCTTGTCTTGCTTATCTTCCACAATATTCTTAATTGACTAGAAGTACTATATGAAGATCGTGAAAATTGATAAGCTCATTTCTGATTCTCATCATCAGCAGTCAACAGAATGGAAGATATTCTCTAACACATGTCAAGAATTTCTTCATCATCAGTTTCATTTGACACAATAGTTAGTTTGTGGCTCGTTTCCTTGATACGTTGTAGTTAGGCACTGTTTGAGACTCAGTCCTTGCTCCTGGACCGAGTCTTTGATAGCAATGGCCACATGTAATTCCATGCCAGTTGCAGAATTGGATAGAATCATTCCATGATATCAAGCTTCCAAATGGGCCATTATCAATGGATTCTTTAAATTTAAGCAAAGCCAAACGATTAATCTCATTTGTTGGAATGAAAGAAGAAGTTGTAGGTTGCAAACACAGCAGGGTTATAGTAAAGAGTAGAATCACATGAAGACTATTGGGGTTGAGAAGCTTCATTGGTATGGACAAGCAAGCAACTGGAAGCTGGTGAAATGTTAGTGTGAAGCAGAGCTAGATACAGAAGTTTGTATTATTATATGGGACTCCTTCAGACTTTTGTGGACGTGACTACAAGTCTACAACAAAGACCGGTCTGATTTGAGTTGTTACTTTTCATTGGCAGAGATTAGACAATTTTGACAGAACCACAATTTCAGTTTTAGGGGTTAGATTAAATAGCTTGCCATTATAGTCTACCACATACTTTGGAAAGATGTGCTCGTTGCTAAAAAGGAATGGAAGACCAAACCTTTTATCCCAATACCATTTGGAATAGAATCAAAACACTCACAATTGATATGTTGTATTCTCTGCCCCATATATGAACCAAGTAGAAAACCATGTGTAAGCTCCTTGGGTGGGACTTGGGAGCGCTATTAGGCCGCAACCTATTCTTATATGATTTATGAAAATCCAACAAATAATTACCAAGACAATAGAAAATATAAAATAAACTTAAGAACACAAAGATTTATGCAGAATACATTTTCTCCTTAAAAGGGAAAACCACAAGACTGGACATAGATAAAACAAGATTAAAAAGGAAAAGTGGTTATATAAAAGAGAAAGAAAAGTATATAAATCTAAGTTGGCAAGGAGCATAAATCCCTTTCTTACTTTCTTCTCTTTCTCTTTTTTTGTTTCGTTTTCTTTTGTGCTGAAGAAGATATAATAATCCTATTCCACATGAATTTAGCTTTAATAAATTTGAACTGAGACTAACTTGGAACTTCCCTAGATGTGTTTTGAAAGCAAAACTTGGATTCTTTTTGCTATAAATATTGGTAATTGCTTCTAAATGGTAAGTTGCTTTGCTTGCTTAAGATTTTTCATATAGAAGTTAGATGCAGTAAAATTTTAGGTATATTTAGGTGTTAAATTGCTTTTGATGCACTTTTCTTTTCTTTTTCTTTTTTTTTTTAATTTTTTTTAATTTTTATTTTTTAATAATTTCATATGTACAATGGGGGAAAGGGGATATGGACCAAGTTTATTTGTTTGGAAACACCAAGAGTCATGAGGTATCAATTATGAAACAAATTCTTTCAGGGGTTTTGTTTTTCACTCGGCGTAAAGATGAGATTTGGTTGTTTGAGTGACGTGTTAGAAGAATGGCTACTATGTATTGGTTTAAAAAAAAATAAAAAATAAAAAAAAAATCAAAAGGAGAGCATCACGTTTAGAATATGGCTTTTGTTAGAGCATTAACATTGGAAAATTCCAATGCTATTCTATTTTACAATTCTAAAAAGTCACTTTATCATTATACCATACCATTTTATAATACCTTCACATCCCAAACTTCTACTTCCCTCTTTTACTCATTAAAATAATATATCTACATAATAAAATAATATATCTCAGAATTATATCTTTTCTCTCCCATCTATCTCCTCTCTTTACATAATAAAATATTATTTTTTTTACAATACTTGCTACAGTGGAATTCTATGTTTAGAATTGCACTGTAGCAGTATTGCAAAAAAATTTGCAATACTGCTGTTTAGCATTCCCCAATGCAGATGGTTTTGGGGCTTAAAATTTCAAATTTTCCTTAGATTTGGCATTAGCATTTCCCAATGCTAATGCTCTTAGAGTCAAAAATCTAGCCAAGTATGCAAAAGAAAACAGCAAAGAGGCTATGGCTTGAACATTGGTGGGGTGTTGGCCAAGGGCCCTCTGATGCCTTTGCCAATATTTGAGAGACTGAGAAAGAGAGTAAAGTATATTGTGATAAAGCGTACCTTTCCAAGTGGAGTGGTCTTTCCTTCTATGTAGCCGTTAGCTTGTTAATTCCCTTAAATAGTGTGCATTTATGAGTTTAGCATAACATCTAGCTTATTAAGTAAGGCAACGGCTATTTGTCTGTTACTTAGAGTAGTGGCATGTTTGGATGTTTAAAAAAGGAGAGGGAGTAGAGTAGAGGGAGGGAGAGTAATTCAATTACCTTGTTTGGAAGTTTTTTAAGGAAGGAGGGGGAGGGGTTTGGAAGGGTTTGGAGGGGTTTCAACTCCCTCTAACCCCTTATTTTTAATTCCCCCCAAATTGGAGAGATTTGGAGGGAGAGTAGAGTAGATAAATTATTATCCAAGTAAATTCCCCAATTTACCATTTCTAACAAATTAATCATAAACCAATGTTGTAAGTCCATTTTCAAATAAGGGTAAATTTGTCTATTTTAATTATTTCCTCTCCTCTCCATCCTAATTTTTAAAACATCCAAATAAGGGGAAGGACTTTTTTTTTTTTTTTTTTCTTTTTGAGAAAAAGGTAAGATCATAATATTAAATTAAATCAGTTTGGAATACACTTTCCAACTCCGCAGGTAGTTCTTCTACCCAAACATCGAAATCTGCAGATGAAACTGCTCTTCGTGCAAGGGCGTGAGCTAACAAATTCCCACGCCTTCGCACATGACTAAAACTATAAGACTGAAATTGACTAGCCAAACGGTGAGTGTCCTCAACAATATGCCCATACAAAGTATGACAACCAGCTGGATCCCTCAAAGCTGAGACCACCTTCAGACAATCTCCCTCAACCAGTATGTTAGCTATGCTCAATTCCTGCGCAAAAACAACAGCTCGGCGGGCCGCTAAAGCCTCAGCCAACTCCACCGAATGAGGGAGAGGGATTTTCTGAGATAAAGCGCCAATAATCGCTCCACTGGAATCTCGTATTGCCACCCCAATACCTGCACAACCCGAAACTTCAAACAAAGCAGCATCAAAATTCACCTTGTACAAGCCATCCGGAGGACGAGTCCATCGCACAGGGGCTACAGGAATACTCGGACCTGAAGCAGATTGGCAGGCATCAAAATACTCCTGCACCAAAGCACGAGCTCGATCTCCAATGTCTTTCAATGGCCAGGTTGGTTGATTAACTCTCAGGCGATTACGCCTCTGCCACAGACACCAGGAAATGGTAGAAAACAGAGCAATATGAAACGCCGACCCCGTTCGCATCACCTCGCCCAATAACTCAGTAAAATCTCGGTGCTGCTTCCTGTAATACCTGGCAAAACAAATGTCAGATTTCCATACATCCTGGGCATGATCACACAGCCACAAACAATGCATCAATGATTCGGTCTGCTCAGCACACAAGGGACAAGAAGCATCAACAGGAACATGTCGTAGCCGAAGATTCTGGGTGGTAGGCAGTGAATCATGAGCAGCTCGCCAAATAAAGTGGCGAATTTTATTCGGTGTCTTGATTTTCCAAATCCCCTTCCACACCCAAATAAGGGGAAGGACTAATTACTCCCTTCCCCCTTACTAATTTTAAAAATATCCAAACAAAGTGGAGGGGAACCATTCTCCTCTACTCTCCTCTCCTATACTCCCCTCTACTCTCATCCCTCTCTAAACTTCCAAACAGGCCATAAATGTAGATCCAATATCCAACTATTTGTGCTGGTAATAAGTGCTACTTCTGGATGATGCCTTTTGGGCTTGGACGATTTATTTTGGAGTAATCGGTTTTCACCATAAGACAATAGGGTAAGGCTTGGCTCCAACACATTGGAACTAAACAATTTGAACACATGACAAAAATTAAACGTGTATTTGTATCATGTCGATTCCAATGCACTGTAGGTAAGCCGAGTCCAAGACAATAAACATGAAAAAGGACAAGTGTTTAACAGGCCTTTTTTTGATCTGCATAGGACGTATTTTTTTTTTGGTATATACCAGGTTTTTTTTTAAAGTGTTTGTTATTTTTGCAGGTTTTAATATATTCATGAATATTACGAATTCAAAAATTGTACTCACATGAAAACCTGACTTATTCTCTTATCTCAGAGACTCACATGGATGGGAAATTTCAATTTTCTAATAGCGTAGAAAATGTGAACCACTATAGAAATCAAAAATTATTTTTTTAAGACATGGCAAATGAGGTAAATGGATACAAGTGGGCCATCTGTACCACTATGAAAGTAATGGGGCCATGGCAGAAAGATAGTTTGGGCTTATAATTGAAGACTATTTTCAAGCTTTATCAAGTCCATTAATAAATTGATGATATGCTTAATATCATGAGATGTAGACTTAGGTGTGCGTCCTTTTTTGTAGAAAGATATATCTTGATTAGTGTCTAAAAGTATCTTCTTGGGTCTATTTTAACGAAAGAGCAAGACTTAGGTATAGTACTTAGGTGCTGTTCCTTAAGTTCCCATTTTAAAATTCTGCCATGTAAATTTTTTCTCATGGGAAGGAAGTGTATTTTTTAGTTAAGTAGCCACATAATTGAATCTTAAGAGGGGAGCCTAAGGAACAACACTTAAGGTACTGTACCTAAGTTTTGTCCTTAACGAAAATTTTATAAGGTCTTAAATAATATACGTATTGAACATAGAATGACCACAAAAAAAAAAAAAAAAAAAAAAAAAGAAGAGAGAGAAAAAAAGGGAGTGATGTTTAGGCTTGTCACATATTTTATACAAAAATATTACAAATTGATGTGTATCAATTTTTTTTAATAGACATGATAGAATTTCAACCTATAATGTTTGTTCAATGATGATTGTTTTTCAATAGACACGAGAGAACCTCCTAAGTCCTAACACCAAGCAAAGTGACATTGTACCATTTTATAGCTTGTAAAATGAATACTATTCACATATAAATGGATAGCCATCGCACCTGGAAGTGATCCCCATTGCTATAATATCAAAGAGGACCGTAAATAACATAGAAATAAATAAATAAACACAAATATTTTAAGCAAAAGAATCTATTACTGATCTAGAAGCTCCAGGTAAGCCTCCTTGACATACCATCCATTCTCTAACTTCAAACTATTTGGATGGTCAAAATGACAGCCCCCCATAAATAATAAAACGTGAATGTCTTAGCATTTAATAAATCAATTTAAAAAATAGGAAAAATCAGAAATGGGGATCATGAGAATGGCACATATCAACTAAATGAAAAAAATATAAATTCTAGCTTTAAGGATGTTCCCTATTGGCTAATTACATAGCATCTTCTAGTTTTTCCAAGTCTTCCTTCATAGCGTAACTCCACTTCAAATGTAAAGTCTGGCACAATAGACAGACAATCTCTTCTACGTTCTAACCACCTAAATTTGACTCTCTCCTGCATGCTATATTTTATGTTGTTTGCCTGTGTGTTTGGACAACACATTTGATTAATTGTAATGTCCATGTCAAATTTAGTAGTATAATATATTGGGGTTTGTCATGAAGTATCATATTGCTACTTATATTCAAAGTATGACCAAAACTGTAACTATACTTTCTGGTACTAGCAGCAACAGCACAGCTGCTAATTGCTTCTGTTATGAGTTCCAAGCGATTAGTAAGATTTTGATTATACCGTGATGAGTATTTGGTCTAACTTTGGTGGCCTTTCTATAAAGGTACTTGACAATTTTCTCTTAATTACATATTTGAATTTGTTCCAGTACTCATGATATGAATTATGAAGAGGTAACTTTCTACTTAAAATGGATTTTGGCAATTTGCTTATCGTCATGTACATATATAATTGTTGACTCATTTTATCCACACCCAGAGATTAGTTCTCTTTTATTTTTTGGACATAATTTTAGTTAAAGATACATGTGCTTATGATTATTTGTTGATGCAGGTTAAGAGTCTCATGAATAGTTTTTTTCTGCAGTTTATGAGTCTCTGGAATACCATATTGGGGATGATAAAGGGTGAGAAAATATTCATGTATTTTAATTCCAAATATACAATAACAATGATAAACAATTATATTCATTCCTTACATTAATTAAGTTAACAATTTCCTTGCACATAATGCTGGATTGTGACTAGTTAAAGGTATTTTGGAGATTACCTACCCTTTTGTCTTACTGTTATTGGCCTTTAGAAAAAGAGAACTATATATGAAGTAATATCCACTTGTTAAATGACTTTATGGGCAGAGAAGAGCATCAGGATGAAGAAAGCAAGGCAGTTATTTGAGGCCAAAGAAGAATACTTCATCTGCAATGGAGCAATGTTACTAGAAAAGCAAATCACCTGCAACCAAGGTAGAGATACAGAAACAATCAAGATTTTCTCTGCCAAGGACATCCAACAGGCTACTAATAACTACAATCCTAATCTAATCCTCGGCTCTGTAATCACTACAGTCTACAAAGGAACACTAGATGAATGGGAAGTAGCTATTAAAGTCAAAGGCCCTCCAACGCATTGGCCCTTTGAGATGATGGTAGATTTCTTCTTAAACCAAGTCACAATTAAACAATTGATCAGCCACAAGAACGTTATGAGACTCTATGGTTGCTGCCTTGAAACTGAAATTCCCATGTTGGTTTTTGAGCTCATCTCCAACGGCACCCTCTTTGATCATCTCCATGGTCATTGCAATGAGATTCCTTGCCAGATCTCATGGCTTGACAGTGTAAGAATAGCCACTGAGACATCCTATGCTCTTTGTTACATGCACTATAGTAGGCCAAGGCCAATAGTCCATTTGAATGTCAAATCATCAAATATATTTTTGAATGAGTCCTGGACTGCCAAATTATCAGATTTTGGTTTTTCAGTTTCAATTGCACCTGGAGAAGACTTTTTTCAGAGTAGTTCAATTGAGGGAACCACCGGATACATAGACCTAGAATATCTAGAGACACTACATGTCAGGGAAAAGTTTGATGTTTATGGCTTTGGGGTTGTACTGGTGGAAGTCTTAACAGGTGATTGTCCCAAAGAAACATTCCTAGGGCATATGAATTTGGTTAGATTACTTTGTTTTGTCAATGGAAGAGAAATGCATATTACAAATTGTTGATGATGTGGGGCTAAGCCAAAGAAGCAATGAAGATATTCAAGCATTCACTGAACTTGCATTGAGATGCATCAAGAAGAAGCGAGATGAGAGGCCGGCCATGAGAGAAGTAACGCTAGAGCTTAGGCGGACACAACATCTCATAAGGTCAAAACAAAATAATGAAACTGGTTCAGCTCAAAAAACCCTTAAACTCGTGTAACTAAATTGTCATTGTTGGCATTAGAGCCCATTGTACCGTCTACTATGCTTGTAAAGTAAACTTTATCATATTATCATATTCTCAAGGTTCTCAATTTCTTGATTTATTGATATATTTAAAGAAAATATGAGTGTAACTGTAACATAGGAATCCCAAATCATGCCCTATACCAAACTCTAGAGAAGGTAATACAACTGGGTAAAAAAAACATGTGAAAAAAAATCTATGGAAGAAAAACTTAAAAATCTAACATATTAAACAAAAAATCGAAATTTTCCTTTAAAGAAAAACAAAATTGAAATCAACAGATGCCAAATGACCGTGTATATATATATATATTTATTTATTTATATTTATTTCATCATTGGGACACAAGCCGCTGGACTGGGATTGCAAGAAGCTTGATGGAAAGAATTTTAGATAAATTTTGAGCAGGGTAGCTTGGTGGGCTACCATATACCATATCTGTCTTCGATGGAGCCAGGAGCATCTTTTATATATATAATTAATAGAACTGATTTCACAGGGAATTTTACAAACCTCATTTAGAACTGATTTACTTGATCTATAATAGAATGAATAGAACTTTTATAACTCAAAAACAGCTAGCACTACTGTTGTTGTTCAGGCTCATATTCCAAGCTGTTCCTGGCCTCATTTTGCAGGGAATTACCTCAAGAGCAAGACATGCATCAAGTCCCCCATAAATTCTCTTTGGTTGGACCAAATCTTTAGTAATAGCCATATTAGCCAAAAACTTCTGGTGTTTTGTACCTTCCAGACCTGGTATCAAAAAAAAAAAAAAAAAAAGCAAAAACCGAAAGGAATTCAGCTTAGAACTAAGGGTCCATATATGTTAAAACCGAAAATAGATCCAAAATTAGTAGGTCATATCCCAAAAATAACAACTCTACTGTTTTCTGCTTTTCTTAGCAGATAAAGTTAAACAAATAAATGGAACTGTGAGAAAAGGGCACCTCGTTTGGATTGAGCAACTCTTCTAGCAAAGAAGAAGTATTCTCTAAACATCATTCTGTATATCCATTGCATAAACACAACCCTGGCTAATTCATTATCAAGTATATTGATCATTGCTAAAGTATCATAACCATTGCCAAAAGTGGCATCAATCACTGTATCCCCTTTTTGGACATCATGTTTCCAAACCTTGGTAAAAATAGTCAATATCAACTATTTGATTCCTGGATACAATCGCCTGAAATAATAGGCAAAATACGAATGTAAATGTCTCAATGTAGAGATGGAATTGGACAAAAAAAAATGCCTTAACAGGAGCCTGTAGAAGGTCATTCCAATATAGAATCAAACAAGGTCCATAAAACAAACTCATTTCGTTGACGCACCAAGCAAAAGTAGCATTCAGCTCATAAACTCAAGTACCAAAATGTGTGTGTGTGTGTGTGTTTATGGTTAATTGTGAATGAGTTCGGTAATCATCTGCACCAGTGTACAAAAGGCATGTTGAAGATCAACACCAAATCTAGATTGTGGTATACTTTCCTAGAAAGGAGCAGTTAATCATAAATGGTAGCATGATCTGGTACAATTCATTCTGTTTAAGGATGAGCAGATCACCTGCAAGATAGGAAGTGAAGTAAGCATGGAATATGTATGGCAAGCATATTATCATTGAGTATGCCATTGAAGTGTCAATAAAAGACATCTTGGGACCTTAAATCAATTGTTGATCGATCAAAAAGATAAGCAAATTGTAGAGAGCAATCCAACATGCCTAATGTTCCAATTTGTGCTCATATCAAACATAGATTTATAAAAACTTTATCCACATATGCACATGCAAGCACACAAAAACCCAAAAACTAAAACTCGCATCAGGTGCTTCAATTTCGTTCAAAAAAGAATTCTTATGTAAAGTTCCAATCTGTTGTTGTAAGAACTTTCTCTCTGCTGTATTTAAAGTGCACTTTTATATTTTACTTTCTTTTCTTCAATTGTTCCCACTATATATAATGCCAAAAGAGGTGGTGAATGGAATTTTTCTGTTGCCTTCTAATCAACTATAACTTAATCCGAACTAGCAAGCATTAAAATATTTGTAAAGAATGAAAATAGCAAACCAAATATACAAGTACAAATATATAAAATCAATATTTCAAGGAATCCAGTTTTATATGTACTTACAAGCAAGCAAAATCTGTTGTCTTCTTCTTCCCCAAGACATATCTCATCAGAACATCTTCCATTCCTACCTCACAGCATTCACATTACAAATATTCAAACCATAAATATATACATACATTCAAAGAAATCAGAAGAACTAGAGGCTCAAAGGCTTAAGCGGACTGATTCATCAAATTCTTTGCCTATTCTGATTCATCAAAAATCAGAATAGTTCCTTCCGCACTTATACAATTACATTTGGATTAAATTAAATCAAATCTAATCTAATCACATATATACCTGCAAATAACAAATTAAGTTTAGAGAAATTAACCTACAAGTTTAAAGCAATTAAGCTTTAGTTTAGTGAAAAGGTATGAAATTTACAACAAAACCCAGATTTTTGTAAGTATAGTTTCACAAAGAAATCCACCAGCATAGAAGCAAATATTGAATTTTAGCATAAAACCCAAATGGCCAACCACTACTAGTACTCTGTTTTGTTATGAAGGACAAAGAAAAAGAAAATAATTTTTATCATATGGGCACTCCAAAAATTAAAGCTTCCACTTAATTAGACTCCAAAAACTTCATTGCGGATTTCAAATTCTTCTTCACTACCATTTAATTATTTTATACATAACAAAGACGCACGCAAATATTTTCAGAAGAAGTGAAAGAGGGAAAACGGGTACCAAAAAGCGAGTCCATTAGTCTCAATGGCTTTCACGTAGAAGCGAGTCCATTCTCTAGAGTTACAAAGGAACGTGAATAACAAAGTTAAGCGATAACGTGTTCGAGAAAATAGTGAGCAAAAAAAGAACATTGACACTTGGAATAAATAGCAAAACAGTCCTCGATATCCCACATCGATAAAATACAGATAAATTGTTTTATTTATTAATTGTTGCAATAACCGTACCAAGTGCCGAGCTTAGTGACGTGAGCTTGTAACCGAGTTGGGGCATTAAAGTGGTTAAATGTATGCTGTGATTGGGTAGGGTAGATGTGGTTAGTCTTGGTTTGTCCATCATGGAGTCAACTTCAGCGTCCTCCTTTGCCCTTGGGTTAAAGGGCAGCCCCCACCCACCCCGGATGGGTAGCAATTACATACAAAATGATGAGAAATTTGATTGGGCTTTCCCCACAAATCAACACAACCCCTTCCTAGCATGCTGCCCTAGTTCTTCTCCATACAAACAACCACTTTTTAAAATTTTCTTTTTTTAAATTTATTTCTTGTCAAATCTTGGTAAAAATCCATTAATATGTTAAAATTAAAAAAAGCCAAACAGGACTGGAATGGATAACTTATATATACCCTTCAATGGGTTGATTGTAAATGATAGAGTTTAATAGAAGTACGAAGTCATCAAGAATTTGATGGAGAATTGTTGTTATGGTATTAAAATCCTTTGTGGAACAATTGTTTAATCTTTATCTGATGGGCCAAGGTAGGAAAGGGATAAGATGATCAATAATTTGACAACCCTTAGTCTGAAGTGAACAAAAAGGTTGGCTTATGAAAAAATTCTATTGTGATTAAAAAAAAAAAAGACTTCTTTTAATGTATTTATATATTGTTTTTTTGAAAGAGTTTCAATTTATGGCGTACGTTCCTAATGATAGCTCTTTATTATTAAACCATTATCATTAGACTAAGACACCAATCAGGTTTTGGTGTAGGCAGGTTTTGGTGTAGGCGAAGATTGAATCTCAGATCTCTTATACAACCATCAGAGACTTTACCAGTTGAGCTAACTGGAACCCACTTTTAATGTATTTATTGTTGACATGGTGAGTTACACAACTATTTATCATTGTATGTGTATGAAATGACTTTTGACATTCTCTTTTTGACCTGCGATAGTTAGAAGGAAGATGATTTGAACTTTAAATGTCTCCATTAGAAACTTCAAGAGTTAAATAATTTCCCTACCATTTTTTATAAAGCCCAATAGCCTAATACACCTTAATCCCAATTAAAGCGTTTACAACTTTAAGGATCTTTCATCAACTAATCACATTCAACAAGAAGTCTCTATTTCATCATTCTACAACACCAACAATAACAAAGTCTTTGTCCCAAAACTATTGATCCTCAACAGACTAATCAGAGTTCATATGTATATTTTTTTAACACATATTCTAGGACAGACAGACAGACAGCATTGATTAAACAGTTTCTTCCTATAAAGTGATTCGAAGATTGATGAGGAACAAAGACAACCCTTTGAACACCTACTAATTCTATAAAAATTCCTTTGAACACCTTCCTCCTGAGACACTGCTTCAACTCTTTTAGTGTCCTAGTTCACAGAGATGAAGATAATCTTCTTAATTGTTAATTCTCTACTCCCTTTAGCACTTGGATTTTTCTAATGCTTACTGGGAGCCCCTCGTGGTTTTTTGGGTCAAGGCCATTAGAGATTTTTGTGATGCAGGTTTTCCATGGAGCTCAGGTTAGGAAAGACAAGTGATTGTGCGGGAAAGATAAGTTAAGGCTACGTTGGTTTTTTTTTTTTTTTAACCATTAGATTTATTTTTCATTTTCCTATGTGTCTTTCGTCTATACTATTTATAAGAGGATTTTTCTCTTTAGAAGTGACTCTTATGTGGTTCCCTTCTTTGGACTAAAATTTTTTTGTGATTCAAAAATACTCCTAAACAGGGGCGGAGCCAGGGGGTTGAGGAGTTGCCCCTTGGCTCCTTGAAAAAAATCCTTGAAGTAGGTATTTTATAAACTATTCTTTGGTACTTTACCCTGACAAAAAAAAGACTCCCACTTTAATACATGTACAGACCCTTAATACCAAGAAAGTAGGAAAAAAAAAATCTTCTCCCACGTACCAAATCATATTGCTATTTCACTAAATTTACTATTCTCATTAGTTTTATCTCACCATGTACGTCTTCACCCATTTCATTGTTCCTTTTTTTTTTTCTCAATCATTATTTATAGTTTACTATTCACAACCCTTTTCTTCTGGAACAATGCCATAAAATACTACAAATTTTACAAATTGACATGTTATTAATCATAAAATATTTCATTCAAATATTTATTTATTATATTATTTAAGTGTCATACATTCTTGTCACATCAGTTTGTGAGTTTTTTACAGTAGAATTTATAGTTGTTTTAGTTTTGAGAAATTCTATGTTTACAACATTTTAACAATACTTTCATAACAAATCTTAAGTAACAGGTTGTTACTAGTTGTTATTGGTGAGAAAAAAAGGTAATTTAAGTAGTGGGTTGAAATTTGAAATAGTAACAACTTACTACTTATGATTTGTTGTGAAAGTATTGTGAAAATCTTGCTTATCCCATTTTTTTTCATGGCAATCCAATTAGTGGTCCCCATAAGTAATACATAATTATTAGACAAAAATACTTAATGTCTTTTTAATACTATTTTAATCTTGCCCCCCTCAACTGAAATCCTGGCCCCTAAACCTTAGGTTTTAAAATTTTTTTTGAAGATAACCCGTAAAAATATATCTCTAACTCTACTTAAAATATCTACAAAAAAATACACTCTCCTACTAATTCATATTTTTAAAACAAACTTATCAAAAAAAAAAAAAAAAAGAGGAAATTATGGCACTAGAATAAACAATAAAAAAAAAAACCTCATTGCATTTGCGAATGTTTTTTTTTTTTTTTTTTTTTGAGAATTCATCGCATTTGCATGTGTGATGAGACTAGTTTAAATCTAAATAAAAATGAGAGAGAATAGGATGATTTTTTTTTTTTTTTTTAATAGGATGAGCTGAGTCGGACCCTATTCATATTTGTATTCTTCTGCTACTTTTTATCTCTTCTTGACCAATACTTATTTAGGATAATATCTGGATCCAATAAAGAGACTTACTCAAAACCTCAAACCTCAAAATCCAAACCCTTAGAAAAAAAAAAAAAAAAAACTGAAACTCGAGCTCTACTTCTCCATCAAATATTTTATTTTAAAATACCCGTCAAATGACTATCTGCTCGCTCGTGGAACAACACTTCCGACTTTTCTTATATCACGTGAATTTTGACACTCTCTATTGTTCAGAACCAAAGTTACTCTCTAATAATGTTCACCCTCGTCTCTCTCTCTCTTTCTTGGTATCTCTGAAAAACCCATGATACTTTCTCCCTCAAAATCCCAAAATCAAATATAAATGCACAAAATTCCACAATTCCTTCACTAACACGAAGCCCACTATGTATTTCCTTGTGTGATGTCCTAGCTCTTCTTTCGTAGCATCAGCTGTAAGACTTGGGCTTGTGAGAGAGAGAGAGAGAGAGAGAGAGAGAGTAAAGCTGCCAAAATGGTGGACAAGGGCAGCGAAGGAAGAAAGGAAGAGGTTGTCACCAGAGAGTACACCATCAACCTCCACAAACGCCTTCATGTATAAGTGTCTGTATTTCAATTCATCATTCTTGTGCTTGCTAATGGGTTTGATCTGCTTTAAGTAAGATTCGATTTAGTGGGTCAAAGCCGTTTTATTCTAATCTTATTGATTGGTGCATTTTGAAACTTTTTTTTTTTTTTTTTTGTTGAAAACAATGTTATATCTTTTGATTCAGTTGGGTTCTATTTGGAATATTCATCTCGTTTGAGTGATTAAAAAGAGGTTGATTTTTAAAAATTGGTGTTATGCATTTGGGATCAATGTATTCTGAGCTGTAAGTATCTTATGTGAATGATAAATGGTTCATTTTTGTTTTTTAAGGCTCTGTTAATTATGGTGGAACATGTTTGCACTAGAAAACTAGTATATTTTAGGTGTGAAAGACTTATATTGTTTAGAGTGTAGCTGAGATTATATGATTTCTATAGATTGGTGACTTATATCATCCACTGAAAAACCCTCAATCTTTGAAGGTTTTATCTATTGAAAATGGGAAGTATACGTGAACTTTCCTGTGTGATTAGTGAGTTGTTATCTGACTGATTCTCCTTCATCTAGAGAAAAATGAGCACTGAATCATGATACCACCATACCTGACTTCTAAATGTATTGTGGTGGTGTAGTTTTAGTATAATTGGAGATGCTTAGGTATTGTAGAGATGCAAGAGATGTATTGTTAAGTTTTGCGAGGGATATTGATGTTCTTTTCACCAACATAAAGGTAGTGGTGCTTATGAATCATGAAAATCCTGTGTGTGTGTGTATATTTAGGTCCCTTCCTGTTCATGTTCATAACATTGTTGGCTTACATACGAATCCATTGATTAGGTCCCTCGGGTGAAGTTTAGAGAGTCTATAAGTACACTACAGGTAGCATTTGGAAGACTGTTCACTGTTGTCCAAAATTTCGAATTCCATGTTAAGAGCCAGAAAACTAGTAACTCCTTGTCAGATATGAGTTTTATGTTTTGGGGTTGTGAGTGCTTGCATATGCATGTGTGTAGAAAGTTTTTATGAATCTTAGTATGGAATAGGCACGAGTTGGAACATTAGGTATGTTGGATCACTCTCAAAATTTCCTATCTTTTTGATCAATCAAAAATTGTTGGAAGATACTTTTTTTAGTCCCCAAGATATCTTTTATTGACACTTCAATGGCATACTCAATGATGAGATGCTTGCCATACATATTCCACGCTTCTTGACTTCCTATCTTGGAAGTAAGGAGTTGCACCAGATCATGCTGTCATTTATGATTAACTTCTCCTTTCTAGGAAATAATACCAGAATCTAGATTTGGCGGTGAACTTTAAAATGCCTTTTATACACTGGTGCAGATGATTGCAGAGCTCTTTTGCAATTAACCACAAACACACACAGTCATCTTGATACTTAAGTTTATGAGCTGGGTGCTACTTGTGCTTAGTGGGTCAACAAAATGAGCTTGTTTTACTGACCTCGTTTGACACTAAATAGGAATGAGCTTCTGCAGGCTCTTGATGAGTCATTTTCAAATTGAGTTGGGGAAATCAAAAAACTCAATTGATATTCAGACTTCAAGCAATATTTTCTTTGTACTGATAACTTTATTAGATCTTGTCCATTTTGTCCAATGCCATCTCTAGATTGAGACATTTACGTTTGTATTTTGCATATTATTTCAAGCAATTGTAACCAGTCATCAAATATTTGCTATTTCATATTTTTACCAGGGTTTGGAAACATGTTGTCTAGAAAGAGGATAGAGTCAGTGATGCCACTTGTGGCAATGGTTACGATACTTTAGCAATGGTCAAAAGGGTCGCTAATGAATCAGCCAGGGGTTGTGTTTATGCAATCAATATTCGGAATGATGCTTTAGAGAATACTTTTTCTCTGCTAGAAGATTCACTCAATCCACAGTAGGTGCCCTTATCTCACAGTTCCATTTTTTTTTTTCTTTTTGCACTTTTTATCTTCTATGGGAAGAAGCAAACTGTACATTTATTATTTTTGGTTCGTCACCCTACTATTTTTGGATAATGAAGCTTCTGAAGGAATCCATTTTCAGTGTTAACATATATGGATCTTCGGTTCTAAACTAAATTCCTAGTGCTCTCTGATGTTAATTCATAGTGCATGAATGCCAGAGCTGGAAATTTTCTGATTCCAAATCACCTAAGACTCTCTTAGTGTGCTAATCATGTATGTATGCAATTTCTTATTTAGTGTATAAACTAAAAAGTCAATTTTATTACTTGTAGCTGAAGGGGACACCAAATGTGATAAAGCTCTGATGGGCCACTCGACTTACTTTCAGTGCTTTTAGAAATGCCAATTTGCTTGTTGATGAATGATGAAGCATTCACTATTCTTGGAAATGAAGGAGATCATCTAGACCTGTTCTTTTACATGTTCAACCTTCGTTCACATGTAGGCAGACTGTACGTTCTCTGGAGAACAAAAACAAAAATTGGAATTGCTAATATAGATGTAAAAATGGATAGAATTCCCCTTAGTTAGATATCTAATTTATATCATTCCAATTTCGTTGGATGCCCCTGAAGGGACCTCTTAGACTAATTTAGAATGTGGAATTGTTGAGTTGAGATTTCTTTATTTTTCTGTAGTATCTCACATGTCAAATATGTAATAATGAACAACGCTTACATACGCATGTTGATCATACCATTTTTATGTTTGGTTGCTAAATGTATTAAAATTGATCCATTTTTTACGATTTTTTTGTTTTGGAATTGGAGACATGTTATGTATTTCTAAGGCTAATCAACAATTATATTGTTATAGATAATTTTACACATAGTGCGAAAAGGTATAATCATCTGAGGACTTTGGAGGTGGATGGGGTGGTTTTTGAGGAGGAATCTGAGGTTACTAATCAGGTTGTCCAGTTTTATAAAAATTTGTACAAGGAGTCTGAGGGGTGGAGGCCTTTTGTGGAGGGTTTGGAGTTTGATCGTATTGGGGATATGGAGAGGGTTTGGCTTGAAAGGAAGTTTGAGAGAGAGGAGATACTTCAAGTCGTAGGTGAGTTGGAGGGGGACAAAGCTCCAGGCCCGGATGGGTTCACTATGGCATTTTATCATCATTGTTGGAGAGTAGTGGAGAAAGACGTGTTAGCGGTCTTTGAGGAGTTTTTTCAATATTGTAAGTTTGAAAAATCTCTAAATGCTACCTTCATTGCTTTAATTCCTAAAAAGAATGACGCCTCTAATATTAGAGATTTCCGGCCTATTAGCTTGGTGGGGAGTGTGTATAAAATTTTGGCTAAGGTTTTGGCAAATCGTTTGAGAGTGGTTTTAGATCAGTTGATCTCTGAGACTCAGAATAGTTTTGTGGGTGGGAGACAAATCCTTGACTCGGTTCTTATTGCGAATGAGTGTGTGGATAGCCGAGGGAAGAGTAGGGTTCCTGGAGTCATTTGTAAACTAGATATTGAGAAAGCCTATGATCATGTGAATTGGGAGGCTTTGCTGTATTTGCTGAATAGAATGGGCTTTGGAGTGAAGTGGTGTAAGTGGATCCGTACTTGTATTTCCACAGTTCAGTTCTCTATTTTGATTAATGGGTCTCCAGCTGATTTTTTTGGTAGTTCAAGAGGGTTAAGACAAGGGGATCCGTTATCTCCTATGTTATTTTTGATTTTGATGGAGGTGTTCAGTAGGATGTTGAGAAGAGTTGAGGAAGCTGGTTTGATCCGTGGCTTTAAAGCTGAGGGTAGGAGGGGTGGTGGGGAATGTGTTTCACATCTATTGTTTGCAGACGATACTATCCTATTCTGTGATGCAGATGTGGAGCAAATTCTTCATATTCGGTTGTTGTTACTCAGTTTTCAGGCGGTAACAGGTTTGAAGGTCAATGTGCACAAGAGTGAAATGGTTCCAATAGGGGAGGTTGATGATGTGCATGCCCTGGCGGAAATTTTGGGCTGTAGAGTTGGAACTTTGCCTATGTCTTATCTTGGTATGCCATTGGGGGCTTCACATAACTTCCCTTCAATTTGGAATCCTATTTTGGAAAAAATTGAGCGAAAATTAGCCGGGTGGAAGAAGTTGTATTTGTCTAAGGGGGGTCGATTGATGTTACTCAAGAGTACGTTATCTAGTCTTCCTACCTATTTTCTATCTCTATTCACCATTCCTACTTATGTGGCTAATAAAATAGAAAAGTTGCAAAGGGACTTCCTATGGGGTGGTAGCAAGAATCATCTGGTAGGTTGGGATAAAGTTTGTGCGCCTATAACTAATGGTGGTTTAGGGATAAGGAAAATTACTACTTTCAATAAGGCTTTATTGGGGAAATGGTTGTGGCGGTTTGGGAAGGAAGAAGGTCGGTTATGGAGGCGGGTGGTAGCGTCAAAATATGGGGAGGAATGGGGGGGATGGACCTCAAAGCTAGGGGAGTTCATGGGTGTGGTTTGTGGAGAGGTATTCGCATGGGATGGGAGGATTTTAGAAAGAATTGTCAATTTGTTGTTGGGTTGGGAAATAGAGTGAGATTTTGGCAGGATGGGTGGTATGGGGATCAACCTTTCCAAGTGGCTTTCCCAAGGCTGTATGGAATTGCCATTGATAAGGAGGCATCTGTAGAAGCTTCTTTGTCAAGGTAAGGGGCGGAGGATAGAAGAATTTGGAATGTTCGTTTTATTTGAGAATTTAATGATTGGGAGATGGAGGAAGGGCTGCATTTTCTTCGTATATTGGGAGTTAATACTCCTCCAATGGATGGTAGAGACCGGATGAGATGGAAGTTGAAGCTTAATGGGGAGTTTGACATCAGGTCGTATTATAACAAATTGCGGGATTCTCCCTCAATTGTCTTTCCTTGGAAAGGAATATGGAGAGTAAAGGCTCCTAGGCGAGTTTCTTTTTTTGTTTGGTGTGTAGCTTGGAATAAGATCCTAACGGGTGATAACTTGAGACGATTGAGGGGATTGGATTTTGTAGACTGGTGCATTATCTGCCGGCATTGTGGAGAGACGGTAGACCACTTACTTCTTCATTGTGAGATGGCTTATCGGTTGTGGAGCTTTGTCTTCATAACTTTTGGTTTGTCTTGGGTTATGCCTAGATCGATCCCAAATTTGCTTTTTGGTTGGTGGAATTGGTTGGGGAAGCATTCGTCTCAGATTTGGAACTTAGTTCCGTTGTGCATCCTATGGTGTATTTGGAAGGAACAGAATCGCAAGACTTTTGAGGATTTGGTTAGTTCAGGTGTTCAGATGGTTGCCTCTTTTAGCGGAACTCTTTTTGATTGGTCTCGGGCATGGGGACTCACGACTAGTGATTCTCTCCCTTCTTTTCTTAGCTCTCTCTCTCTTTTGTAATTATTTTGTTGTTTGGTTTTCTTTTTTGTTTTTTCAGTTTTTCTTCTTGTATTTTCTGGGTTTGCTCTATGTTTTTTCATGCATAGAGTAGCCATTCGTATGTATAACATTCTTACTTATAAAAAAAAAAAAAAAAAAAAAAAAAAGTGCAGATAGAGCCTGTTAAGAAGCTCTTGTCCAGGTGCCTCAGCAAAATGGGCAAAGTTGTTCCCGAGGCCTCCATAAGGTACTGGCTATGCCCTAGTTTATTGACAATCTTCGTTTAAGTGTTGTCTTTAGAATTGGTGAAATGACGTAAACTATTAAGGCTATTTTTCAATTTTCAAATACATTTTTGGATTGATCAAAGATGTCACATTAGTTTAGAAATTTAGATGCTTTTATGCAGCATTATTCTCATGTTCAAATTAAAGTGGATCTTATGTTTTCCATTTCCATATTTAAATACTTATAAAAAAATAAAATAAAATAAATAAATACACTTTTATTTTCTGATTTAGTTTGGTTGTTTGTTTCCTCCCCCCCTACTGAAAGTTAATTACAGTATCTTTATTGTCATAAGGACCTCAAAAGAATACTTTTAACTATTTGAAAATGTGAGACACTCCAACTTATTAGCGGACATGTTTATTATTATGGTTTTTCACTCTAGCCCAACTTTTAATTGTGTTTCTATTGAGTTATTTGGTGTTAGTTATCACATAAATATTTAACAACTGTGTAAACTCTTAATTCTCAGGTCCTGAAAACCTGGAATTTGGGTACAGAAATCCAGATTTCTCAACAAATCATATACCATTATGCATTTCCTCAATACCTCAGCCCAGGTTCTTCAGATCTTACATATGGTTTGAAAAAGGTATTATCTCTTATTGCCAGTTGATATTAAATTTTTTCACAATCCATCATAAATCATGATTAATATGCAAATTAAATCACCAAATGAACATTTACAAATAGTAAGATCTGGAACACTATGATTGGAGATTGTAACATGCTAGTTGATGCTATTATACCATGTTTCTGCAGTCCATAACAGTTTGTTTTCATTTTATGATTCTAGAACATGATTAGTTCCTTAAGGCAACATTCAAAAATGGGTGTTTTCATATTAGCGAGTAAAACAATCTAGTACCTTTTCCCTAGCGGATCTTCCTGGCTTTCCTTTTAATTCTTTTCTGTTCTGACTTATAATGGAAGCCAGTAAGATACTTTTATGCTTCAATAAATAAACTTTTCACATCTAATTATTTAAGACAGTGCTTAGAACTAAGATTTCTAGAGAATGCATAAAAAAGATGCCCTAACATGGTATAAATATTGTTACAGCTAGCACATAAGTAACTGCCATAAATTCCCTGATATTTATATTGGTATAGCATGTTCACTTGGGCATTTAATTTCATGTGTGCAGTGGAAATTTTAATATCAGCTAGGCAATATGAAATATATAAATAGTGTCTGCATTTATGATCATATAGTTTAATATATAAATGAACAAGCAATTATCTAGAAAGAAGAATTCCAAACATCTATAGCAGTTAACTGTGGTATCTATTCTACAAGCAGGAAATTGGTTTCATTTTTAAATTTTTGCTCTTCATATTTCATTGTAGTTAATAAAACTTGTTTGTGACTTTTTTTGGATTCATATAACATCAGGCAATGTTGTAAATTATATTACTGCACTTTATCAAGAACCACAATGCATGCATCCTAACAAGGCAAAAATTGATGACCTGGGTGCTTTTAGGCTTGTTGCCTTCAACTTAGGTTACCTTCCTGCTGGTGACAAAAAAATAATATTTACAAAGCCAGAAATAACACTACTTGCACTGGAAGCTGCAAAGGGAATCCTAATGTCAGGAGGATTTATCAGCTTGGTGGTTTATGTGGGGCATCCTGGTGGCTGGTGATACTTCTGCTCTTGTTAATTCTTTTCATTATTAATTTTTCTTTGCTCAATATGCTAGTTTGCTATGAATGATCTGTGTTTTATCTGGCTCAACTATCATCACCTGCTTGACTGAAGATTGTAACATGCTAATGAGGTCGATCAAAGCCAAAATTGAAGTTAATTTTGCCTTCAATTAGTAGAATGAACAATTCAAAGTTACTTTGTTGAGACATGACCAGTCATCTAAGTAACAATAAATACTTGTTCTCTAATTCAAAATATAGTCATTTTTATTTTCTTAGTTGTAAGAATTTTTCTGCTCTAACCATTGCCTACACCTACAGACTCTGATTTTTATTTATTTTAATATTTTAGATTCGGTGGAATCACAATGCTTCTCTCATCTTTTTCCTGATATTTTCTTCAGTTTATATCAACTTAAAAAATTGGTCAAAATGTAAAATTTTCTTATCCAATTGATATTAACTTCGCCAGGGATGCATTAAAAAAACAAGGGATTTGAAATAATTTGTAATTTAATAGCCAGATATGAATTTAATGGCATAATAATTTGAGTTTTAGAGATTTTGTTCAAACAAAAATACTTGTAAATGATATTGTACATCTAATCGTTTCAAATCCATTTATTATTAATCATACACAGATTTATTCATAAAATTTCATCTACAGGAAAGAATTGTCATTTCATATTCTATTCAAGTCATTTAGATAAAATATAAATTCTTCTCTTTAAATCTATCGAAGGGTTTGGCTTGTATCAAGTGTATTAGAGCATTGGACGCAATATGGTCACATTACTTATTAGTCTCATATCTTGTCCAACACACTGGACATAAGTCTTGCCTGCTATTTGAATAAACTCGAGGTGAAAATCTACCTCTTAAGAGAGGAAATTCTCAAGCCTTTCGTTGTTCCGTCGCCACATGATAATGGCTCCTAATCGGCTGGTAGGGGCCCTGGTCAAGTGGCAAACTTTTATTAATCGTTGACAACAACCCACTGACTGATCAACCCCATCAAAATTATTAAAGTGTACCAAAATTTTCTTCTGTTTCACTTTTTTATGCAATTTTGGTTTGAAATTGCCAGTTAACGCTTGGATCTGCTGCAAGATCCAATTTTTAAACCCACCATGGGCTCCTATACTTGTTTGCTTACTCAGAAGGGGGGAAAATAGGTAACTAATTTTTTTTTCCCTAACTATCTAGTTAGTAGTTTCGGTTTCCAAACTATATTATTTACTAGCATCTCGAGTCTAAGAGGCTCGATTATGGCCTATAAATCGAGTCTCAAAGACTCGATTTCCATGGTCTGATGTGGCATCTTTTTCCACATGGAGACTACCTGGAAATCGAGTCTCTAAGACTCGATTTACAAACCAAAAAAATTTGAAAAAATTTCAAGTCTTCAAGTCTCTCATGTACAAGCCGAAATACCCAAAAAAAAAAAAAAAATACAATTAGATCACAGAGAGAGAAAGAATCTAGAAAAAGATCAAGCTCAAATACACATATATGTGTTCATTAGAGAGAGAGAGAGAAAAAAAAAAAAAAAAAAAAAAAAGGTCGTGCAGCGACCTGGGGCTCGCCCGGCCTGGGTTGCGCTGGCCTGGGGCTGTTTCTGGGTTTTTTTTTTTTTTTTTTTCTTCTTCTAGCTTTCGGCTTGTTTCCTTCTTCGGGTTTATTTATTTATTTTTATTTATTTTTTCTTCTGGCTCTGATTTCTTTTTTGCTGGTGCTGCTGTTGTTTTATATATGGGCTTAAATCGAGTCTCAGAGACTCGATTTCCATGTGGACGTCACGTGGAAAAAGTGCCAACTCAGACCTGATCAAAACATGAAAATCGACCCTCAAAAACTCGATTTATAGACTTTAAATCGAGTCTCTTAGACTCAAGATGCTAGTAAAAAATATAGTTTGTAAACATTGCCTGCTAACTATATAGTTGGATATTTATTGCTAGTTACCCATTTTCGCCCTCAGAAGATGGTGTCATTAAATTCAACTTATCGTATATTTAAAACGTTTCAGCGTAGGTACACATACGTTATATTCACCAAAAAGTTGCGTTTTATACGAATCAAACGCTATTTTTGGGCTAGCTTTTTTGAAAATGCAACTTTTGGGCTAAAAACACTGAAATAAATGGGCACTAAATCATGAAACAATAAAAGTGGGACAAAAATTTGAATTGCCCATATTGTTCAAAAATAGTTGATGTTCCATCAAAAAAATTTGATCTTCGATGGTAAAATCTGAAAAAGGCTCATCAAAATCCTTAACCTCTCCTATTTTAAAGTCCACTACAGATAACTAACTTCTATTGATAACCCCATTGTTGTTGAGAAACTATTTGAACCAAAAGATGTCCAACTTGTCACTTCAATTTGTTCTTTAAAAAAAGTAAAAAACACACCCAAAATTTTTGCACTAATTAAGGTAAACCTCACAAACCAACCCCTCTAATCCTCTCAATTCGTAAAAAACAAAAAAAGTTATGGTGGTTTCTATTCAAACACTTAGCTATAGAAAATGTTGACATAGCATTTCTGTTCTATAAATAGCCTTCTGAAAATTGTATAAATCACTTCTCAACCATATCATAAGTCATCTTTCACTGAACCCCAACATCAGAGAAAGCGTTGTAGTTAATAAATCTAATAAAAACTATGGTTTTCAAGGACTGCACCTTTTTCTCTTATCTCTTTTTAGCGACAGCCGTCATCCTCCTCATTGGCCAGGCTCATGGCGCTGGCTTATGTGACAAATCTCCTTATAAGCAAATATGTGCTTCAATTGTCTATAAGCGGACTGACCCTCGTCAAGCCTCAATTGCAGCTGTTCACAAATTGGTTTACCAGAGCAAAGTTGCAAAGGTAGTGGCTCAAAGGCAAAAAAAGTCCACCGAAATTGATTATTGCATATCGAAATTTGACCTTGCCATTGGCTTTCTCAAAAAGTCCTTGGACTACATGTCGGGTGGTGACTACCGTAACCTGAGGACCTACATCATTCAAGCCCGGGTCGCCTACAATGGATGCGATAGTGAGTTTCGGACTTCTGGCAAGCCCAATCCCATTGCCAAATCTACTAAGTTCTTAGAGGACATGACTTTTGTCGGTGCGTATCTAGCAACTTTAATTAAATGAAAAAGAGCTTGTGATTTGTGTGCGAGTAAATAAAAGTGGTCTGAAGAAATTGTTATAAAAAAAGATTTTGGCTTTTTTTCTCTTTTCTTTTCTTTTTAATAAAAATTTATGGGGGAGGCCATGTTTGTTGTATTTGTGTCTTGTATAGCTCTTTCTTGCGCCATTGTGATAGGAGAAAATAAATTATTCTTAAACTTTTTTTTTAATAAATATCTTGACATTTACACACAACAAGCGATTTGTAATAAACACTTATATATATATATATATATATATATATATATCCACACACATTAAACTAACCTATTTTGAGCACCCTAATAAAATTGTGAACACTCTGAATTGAGAATTACAAGAATTAGGTTAAAATAACAATAATAATGCTACATTCACAACATTTTTAGAATAATTTCACAAGAAATCTTTTGTGGTAAGCTATTAGTAATTCTAATTAAGAGCCCATAATTACATCATTTTTTTACCTACTAATATAGCTTGTCTTATACGATCTATTGTAAAAATATCGTGGATATAACATTACTCCCAAAATAATTTTGGCTCCAAACATAATCCTTAACCCCTTAAATAAATAAATAAAAGAATTTAAATCACAAAAATAAAAATGAACCCAAATAACAAAAAAATAACCCCAAACAAAAACAAGACTAGATCAAACAACAAGAAACTAACAAATTATTAAACAAAATTCAAAACAAAAAATTAAAAATCCCAAATAATTCAAAATTGTAACTAGTTCAACATAGCACATAAAAATAATCTCTAATTTCATTTTTACTTAGAAAACGATATCAAGACAAATACCGTGTTTGTGGGTTCTTCTTTTCGGTTTACAATTATATTCTCTTTGGTTTTGTAGTCAACAATTTTGCATGCTCTTCTTAGTGATTTGGCTTACAGTTGTAGCAAACTCTCTCTCTCTCTCTCTCTCTCTCTCTCTCTCATGTAAATTGCACCTCTGAGTTTGACTAAAATTCATATTAAGTCCATTAATTTTACTTTTTTTCAATTGAGTTCTTTATATTTCAAATTTATTCAATTAAGAGCTTTAGTCTAATTCAATTAAAAAAATTTCGTTAACAATACAAAATCATTTTTATTAATTTTTTTTTTCATATGATAAAAATATTTTTTAATGGAAATTTGAAGGACTCAATTAGAGAATGTAATTTGCATTTTTTTTTTTTAGCAGAAGAGTGTAATTTTTCATTTTAGCTAAAAAAAAAAAAAAAAAAAAAAAAAAAAAGTATCCATACTATTAGAGGTTGTTGCAGAAGAGTCTTTACAAAGCCAGCTACTTGCCTCGTACTCACAGCTCATCCACCTCCAAGTTAATTTCCAATTCAACAGAAGAGTCTTTCACATTATTTCCTATATATCATTTGCCTTGCTAGGAAGGTGTGTGGACTTTCCTAAACTGCTAATATAAGCAGAAAGAAAACTGAACCACTAGGAAAAGAGACCCACACGCATGCCATAGCATTTCTGCACATGGTTGTGAAACATTCTTGTCGAAGTCCACGCCATTTTCTCACCTTTTAATTCTCACTCATGGTCAAGCTTTAGAGCATTTGCTTAATTTTGATGAGATTGATCAACCTAGCAAAATATCAGGTAAGATTACGAAGAATAAACTGATTTATAAGGTAGTAGTAGGATCATGCACGTGGCAAATAAGGGTCACTACCATCTCCAACCAAACGAAGGAAATCAAGTCAAAGGCATGCTGCAATTTTGATACATTTTTCAATTCCTTGTAGATTCTTTTTCACCATGCTAAAGATAATTCGCTCTCTAGCTAGAGATACTGCATTGGCTACCATTTTGTAATTATTTCCATTTAATTTCTACAATTGGGTCAACAATTTTACTACCATTCACAGTTAAGCAAGATTAAAACCAAAATTGCTGAATTTGACAAACTTTTCGTCAGACGCGTGGAAGGTAGACCTATATTCTTTTTATCTCACTTTTAATTTGAAAAAGATTAATTGGCACTTTAGCTGCAATCACGAAATATGTTTCCTCACTTCTCTGGAAAGATCCGTGAAAGGTTTTGAAGAAAATGACTCGGAAAATGGTTGGGGTTCTGTCATAAAGATTGAAACTCATCATGACAAAGTTAATATATGATAATGCTCAAAATCGTTAGTAGGTCTATCACCCAAACTCGCAATCTTCAGTAAAAGGTGAAGAGTCAAGAACCAGCAAAATGAAAGTACCTTCAAAGTGCACTGGTGTGATGCCGGCCTAAGACCCTCTAAAGAATAAGTTAGAAACTTTAAAGGAGTTCCCGAATAGTATTTTTGTGTACCTCAAAATTGGGGTGTCTTGGTGTAGTGACCCAAAAGCGGGGGGGGGGGGGGGGGGGGTCTTGCAATCTGTGGAATCTCACATCGCTTTGGAAAGCACATAGGGATGTACTTATAAGGAATGACTTTCCTTAAATGTGTAGAGACCTTTTAGACTACTATTATGTGCTTTGGGGAGAACAAAATTGTGATAGGTATATGAGCCACAAAGTGGACAATATCTAAACAAATGGGGCGGGGTCATTACAGATGGTATCAGAATCATGTCCTAAGCGATGTGGGTCACTATACTTGGTGTTTATATAAGAGTCTGTGACATTTCTGATAAATAGATATTTTCAAAAGACTAGCTTATTTCAGAAGATTGAATGTGAAGTTAGCTAAAAAAGTTACCCATCAATATAAAACTTCAAACGTGTCTTTTTTGAATTTGATGAGGGGTCACTTATGTTTTATTTAACTTATATGTAGTTCATTTAGAAGAGTCCCATAAGTTCACAAAATGAATTTCACTTCTCCTCACTCTTCACACTAATGTGCCAACATGAGCATGAGCTTCACATGTCTCTCCAGAATATATTCTTATACTTACCTTCCCCCAATGATCGATTGATTAGTTTTTTCTTTTTCTTTTTTCCTTTTTTACTTTTATACATTCTTTGTTTCCACAACGGTCGATGACTGATATTTAATTAATTCAATGAAGTTTTCAAAAACAGTATTGTTAATATTTTTTTTTTAAATAAAAGTTTGGAATAAAAGTGGCGAGCATTTTCATGGTCCCCGGTTCTTTATGTTCTCATATCTGTTTTTCTTCTGACATGAATAATCATACAATTATTTAGATAGTTTTTGTGCAGAAGACACTTTTAGTCAGATATATAAAAATTATAATTTTTTGCCAATCAGACTCGACTCAAACTTTGAACTTCCTATAAATAGATGAGCATGGTTGTAATGAAATTTCATATGCCTATCTATATCACTTAGTTCAATTTCAGAGCTGTTGAAATTTCAAACATTGTTGAGACTCATCAACAATGTAGAAGAACTTTTATTTCTTTGCCGGCCTTATGTATCTTTTAGTCAATCAACATTAATGTTCTAACAGTTGAGGCAAAAACTCACTATCACAACTAGGATGTGAAGTACAATGCCTATAAGTCTTCGGATTGCTATAAGAGGCTAGCTATCATTGTAACAACTTGAGGAAAAGTGCCATATTTATGCTATATTTCAAAAGGACTAGTTACAATTGAGGCTTCTTGTAATTGTTAATAAAACCCAATTCAACCTAGTATATGCCTGATATAGGACTCATCACACACTCACACCCAACACACAATCATGCAAATTGGGGGATCACAATCTCCCCCACTTAAATTCCTAACATTCTCATTAGGGGCCACTTTGTAGGATAGTGTCATTAAGCCCATATGGTGTTACCAAGCCAGCTTTGATACCATAAATATTGTCACGCCCCAAACCCAACCAAGAGGGTTAAGCATGCAACAATAGCCGCACACTTACAAATGTTAGTTTTTAGACCCCTAAAAACACAACGCTTTTACCTAATTTTATTGCCAAGTTGATAATTAATTCAATTACGCAGATCTAGGTTAAATATTTATCATACATATCATGCAAGCGAAAAGTAAATAAGATAGAGATATGATGATCCAGGAAAACTAATGAAAAAAACCAGTTTCAAGGTGAAAACCCTGGGGCGACCAATCTCAAGAAGAACAATCACTATCAAATAGAATTTTACAGTCACAAATATTTAATTCGTAGCAAACTTAACTATGATTATCAAACCTACCTCCGAAACCCTCAGACTTCTTTGAAATGGATCTGCTCCCACATTAAACTCCATTTCATGCTTTAGATCTCCAAGGTAGACCTCTAGTCTACAACTCCAAAACCACCCAAGATTTAGATCCAGCACCTTTGATAATTGGTATGCAGCAACTTCAGATCTACCAGTTCTAATAGTATGTATGTTGATTTCCAGTAGTGACTTTGAAGGAGAAGGCATAGAACCTTTTAGATCTCAAAGAGCAACTCAAAAGTCGTTTTTGAAATATGCTATATTAACCCTAGCATTATTTAGAACTCTTAACACAAAATTTTACGGTTAAGTTGTTTTTAACACTAAACTAAACAATATAGTCCAAGTGTAAGTTACTTAGTGAATTTCCAAACTAACTAACTACACTACATTACACAATCATGGCAATACAGTACAATAGAGGAAATAACGAACGAAAAAGCAAATCACACATAACACCACAAAGTGATATGGAAGATGAAAACCTCGAGCCCCAGGCGTAAAAACCTCTCCCCCGACCATCTGTTAGAAAATTCCTCTAGAATGAATAGTTGCAATATATGGATGACTATAAATCCTCCAAGCCTATATCTCCATATGTACTTAAGCCCTCCAAGCTCTAGCTAGCAACCAACTCCACGAGTCTTTTCATCACTACCACCAATGGAAACCCACCAAAGGATTTGGATTTTGATATGGCTTCTCATGTTTCCAATACCATTCTCTCATTCTCAAGGTTTGTGTTTGTGAATGGGGAAGGTGTTTAAAGAATCTTTATCAATACAATGAAAGAGATGGAAAAGAAAGATGGGAACTTGGTTTTCTTAAGAAAAAACTCTCTCTTTTCATACAATGACATAGCCTCAATAATGTTCACATTACTTAAACATCTAGGGTTTGTTAAACCTTTATCTGAAGCACCTTGCCACGCCTCACAGTTGTATGTGTGTGTGCTAGCAAATGTGCAGTGAATAGGTACATAGCAGAGTACAAAGATCATGTAGCTAGTAACCTGGTCGCCCCATAAGGTTGCAAGATAGCCGTGAGGTGCAGGACAACACTCTCATCCAAATTACCTGCCACATGGATCACTTATAGATTCTTCTTCAAATTTTCAAGGGAGGCTCAAGTTCTTTACCCCAAAATACATGAAACCTAGGAAATAGTACTTCAAAAATAAAAGCGCTACAAATAGACTTTTGTCATTGAACTAATCCAACAATAAAACATGACTTCTTAATTTTAAAGAGTGCCTTAGGTTTTTCTTTATATACTTAGTGAAGTAGGTCCAAAACCCTAATCAATTGAAGGGCCAATGGAAAGATGGGCCGAAAAATAAATTCTTCAGATTTACAGTTCAGTTGGTCGAGCCTAGCATATTTCAAATTCCTGAACCTGCAACCACCTTGTTCTTGTATTCAGACTTACAACACATTGAGCATTGTCTAATCTTACATATAGACTTAGTAATCTATACCTAGATTAGTTTGTACTTACAGTTTGCCAATTATTCTGAACTTTTAAGACCTAACAACAAGGTTTTCACCTTACAAGGATGCAAGGTCTTCAAAGAGCATTAATAAACCTCAATAATTGCCATATTAGATCAAATCCGATTTTGCATAAATGTAATAGTAAGCTTCCAACATCATAAAAAATAGACTAAATCTTTCAAGACTAAGAGTCTAAACAAAAGGTAATTTCCAAACATATAAGTCCAAATCTTATTCAAATATTACTAAACTTCACTCATATGCACATCCCAACAGAAGCCATACACATGAGTTGACAACTCAATAAGTCACAAAATACCAAACTAGCTAAAACAAGCAATGATCCAATGTTGTATTACAATCATGTATTTATAAGAGAATAGCTCTAATCTCATTGGCCCACATGGCCTTATCCTATTGGTTCTATTTTTCCCTATGTGCATTAATAATTCCAACATGTGCTAAATGTGATTCACATGCTTGGAATTGTAACTAGCTAACTAAATCTACAACAATTATTATCCATATGTGTATAGCATTCCTAACATTTTCCTCCCCTTGAAAACACCTGGTCCACAAGGTATTGTTGTGAAATAGCATCTTCATCAAAGGAGATCTTCCAATGGACCAATACCTTAGTGACATTTTGTTCACCATATTCATGCATTTTTCTTTGACAAGTGGTCCCATGCACATGAAGGTTTTTTCTTCATAGATCTCCAAACTTTGCTCAAATTCTTGAGCCTTCAATGGTTCTTCAATCTTCAACTTCTCATTGGTTCTTTGGACCTTGGAATGTTCTTGTATCCTCAAGACCTCATTCGATTCTAGAACTATTAAAATTGTTGGCACTTATATCTTAGATTCTTGGATCACCGACACTTGGATTGTCAATTCTTGAATCATAGGCTCTTGAATGCAAGCCTCCATTGGTGCATCAAGAATTGGTTTTTGGAAGATCATCATCATCTTCTTTGTTGGTTCTTTGGACTGAACTGCAAGGGTAGCGTGTACATGTATATCATTATCTACTTTGACACAAAAATCAACATCCTGGCTTGCAACAATAGAAGTAGATTCTTGGAACTCGATTTGTTCTTTGAGTTCCATTGAATCAAGAAATTGTAACTCCTTTTCCATCATGTTCTCGAGAATCTCTTGCATTCTTGAGAGCTCTTCATTCATGGCCTTACGGATGCAGCCAAGGCCTTGACCTTATCTAAAACGGCATTGTGAGATTCATACAAAGCCTTGACATTCTCTGAAACTTTGTTCACCATTTGCCGTAATTCTTTCCAAAGTTCTCTTTAGTCACATTCATTCATATCAAGATCAACGACTTTGATACCAATTGTTAGGAACCTGGTGGCTCCTAATGGAGATTGATGGGAATTATAGGAGAATTGATGGGAATTGTGGGAAAATTGACTTAATTCAAGGTAGTCACCCTCCATAGAGAAAGAAAGAGATTAAGAGAGAGAGAGAGAGAGAGAGAGAGAGAGATGCACTAATGCACTAAGAAATTGGTTTATTCTTCAATGATCCAATGTTGAATTACAATCATGTATTTATAGGAGACTAGCTCTAATCTCATTGGCCCACATGCCCTTATCCTATTGATTCTATTATTCTCCATGTGCATTAATAATTCCAACATGTGATAAATGTGATTAACATTCTTGGAATTGTAACTAACTAACTAACTAACTAACTAAATCTACAACAATTATTATCCATATGCTTATAGCATTCCTAACTGTTGGAAATTTAGACCCCTTAAAACACAATTAGATTGGTTAGCCTAGTTAATTAGCCAAGTTTTTACTTAGTCAAATTAAACAATTCTAGGTTAAAACAATCAAACAATCATATCATGAAAATATATAGCAGCGGAATAATAAATAACACACGATATGATCACCCAGGAAAACCAAACCGGTAAAAAACCTGGGGAGGATTTTACCCACCGATCCTCAAGGCAAAACTGAATTCACTATAAAAGAATTGAAGTTCTTACAAAAGGACTTACAAGCTCCCCGCTCGACTTCCTAATGCTACCTACCAGTAGAACTTACTGACACGACCCCGTGCAAGCTTCGAATCCACGGACTCCTTCTTTCTTGAATTCTTCAATCAAGTACAAGCACCCACGCTTGTTTTTCTTTAAGCTTCAATGGTAGCAACTTTGTTGATCATCAAGATGTAGATAATAATCTCTATCTAGAAAACCCTAAGTTTATGTGAAGGAAAGCTCCTCAAAGATCTCACAAGAGATTCACATAAACAGCAAATATGAGCAACAAAGACTTGGAGAGGTTTGGGTATAAAACCCTAAAAAAAATAAAAGGAGGCACAAGAGGCACTCTAATCTCTCTCATCAAAAATCTCAAAAACGTTCTAGGGTTTCCCTTATATATAGGAGTGTTTTACTTGAACCCCAACACGTTTAAGTAGAGTTTGGGCTGAACTGGAACTCTGCAGAAAAATAAATCTGTACGTGGTTCGATCGATCGAGTCTAATTTTCGATCGATCGAGCCTTACAGATTTAGTCCAATAAATCTGCAATCACTCGATTCCAGTTTTACAATAATTAATCAACTTTGAGCAAGCTTAAACAAGACTAAACATGTTGTTTTGATCATGGTTTGCCAACATTACAAATTAGAGTTCTAAATACATAAATTCCTAAACCTTTAGAACCTAACACTAACATATATTGTATGTTTCTTTTTTATTGTAATAAGTTTCCTTGCAATAGTTAGTGAATTAAGTTTGTGAGCTTGATAGGTTTTTTAGTGGGATTGACTTTAGTACTTCAAATTAACTATTTTATTCTGTATTACAATATTAATTTGACATAGCTATTTTGTGTACTTTGCTAGAAGCACCACAACAAAATGTATTTTCAGTGACGAAAAAATTCGTCACTAAAAGTCTAGTTTTTCGTCACTAAGGACCTTTAGTGACGAAATCAGACTTTTAGCGACGAAACTCATTTCGCTAAAACCCTATCACTAAAAGTCTTGGTGACGAAATTTTTTTTTACTAAAAGTTCGATTTTATTTATAAAATAAAAAATAAAAAAAAAACTTTTAGCGACGAAAACGTTTCGTCGCTAAATGTTTTCCTCGCTAAAAACACCATTCAGTGACGAAAATATTTCATCACTAAAAACAGTTTAGTTTAGTAAATCATATTTAGTGATGAATAATTTCGTCATTAAAACTATTTTCGGGTATATATAGTGATGAAAAAGTTCGTCACTAAAGCTGTTTTTAAGAAAATCCAGGCACATATATCGACAAAAAGTTTTGTCACTAAAACCATTTCTTACAAATTTTTGCTACATTTAGTGACGAAATATTTCATCACTAAAACAATTTTTTGTTGCTATATTTGTGATGAAAAAATTTGTCGCTAAAACTTATTTTCTGTTTTTATTTTTTTCATGGCTTTGATATTAACCTGTAACCTGTTATTACATTATTAAAACATCACATTTGAATAATACATTTATTTCAACAACACATTTATAAAAAAATATCCATACATTCCACAAGTAAAAAATAAAACAAGTACACAATTCAAACTCCTTCCATACAATAATTGTTTGCAACATATACAATAACTCTACAAAAAAATGTAGCATAATATAATTGGAACTAACGAAAGATGTCCTCATATGTCTTCAAGTAATGCCAAAAGTAAATCTCCTAAAAGCCACTAATAAGAAATCTGCACAAATATAAAAACAATACTACATTGAAATCGTAAAGTAAAAACATTAACTATGTTATAAGAAACATTTCTAACAATGCATTAAGAGTAGTCACACCATGTAATGTGGGTCAATTGCTAAAGTAAAGTACTAACCAAAAAGTGTTTTAACTTGAAGTTGAACCACTCCCATAGGTAACCCTTGCCCCTCAAAAAGTTAAGAATATTCTTTTGGACCTCTTCTTGCTTAGCTTGTGCCTCTTGGTCCCTAGGTCTTGCCTCTTTGAGCTCAATTATCTTATTTTCTAGCCGTTAGATATACTCCACCGAGGAATTAGATGAGGCGGTGGTTACTAGAGAAGAGGAAGGTCTCATGCCAAGTCCTTTTACAATACTGAACTTCTTCTTAAAAACCAAGTTTGAGATCTCCTCTTGTGTGAGGGAAATTGCATTAGAATCTTGACAAAGATCCTTTTGCACTTTGAGAATATTTTCCTATCATTTGAAAGAGAGAAAGAAACAAACAATCACAACATTAATACTACATATATTATAGCTTTACAAACATGATAGGAATGGAAGGATAGGGATGGAATGATACACATACATATGTCGCTTCATCCTCTTGGTATATCCACATATTTGTATTTGGATTGAAATGAACATCTTTGAAGATTTTTGCCAATTTAGGAACTTGACCGTCATTATTATTTGTCTGATTAATTAACATTCAAGTGTTAGATATATATACTTAATTAATCACAACATGTAATATACTAAGGTTTAAGAAAATGAAAAAAACACGCACCTCCTCATCAACCCTAATAGCAAGTGCCTTTGTCCCGCATCTATGTTTACCTGAAGTTTTCTTCCTATTTTCAGAGTTCTTTCTTGATTTTTTTTATAATAAACAACATTCAAGATATTTATTAGATCATGAATAAAATAGTATACATTTACTTCATCTAAGTATTAATCTAATCAGTTTACAACATAATATAGTAAACATTGGATAATAATAATATACGCATAAATAATTTACCAGCCAATCCTCATTGGTTCATCTCCCATCAATGAGTTCAATCCACATCTCAAGTTTGGCATTCTTTGGCGGATGGCTTCTTGCATAGTCAGCACCATGAGATTGTACGAGCTTTTTCTAAGCCTAATACAACTTATGGGAGCTGGAACTCAATAATCTTCCACATTTTGTATTTAATGTTTTCGTTACCAAGTTGGAATCCCCTTGTAGCTCAAACTGATCTTGTAAAATGAAGTGTATATGTATTATAACAAGACTATTATATGAATTTAATATACTTAGTGACAACAAAGACGAGTTAGATGTTATCAATGTAAATTTATTGCGATATTTTGAAGCACCATATCTCTAGTAACAGCATCAACATTTTTCCAATTTTTCACGTTGTAACTGGACAAATTACTTCGCACTTGTACGCGAATTTGATTGACAAGCTTGCACGCATTCTTCCCAACAGGAGCATCATACTTTGCATCTATACGTACTAGCATTTCCACTTTTTTCAACAAGTGCCCGTACTGCTATACCACGTGTTGTTCCACGGGTGTTTCTGCTAGCAAATCTTATTTAAACATTATTAATGTTAAAAAATTATACATTCTATGTATATTATAGCTAAATTAAGTGAAGTATAATCTCAATAGTAAAAACAGGGTGCAGTTGTACTTAAGTATGTTCTATGTAATTACCAGTCGTGATAGTTAATGCGCTGGCACTACAAGAAATCCGGGTTTAGGCGGCGTTTTTTTTAGCGGCGTTTCTGCAAAACGCCTCTATAAATGGTATATTGCGACGTTTCAAACTAGCGCCGCTAAATAGTGACTCTATAGCGACGTTTTGTAGAAAACGTCGCTATATCACAGATCAATAGTGACGTTTCCTGAAACGTCGCAGAAAATGTAGTTTTTGCGGCATTTATTTGGCTTATAGCGACGTTTTTAAAAACGTCGCTATATGTTTTCCCAGAAATTTAGTTTCCCGCACACGTTTCCCACTTTTTCTTTTACTTTCCCACCTTTTTTTTTTTTTTTTTTTTTCCAAAAACTCTTTTTTCTTTTCTTTTTACTCTTCATTTGACACTTTTCTTTTCCCCTAGCTCTCTCCCTTTTCTCACTCTCCCCTTACACCGTCACCACCACTCTCAAGCCGCCACCACCTTCACACTGCCGCACTCCCTAACGCCGCCGATCTCCTCCTCGTTTACACTGCCGTTTGTTTGGCCACCTCCTCAGGCCGCCGATCTGCTAGCCGCCACTCTAGCCTAGCCTAGCCACCGCTCTAGTCTAGCCTAGCCACCACCCACCACACCGCCAAAGCCACTGCGGCCGTCGTCGACCTCCATACCCATTCCTAGTTGAGACTTTGAGAGATTTTGAGGTATTATTTTCCAATCTCTTCCATAATATTCAAACTTCATGTTATTTCTTTTCCATGAGATGAAGTTGTGCTAGAGTTTGAATTAAACATGGATTTTGTTTTTAATATCAAATGGGTGTATTCTTGGGACACTTTGGTTTGACATGGACATGGATTGCTAGTTTATCCCTCTTTGATGCTAAGTTTCTGATCTGAAGGAAATAGCTATAAAAGAAAAAGCCAAGAGAACTAGAGAGAAGATCTAAGAAAGAGTGTTTGATTATCACATTAATGTATTATCACATTAATGTAAAATATAAAAAATTATATTAAAGAAGGAAGTGGAGCACGTTAATTTGGTGTAAGAGAGAGTTTTATTGGTGGCCAAGGTGGACTGAAATTGGTCAAACAGAGAAGTAGTAAGTAATTCTAGGTGAGTGGGGACATTTGGTTTCATTTTTAGGCTTGGTGGACCAACCAGTGTCCACAAAATTCTAGAAGAGAAGTGGGGACATTTGGGTTATGATTTTTTATTGTTATTTTTATAACTTGAAAAGAAGCACCTGTAGGATCTAATATATGCAGACAACGTATAAAGTATGAACAGAAGAACCAACTACTTGGCTCCATAGCTAAAAGAAAACTAAGTGCTTTCCATGTCATATCCCTTTTTATTTCCTTTGTCAAAGTTATGTGTTTAGTGTTTACGGGAATATATATGTATGTATATATATATATATATATATATATATATATATGTCATGTTTAGTGATGGACCTTATGGAAATTTAACTCATATGCAGGAATTTAGTTTAATTTGTCATTTTTTTTTTGCTAACTAGTTTAATAACTAATATTGTACATGTGTCTAGGATTTGGGTTGGTGTGTGTTTTCTTAATTTCTTTCTTTTTTTGAGAGTGAATATTTATGTGAAGGAGTTCATATTTTTCCATCACCTTACAAATGATTTTCTTTAAGGCCGCTGTAGTCTGCAGCCTTTTTGAATTAACACTTTGACTAATGGAAAGCCTTGTGTGAGCTCCCATATATGACACAAATACTAGACTCAAATAACACCACATGGCAAAGCTTTTACAGGACACACACCAACTCTTTGACACTAGGATTTTCTTACTTTACTTTTCACTCTACACACTTCACACACTAGCTGTTGGCTTCATATTACTTCACCTCACACACTTTACTTCACCTAACTCTTCACTTCACATCACCTCACTTCACAAGTCACAAGTCACAAGTCTCTCACACCTACAGCAAGTGGGAACCAAATAAGGTGCCTTTTATACTTGCTAAAGGTCGGTTACTCAACCAACATTAGAGTTTCTAGGCTATTCTTTCATTAGCAATAAAATATGTATTTCCCTATAGACTTCTAGGTTATTCTATAAACATGTGGCTGAGATTAACTTATGGAGAATGCTCTAGAGATTGTGTGAGAAGTCAATTTGAAAGTCATTTCAATTTTTTTTTAAATCTTGAAATATTATTTTTATTTAATAATATCTTACTTTTCACAGTTACTTCTTGTATCTTCCTTTGGCACACATCTATGAATGAACAAACCAATTTATCTTAGTGTACTATGGTGGTAATTATAGTAGCTACATGCATATGGTAAGCATTAAACTTTGTTGCGTGCTACTTCTTCACTGCAGTTTGTTTCAGTTGTTGTAACTTCTTTTTGAAACACATGATTGGCTTGCATAAAGACTTAGGAAAATGCTAACGAATGCCCTAAAGAGGTCAAATTGTAGTCTAATGCTAATCGATATCAATAGGTCTTTGATAATTATTAGTAATTATTACACATACTTTAAATTTTCCGACATTACAAAAGTTATGCTTAAATGGTTATTAATACAATGTACTTATATTATTTAATATAAGAATTGAGGTGCCATTTGTTTTAAGTCCATTGGCAAGGTATTGCATAACTGCATATATTATTTAAGGGGAAGTACTTATATTATATATAATATATTATGCATTATTTTTTTAGGAATAATAAGTTGTTATACGTAGGACAAAGTTTCGACTGTCACCATACTCATTTGTTAATTGACCATCCGCACACCTTAGATGTATAAAAATTTTATATTTTCCAAAGACCTTATGTATAATATTCTATTTATTAAATAAAATATAAAAGGGTCTTACTAATATTAGAAAAATAATAACTATTTAATTATTAGCTGTAGTGTATAATTTTCTAAAAGAAAGGTAATATTCGCTATAATTTATTGGTTTGCACCACAAATTTATTGTGGTGATGTATGTTTTTTTTAAAAATATTTACGGATTTTTTAATTAATTTTTTGAGAAATATATAAAAAAAATCTTTTTTTAATGAAAAAAATTATATGCAACTTTAACTTACTCCTTTACTAATAGTTTGGGAGATTTGATTTTTATTGGTGTATTTAGGAAAATTATTGAGTGTTTTCAAAGTACGATGACGTGGTATTCATTCCTCTCATATTTATGATAAATCCCACTAACTAAATTCAAAGTACTCATTTATTGTCCTTTTTAATTGTCCTCTTTTATTTTGCAGGTTAAGTACTCATTTATTGTGATAAGCTTGGACTTTTTTTTAGAAAGGTGATTGCTTGGCTTGAGCATAGTAAGTAATTTTTGCTTAAAACTTTGTACTTGAAATGTTAATAATTGTGTTGGGGTGGATTGTTGAGTTTGAGCAAGCGGGTGGCTTGCATGGTGCTATAAGGTGGTTTACATTCATATTGGAAGTGTTTACTTCTTTTTGAAAATTTGGATGTTGTTGAGTTATGTTTGTTGATTACTTTTTGGACTTAAATACTTGTAAACATTCTATATTATTATATTGATAATTGTATTGGGTGGATTGTTGTGTTGGAGCAACTGGTGGCTTGCATGGTGTTATAAGGTCGTTATAATTGATATTGGGAGTGTTTATTAAATTTGGAAATTTGGATGTATATGGTTGAATTATATTTGTTGATTACTTTTTGAATTTCAATACTTGTAAGCATTCTATATTTGTGATTATGATAATTGCGTTGGGGTGGATTGTTGAGTTGGAGCAAGCGGGTGGTTTGCATGGTGCTTTGCATGGTGCTATAAGGCGGTTTACATTCATATTGGAAGTGTTTACTATTTTTTGAAAATTTGGATGGATATTTTTTGAGTTATATTTGTTGATTACACTTTGGATTTTAATCTTGTAAGCATTCTATATTTGTGATTACGACAATTGTATTGGAAGGATTGTTGTGTCGGAGCAAGCGGGTGGCTTGCATGGTGTTATAAGGCGGTTTATATTCATATTGGGAGTGTTTATTAAATTTGAAAATTTGGATGGACATGATTGAGTTATGGTTGTTGATTATGCCTTGTTTTCTTAGAAATTTGGATGGAAATTTGACTCCTTATGCCTACACTTAGGACCTTGGTGTGACTTGCAAGTCATTTGTGTGAATGAGGATATTGATAGAGTTGATATGGTTTGTTTAGTATATTTAAGATTATGTGTAATCCTATTTGCATGTTTATAAAACTATGTGGTTTTGAATATGTTGTGCACTAGATTTAAGTGTATGTGTAATTCTACTTTCATGGTTTTTGCTTAAGTTTGTAGAGATTCAAGACTTAGTCCGTTTGTGTGAATGAGGATATTGATATACTTGATATGATTTGTTTAGTATATTTAAGATTATGTGTAATCATATTTGCATGTTTATGAAACTATGTGGTTTTGAATATGTTGTGAACTATATTTAAGTGTATGTGTAATTCTACTTCCATGGTTTTTGCTTAAGTTTGTAGAGATTCAAGACTTAGTCCATTTGTGTGAATGAGGATATTGATATACTTGATATGATTTGTTTAGTATATTTAAGATTATGTGTAATCCTATTTGCATGTTTATGAAACTATGTGGTTTTGAATATGTTGTGCACTATATTTAAGTGTATGTGTAATTCTACTTCCATGGTTTTTGCTTAAATTTGTAGAGATACAAGACTTAGTCCATTTGTGTGAATGAGGATATAGATAGACTTGATATGATTTGTTTAGTATATTTAAGATTATGTGTAATCCTATTTGCATGTTTATGAAACTATGTGGTTTTGAATATGTTGTGAACTATATTTAAGTGTATGTGTAATTCTACTTCCATAGTTTTTGCTTAAGTTTGTAGAGATACAAGACTTAGTCCATTTGTGTGAATGAGGATATAGATAGACTTGATATGGTTTCTTTATTATAATATAAGATTATGTATAATCTTATTTGTATGTTTATGAAACTAAGTGGCTTTGAATTTGTTGTGTAAATGAAGATATGGATAGAAATGGATATAAATCTTCTTTGTTTATTTTAGTTCTTAAAGGTATAAACAAAAATGGAAGATTTAGTTATACGTGACGTTTCGGTAAGGTCGTCACAACAAGCCTCTAATGAAGATGTGGATCATGAGTCACAACAAGAAATTGGTCAATCATCCACAATTAATCCATCAAATGCACCAAATCCAGGTATTTTATATATTTCTAAGTTCAAGTTTGTGATTATGGTTAATATTGTTTGACAAATATCTCATATTGCACGACAATGGCTTTTATTGTTTTATTCTCATTACAGTTGTGCCACTACCAGTACGTGCTACTCGCGGTGCTAGCAAGTACTCATTCATTTGGAATCTCCTTGAAAATCACAAGATTGAATTGCCATTAACTAGTTCAAATCAACCACTTAAGAAGGCAAGGAGGCCCTTCACAGGTTGGTTGGGTACAATTGCACGAAAACCCCATATGTGCCCAATTAAGTATAAGAATTGGACAAGAATGCCAGATGAATTTAAGTAAGAAATATGGGATACTGTTGAAGTGTTCTGTTACAACCACATTTATTTTGGAAGTATTGTACTTTGTTTAATATTGTCATAGTTTGGGTGGTTGTTTTTTTTTTTATAGATAGACAAGTATTTTGTTCAATTCAAGATGATACATGTATTGGTATTAAACATATAAATATATATATTGAATCTATGGTTAATGTGGAATATTGATGATCAATAGGTATATTTGATCTATTACAAGCTTGTGTTAGTTATTGTTGAATTTTAAGCAGGTCTATATTGCATTACAAAAAATATAAAAAAAAAAGAGCAAGTTTTTGCGACGTTTTTAAAACGTCACTAAAAAGTAAGAGGAAATCCTTTATAGCGACGTTTTAAAAATGTCACTACAAAACAAGAGGATAAATGCTTTTTGCGACGTTTTTGAAACGTCGCTATAGGTGTGATTATTTGCGGCGTTTTCAAAACGTCGCTAAATGTATTTTCCTACATTATATGCGAAAATGTTATATTATTTAGTGACGTTTTGTAAAACGTCACTAAAAGTTTTCGAACGCTACCAAAGAGTAACATATGGCGACGTTTTTCGAAAACGTCACAATAGATCTATAGCGACCGCTCTATTGCGACGTTTTTGAACGTCGCAAGAAAAACGTCGCTATATACTATAGTGACGTTTTTTGGGTTTTTAGTGACGTTTTTAAAACGTCGCCTAAACTCAGATTTCTTGTAGTGTGGTAGTCTGCGCCTCCGCACTAGAAGAACTTTGGACAGGAGGATTTGCTTCAGGAGGTGTTTCCATAGATTGGACCACCGGGATATATGCCTCACCTCGCGAGTGTGTAAGTTGTCATGGTGCCATATGTAACTAACAAACATACATATAATGGAACAACAAAATCATTACAAGTAATGGAATAATAAAGTTATTATCATTTATTGTACCTTATGGAATATATATTGTACCTTATGGATTACAGAATTAGATGACTCATCATCATTGTTATCATCACCAATAGGTGGTACATAATCATCATCTACCACAACACTAACTCTACTTCTTTTCCCTTTTGCACAATTAGACTGAGCAATATCCTTTAGAGAAGTTGAAATGTGCTTCAATTCCAAAGTATCAATTCTCTCTTGGTTTTGCCTCATTTTATCCAATCTTGTCATCTCATACCTCGGTATGTTATGAGTGTATTTGGCCTTTTTGGGCATTTTTTGAAACTATGTATTGACGTGAAAGATAAGTACAATTACTACTAACTTAACATCAAAGTCCACACCATTATCCATATCAAGCAATTCACAAGTGCAAAATTTGAACACAATTTCTACTAACTCAACACAAGAAATGACCACATCAATATCCATATCAAGTTCAAGATAAGTACAAAACATCTCAATAACAATTACTACTAACTTTACATATCATAGTCTACACCATTATCCATATCAAGCAATTCACAAGTGCTAAATTTGAACACAATTACTACTATTTCAACACAACAAATGACCACATCAATATCCATATCAAGTTTAAGATAAGTATAAAACAATTGCTACTTAAACAAGCATAAAACTTTAAGACAAGCACACAACATTTAAGACAATTGTTATGAACTTTACATATCATAATCCATATCAAGATCAACATCAGATATGTCATGCTCTTCATTTTGATTAGCATCTCTTAAAGTTCCACCTTTAAGAACAACCTCAGTTTCAACATCACCCTTACAATAGTCAATAATATTGTCCTTAACATTGATAGAGACAACATCAACAATCACTTCTTGTTGGAATGTGTCACTATCTTCTATATTATCATTGGATTCTTCACCCCCAACTTTCGGGACATCAAACACTCCCCTATGTTGGATAGATTGCACAATTTTTCAAGGTTCACCCAATTTGGTATCTTGAAGGTAAAAAACTTGTCTCGTTTGACTAGGAAGTATAAAAGGGTCATTTTCTTACCACCGACTTGTAATATCGATGCTTGTGTAGTGTGCATCGGTTCTTATCGTTCTCCTTCGACCATTGGTACCAGTATTGTACCATACACACTGGAACAAAACAACTTTATGACGAAATACATACTTCAATTCCCAAATTTTGCAGACATGACCATAGAAGTCATGCATTTCTCCCTTATGGTCCCCTTCGGTACATACACCACTATTTTGGGTTACATGGCGATTGTCTAGGTCCTTTGTATGAAACTTTACACCATTGATCATACAAACTGTGTACTCCTTCACATGCGGCTTAGGATCATTTTCTAATGACCATAACTGTTTAGTAGCTTCTAGTGACTCGTTAACTTTCAATCTATTCATCTATAATGACAAACAACAAGTGATATTAATTAGTAATAAGTAATGACGAAACTATTTAAATGTTTAATTTTTATTAGTGTGTGATTAAATTTCAAATATCTTACATGTTCTCTGAACCACTTGGGAAACTCTTGTCGTTGGATTTGAATTATGGCTTACCTAGTAGGATTATGCAATGTGCTTTTGTGTTCACTGTTAAAAATAAGGTGATTTATTTTTAGCTAAGTATTGCAGATAATATTAAAAACTTGATCAAACAATACATGCATATGAAATCACATACTTTAAATAAGGCTCTAGCTCGGGATTATTGTACAAGAAGTACCAATGAGCAGTATCAAGCAATGCACGAGACAAATTGCCATCATTCCGCCTACCACCTGTAAGTCGGGTAGTTTGTGAAAAAACTATCAATCTTTCGCTAGATTCACCAAAATCTTCATTTCTTTCTCTTCGATTATGCACAGTTTCGATCCCATCAATATACAAAGACCAGTTGTTAATACATTCTTTGAGAATGTAGGCCTTTGCAATCGAACCTTCTGGTCGAGTTAGGTTGGAAACGTATCTTTTCAATTTTCCAAGGTACCTACGAGGAAAAAATACGCACATTTTTTGATTTTATGCCACATGGGAAAGATACAATTGATGGATGCATTAAATGATCTAATTACCTTTCAATTGGGTACATCCACCGATATTGTACTGGGCCTCTTAGAATTGCTTCTCGAGGCAAGTGAACAGCAAGGTGGACCATAACATCAAAGAATGTTGGAGAAAAGAACCTCTCAAGCTTGCATAGTATAAGAACTATATGTTCTTCTATTTTCTCCAATTCACTCCACTTTAGGGTCCTTGAGCATAAGTCCTTGATATGTTGGCTACATACCCATCCGGATACTTGACTGATTTCAAAAAGTCATAGAAACTATCCCTTTCATTTGGGCTTAATGAAAAAAAAGCCCGAGGCTTGTCATATAATCCATCAGGACGTTGTTTTAAATGCAACATGTGCCTAAAGTTCATATTTTGCAAGTCTATCCGTGCCTTGTTAGTATCCTTGTTTCTCCCCTCAATGTCCAATAAAGTACCATAAGTACTCTCACTAATGTTCTTCTCCACATGCATGACATCAATGTTGTGCTTAAGCTTCTTATTCTTCCAGTATGGAAACTTGTACAAAATACTTACCTTTGACCAATTTGGCTCCCCAATGAGTTGTCTCTTCTTATTACTTGGATGCTTTCCTAAAATTATATTTGGCATTCTATCTAGCTGCTCTTGTATCTTTTCCACTTGTAATTCTAAAGATCTCTTCTGTTTCTCCGATAAACCATTATGCAATCGACTATGTCTCCAACGATGTTCTATAGGCAAATAAGCTCGATCGTTAATGAATCCTGTGGGGGAGAAAAGCCCAACCTGGCGCGTTGGGCCCAAGGCCCTATCCGAGGATCACTGTTCATCCGAGGGGACCAAGACACCCTGTCAGAAGCCCATGTGAAAGGGAAATGCCTGGAGATGAGTACATGCACTGTCCGAGGAGATGTTCATATAGCCGAGGAGGACGATACCCTCGGACCCGACGGGGTTTTTGGTCCGACACGTGTCAAGCGATCTGTTCGATACGTGTTAAGGGAGAAAGGAGGCCTCGGACACACAAGAAGGTAACAGGAACAGAGAAATATCAAGGAGACAGACTTCAACCACCGCATTTAATGCACTGCACCTACCCTCCTGGCCGCATTTATGTGGAGAAGACCCCTGAACAGTGCATCCTCAGCTACCGCCACTCAGACAGGGCTAAAGGGGGAGTTTGATGGGACATGCACTCAAGTGGGCGCCCGGATGGTGAACAAGTGGACGGTGGAGATGTAGAAAGGCAGCACTATATAATAGAGAGAGAGGTCTCTGATAGAGGGATCGAAAATTAAGAGAGAGAAAAGACCATATAATCTTACTGTAGCTCCAACATTTGTAATTCAAGTTCAATGAAAATCGCCTCCTCGGACGAGACATTCATCACTGTCCGAGCACATTTTTATTCAAATCTCCCCATCTTCTATGCCGTTTAATACTGTTATTTTTCATTATTAGCCTAGCTCTTTCACCCACTCTCTACAAATTTATTGTTTTGGGTTCAGTGGGCTCCAAATCCATACCTCCTTGGGCTTGGGCTGCAGAATCTGACCCTACAATTGGCGCCGTCTGTGGGGAGAGCTTGTGCAAGAGTGAAAACAACAGTTGACAATGGCAGAACAAGGTGAACAACAAGCAGAATCCAGGGCATCCCAGCACGTGGACCATTTTGTCAACTTAGAGAGGAGACAAAATCGTGAGGGCAGTGTACACACTGTGCGCCTTAGCCAGAGCCAATCACAGAGCGGAAGTCACATGTCCCATGCAGAGAAGAACCGTGACTTACAGCTGGAAGTGGAAAAACTAAAGAGGGAGTTACGACACGCGAAGAGGAAGCGGGCTTCCTCGTGCTCTGAAGATGATCTTGATGACGAGCAGGACGTCTCCTATCAACGTAAGTCTAAGACACCAGCTAGCGAGTCCTACACCTATGTAGAGGAATCTCATCGTAAAAGGGAGCGTAGGAGCCCATCACGCGAGGACGTGGAGAACGATGCCATGAACAGGGCTCTGAACCAGATATCTAGATCACCCTTCACGCGCAGGATAGAGGAGGCCAGACTCCCTCGGCGTTTTAATCAGCCAACGTTCACCGTCTACAACGGTAAAACTGACCCTGTTGAGCACGTGAGCCATTTTAACCAGAGGATGGCTGTCGACTCCAGAGATGAAGCCCTGATGTGCAAGGTCTTCCCTTCCAGTCTTGGGCCCGTTGCTATGAGATGGTTTGATGGTTTGAAGGCGGGCTCCATCAACTCCTTCAAGGAGCTCACTCAGGCGTTCGGCTCCCGTTTTGTTACGTGCCGAAGAGTGGCCAGGCCTCTCTCTTCCCTGCTATCCTTGTCCATGCAGGAAGGCGAGTCCTTGAAGGCGTATTCAGACAGATATTGGGAGATGTTCAATGAGGTGGAGGGCAACAACGATGCAATGGCCCTCAGCACGTTCAAGCTCGGCCTCCCTACTGACCACGGTTTGAGGGGATCCCTATCTGGCAAACCAGTCACAAACGTGCGTCAACTGATGGACCGCATAGAGAAGTATAAGAGGGTTGAAGAAGATCAGCAGCAGGGCAAGGGAAAGGACAAGATTATCCCTCAGGAGAGGAGAGATTCGCGGTCGGACCGGTACAATTACAATAAACCGCGGAGGGATTTTGCCGGGCAATCAGGATCGATGAATCCTCAATCGGTCAACACCGTGTTCAAAGAACCAGTGCATCAGGTCTTGGAAAAGATTAAGAATGAATCATTCTTCAGGTGGCCGAATAAGATGGTAGGAAACCCCGAGAGGCGCAACCACAATCTCTACTGCCAGTACCATCAAGACCATGGGCATACAACGGAAGATTGTAGGAGTCTGTGGGATCACCTAGACCAGTTGGTCCGCGATGGTAAACTGAAACATCTTCTGCACCACTCCAGCGGCCGAGGGCAGACAGGCTCGGGGCCACGTAGGGACGACCCCCCAAATCCACCGCTTGGGACTATAAACGTCGTCTTCGCTACGCCGGGAAGAACAGGGTCTTGGCCTTTGAAAGTTATGTCGGTAGGCCGACCGCTCGCAGGGGAGTCGAGCCGAGGACCGAAGAGAGCTAGGTCTGGTGCCCCGTTGGTTATGGGATTCTCGGATGAGGACATGATCGGCACCATCCAACCCCATGATGATGCACTAGTCATCACCCTCAAAATAGGAGGGTACGATGTAAGGAGGGTAATGGTGGACCAGGGCAGTGCCGTGGAGATAATGTACCCGGACCTCTACAAGGGGCTAGGCCTAAGACCCCAGGACCTGACGCCGTACGATTCCCCCCTATTCACCTTTGAAGGAAGGCCTGTCATCCCGAAAGGCCGGATACGCTTGCCTGTGCAGTCCGGCTCCGAGGTTGTGGAGTTGGACTTTATCGTCGTAGACGCATATTCGCCCTACACGGCACTCGTAGGCAGACCTTGGATTCACGCACTCGGGGCCGTCCCCTCTACTCTGCACCAAAAGGTCAAATATCTCTCAGGGGGACAGGTACATGAAATCCGAGGAGACCAATCTGTTGCTAGACAATGCCTGGTGGCCGCCATTCAGCACGAGGCCCCAGCCGAATCCTCGGACGTAGTTGGGAGGGATTTATAGCAACTACAGTCTCGGGGAGTGCCTTCTGAAGCATCGGATGAAAGCACTCGGTGTGAGGACCTGACGAAAGTGATCATTGGAAGCGATCCTGACAGGTTCTTCCAAGTCGGGTCTCAGCTGCCTCTTCAAGAGAAGGAGGAGCTGATAGAGTTTCTCAAACAAAATCTCGACGTGTTTGCCTGGAGCGCTTACGAGGCCCCAGGGGTGGACCCGGAGTTCATATGCCATCATTTGAAGGTGTGTAGACGACTAAATTTCTTGGTTCGAAATAAATCAAACAAGTAAAATAGTTGCACAAATGCGAATTTGTATTGATGATTGTGTGGTATAATTCTCTGTTGATTACAAAAGAGTGATCCTCTGATTCGATCTCCTTGCAAGACTTATTGATTTGGATTTGTGGTAATGTGATTGTGATTTGAACACAAAATATCCTTTAATTCGGTTGAAGGATAGATCGAAGATTGCTAAAACGGAATTACAATGAATCTCTGGCTATGAGCTTGTTAGAAATCCTTTGTTCTTCACGTTCTTCGTGTTCTTCGTATGTTCTTCGTGTTCTTGGATTTGTGGTGGAAGTTCTTCGGGGCTTTAGAGGCTTGAATCCGTAGAGCTTCACTGATTTATGGTTTGTTGGTGTTTCGGACACTTAAGGCTTGATTCCCGTAGACTTTTGGATCTAGGCGGATGATTTTGATGATTTCTCTTCGAATGTTCTTCTGATTCGAAGGTTGAAGTTCTTGAAGTTCTTGGAGGCTTTAGAGCTTGGTTCCGGCAGAGCTTCTGTACTTCTGATGCTTCTGAATCTTCAGATGGCTTGATGTCCCCTCCTAAATGTCTTAGGAAGGCTTCTATTTATAGGAGTTTTGGGGGTGGATGAGCGACACGTGGCGGAGTCTAATTGGTGACACATGTCACAGTCTGATTGGTCCGCTTATGTCATCGCTTACACGTGCGAGGTTGCTTGGGTCATCGCTTACACGTGCGAGGCTGCTTGGGTCATCGCTTACACGTGCGAGGCTGCTTGTGTCATCGCTTGCACGAGCGAGGCTGCTTGTGTCATCGCTTGCACGAGCGAGGCTGCTTGTGTCATCGCTTGCACGAGCCGATGCATGATTGGTTCTTTCATGACACTTGGCAAATTTCTGTTGGCTTCTGAATAGCAACAGTAAAACCTAGCAGCAGTATGTGGCGCTTTGTAATTGGCTGTATTTTGTGGTCTTGGTAGTGTGACGTGTCAGCTTGTGATAGGTCGGGAATTTTCCCTCTCTACAAATGCCCCCTCGAGACTCGTTCATGCACACGGTTTCAGAGTGTGGTGTGGGAATGAGTTTCGAAAACAGATCTTTGCACTTGGTTCTTTAAATGAAGTAATTGAAGGTGGTGGAGCTTTCAATAGGATGAAATAATTTCTGAAGAGTAGACCCACCCATATGAAAGGCTTTGATGAGACCGAAAAGAGGTCTGCAAGTTTTTGAATGTACTTGCGTGACCGAGCTTTCTCAGGAGAGGTTAAGTTGAAGTAACTTCAGAAGAGTGTTTTTGGATCGTTGGCGGCGATCACAGGGTGTAGAAGATGGGGAAGACGCGAGGATGGTGGCTGGGTACAACATGCAGAGCCATGGGGCCGGCCTTGTGTTTTTGAGAACTTCTGGTGAAGTTATATCGGAAGAGTATACTTAGGATTAAGGCTAGGCCATGTGGGAAAGTGGTTGAGTGCGCATGTGTCATTGTTTCACTCAGGTTAAGTTGAGGTAATTTCAGAAGCTTATGGATTCTGGGGATGATGGTGTTGGTGGTGAAGAAGACGGGGATGAAGCAAAGCGAATGGGTGAAACACACACCACCATGGTGCTGACCCTGTATGTTGCTTGGGGTCTGACAGTAAGTAATTGAATGTGCATGTGGAAAGGGACCAAACCGACAGACGTTAAGTTGAAGTAATTTCAGAAGAGTACCTTCTAAAATACTTCAAGCTAGATTTAAGTTGGAGTAATTTCAGAAAATGTATTTTAGGGTACCAGCAATGATGACCTTTGAATCCCATAGTGGTGGGGACATGGAATAAGGCTCTGGTAACCATTTACCGGCTCCAAAGGCTGAACTCTGATGAGCTGGTGCCTTGAAGGTTGCCTCAAATGTTGGATGGAAGACAATTTGTAGGATACCCCAACACTTTTTACCATCTTCATCTACTGCTACTTGCTGGAAAAGCACAGAAAAATGAAAGATGGAGCTAACTTGTGATTCTGGTCTGAGAAACCAGCCAAGTTGCTGTTTGTTCCGAACCACTGCTTCTGCTGGAAGACCAAGCAATTGGAGAGAGACTACAGGAGACCTGAGGTTAGGAACAGGAGTCTCTGCTGGACTTAGACTTCCTGGCCGACCAAATCCACGGAAGCATGGAAGGCCGATCCAGACCTTGTTATGAGTAATTTTATGAACAAAGGTGGTCATTAAGTGGAGAAACAAAATTTGTTTGGATCTCAAAACTACAATGATGTTGTGAAGAGGGTTTCTACCGAACCATGAGAGGGTTGATTTCAGATGGATTATGAAGCAATTTTGGTTGCTAAATGTTGAGAATGATGAGGCCATAGTGAAAACTGGCTGTAAGAAGGAGGACTTGAAAATTTGAAAGAAGCAAATCTTCATTTCATGACTCAGTGTGTGTTTTTTTTTTTTCTTTTTTTTCTGGATGACTTCTTGATGAATTCGGCCCTTCTATTTATAGTGGAGAGACGAAGAATGGTGGATGGATAGTTGAGAATGGCGGATGTGAATTTTTTGGTGAGACCGGTGGATGAGAATGGTAGGTGAGAGACCGGTAGAAAACGACAATGGTAGGTGAGAGAGATGAAGAATGGTAGGTTGGAACGTTTGGCACCGAAAGGAGAATGGTGGGTTGGACGAGTGACCCGATGTAATTTCAAATTCGAGACACACTTGTGAGAGTCCATCTGTATTTTGAAAGGGAAGCCCTGATGGAGTCTGGAGAATAACCTTGAGAGGGTCCAGACCAAGTGGATGAATCTCAAATTTTGATATTGAGCGCTTTAGTTTTGGACATTGTCAGTATTTCGAAAATGTGAGTTAGATTGGTGATTTTCAAGTCACGAAAAACTATGCAAGACAAGTCTGGCTCGAAAATCTTGGCTTTGGGTTGATTTCAACAAAAAAGACAATTATCTTGAAATTGAGTTATTTGTGCAATTTCTGAGTCTCAAATGTTGGAACGGACTCCAAAATTGGAATGTACGCGAAAAATTGAGCAAGATAGGTCCATCTTAAAAATTTTGACTTTCGGTCAACATTTACACAAAAGTCAACTTTTTGGAAATTGGACGTTTGCACAATTTTCGAGTTTCAAATGAAGAAACGGATCCCAAAATCGGAATGTACTCGAAAAACTGAGTGGGACAGGCCTGTCTTGAAAATTTTGACTTTTTGGTCAAAGTCAAAGGTCAAATTTGGTTAGAGCCTTTTTCTTTTTTTTTTTCTTTTTTTTTTTTTTGGCGGTCCGGACCGGGTCAGATTTCCGGGTCGGTCCGGGTCAAACGGGTCGGACAGGGGTTCTGGATGATGACGTCATCCATGACGTCATAAGGCGCGTGTAGCGCGTGTGGGACCTGCCAGCGCGTGAAAGCGCGTGAGCTTGACGCCGGAACTTCTGGCGGCGCGTGGCGGCGCGTGGACAGTCTTTTGGGCCTGAAATTTTTGGGTTTTGCCGATTTGAGGCCGTAGAATCTGATGGTATTGTCTGTTTTCTGAAATTGTGAACAGTTTTTCACAGTTTTGAGAAATTAAACAGTTGGTTACCGAGAGCTTATGGCGGCGCGTGGCGGCGTGTGGTGGCTCCGTTGATGATGATATTTCTGGGTTTTGTAGATCGAGGACCTCTGGATCGAGTGGTAATGCCATTTTCTTGAAATGACGTCTGGATTTGTACAAATATGAAGGAGTAGGCCGTGGTTCTTTGAAGCTTTTGGTGGAATGTGGCCAACAATCTGAACATAGACTTTTCAGTTTAGGCATGTCGACGTTTGCAGAAGACTTCTGTGAGTTTGATTTTTGTAAAATTCTGTCAGAAGTTTTTAGAAATCTAGATGAGGAGACGGTTGGCATTGCAGGAATTGTGGCCATTTTAGTCTGCTTTAGCGGTGGCCATCCTGACATTGTTTGACAATGGTTAATCTGCAATTGTTTCTGCATTCAAGGTTGGTGCAGTTTTCTTTGACTATGAGTGCATGAGTTGCAAAGTCTGACTTTGAACTCCACAAACCTCTCTATATAAGGCCATCCGGGCATGAACTAAATTACACAAGCAGAGTTTCTATGAGTAACATAATACTCTGAAGTGTAGAGAAATTATGCCTTCTCTTCTTTTTCTTTTCCTCTTTTTTTTTTATTTTTTTATTTTTTATTTTTTTAACATACTCAGTTTGTACTAACTTTTTTTTTTTTTTTTATAACAGGCTAGAGATTACAATTGAAGCTCTCTCTTTCTCTGATTTTTTTTTTTTTAATTTATTTAGACGTGCTGTGAGATTTTCTTCTTCTAACTTTTTTTTTTTTTTTTTTTTTTTTTTTTTTTTTTTTTTTGTTGTTGTTGTTGCTTGTTTTTGTCATGCAGCATGCTTTCTTTGACAATTAAGCCTCACCAACATTTGTCTTTTCAACGCAGCCATCTCAAGAGTCTTTGCAACGTAGCCACATCAAGAGTCTTTACCATGAAGATATGCCAACATTTGTCCTTGTACTGAAGCCATGCCAACATTCATCTTTGTCATGAAGTAATATTTGCACTTACATATGTCATGAAGTCGCACCACCATTTGTACTGAAGCCATGTCAACATTCATCTTTGCCGTGCAGCCATGTCAACACTTCAGTTGCATCGAAGTTGTGCCGACATCCATCTTTGCCATGTCAACACCTCTCTCAGCCATGAAGCCATGTCAACAATTCATTCACACCAAAGTCGTGCCGACCTTCATCTTTGCCATGAAGCCACGACAACACTTCATTCGCACCAAAGCTGTGCCGACATCCATCTTTGCCATGAAGCTACGTCAACACTTCATTCGCACCAAAGTCGTGCCGACATCCATCTTTGCCATGAAGCTACGTCAACATTTCATTCGCACCAAAGCTGTGCCGACATCCATCTTTGCCATGAAGCTACGACAACACTTCATTCGCACCAAAGCTGTGCCATTCGCACCAAAGCTGTGCCGACATCCATCTTTGCCATGAAGCCACGACAACACTTCGTTCGCATCGAAGCCGTGCCAACGCTCATCTTTGTCATGAAGCCACGACAACACTCCACACTAGCACTTGCATTCGCATTTGAAGTTGCACCCATATTTGCCTTTATAATAAAGCTACAACAGCATCAATTTTCAGAGGCAACATAGCTCAGACATCGAGGTGCATAGCACTGTAGCTAGACATCAGGATTTCAAAGATGCCAACAAGACGTTGAAGATGCAAGGAAAGGCCAACAAAACCTTGAAGATGAGGGAAAGAATGATGCCAATACTTTGAAGATGTCAGAACATGCCACCAAGAATCCGACACTGCATGAACATGCCCATAGAGGAGAGATGATGCAACACCGACTTCGGATATATAATCTATCATCATTCTGGAGGAAGTTGACGTCCTCCAAATTTCAGAGACATGATGTAAAACGACACCACTCAGAAGGGAGATGATGTGGTTCAAATTTCAGAGCTATGAAGTGGCACAACCTAGAAGAGAGACAATGCAGCTCCGACTTGCAAGGTACAAGAAGATGCCCCCAGGAGATAAGTGGTGCAAAACATACTTCAGAAATGTGGGAGAGTGTCCATAGAAGATAAGCGATGCCATGCAGACTTTATTTCTTGAAAAAGAGGTCGAAGATTTTATTTTGTTCCATAACTAAGAATCAACTTATGTTCATCATCATTTCAGAGATAGCTAAGCAACATCAACTCCTTGCAGTCTTCATCTTCGACTACAACGATCTTCGATCATCCTATTGAGTAGTTGACTAACTTTAAGTAATGTCTTGCCAACCAAAGGGACCTTAAAAGCATATTGACAACCGTTGCAAAACTCTTCAAGCCAGACTGACAATCCTTCTTCTTTTCATGTGACTGAACTTAGTGACAAGCACAAAGCTGCCTACGTACCCTGGAGAGGGATCAAGTCATCACGTAGTTCAACATAATTTTTTTTTTTTTGATATATATATATTATTATTTTTTTTGATGATTTTTTTTTTTGATATTTTTTTTTTTATATTTCCTTTTTTGGATGATTTCTTTGTTTTTGTTTTTTTGTTTTTTTGTTTTTTTTTTTTTTTTTTTCATAATTTGATAACTTTTTTTTTTTAGTGCGTGACTGAACTCAGCAAAAGATACTAAGTTGCCTACGTACCCTCGAGAGGGATCAAGTCATTACGTAGTTCAAAATTTTTTTTTTTTTTTGGTTGTTTTTTGCAAAAAGGGGGGCTCAGTGTGTAATAATGGGTATCACCACTAATCGAACCCGAGACCTCTCAAGGGCGAATTGGGCATCCAACCACTACACCACACTAGCAATTGGTGACATAGAGTGGGATTAATTCCTTCTTATTGGTACGCTTTCAGAGGTAATGGAAAAACATCATGTACTCTTGCAGCGTTACAGTGGGCAGTTTAAGCTCTTACCAAGGAGCAATTTCTTGACTTTCAGGCATAGAAGCGTTTGAGGAACTTCCCATTGATGGGGCCGATCCTTACACCATCATTATCAACCAACTTGTAAGCTCCATTGGTGTAGACTTCTTGCACAACATAAGGTCCATCCCATTTTGAAGTGAACTTATTGCCTGTACGATGAGTTGTGATGATGGGTCTTCGAACAGCAAGGACTAAGTCACCAACTTGGAATGATCGTGGTTTAACTCTTTTATTAAAGGCGCTTGAAAGACGAGCTTGATAGCACTCAAGGCGTTGTTGGGCCTCGAGCCTTTTCTCATCAAGTGCCTCTAATTCTTGCAATCTGAGCTTGGCATTTTCTTCTCCAGTCAAGCCTTCTTGAATGGCAATCCGTAATGACGGGATTTGACGTTCCAAAGGAAGGACGGCTTCCACTCCATAGACAAGAGAATATGGTGTTGCTTGAGTAGGCGTTCGAAATGTTGTTCGATATGCCCATAATGCTTCTCCGATTCTTTCATGCCAGTCCCTCTTTGTTTTGGATACCACCTTCTTTAACAAACTACCAAGCGTTTTGTTGAATGCTTCAGCTAGTCCATTTGCCGGGGCATTGTACATGGAGGAGTTGTATTGTTTAAACTCAAACTTCTCGCATAATTCTGTCATCAACCTATTGTAGAACGGCTTTCCATTATCAGTTATGATATACCGCGGGACACCATACCGATAGATCAAATGAGTTCGAATGAAATTGACCACAGTCTCTTTTTTCACTTCCCTAAGGGGCACAGCTTCCGCCCATTTTGAAAAGTAATCAGTTGCAGCCAAGATGTATAAATGGCCACCAGATGACTTTGGTAATGGTCCTATTGCATCAAGCCCCCACGCATCAAAAGGCCAAGAAGCTACAGTTGGGTGTAGAGGTTCTGGCGGCTGGTGGATGAAGTTCGCATGATACTGACAAGCTTCACATTTCTTAGCGCACTCCATGGAATCTTGCACCATTGTAGGCCAATAGTAACCCATTCGTTTGATCCTATAATGTAACTTAGGACCTGACTGATGTGCGCCGCATATTCCTGAGTGAGCTTCCTCTAAGGCTTGTTTAGCCTCCTCCTCTCCTAAGCAACGAAGAAACAATCCATCGAATGAACGGCGGTAGAGAGTATCTTTATAGTAAATGAATCGAGCAGCCCTTCGCCGAACTTCACTCCTATGGCGTTTATCATCCGGGAGTCTTCCATGTTGAAGGTATTCAATGATCGCTTGTCGCCAATCTTCTTTTTCAACAAGGCATACCGAAATGATGTTGGCTTGCTCTTCTTCTTCTTCTTCGATCACGAGAGGTACCACCCACCTTTGGGAAATAGCAACTTTAGTGGTCTCTTCTTTGGATAATGCTAAGGCAGTAGCCAAATTAGCTAAAGCATCGGCCTGTCTATTCTCCTTCCTTGGTATATGCTCTAATGTGATGGCCTCAAAATTTGTCAGCAATTTCTTCGCATATTTGCAATAGGGGATGAGGTCTTCCTTCTTGACGTCATACTGCTCCAAGACTTGGTTGATAATTAATTTGGAATCCCCAAAGATCTCAAGTTGCGATATGCTCATCTCAATGGCCATTTGTAGACCAATAATCAATGCTTGATATTCGGCTACGTTGTTAGAGCAAAGTTCGCTTAATGAGAACGAGTACAGAAGTATTTGCCGTTGTGGAGAAACAAACACTACACCTGCCCCCGCTCCTTCTCGACGTGCAGCCCCATCAAAAAACATCATCCATGGTGGCATTACTTCAATGTAAAACACGTCTTCATCCGGGAAATCATCGGAGAACTCCCAATCAGATGGAACTGGGTGATCAGCTAAGAAATCTGCCAATGCTTGTCCCTTGACGGCTTTTTGTGGAACATATGCAAGATCATATTGTTGTAGCAAGACCGCCCATCGAGCTATACGACCTGAAACCACTGGCCTAGAGAGGACATACTTAATCGGGTCCGCTTTTGCTATCAAACGAACCGTGTATGCTTGCATGTAGTGCTCCAGTTTATCTATAGCAAAGAAAAGAGCGAGACACATCTTTTCAATAGGAGAATAATTTAATTCAGCCCCATTGAGAGTTCGACTTAGATAATAAAGGGCTCTTTCTTTCCCCTCTTCATTTTCTTGCGCCATAAGAGCACCCAAAGACTTTTCTTGTGCTGCAATGTACAACACTAGAGACTTTCCTGGAATAGGAGCACCCAAAACTGGAGGATTAAGCAAGTATCTTTTGATGCACGCAAAAGCATTGCTACAAGCCTCATCCCATTCAAAGTGCACATCTTTCTTCATCAATCTATTGAAAGGTTGACATCGACCAGCCAAGTTCGAGATAAATCGTCGTATGTAGGCTAGTTTTCCTTGCAGGCCTCTAAGTTCTCGCAGATTCTTGGGCTCTGGATTTTCTGGATAGCTTCAATTTTGGATTGGTCAATTTCAATACCGCGGTGCCTCACAATGAAACCAAGAAATTTCCCCGATGTTACGCCAAAGGCGCATTTGCGTGGGTTCATTTTAAGCTGATATTTTCTCAAGCGGTTGAACACAGATCGCAAATCTACCAGATGGTCTTCCCTCCTTTTTGTTTTCACCACCAGATCATCGACATAACACTCCACGTATTTGTGAAGTACATTATCAAAGATCTTTTGCATGGCCCGTTGATAAGTAGCACCAGCGTTCTTTAGTCCGAAAGGCATCACTTTGTAACAGTAAATGCCCTTAGGGGTACGAAAAGCTGTGAGCTCTTCATCTTTAGGATTCATTCGAATTTGGTTGTAGCCTGAAGAACCATCCATGAAAGATAAAGCTTCATGACCAGTAGTGGCGTCAACCATGACCTCAGTGATGGGTAATGGAAAATCATCCTTGGGACATGCACTGTTCAAATCACGGAAGTCAACGCACACCCGGATTTGTCCATTCTTCTTTTTGACAGGGACGATGTTAGCGATCCATTCCGGGTACTGCACTTCACGAATGAAGCCCGCTTCGATTAGCTTATTGACCTCAGTTTCTATTTGCGGGATAAGTTCCGACCGAAAGCGTCTTTGGGCTTGTTTAACTGGGCGCACGCCTTTCTTTACTGCCAAATGGTGTAAAGCAATACTTGGATTGAGCCCGGGCATTTCCTTGTAAGTCCAAGCAAACACATCTTTGTATTCTACTAGGAGCTTGAGGTACCCTTTTTCTTCTTCAGGGGTGAGAAGCGTACTGATGAAAGTTGGCCGGGGTTCTTCAGTAGTTCCTAAATTGACCTCTTTAAGTTCATCAATTGTAGCTTGTCCTCCATCTTCCAAGGCTGGAGGAGCTTCATCTACCTCTTCAGCTTCAGCATCTGAAAGTGTATCCTCTTCTATTGTAATATGAAACGAGGATGATACCTCTTCAATTTGCTCTTTGTGGGCGAATGACTGACTTGTGTGTACAATCGTTCGTCTTTTGACTTTGAGCGGTCCTTCAGTGCTGATATCTAAGGTAAAGTTACGTTTCATGCGTGAAGGAATGCTACTGCGGATCTCATCATTAGCTTTCTTCTCCCTTTGGACCTCAAAGTTTATTGAATTTTGAGAATGATTATCAACATGCCTTTTTGTTGCCCCCAATCGATCAAAGACTGATTTACAAGCAAGAGTGTCACGATTTTGTGTTAAGCAAGTTGTATTTAACCTGTCGAAAACTGTAACTCGTGACGATGAGGCCTCAATGCGATCGAACACTGAGATACGTGATGAAGAGTGATCTTTTCTTTGATTTGAACTTTCGCCGACCTCCACTGTTATGTATTGGGAACTTGAAGCATTGGTTCTCCTCTTGATCCATATCTGAGCTGGTTGTTCTGGAGTATAACCTAATCCGGTCTTTGGAATAGGAATCTTATGCCCTTCAAGCCGCATTTTCCTTTGTGTTTTGCTAAGGCCATGCATCTTTTCTCCGGTGGCTTCTGGAATTAGTTTCCCTAAGTCTCCTTGTTTTGAGAAATCGTAGCCTGCTTTGGCTAACAGCCTATATGCCTTTGGGTCAAACCATTCTTTCGTCCGCTCACTTGGTAGAATATTATGCTCTGTCAGATTTTGTGAAGACCTCACGAATCCATTTAATGGCTTTGAGGGCAAAAGATTAGTAGATGAAGTTAAAGGCATGACATGATTTTCTTTCAATATGGCTACATCTTCCATTGTAAGCTTTGCAGGAGGCTTTTCCATGTCTTTTGTAGATTGAAGGCATTCCACAAATGGTGACTGTCCATTCTTGCGGTGTGATAATGGTACATAACGGAGGAATGGAGGATTATTAGAAGGTGTTGAAATTTCAGCTCTTATTGAATTACTAGTAGATTCACTAGAATGATCATTCCCGCATTCTGGACCTTTCTTTGAGGAAGGATTATCCTTTTCAGTGATGAATCTAACATGCTTCTTTTCACTCTGCTTGCTTTCCATAGACGGGATCTCAACTGGGAGGACTTCACTAGCAATGTTATCTTCTACATAAAATTTTGCGTCAGCAAAATGAGCTTCAGTCTCAGCAAAAGGCTTTAAGTCGGCATTGACCTTCTTTATTCCACCTTGAAGATACTTGAAACATTGATGCAAAGTTGATGGCACTATTCCATTTTCATGGATCCATGGACGTCCTAACAACATGTTGTAAGTTGTCTTGGCATCGATGACATGGAACAAAATGTTACTTGTCAATTCTCCAATGATTAATTCCAAGTGTATCATGCCGATTGCGCGTTGTCCTCCTTGGTTAAAACCTTGAATGACCAAACGACTATGCGATAATTCCTCCATAGTAAGACCAAGTCGTCTCATCGTCATTTTTGGTAGTATATTAACAGCTGAACCTCCGTCAATGAGAATACGATCGATCTTTTGTTCACGAGTATAACCAGAGACATAAAGTGGACGATTGTGGGGCTTCGAGCCTAACAACAGATCCTCATCAGTGAAAGCTAAGTCTGGAGAACACGCGTAACATTCCTCGGTTTGTTGAAGCGCGTTGGTAGGAGGAGTGTATATCTCCGGCTTTTCAAGAGCTTGAGTAAGTGCTTCTTTTGATGAAATGGAGGATTGCAAGGGTTCAACTTCATCAACTCGAGATGGGAGTTCCTCCGCAGATGGCAAAGTCTCATTTGGACCACCATGGTCAACATCCTCTCTCTCATCTTGAATTTCGCAACGAGAGACTGTGTGAACGGCCTCGGCTGAGTCATTTTGAAAGAATTTTCTGGGGAAGAATTCTTCCAATGTGATGAGATTTCGAAGTTTTTGGGTTTGTGCTGAATTGTCCAACATTTTTGTTCCCAGTCTTTCTTGCCTTTTATCACTCCTTCTTCTTGACCAAGGCTGAATCTGGTTTTGTGCTTTTCTAGACTCTTGGGAAATCAAATGAAGAGGGAATGTACGTCTCTTCTTCCATCTCCTGCGAGTAACCACCGTCCAGCCTTCTTCCTCATCCGTTGTTGACCTTTTATCATCATTATAATCAGATGCCTTTTGTGAGAGTTGAACTTGAACAGGTTCTAGAGAACCAAACTGAACGAGAGTGGTATTTGCCCCCTGCTTAGTAGTTGGAGACATGCAACTAGATAACCCACAAGCAAAGGTTGCAAGGTTTGACTGAGCAACATCATTAAAATCCAAGTCGATTTTCCTTTCCTTGGCGAGCTTCATGATGAGTTCTTTAAGAACAAAGCATTTTTGGATTGGATGGCTTATGATGCGATGGTATTTGCAATAGTTTGGGTTATCAACTTTTCCCATCTCTTCCGGTCGTTTGCATTCTGGCAATTCAATTAATTTCAACTTGAGCAGTTGTTCTAGCATTTCTGGCATATCGGTATCTAGGAAAGGATACACCTTTTGTTCCCATTCCTTAAGTGATGAGCGTCGCGTCTCACGCTGTTGGCCTACCTCGGGCCTCCTCTCGTTGGTCTTCACATTTCTTGTTGAAATTTTGATTGGGGCAGGGTTGACATTCATTGAGTCTTTGACATTACTTTTCGGATTCCTGTCATTTTTCCTTATTTCCCGCCTTTCTTTCCTTTCCTCAGGTACGGGAGGTTTTGTATTTCCATGGCTAGAGATACTCAATTCCATGTCATGCGCACGAGTTGCTAATTCCTCAAATGTTCGGGGTTTTATCCCTTGAAGGATGTAAAGAAGTCCCCAATGCATGCCTTGGATACACATCTCTACAGCAGATATTTCAGAAAGTCTATCCTTGCAATCTAGACTCAAAGAACGCCACCGATTGATATAATCAACGACGGGCTCATCTTTCCATTGTTTTGTGTTGGTAAGTTCCATCATGCTCACCGTGCGCCTTGTGCTGTAGAATCGGTTGAGAAACTCTCTTTCAAGTTGTTCCCAACTATCGATTGACTCGGGTTCTAAGTCTGTATACCAATCAAAGGCATTTCCTTTCAGTGAACGAACAAACTGCTTTACAAAGAGGCCTCCTTGAGTCCCTGCATTCTCACACGTTTCTACAAAGTGAGCCACGTGTTGCTTAGGGTTTCCTTTGCCATCAAATTGTAAGAACTTGGGGGGTTGATACCCATTTGGCATCCTCATATTATCGATGCGTTTTGTATACGGTTTCGAATATATGAGAGAACTTGTAGAAGAACCTCCATATTGTGCTCGAATAGTGTTCGTTATCATGTCCTGCAATTGTTGGACAGATATCGAAGCCATTGAGGTGGAATGTCCGTGTTGAGAAGTGCCTTCACCTCCTTTTCCCTTATCACCCTTAGCATTTTCTCCTTTCAAGGTAAAGCCTGGTGGGCGCTCAGGGCCATGACTTGATTCACCCGAATCTTCTACCTCCAGCTTGTTCATTAGGGTTGCAATTTTGACGTCCTTTTCTTCAAGTGATTTTGTGAGGAGGTTGATCCTTTGTTCCATTTCAGCCATCTTTTCTTCCATGGTAGAGGTGTTAGTCATCATTACTGGCATGACTTCTAGATATGATGGAGAAAATGATGAAGTAGGATGAGTTAAAGGCACTTTATTCCTTAAATTTCTCATCACTGGTGAAGAGTTGATAGAAAAGGTCTTTGTTGGGGATGATTCATTACTGCTTTCCAACTCTTCCGAGACATATGAATCCTTAGTGGTAGCTTTCCTATTTGCAAGAAAGTCTAGAGAGATGACAGTAGGAAGCTCGCCTTCTTTGGTTGGTTGGGGCTGAAGAGCTTTGGATCGACTGCGAGTGATTGGGCCAACATAATCATCGACACTGGAAGCATCAACTGCTGATTTTTGGACATTCTTGCTAGAGGCCATTGAAGTTGGTAGCAAAAAATGATGTCGAATTTCTTTTGAAGGAGAAAGAGATGAGAGGCAGAGAGGTCCCACCGGGCGTGCCAGAATATGTAGACGACTAAATTTCTCGGTTCGAAATAAATCAAACAAGTAAAATAGTTGCACAAGTGCGAATTTGTATTGATGATTGTGGTATAATTCTCTGTTGATTACAAAAGAGTGATCCTCTGATTCGATCTCCTTGCAAGACTTATTGATTTGGATTTGTGGTAATGTGATTGTGATTTGAACACAAAATATCCTTTAATTCGGTTGAAGGATAGATCGAAGATTGCTAAAACGGAATTACAATGAATCTCTGGCTATGAGCTTGTTAGAAATCCTTTGTTCTTCACGTTCTTCGTGTTCTTCGTATGTTCTTCGTGTTCTTGGATTTGTGGTGGAAGTTCTTCGGGGCTTTAGAGGCTTGAATCCGTAGAGCTTCACTGATTTATGGTTTGTTGGTGTTTCGGACACTTAAGGCTTGATTCCCGTAGACTTTTGGATCTAGGCGGATGATTTTGATGATTTCTCTTCGAATGTTCTTCTGATTCGAAGGTTGAAGTTCTTGAAGTTCTTGGAGGCTTTAGAGCTTGGTTCCGGCAGAGCTTCTGTACTTCTGATGCTTCTGAATCTTCAGATGGCTTGATGTCCCCTCCTAAATGTCTTAGGAAGGCTTCTATTTATAGGAGTTTTGGGGGTGGATGAGCGACACGTGGCGGAGTCTGATTGGTGACACATGTCATAGTCTGATTGGTCCGCTTATGTCATCGCTTACACGTGCGAGGTTGCTTGGGTCATCGCTTACACGTGCGAGGTTGCTTGGGTCATCGCTTGCACGTGCGAGGCTGCTTGTGTCATCGCTTGCACGAGCGAGGCTGCTTGTGTCATCGCTTGCACGAGCGAGGCTGCTTGTGTCATCGCTTGCACGAGCCGATGCATGATTGGTTCTTGCATGACACTTGGCAAATTTCTGTTGGCTTCTGAATGGCAATAGTAAAACCTAGCAGCAGTATGTGGCGCTTTGTAATTGGCCGTATTTTGTGGTCTTGGTAGTGTGACGTGTCAGCTTGTGATAGGTCGGGAACTTTCTCTCTCTATAAGGTGAATCCACTGGTCACCCCCAAGCAGCAACCTATTCGGCGCCCATCCAAGGAGCATGCTGACGCAGTGAGAGAAGAGGTGGCAAAACTTAAAGCAGCTGGGGCTATCAAAGAGGTTTTTTATCCCGAATGGCTAGCAAATACCGTGGTGGTAAGGAAGAAGAGTGGGAAGTGGCGAGTATGCGTGGACTTCACGGACCTGAATAGGGCATGCCCCAAAGACCCGTTCCCTATGCCGAAGATAGATCAGCTGGTTGACGCCACTGTCGGCCACCCTCGGATGAGCTTCCTGGACGCCTTCCAAGGCTACCACCAGATACCATTAGCCCTAGAGGACCAGAAGAAAACTGCCTTTGTCACCCCTATTGGCAACTACCACTATAAAGTGATGCCGTTCGGCCTAAAGAACGCGGGAGCTACCTACCAGAGGATGATGACAAGGATGTTCGAGCCACAGCTGGGCAAGAACATCGAGATTTACATAGATGACATGGTGGTGAAGAGCAAAGTTATAGCCGAGCATGTGAAAGACCTTGAAAGTACTTTTGAGGTTCTACGGAAATACAAGCTACGACTAAATGCCTCTAAGTGCTCGTTTGGGGTAGGGTCTGGAAAGTTCTTGGGATACATGGTCACCCACAGAGGAATTGAGGTCAACCCCGACCAGATAAAGGCCATCAACAACCTCCGAGCTCCTCGGAATCCCAAGGAAGTTCAAAAACTGACCGGAATGACTGCTGCCCTCAATCGGTTCATCTCAAGATCAGCAGACAGGTGTCGGCCCTTTTTCTCTCTGCTCAACAAGTGGAAGGGATTCGAATGGACTGAGGAATGTGCTTTGGCGTTCCAGCAACTCAAGGATTACCTGTCTCGGCCACCAATCATGTCCAGTCCTGAGCCAGACGAGGTACTGTTCGCCTACATCGCTGTGGCTCCCTATGCGGTGAGCCTGGTGTTGATACGGTCAGACTCTGGTGTACAAAGGCCCGTCTATTACGTAAGCAAGTCGCTGCATGAGGCTGAGACTCGTTACTTGCCACTGGAGAAGGCCATCTTAGCAGTGGTGCTTGGCACACGAAAGCTACCTCACTATTTCCAAGCCCACACAGTGATCGTTCTCACACAACTCCCACTCAAAGCTATACTCCGAAGTGCCGATTACACTGGTCGGATTGCCAAGTGGGGTACAATCTTAGGGGCTTTTGATATAAGATACATGCCCCGCACATCGGTCAAGGGGCAGGTTCTCGCAGATTTGGTGGCTGAGTTCACGGAGCCCCAGCTAGAAGAGGTGAAGCCCACGTCGGGCATGGATGAAAAATCAGTTGGCATGGTCTCTCAACAGAATCCCTCCCATTGGGAAGTGTACGTCGATGGCGCGGCGAACCAAAGAGGCTCTGGAGTTGGGCTAGTATTGATATCCCCCGAGAAAATCATTATCGAGAAATCGCTGAGGTTGGACTTCTCGGCAACGAATAATGAAGCGGAGTATGAGGCCCTGCTGATGGGGATGACTATGGTCCGTAGAATGGGTGGGAAGTCCGTAGAGCTGTTCTCGGACTCAAGACTGGTAGTAGGTCAAGTACAAGGCGAGTTCGAGGCAAAGGACGAAAGAATGCAGGGATACTTAGGTCGTGTTAAACACCTACAATCAGAGTTTGAATTTTTCAGTTTGCTGCACATCCCCAGGAGTGGCAACTCACATGCTGACTCCCTGGCCACGTTAGCCACCTCTTCGGCACAAGGCTTGCCGAGGGTGATCCTCGTCGAGGACCTGCACAGGCCTACAGAGACGAGGTCAGGGGGAGTCCAGGTTCACCAGATCAGGGCCGGGCCGTGCTGGATGGACCCGTTGATCAAATTTATCAAAGAAGATATATTGCCTGAAGAGAAAGCTGAAGCCGATAAAATTCGGAGGAAGGCGACTAAGTTCTGGTTGTCCGAAGACCAGAAACTATACAAACGCTCCTATTCGGGACCATATTTGTTATGCGTACATCCCGAGGCGACCGAGACACTGCTAGAAGAGTTACACGAAGGAATCTGTGGGAGCCACACCGGAGGCAGGTCCTTGGCTCACCGAGCCCTCACCCAAGGCTATTGGTGGCCTAACATGCAGAAGGAGGCACACGAGTACGTCAAAAAGTGCGACCAATGTCAGCGCTTCGCTCCAAACATTCACCAGCCAGGGGGAAACCTGAATCCACTGTCTAGCCCATGGCCCTTTGCCCAGTGGGGCTTGGATATCGTGGGACCCTTCCCCAAAGCTGCAGGAAACAAGAAGTACCTCCTGGTCGGAACAGACTATTTCACCAAGTGGGTTGAAGCCGAGCCACTAGCCAATATCAGAGACGTTGATGTGCAAAAGTTCGTGTGGAAGAACATTGTCACACGGTTTGGAGTTCCTCACGCCCTCATCTCGGACAACGGTTTACAGTTTGACAGCAAGGCATTCAGGAATTACTGCAGCGAGTTGGGAATTACGAACAGATATTCCACTCCAGCCTATCCCCAGGGTAATGGCCAAGCAGAAGCTTCCAACAAGGTCATACTGAACGGCTTAAAGAAGAGGCTAGATGATGCAAAGGGCAGATGGGTAGAAGAGTTGCCACATGTGCTTTGGGCTTACAGAACTACGCCCCGCAGGTCCACTGGAGAAACCCCCTTCTCGATGACCTATGGGGCTGAAGCTGTCATTCCTCTGGAAACAGGGTTCCCAACACTAAGAACTAGCTCATTCAGTCCAGCCGACAACGACGAGCAGCTACAGAAGAGCTTAGACTTAATTGAGGAAAGAAGGGAGAACGCAATGGTCCGGCTGGCACACTACCAACAAAAGCTCAGACAAGGCTACGACGCTAACGTGAAGCTGAGGCCTTTAGAGCCCGGTGATCTGGTGCTGAGGAAAGTTGTGGGCACCGCGAAGAACCCAGCTTGGGGAAAATTGGGACCCAATTGGGAGGGACCTTATCGTATCACTTCAGGCGCTGGTATTGGAGCATATTTCTTAGAAGATTTGGATAGTCATGTAATCCCTCGCCCTTGGAATGTAAATAACCTCAAGAGGTACTTTTATTAATCAAGTCTTCTCTTCAGTTGATATACCAATTCGCTGCGTAAAGTTTTCTCTCAAGTGTTTAAACTTAAATCCAATCATGCCTGTTGTCCTCGGACCAGATGATTAGGGCTAGTTAACACTCATTCGCCATCAGCTTAGGTGTTTAAACTTAAACCCAATCATGCCTGTAGTCCTCGGACCAGATGATTAGGGTTGGTTAACACCGTTAGCTCAAGTGTTTAAACTTAAATCCAATCATGCCTGTAGTCCTCGGACCAGATGATTTGGGTTAGTTAGCACTCGGTTACAGTTCCATAGTGTTTAAACTTAAATCCAATCATGCCTGTAGTCCTCGGACCAGATGATTTGGGTTAGTTAGCACTCGGTTACAGTTCTATAGTGTTTAAACTTAAATCCAATCATGCCTGTAGTCCTCGGACCAGATGATTTGGGTTAGTTAGCACTCGGTTACAGTTCTATAGTGTTTAAACTTAAATCCAATCATGCCTGTAGTCCCCGGACCAGATGATTTGGGTTAGTTAGCACTCGGTTACAGTTCTATAGTGTTTAAACTTAAATCCAATCATGCCTGTAGTCCTCGGACCAGATGATTTGGGTTAGTTAGCACTCGGTTACAGTTCTATAGTGTTTAAACTTAAATCCAATCATGCCTGTAGTCCTCGGACCAGATGATTTGGGTTAGTTAGCACTCGGTTACAGTTCTATAGTGTTTAAACTTAAATCCAATCATGCCTGTAGTCCCCGGACCAGATGATTTGGGTTAGTTAGCACTCGGTTACAGTTCTATAGTGTTTAAACTTAAATCCAATCATGCCTGTAGTCCCCGGACCAGATGATTTGGGTTAGTTAGCACTCGGTTACAGTTCTATAGTGTTTAAACTTAAATCCAATCATGCCTGTAGTCCTCGGACCAGATGATTTGGGTTAGTTAGCACTCGGTTACAGTTCTATAGTGTTTAAACTTAAATCCAGTCATGCCTGTAGTCCTCGGACCAGATGATTTGGGTTGGTTAGCACTCAGTTGCGGTTCTCTAGTGTTTAAACTTAAATCCAGTCATGCCTGTAGTCCTCGGACCAGATGACTAGGGTTAGTTAACACCGATGCGGTTCGTATTTAAATTTAAATCCGGTCATGCCTGCAGCCCTCGGACCAGATGACTAGGGCCAGTTGACTCGAGTACACTCAAATCCTATGGTCCTTGAACTAAACAACAGGTTAGTCAATACCCCCACGCGGCCAGTGTCACTGGGGCTTAATGCTAAAACTCTTAATCGCGTTTGAATTGATTTTAATCTCTACATGTCTCCCCTAGGTGTGCTTAGTTTGAAGCCGAGAAATAATAATTTATGTTTAAACTTGGAAAGACATGCAAATCATCATTAACTCTGGCTAGGCCTATCCTTTTCAATATTAATCTTGGTTACTTACACCATAAATATGATGCGTCAAATAGATTTGTTTGCATTATTTGGTTACAAGTGTAATGTACAGTTGTATATGACAATAATAGTTGATAAGACATGTATTTAAAGACATCGTAGACATGAAAATCTAATCCATTAATAAAAAGATAGTTTACAATTCTTCGGACAAGACAAAAGAAAACACAGGTGCAAAAAGTAAAAGCCCTATACGTCTATTCTTTTGCCAAAGGGAGCACAGGGTCAGCAGCCTGGCCTATCCGAGCAGTTGCGTCAGGGGCTCGGTCCTTGGGCTCAGAAGGAATTTTCTCTTCGCCTGACCCTTGGCCTTTATCTCTGGCTGGTCCAGCTGGCTTATCCTTGCCGCTGGGCTGACCAGTTTCCTTGCCTGCACCAAGAGCGAGTGGAGGAGCATGGCTGACCAAAATTGGCTCCGAAGCCTCTGGAAGCTGTGGAGCTGAAGGGGAATCAGTTCCTGGGAGCTCTCGGATTTCAGGATCATAGTACACGCTCCCAGGCAGCCTCAGCTCCGAGTCGGCAGGGACTCCAGCTGCATCCAGGGCTTTGCCCCAACTTATGTTGCAGTAATCTCGGCTGACCGAGGCGAACTGCTCCAGAAGCTGGGACGTGGCCGTCTCTACCCCCAGCTGGTAAGCTGTCTTCTTTTCAGCCTCAGTCGCCTCCTGAGCCAACTGGGCTTTCTCCTCGGCATATCGGACGCTGTCCTTGGCTCTTCGGAGTTCGTCCCTTAGCCCGTTTACCAGCTCCCTCTCGGTCTTCAGATCGGCCTCTGTCGCCTTTAGCAACTTACGCTGGTCCTCAACCTGCTTTTCAACATTCTTTATCCCAGCGTCAAGGCTTTTCTTCTGGCTGGTCATATCCGCGAGCTCCCCGGACAGACGGGTATAATCGTCTTTCAGTTGGCCCAGAGATTTCTCCACCTCGTCTCGGGAGCAGAGCGCCGCCTGGGTCTCAAGGCGATTCCTCTTGTCCCACTCCTCGGCAACGTAGATCTGCTGAGTGACCTGCGTGATGGAAACTAGTGTCAAACACGGAAAAATAGGAGAGGCAAAAATTAGTGAGTCGGCTAATCGGATGGAGGTTACTTACGATGGCTAAATCCCTCTTGAGAGATCGAAAGAGCTCCGCCTGGTTGAAGCGCCTGAAGGACTCCATGTCATGAGGGAGGAGAAGTGGTTGCTGCAGGGCCTCAGCAACGTAGCCAGCCCTCCCTCCATCATAATTCCTGAGGGAGGTCTCCCAGAGGATTGGAGCGCCCTCCAACTCCAACTTTGGAGACCAAACCCGCGGTCCCCCTCCTCCTCGGCGCACCTCTGCCACCGTGCCCTCGTCTCGGCTTTCAGTAGACGGAGCCCTGCGACTTCGGTTGTCCTGTGCCACCTTTTGCTGCTTGGCCCCCTTGGTTGGCGGCACCTGTTTTTCCTCAACCTCAGTGTGGGGTCTCTTCTTTTGCAGTTTTAGCGTGGGTTTCAAACTTGGGTCCGGGATCTGGGTAGGCGCCGGAGGAAGTGTCACCACTGCTTTAGATGTCCCAGCATCTTTCGGGTCAGACTTTTTGCCCCTCCCCTTCATCAAGTTCCTCAGATCCATATCTTCGTCCGATGAGTCTTCTGAATGAGTGGCTAACAGATTAAGTCGGGCGCCTGACTGCTCGCAGTTTTCTTCCTCGGCGTCTGAGATCTCTACCACCTGGTTTACCCTTGAAGCTTCTCCCTCAAACTGAAATTCGTCAATTTGTTCTTCGAGCGAGGAAGTGGAAGAGCCAGCCCCCTCACCTTCAATCTCTTGTCCTAAGGGAATTTGCCGGAGTGGTTGGACAAGGGGAGGTGCAGCCCGGGGAACTGGACGGGGTACAGGTTCAAGATCGTCTGGCGCCAAAAAGCCCTTCCGACCAACGTCGATGCGCGCAAGACGATAGTCTCCCTGGACGATTGCGTTGCCGACCGGCTGAAAACCCTTTGGTTTCCCTTGATACCCGAGAATAAGAGGAGCAGATCGTAGTTGCCCGTCCTCGCTCACGAAGATCTCCGACCTTAAAAGGAAATTAAGGGCAGCAACATTCGTTAGGCTGATCCGAGGAGAAACGTGTCTCTTATCTGTTGCAAGTAAAAACAAAATGGTTAGAAGCTCAGAAACGGTGACCGAAGAGAAATCAAAGGCAGTTAAAAGATGGGAGCCCTAAGCCTATGGTCGGTGCGCCTAGATCTACATGTCACACCTGGCTTCCCATGCTTGGTTGGGCAACCAGGGCCGTCACGCCAGGCACCCGAGACGATCACATAGTCATCTTTCATCCCTTTGTTGGATTTGGGAAGGCAGGAAATGAGCCTGACAACGTCCGACCGGGATTTTAAGTAGTACCCAGCATCTTGCTGGCTATGGCACTCGTACATATGTACCACATCAAGCCAGGTGAGTCCCAGCCCCAAGTGACGCTCAAGGTCCTCAATCGCTCCTAGGATCCTAAACATATTGGGCGCGCACTGCCAGGGAGTAAGCCTATGGTTCCGAAGGTAATTGGCGGTGATGGGGCCCATGGGAATTGTCATTCCCCCTTCTTTGAAGGCGATGAGGGGGATAACCACCTCTCCCATCTCCGGGTCTGTTAATATTTTTTCTGGGGGGCAATACCTCACACCCACGTTAGGGGGTATGCGATACGTGGTCCTAAACGCCTCTACTTGCTCAGGGCTATCCATCATGTACTCGAGTTTTCCCATGGTGGTTAAACGGAGTGACTGGCCGAAGAGAAAACTAAAGGATTCGGTGAGCGATGACTTACAAGGGCTAGACCGGAGAAGCGATTGCAGACTCGTAGGAGGACTCGTGAAGGTTCTGAGTAAGATCGGCACCGGCGACTGAGAGATTCGGACGGAGAGATCTGGATGGAGTGGCGCGACTGTTCTTACTGGAGCGTCTGAAGATTTGCAAAGTGAGGAAGAAATGATTTCCTCTGAAGCTTTATACGGGGTCAAGCGAAGGGTCAGGGGCACTCCCGCCCAAATCCTGAAGAAAAACCACAGCCGTGTGATCAATCAGCCACCGTTGGATGCGAAGGACGACACGTCACCTGGTGCAGTTAATGCAGCGCCTTGGGAATAAGGAAACCGCAGCGGCATTAATGAGGCGTCTGTTCCCACGTTTGCGCACGTGCCAGCTCGGTTGTGCGTGTTTCCAGGCTTTTGCTCCGTGGCAAGTCAAAATCCCACTTTTTCTCCTCGGGTGCGAGGAAAAACTGCAATTTTGAGGGGCTATTGTGGGGGAGAAAAGCCCAACCTGGCGCGTTGGGCCCAAGGCCCTATCCGAGGATCACTGTTCATCCGAGGGGACCAAGACACCCTGTCAGAAGCCCATGTGAAAAGGAAATGCCTGGAGATGAGTACATGCACTGTCCGAGGAGATGTTCATATAGCCGAGGAGGACGATACCCTCGGACCCGACGGGGTTTTTGGTCCGACGCGTGTCAAGCGATCTGTTCGATACGTGTTAAGGGAGAAAGGAGGCCTCGGACACACAAGAAGGTAACAGGAACAGAGAAATATCAAGGAGACAGACTTCAACCACCGCATTTAATGCACTGCACCTACCCTCCTGGCCGCATTTATGTGGAGAAGACCCCTGAACAGTGCATCCTCAGCTACCGCCACTCAGACAGGGCTAAAGGGGGAGTTTGATGGGACATGCACTCAAGTGGGCGCCCGGATGGTGAACAAGTGGACGGTGGAAATGTAGAAAGGCAGCACTATATAATAGAGAGAGAGGTCTCTGATAGGGGGATCGAAAATTAAGAGAGAGAAAAGACCATATAATCTTACTGTAGCTCCAACATTTGTACCTCAAGTTCATCAATGAAAATCGCCTCCTCGGACGAGACATTCATCACTGTCCGAGCACATTTTTATTCAAATCTCCCCATCTTCTATGCCGTTTAATACTGTTATTTTTCATTATTAGCCTAGCTCTTTCACCCACTCTCTACAAATTTATTGTTTTGGGTTCAGTGGGCTCCAAATCCATACCTCCTTGGGCTTGGGCTGCAGAATCTGACCCTACAAATCCAATTTTGCTTTCCAAAGCTTCTGAATATGGTTCATCGTTGCAAGTGTAACAAGAATGATAACCTTTTGTCCTCCACCCAGACACCTTACCAAATTCAGGATAGTCATGTATTGTCCACAACAAAGTTGCACGCATCTAAAAATGCTCTTTACTATGAGCATCATAAGTTTCTACACCTTCTTCCTACAACTCCTTCAACTCATCAACCAATAGTTTCAAGTAAATATCAATCTCATTTCCCGGTTGATGGGGACTAGGAATAAGCAAGGACAACATAAAATATGGCTCCTTTATAACTAGCCAACCTTACATTACGAGGTTCGAGGGCAAAATCAGGATATTGCAAATCAAACTCCTTCCACTCCTCACTATCAGTCAGATGCCTCATTATCCCATCATCCACACGTTTGTTTATATATAATCTCATGTCCTTAGCTCTTTGGCCTGACATGTACAATCTCCTCAGTCTTGGTGTCAATGGGAAGTAATGCAATACCTTATGAGGAATCTTCTTACCATGGGCACGTGTATCCTTGTACCTAGGCACCTCACACAGACATTTATCAAGGTCTTCATTTTCCTTCCAAAACAGTGCACAATCATTTTTGCATGCATCTATATGCTCGTATGACATGCCCAAGTCACATAATATCTTCTTTACTTCATAAGTTGACCTTGGAACCAAGTTATCTTTCGGTAAAAAATTTGTCAGCAATTCTAGCATCATATCAAGTCCCTTATTACTCAAGTTGGTCATTACCTTTACATTCAACATCTCAATAACAAACTTCAAGATACTATAATCAGTACAACCCGGATACAACTCATGCTTTGCATCTTCCTCAAGTTTGTCAAAATGACGCACCTCCTCATCTTCGGTTGCATTTCTTGGTTCCCCTCTAATTCTATCACTTACCAAGGCATCGATACCATCCATATAATCACCATCCGACATTTCATTATCATGAATGTTCTCATTCAATACACGAGGTTCTCCATGATTATACCAATTAATGTAAGATTGCATAATCCCACGATGAAGCGAATGGATATGCACAGTATGAGGAGATTGTCGATAGCAATTCATACAGTGAATACACGTGCACAGAATATTACCACTCAAGTCCATAACCGCTCTTGCAAAATTAATAAATGCATTGACTCCTTCAATATATGGATGGCTTAATCTGCCATCGGGTGTCTTACCCATTGTCATCCAACTTTTATCCATGTTTGACTACAATTACAAGATGAATGCTACTTTAGTAAAATAAGGACAACTCATGCATAATGTATTCTAACATAGTCTATAAGCTACTTAGATAAAGTTCTATCCCATTCATGAATGCACAAGTCTATATTAATACTCAAACACTCTCAATATTAGCTTAAGCCACCTTATAACACCATGCAAGCCACCCGCTTGCTCCAACACAACATACCACCACAAAACCAATTTCCAACATCACAAGTATAGAGTTTTACAAGTATTGAAATGAAATAAAATACCATTCATCACATCTAATTAAGAATACTCATTAACATTTGCAAGAAATGAAAAACACTCCCAATATTAGTTTAAGCCACCTTATAACACCATGCAAGCCACCCTCTTGCTCCAACACAACATACCACTACAAAACCAATTTCCAACATCACAAGTATAGAGTTTTACAAGTATTAAAATGAAATAAAATACTATTCATCACATCTGATCAACAATACTCATTAACATTTGCAAGAAATGAAAAACACTCTCAATATTAGTTTAAACTACCTTATAACACCATGTAAGCCACCTGTTTGCTCCAACACAACATACCACCACAAATTCAATTTCCAACACCACAAGTATACAGTTTTATAAGTTTTTAACTAGAATTTACTTACTTTGCTCAAGCTAAGTTTACAACTTTCAGAAAAAATCCAAAGTTACTGCAAACAATGTGTATCTAGTCTGCAAAAGAATAGTTAAATTTATAAGTACAAAAGTTAAAGAAAAGCTTGTAAAAGCTCATTAGATACTAGAACCTAATCCTAGGAATCAATTTAATAAAAGCTCTTAATCATATATGACAATGGACACCCATGTGGGGGTATATGTATATTACCTAAATCTATAACTTTTCATTTATCTAGATAAATTTCAGACTGTAACCAAATCTCATAGTACCTTTCAATCAAGTTGGAAAGCTCAAATTACACCTATTATGCATCAATTTTAAACTTTTATGTTAAGTACATATATACCCAAATCCTTAAGCTTCTACCTTAAAGTGCATTGGCAGTATTTAAAGTAATATTAAAGTGCTTCTGTTTAAACTAACCAGTGCCATCATGATCCTCATCAATACTAGTGTTAAATTCTTATGGTTCCCATTTTGATTAAAATTCTACAACAAAGTTTACACCTTCACTTGTACACTACATATATCTAACACTGGTATCAATGTGGAAACCAAACCAAGAGAGTGAGGATCCAAAACTAGAATCATCCAAACAATAAGAACCATAGAAATCTAAAAGAATTACAGCAATTGATAAGTACATATATAAGAAACTTTCTTCACAACCATTACACAATAAATATCAAATACCCAAACTAAACAAAAATGCATATACCCATTACTGTATCAAACAAAAAAAATACCCAAAGGAACTAGAATCATTAAACAAAAAAATTAACATCAAGCATTTAGAATCATTAAACAAAAATACCCAAAGGAACTAGAATCATTAAACAAAAATTAACAAAAAAATTAACTCAAAAGGGAAAAAAAAATACCCATTAACCATTTGGGGTCACCGGTTGGGTGGAAGGCGAAGAGTCGCTGGAAGCGACACCGATGGTGCGAAGGACTGAAGTATCGCCGAAAGCGTTGTAGATAGTGCGAAGGACTGAATCGACAGGAACGGTTAGCGAAGGATTGAAGCGTCGTGAATGGCCAGTGAGCTGAAGTGTTGGGAATGGCCGGTGAACTGAAGCGACGCAAACCGTCGCGAGCTGAAGTGTTGCGAACCGTCATGAGCTGAAGTGAGCGAAGTGGATCGGTGACGGTGAGGCGAAGTGGATCGACAACGGTAAGGCGAGGATCTGCGATGGTGAGACAAAGTGGATCAACGACGGTGAGGTTGGGTTTGGCACTTTTTTGTGAGAGATTGAGAATCGGGTGAGTGAGGAAGTGAAACAAAACAAAAAGGGGCCGAATATGATTTTAACTGTAAAACTTATTGTAACGACTTATATTTCGTCACTAATAGATACCTTTAGCGACAAAAATTAGCTTCGTCGCCGATAATGAGACCAATTTTATGATTTTGTTTTTAGTGACGACTTATTTTCGTCATTATTTGTGATATTCAGTGACGAAATGGGTTTCGTCACTAAAAGTATTCTTATCAGCACCTTTAGCGACGAAAGTTTTCATTGCAAAAAACTTAAACTTTTAGCGACGAATTATTTCGTCGCTATAGATGAATTTAGTTTGGCGCCTACATTTTCGTTTGGCACGTTTAGTTCAACCCAACATATAGCGATGAAATCTATTTTTCGTTGCTAAATGTTACTAATTTTTTTTTATAAATAGTGACAAAATATAAATTTCGTCACTAAATGTACTTTTTAGTGACGAAAAAATTTTCCCCACTAAAATTCTTCATTGAAAATACATTTTGTTGTAGTGTAGCCACTTAATGGGCCATTAATCACCTTTAATTTATGCCACATGCATAAACTGACACACCTGATTAACTGCATAGGACCCAGAGTGCGTATTGTCTTGCCAAGGTAGGATGAGCATTGTTCACAGAACTCGAGTACTGTGTACTAAAATAACAAGATACCCGATCCATACTCGAGTTCTATGAACTCGAGTATGGTGGAGTAAAATAACATGGTTACCCAAGCCGGACTCGAATTTACTGAGCTTGGGTACTGTGTATGAAAAATAACATGGTACTCAAGTCTTCTAAACTCGAGTTTGGTCAACATAGAACTTGAGCTCTAGAACATCGAGTTCAATGTGGCATTTTTAATGTGCAAAATTCCAGCTCAACCACTGCCATGTTGGCAATCTTAATAGGAATTCGAGTTCTAAGAACTCGAGTACTGTTCGAAACTCGATTTTCTTAAGCTTGAGTACTAAAAAAGTGATAGATTGCTATATATTTTCCAAACAGTGGTAGATTGAAATATAGTTTGCAAAAATGTGTTATTTGACCATTTTTGCCTATATCACACATCTTTTCACAGTACACAATCCACTGTATTATCATAGGAATCATCCACAACCACAAATCCAAGTTGTTTAGGTTATTGCATAGCATCAACCATCTATCCTTTATTTTAATCAAACCAAAACACTTACAATTTACACCTTGAATGCTCACATCAAGACCCTTCACTCTCTGATCCTGAAAAAACTTCTACTTATGATTTAACACCTTGTAAAGCTTTACCAAATTGTGATATGATAGGCCAAGAATGTATTGACCCCTTTGGTAACTTAATCAATTAATTTAGTCAAGTGAAATTAATTAGATTCAATTACATGCAATAAGCGTGGTAGCACAAACAAATCACCAATAAAACTAAATGCAGCGGAAAATAAATTTGACATAGGTGATTTGTTTACGAAGGGGGAAAACCACCGAAGCAAAACCCCACTGGGTGAATTTAAGGTCACCACTCTCGAAAATCCATTATTATCAGAACAAGCAGTTACAAGTAAAAGGAATCACAGTATCTAATATCAACCTATAGTTAAACCCACACTCCAATACATAATTGGACTTGTAATGTAGTGACAATCTTTCCTTTCAATGCATGGCTCCCAGTACTTGACTAAGCAATTGATGCATGGATCCAAGTACGTGACTAACACATCGACTTGAGAAAGATATTGGCTACAAAGTTCTTTAGTCCATCCAGACAATGAAGATCAAGAAGCTCCTTGGTTACAAAACCCTTGGCGCAAAGACGTAGCAGCTTCTACAAGAGAAAGATGAACTAGGGCAAATTGTTTACGATCACAATATGCATGAGTAATCACTTTGCATCAAGTTGCATAACCTTTGACGGCCCTTAAAATAATCCTTATATATGTCTAGGGTTGTAAGAAAAGAAACCCTACACAAATAACTTGATTATGCGCTAGAAATCTGAATTTCGTAATTCTTAATAGATACAGCTTCTGTTGAGAGCTGTCGAGAATTAGTCATTAAACCTCGATAGATATTATTTCTTAAGCTATCTGTCGAGTTTTAATGAACAGCAGTTCTTCACTTGTTTCTTGGACAGATTTGCATGGCTTCAATACTAGACTTGAACTCTTGTTCCTTGAAATACTAAACCCATCCTAGATCTACCCAATTACAAATAAAGTGCATTTTGTCAAAGGATTAGCCAATTTACAATAACATATGTTCTAACAAGTTCCACATATGTCCTAACATGATCCTCTAGAGTTTTAAGGAACTAAAGTTACTAAACTATGGAGTTTCTAAAATACTATTCATTCTTTTGAAATGCGTGATTGGATTTTATCACATTATCAATATTTAAAATAAATAATAAAATTATGATACTCCACATTCTTTTACTAAGATGGAGAAGAATTATTTTTTACTAAATAATTTTTACTAAGATTGAGAAGATTTTTATTTTTATTTTATGTTATATTTTATTTATTTATTTTTATCTCCATCTTTTATAATCAGCCCAATGAAGGGTATGTATAGCAAGTTATCAATTCTAGTCCTGTTTCGCTTTTTATTTTTATTTATTTATTTATTTTTTTTTTCAATTTTAACATATTAAAAAGAAATTTTTTTATTTTTCAAGATTAGGTAGGCAACTATTAAAAGGAAAAAAAGAAATTGAAAACAGATTGATAATGGTCATTAAAAAAGAAGAAGAATATTTACTAAGATTGAGAAGAAATTTTTTTTTTTTAACTCCATCTTTTATAATCAGCCCCATGAAGGGTATATATAGCAAGTTATCAATTCTAGTCCTGTTTGACTTTTTTTTTTCTTTTTCTTTTTTGTTTTTAACTGAAAACAGATTGATAATGGTCATTTAAACAAAACAAAACAAAAAAAATTACTAAGATTGAGAAGAATTTTTTTTCTTATATATGTAAAGGTAAAAAGTGGTTGTTTGTAAGGCCATTCAACTTATTAAAAAATACCAAGACTGACAAGAAAATAATTGTATAGAAAATGAAAATAGATTGTTAAAGCTCACCTAAAAAATATTGATTTTTACATAGATTAAAAAAAAAAAAAAAAAACAAAAGTGGTTGTTTGTATGGAGAACTGGGTAGCATGCAAGGAAGGGACGTGTATTGATTTTTAGGGAAACCCTAATTGAAATTCTCATTCTCATTTTGTAATGGCATTATAAAACAAATAAAAATAAAAAAGAATTTTTACAAAGATGGAGAAGATTTTTTTTTTATTTTTTTTTTTTTTTAACTCCATCTTTTATAATCAGCCCAATGAAGGGTATATAAATATATATAGCAAGTTATCAATTCTAGTCTTATTTGGCTTTTTTTTTTTTATATATATATATATTTTTTAACAAATTAAAAAGACAAAAACAATATTTTTTTCAAGATTAAATAGGAAACTACTTAAAAGGGAAAAAAATTTGAAAACAAATTGGTAATGGTCATTAAAAAAAAAAAAAAACGAATTTTTACTAAGATTGAGATTTGAGAAGAATTTTTTTTTCTTATATAAGTAAAGGTAAAAAGTGGTTGCTTGTATGGCGGTTCGACTTATTAAAAAATACCAAGATACGCAAGAAACTAATTGTATAAAAAAAATGAAAATAGATTGGTAAAGCTCATCTAGAAAATATGGATTTTTACACAAATTGGCTAGATATAAATGTTAAAAAATAAAAATAAAAAAGTGGTTTTTTATATGGAAAAAATAGAAAATAAAAAGTGGTTGTTTGTATGGAGAAGAACCGGATAGCATGCTAGGTGAAAAAACTAAATTAATTTTTTTTATAATAAAAACTAAAGAAAAAAGAGAGTAAAAAGTGGTTGTTTGTATGGGGAATAACCAGGTAGCATTCTAAGACACCCGTGTTAATTGATGGTCAAGTTAAGTGTTTATAGATGGCTACCCACCCATGGTGGGTGGGAGTTACCTTCAACCCAAGAGCAAGGTTTTGAAACCCGGACCGGACCATACGGTCCGATTGAGAAAACCTCGAACCGCTCTTTTTTGTGGTTCTTTTAGCCTTAAGAACCACTCTACAGGGAAAAAGCAAGAAGCCGTGCGAACTGCGGTCAGACCTCACAGTTTTGAGAATCGTGATCAAACCGCTTCTCACGGTTCCCTACTTCCCTTTGAATCTGAACCTAAAAAAAAAAAAAAAGGCAACGAAATGGACATTATAGACCTTGCACGGGTTTTCCGGTAAGACCTAGGCTTTTTGTTTGAAAATATTCACTAAAAACTTGCTGGAAGTTTTGAATCTTTCATCGTCGAGAGGGTCATCTTGTTCGCTAGAAGCTGAAAGTAGCAGATCTTGTTCGCTAAATTGATGTTTTGCGCGAGATTTTGCTCGGATCTGTTTTTGAAGAAAGGGAGAAGAGTTTGCTTAGATCAATTCTGGAAGAGAGAGGGGCGAGAGAGAAAGAAAACAAGAAGCCTGTTAGGGAAAGAAAGAAAAGACTAGCCAGCCTAGTGGTAGTGTACTAGTGGAGTGGGCAGGGGTCTGATGGTTTTATGAGGATGGGGAATATTGACATGGGGAAGAGAGTTTGTTTGGGAAAGGGTAAATTAAATGCATGAGTGGATGTTGCAATTATTTTTATATTTAATTTTAAAAGTTAAACTTTTTAATTTAATATATTAAGATAAACAAGAAGCCTGTGAGGGAAAGAAAGAAAAGACTAGCCGGCCTAGTGGTAGTGTACTAGTGGGCAAGGGTCTGATGGTTTTATGAGCATGGGAAATACTGACGTGGGGAAGAGAGTTTGTTTGGGGAAATGGTAAATTAAATGCATGAGTGGACATTGCAATTATTTTTATATTTAATTTTAAATGTTAAACTTTTTAATTTAATATATTAAGATAAACTTTAAAGTGTTGCATCTCTATATTTATTTGTACTATTTTAATAAAATATTCTATTTGTAATAATTTTATACATTTATTTATATTTAAAATAATTATTAAATTAACTATGACGTCATCACGGTTCGACCTCAAAAACCTTGAACCTCTCCCTTTTACTGTTCAATAAACGGTCCGGGTCTGAAAACCTTACCCAAGAGTAAGGGTGCACGCTAAAGATAACTACATGAACCTCTTCTTGATTGTTGTAAAATGAGGAAAAAAAAAAAAAACACTTAATTATGCCCTTAAAATTAATTTGGGATGATTTTGATTTTGCTCCCTAGAATTTAAAATTATTGATTTAATTTGTTAGGGTTAAATAAATCCAACATAATTCGTTAATGTTACCTATAGTTTTAATTAAGGACCCTTGCAACCATATCTATGTTGATATGTCTGTTAAGTGATACTTAAGTCTGTCATATATACTAGTAGGACCAATCAAATCTTTATATATCAATTAAACATGCCAAGTCAATTAAATAGCATAAACAATTCCAAAAACTAGAATAAATTCTCTAATATCTAAAAATAAATCAAACTTTACCAGTCAAAAAAAAAAAAAAAAATTCTCTCACTCTCATATAAATTTTTGTGGTTGAATTTTTGTATACGTAGAATACCCCCTTGTGATTTGAATAAATGTATTTATGTAATTTTTATATGTAAGATTGTTGGATTATTAAAAAACAATACGTGAGATTGTTGGATTCCTATTTAGATAACAAGAGAAGGCAGGAAATTAAGATTGTTGTATTTATGTTTGTTTCCTAAGAAAATCAAATAGAAAATGAATAATTGATAGAAAAAGAAACTGGAAAACTAATAAGAAGTACATAAAGTATCAAATAATTTTTTTATTGACATGGAAAAACAACTACTATTATCCCTTTAAAACTACATTGTTTTGGGCTAGGCTGACTGTTAGGAACCCAATTGTATGCAAATGCGTATGATGCTACTAGTCATTGCATGTGGTGCTGCATAAGGGGGTGCTACAGAGTGTGCCTAGGCTGATGATGTGGGGGGCGTTATTTGCTGATGCAGCATGCGTGCTTGGCTGATTAAGGAGGGCATCCACTGCAGCTGAGTGTGTAGGACTATGTTGCATATAGTAGCATTGTATATCTGTATTGTTGGATGGTGACACGTGTAAGGATGATGTGGAAAATGTATGTGTGTGTTAGCTGATGTAGGAGTTAGTTAGATTGATTAGCTGTCAAGGTTGTTACAAGTTAGTTACACAGTTAAGCTTTGGAGGGAAGGGCTATGGGTATTATAATTGGGGTAACAGATTGTAATCAGGCATTGAACCATTTTGTTAATTGAATACTCTCTTTTCTCTGCTCTTTCTCTCTATCTCTAATCTCTATTCTCTCTATCCATGTTCTTGGAGGCCTAGTTGTCCTTGAATTCAACTACTAAATCCCCTGTTCTTAACACTGACATTTAATGTCCATCTTAGCATGAGCATGGCTAGAAGAATTCCCAATCAAAACAATAGATAATGTTAGGAAAGTGAATTAAAATTTTGAAATTTTAAGGAATAAAATCAAAATTACCCTAAAATTCTAGGTGTAATTTGCAATTTAGAAGGAAAAAAAAAATACCAAGGAGCGAGCTTCAAAGGCATGCAATGGTTGAATATGATGGATAATATTTATGCTATAATTTTTTTTTTTTTTTTTAACTAATGCTATAGACACAAAATTTTGCAACATCTTTTACAATATTTGAGCCTACCAATGACACCACTTTCTGGCATATCACTAATAATTCTCTTGAGTGTGAAATTTGTGTCTGTATTCTATAGACTCTCTCTCTCTCTGTCTTTCTATTTAATGGAAGAAAAGATATTGCAATAATCAGGTGTAAAAGATACAAACTTGTCTTTATGAAATAGAAAATAATAAATAATCCTTAGGCTTTTAATTATAAGAAAAAAGAATAAGGTGCAGCAGGTAATTTCTGCTAAACCTCTACCATAAGTTTGGAAAGAACATAAATAAATAAATAAAATAAGTAAAAAAGTCAGTTATTAGACCTTTTGAGCGTATTCACACAATATATACATATTCACTCACGTAATGTGGCAACCATGCAAAATGCAAAGTACGTACTTTGCATACATGTTCGTATACGCAACTGCAGAATAAAAAATAATATTAATGATACATACATGTTCGTATCAAAAAAAAAAAAAAAAAATGATACATACATGCATCCTTGCTTTAAAAATTTTAAAAATCACAATTGTTTTTGGGTTAGGTGACAATTAGTCAAAGCTTAGCCGACACACATGGAAAATAATTTATTTCCATTTTGCCTCTCGGCTTGTAATATAATTATAAGGGAAAACAACAGGGTCAACTTATTCCCCGAGTAGAAAATAATGAGTGCAAATCTTCTGTCTCGCATTTTTCCTGCTTCACTTTATACTCCACCAATAAATACTTGTCACGTATTTACCTAATTAATTAAATACTATCATTATTGACTTATTAATACTATACTTATTAATTAATAATAGTATTTAATTAATTAGGTGAACACGTGACAAGTACTTATTGATGGAATATAGAATGAAGCAGGAAAAGTGAGACAAAAAATTTGAACTCAAAAATAATATATTACTTATGTAACGCCAAAAAAAATAAAAAATAAAAAAATAAAAAGATAAGATTTTTAAGGAGCCACCTACCCCCTGTCTCCTCACCAAACACTCACAAATATCTTTCCTTATTTGGCCTGTCAATCAAGGGTCTTTTACATCTTTCTTTTCATTTCATGTCCTCACATACACTTCTCTCTGACACTCCCTTACTCTCCCACTAGTATCACCCCTCGCCACTTCCACAACCATTTTTTCCTGCAAGATCATCGAAAAATTTTATAAGAAAAAGGTAAGGCTCACTCATCTCCACTATTTAAGATAAAAATTTTGCAATATTTTTGGTGGGTTTATATGCTTTGTTAAATGCTTTTTATTATCTAAGCTTTAGTAATGATACCCATGTGATTTATGAGTTTTGGAAGTGATATTCATGTGTTTATATGTATGAGTTTTGTGTTGGTGGAATTATTTGATGTGCGAGTTTATAATGGTGGCTATCTAAGTGGTGAAGATGTTGGGGTTTTGGCTCTTTAATGTGAAATAGATGGTGAATATAATTTTTATTGAGTTATTTGGAGCTAGTAAAATATTTAAATGGTTTGTGTTGGAGAATATTGTGATTTTGGTTTCATGGGTCTCTTGATGATGTTGTGTAAATCTTATAGAAGCTACTCATAAATTGTTAAGATTTTAGTATTAAGGAGATGATATTGAATGGGTTAATTTTATAAATTGGAGCCTATGCCTTGTGAATAAATTGGTTGAAAAACTTTGGAAGTGAAAAATATTATTTGTGACGCTAAATACTACGCTTGCCTAATTTAGTGCTTATTTGGCAATTCCTACTTTGTAGCTAGATATATGGTCTGTATCAATATAACTTATTTTTGCTGAAACTGAAAACTGAAAATTGAAAACTAAAAACAATGTAACAAAATAATTTTTAAATCTGTGAATATTGTCGTAGGACTTGTGAACAGTGCATTTTGTCTCCTGCACAGTAAATCCATGCGATGTTACTGTTCACAGGCTGGGGGGAAAAAAAAAAAAGGGCAAAACTTGTAAATGTAGAAACACAAACTTGAATCCAAACACATACATAATTTCAAGTTTTATGCATATTGTGATAGGTTTGCTTGATATTGTTCAGGCTCTAGCTAACCTCCTTTGAAACTTGGAGAATTAGATCTTGCTCATTTGTGCAGGCAAGAGGGTGTGGAAGTTGGTATGGATTTCTTCTCAATCCTGCTGCACCTTATACTCCTTTGTATATCCTTCTCACTCATCTTTCTCATCTATAAACAAAAATCAACTCGTGCCAAGTTTCCACCAGGTAAAAAGGGATGGCCTGTGATTGGGGAAACATTGGAATTTGGCATGGCTGGGAAAAGAGGCACACCAGAGATGTTCATTAACGACAGAATGAGCAAATACTCGCAGGAACTCTTCAAAACCTCACTGTTTTGTGAGAACATGGCTGTGTTTTGTGGTGCTTCGGGAAACAAGTTTCTGTTCTCCAATGAGAACAAATATGTCATCTCTTGGTTGCCGCCTTTCTTGCTAAAAGTTCTCCTTCCAGAATCTCTTGAAAACTTTTCCCCTGAAGATTCTATCAAAATAAGGAGGGCTGTGGTTGAATTTCTCATGCCAGAAACTCTTCAATATTTCATACCTATCATGGACTCCATGGCAAAGAAACACTTGGAGACGGATTGGTCTCCTTACAAACAAGTCAAGGCTTTGCCGCTTTCAATGAAGTATACCTTTGCACTGGCTTGTAGGTTGTTTATGAGTATCACAGATCCCAACCATGTGACAACATTTGCTGATCCCTTTGCCCTTATCGTAGATGGTTTAACGTCTGTGCCTATAAATATCCCAGGCACAAACTTTAACCGCGCCATTAAAGCAGGCAAAGTTATTCACCAGGAGCTTTTAGAAGTAATCCAACAGAGGAAGAAAGAGCTGCTATCAGAGAATAATGCGACAGTTGCTCGTGACTTTATAACTCACACGCTTCTTGCATTAGATGAGAACGGCAGATCAGTAATGAACGACTTGTTAATTTCTAGCAACATTGTGGGCTTACTTCTTGCTGGACATGATACCACTAGTTCTGCTATCACATTCGTGTTGAAGTATCTAGCAGACTTCCCTCATGTTTACAATGAGGTCTTAAAAGGTACTTCGTCTCGACCTATTATGGGCCTACGTCTTCTTTCCGTTAAAGCACTATTATGCTAGACTTCTTTCGCTTTAAAAGATCTTCATCATAAGCGTATCTACCATTTAATATAGTATATCGTAGATTAACAACAATTTCAATTTAGAGAACATTTTATATATATATATATATATATATATATATAATCGGTGTAATTCTCTAATAATGTTACGTTTAACATGCATATCAAATTTCATATTACTTAAATACTATTTACTATTCGATTTATATCTCAAGTTTTGTGGATAATTTTAAATTACAATGACTTAGAATTCTAAATTATTGTAAATAAGATAATTATTGATTTATGATAATAATGAGTTTTGCAAGTATGGAAACTAAGTGTGCGTTTGGGTAGAAATTATTTCTACCCACGTCTGCGTTTTCAGCGTTTTTTTTTTTTTTTTTTCCTTTTCTTTTGCTGCAGCATGCGTTTCAGGGTGACAAAGTTACTGTTTATACTGTTTAAGCATTGTTCATACATTGTTTACGGGACCCACAACCACTTTATTCAGAAAAAAAATATTAAAAATGGGTCTCATGGCACTATTTACTCATTTAAAAATTATTTTGCTACAATGTTTTCAGTTTTCAATTTTCAGCAAAATAAGTTGTATCCAAATGGACCCTAAATAGAAAAATGTAATTCTGTAGTAGATTTGTTAAAATACAATCTAACAAAAAATTATTAAAGAGGGAAGTGTGTAACATTATCAATACACACACGTTGTAGATGCAAAACCTCTGGAGGATGTTAATCAACTATAGTGGCCCAATCTTTTAGCGGCCACCTGTAGCTAGTAATTAAGAAAAATACAAAAAATTCATTTAGTATACTGTATGTAGCTCTTGACACGAGACATATTTCATAAATGCGATTTTGAAAGATTAATCTAACGAAAATGAGGTCATATCGTTAAACAGAGCAAATGGAAATTGCAAGATCTAAGGGTCCGAATGATTTGTTGAATTGGGATGACATTAAGAAAATGAAGTACTCTTGGAATGTGGCGCGTGAGGCAATGAGGCTAATACCGCCTTCTTCAGGAACATTTAGAGAGGCTATAACGGACTTCACTTATGCAGGATTTACTATTCCTAAAGGGTGGAAGGTATGTGACACGTACCAGTACATGAGCCAAATTATATAGAAATTCTCTATGTTTTAATAATGATTATTAATGTTCCGATTCCATGTTTTTGTAGGCACATTGGACTCCACATTCAACACACAAAAATCCTAAATACTTTTCGAATCCTGAGAAATTTGATCCTTCAAGATTTGAAAGTAATGGTCCAGCACCTTACACATTTGTACCATTTGGAGGAGGACCTAGAATTTGCCCTGGGAGGGAGTATGCTCGATTAGAAATACTAGTTTTTATGCATAATGTGGTGACAAGATTCAAGTGGGAGAAAGCAATTTCGGATGAAAAGATTACTTGTAAACTATCACCTATTCCAGTTGATGGTCTTCCGATTTACCTTAAACCTCATAATCATATATATTAGATTGAGTTGGTGACAGGACATAATAAATATGACTTTAAATTAATATGATAATGAATGTAATTAGTATTACTTCAACAACATAATAAATAACAGTTTAGATTACCAATTTTTTATGATTGATGACATATCAATTCATAAGTCTCATGTATAGAATTTATAAGGAAAAAATTGGCCTTTGCCCCTTTCAAAAAAACAATCTAGCATTTTGTCATTTTTTCCAAACTAATTAGGAAAATGCCCCTCTTTTGAAATTCGATTTTCTCAAAATCGAGTTAAGCCCTATAGTGGCGTTTTGTAATTCGATCTCCATGAAGTCGAGTTATAGGTAAAAAAGAAAAAGAAAAAAAAATTGCATGTAACTCGACTTCATGGAGATCGAGTTACAAAACGCCACTATAGGTCCTTAAAACGTCACTATAGGCTCCTTAAAACGCCACTATAGGGCTCTAGAATTTTTTTTTTTAATAACTCGATTTTGAGAAAATTAAGTTTCAAAATAGGAGCATTTTTTTTATTAGTTTGGAAAAGATGGCAAAATGTTGGATTGTTTTTTTTTTGGAAAGGGGCTTTTGCCCATTTTCTCCGAATTGATAATATCCCAAATATCGTTTATATGTATTGAGGCATACCGATAATTGATATGTCACCATTCACAAAAATCAATTCATACATTTGATTATTGTGTTGTTAAAATAACACTACCATGTTCATTGACATATCAATTTATAAGCGTTTTGCAATAAAATTGAATGCTTATATATATGAGTCTTCATCTTTATATTTATGCTTATTTTTTTGTTTCTATTTTTAAGGTATATTTATGCTTATTATTGATTCATTAAAAAAAAATACTAGTCCAATAACATGGATGTACGGATATTTATAATACTAGAGTTTCTTGGAATCAATAAATTTCGATTTATTATCGAAGTCTTGTACCTTAATGTTCATTGCATCACCAAGTCCAAATTTGGCCGTATTTGAGAAGAACAAACACACATTGATTTTTTCGGAAATTCTACTATACTCAAAATTTTTTGTCAGAATATGGGGAACCTATTATGGTAATAAGATTACCTATGATGTTATATTTTTCACGCAATGCCAGAGGCAAAAAAAATTAAAAAATTAAGTGAGGCCATGCTAAATATATAAATACATTTTTAAATCCACAAAATAACACACACAAGAGAAAAATTATATAACTAAACAAACTAAATTATATGCCTTTACATATATATAATGTTACATAAGAGAAGTATAAAACTATAAAACTAAATGAAAAAAATATCTTTTGTTTATGGATTACAAAGTAGATATGTCGCAAAGTTGTAACCATAAAAATCGTACCATTTTTCAATTTAATGAACAGAAAAATCTTAACAATTGTTGTGAGATTTTGTTGTGTCCATATAAGAACACATTGTATATCCTTAACTCTCTAAATGCAAAATGAAAATGATTAAATGTGTTTTTTTGGAAAAGAAAAATATTTTTTTCCCAATAGATTTACTTATATATTTTTTTAACATATGCTTTTTTAAAAAAGATGTTTAATATATTCTTTAAATGCTCTTAAAGTTAATGAGTTGTATGTGGCAAAAAAATATGAATATTAATAGATAAAAAAAATGAGACATTACTATTTAATTGACCGTTTGTAATTTTTTTTTTAATTTTAAAGAAAGTAAGGTGAGGGGAAGAAATTGGAAAATCCAGGGGCCATGGCCCTCCTCCCCAATCCCTCATGGTAACTCCATAGTATTCAAGTATAATTGTTATTTTTTCTCAAAAAAAAAATGTAATATTTTTATTTTTCATGTTATTTTATCATAGGGCATCAATATCAAATACAATGATAAATTCTACTGCATCACATGATAACCTGAGTTTTCCTTTTTTTCAAATTTTTTGTTATTTTGGATAGGCGGAATAATCACATATAACGGTAACTTTGTCATATTTACTTGTAGCTCGTATAACATTAAAGACTAGCTTCACAGTACGTATCGTACCCTAAAAACAATGAAAGGTATTATAAAAAGGCCATTACTTTTAAAAACCTTATATATTATTTTAAAAATTTGTCATATATATATATATATATATATGGTCTCTATGTAAAAGTAAAGACCTCATGCGGGAGTATATGAGATCTTACCAAGTGGCGCTCTAATTTTGCATTTAGCATTTTTTTTTTACCTCTTTCATTAAGTTTTTTTTACAGTTACTCAAAGTTCATATTAACTTATTTTACTATTATCTCATTAGTCTCTTATTAATTGTCTAAACTTACACCACACATTTCTCTGTTCTTTGTGTCTTTAAGCATATCTACTACTTTAATATTTTTTTTTAAAAAGGTAAAAAAATAATAATTAAGGACTAATAGTAATAACTAACCAGATAAGGCCCTAAAGAAAGATAAAGAGACACAAAAATATTGTGGATTGTTAAATAAAATGCATTGTTTCACTACCTATTACCAAAATAAAAGACCTGAGGCTGACAAAACATTTGAAAGTGAGAGAAAGATAAATCTGAGGGGTCGCCGCCTCCGCCATATTGGCCTCCCACCACCATCAAAACGCCAAAACCCCTTCGGGTAATTTTCTTTTTCTTTTTAAATTAAGGGCTTAAATATGTTTTAAGCTTGGGTAATTTGGTTGGATAATATTTGTTTTGAATATATAAGTAAAGAGAATATTTGATACGCAATGTAAAGCTATATTCTTCCATGATTTTAAATTATCTATAAGACATAGGTATGACAATTTTTACCCGACCCACGGGTACTCAATCTAACCCAACCCTAATGGGTCAGGTTTTACCTGACCCGTGAAATAGTAGGGTCGGGTTTGGGTTTTTAAAATAAAACTTGAAGCAGGTTCGGGTTTTTTTGATACCCGACCCGTTTAAATGTAATTTACCAAAAAGACCTCATATATATATATATATATATACTTACTCTAACCTAAATTCCTAACCCTATTCTCAAACTTTCCTTAACAGCTGCCCCTCATCTCCTACTCCTCACCTGTCAAACCTTCTCTCTCCCTCAAAGCTTCCATGGCCGAACCTTGATCATCTCAGCACCGCTGCCACCATGGTTTTGCTCAAAAAGCCCCTTCTATCTCACCATGGTTTATTCACTTTCTTCTTCAATTTTTTTTTTCCTCTTAGGTTTTTAGATTTGGTTTTTAAGATCTAATGTTGTTGCTTGCATGTGCTTTGGTTTTAATTTTGATTTCAAATGTACTTGGATTCTATGAATCAATGGGTATGGTGGATTTTGGTTTGAGATTTCCTTAGGTTTTGTTGTTTGTGTTGCTGACGGGGCCTGTTGTGCCAACGAGGCCTGACGGGGCGGGTATGGGGCTGGAAAAAAACCCGTTTATTAAATGGGCTGGATTCAGGTAACAGGTTAGGCCCGCGGGGCGGGTTCGGGCATAAGAAAACTCGCCCCAAACCCAACCTATTGCCATTTCTGATAAGACACATGCATACACACTTGCCCGCACTATGTCTTAATGTTGCACTATTGATGAGTGGAAAACGATAAGAAAGTTGGACATACTTTCATTTCATAGTATGAAATATGTGAACATAACATAAATTAGTTGATTTCATGGTCCTGTTACTCTTTTGCACATATTTTTGGTTTCATGATTTTTTTTTTTTTAATTAATCTTATCTTGAGAAGACTATAAATATGCAGTGAAACTACTAGACCAATTTTTAATATCTCAAAATGTATATGTTTCTTTACTCTAATTTAGTTTACTTTTTCTTTATAATATATATACAATACTATCCAAAACAATCTTATATAAAATATTACAAAATTATACAAGCATCGCACGGGCAACATACACTACAAGAAATTTAACTATTTTCAACGGTTGAAACCGTCGAAAAAAGTACTAAAAACCATTGAAAAAGTATTTTCGACGGTTGAAATGACCGTAGAGAACCGTTATTAAAAACCATGTCGAGAACATTTTACTACAGCCTACACAACCGTTGAAAAAAGTGTAACACATTTATCAACGATTAATAAACGTCGAAATAAGTATTTTCTTTTTAAAAAAAAAAAAAAAATGGATGCACTCTTTCACTTTAATCAAATTTTAATAATCTGATTCAAAACATAAATGTAAACACAATTGTGCAATTCCAAATTGAATTTCAACAACCTATCAACTGCATTTATAACACAATGAAACAAACTGTACAAATAACTCCCAATAGATCCTAGGCCTAAAGCCAAAATTACTCCCCAACCAAACTAGCAGAACAAGAGCTGAGACACCACACAACAGCCACATGTACATTCATTTAATTACCTTATCCATTATATTTGATACGGAATTCTCTCCTCTCCATTACAGCACAATGTACACGTAGAAGCCATGGCCTTTTTTCGTACTTTTTTAGAGCTTTTCCCCAGCACGTGTCATTACTTCTCCGATTGCAATCTTGAGCCTCTCATCTTCCTTCTTCAGTGCTTCATTTAAAGCTGTATGAAAACAGTCATACAAAGTGCATTGCCACTTAGTAACTTCTCTTGCTATTTTATATAGAACAGGTAACACTAAATAATAGATGGCTAGAAGTCAAAAGTAGATGGGTAAGATCCTCTGCACCTATTAGATTAGCAATATGAGGTAACAGTAGACAAAAGAGGGGCCAAATTAAGTACCCATAGAAGCAAATTATTGCATTGGTATACAAAAGGCAATAATAAGAAGAAACGTTGATTTTCTGTGTACATGTCATGAGAACCATTGCTGCACATATAGTCCTCATGTGTCAAAAGGCAACAAAGGATATGACAAAATTCAAAAGAGCTAATCAAGTGCAAATTCAAGGCAACCCACAATTGCAGGTACCAACTACCCAAGTTGGACAAATAAGAAGAAACGGCCAAATTTTTTTTGAAGAAATATCCCAAGATAAAATCAACATGTAATTGATTAGCATTAAGAATAGCCAATTAAACATAATGTCATAATAGAGGAAGAAAAGGGAAATTAATGGACACTAGACAACAAAGCATTGATGTAACAGTAAAAAACATATTATTTTGTTAACAAGCTATGACATATATTACCAAAAACAAAAACAGAAAACCAAACTTAACAAATATTGGCAAAACCCTGTATATAGGAAACAATCATGATGGGTCTAGATCATACAGTGGTAATTTTTAAGCCCCCACCTTTCATACAATTCCAAGTTTCCCTTTTCTTTTTTCAGGTGTGTTTTCACAAACAAATGAAGCATTATGGAAAATAAAACCATATGCAAGTAAATTTGCCATTGGCTTTTTTTCTTCTTCTTCTTCTTCTTCTTCTCTTTCTTTCTTTCTTTTTTTTTTTTTTTTTTTTTTCCTCACATCTCTTAGTTAATAACATAAATGTAACCGTCCATATACAATTAATAAAGCAGAGGAACTCATCAATGCAGCCACAAACTATAGAGAATCCCATCCCAAAGTACCCAAACCAGCCACATACCAACACATAATTCACAACAATCAAAATCCCCACATACTACAATACAACAAACTTCAATAACAAACACTGATAAATTTGAGAAATGGAAATAAGGATGAAAATACTACCTTGGAAGCAACCAGACCCCTAAGTGCCCTCTGAGAGAGACCACTCCCTACTCCCAAATGCTCCACTGAAGGACCAACTTTCACTGTTGATAGTTGAAGCCCTTGAAACGAAGGCAAGTTCCTCGTTGAAATTGAGGATGATGTAAACTGAGCTGTAGCTATTTCTGGGCCTACTCTCAAATCCCACAAAAACAAAAAAACCATAAATCAAATTAATAAGCCAAGTCTAGAAAGCTTTATTGAAAAAAAAAAAAGAGCTTTACTTGACCAACCAAATCCAAACACGGCTCAGTTAGAATTAATATACACAAAAAAAATTATAGGAAAGTTAAGAGGAAAAAATAACAACCTCTCTTAGAGACAGATTTAAAATTAAAAGAAATAACATAAACGATGTAAGATTCAAATTCTGAACTGCAAAATGGATTGGCATCATGATTTTTATATAATTTTTTAATATTCCATCAAATTCTAAATTTCCAAATTACATTAACAGCAAAAACAATAAACGAATAACTTCTATATCTTTGTTCAAGTCTTGTTCCCAAATCAAGGTACTGACAAAGCAAAATCAAGCATTATATTAAAATTGAAGAAGGTCAACACGGTGGAACAAGCAGAGTAAAGAAGAAAGAAGGAAAGACTAAAGGGGAGTCCACGTGTCAGAGAAACAAGAAAAAGCAAATAGAAGTGACAGATGTCAGATAGTAATTGGGTGTATTAATAATTAGTTAGTTAGTTATTTTGGAGGGAAAATTTGTTAGCCTCTGTTAGCCCCTGTTTCCATCAATCTAAGAGTAAATTCAGTTTTCCATTTTCTCTCTTTTTTACTCTGTTTTCTAATATGGTATCAGAGCAAGTTTTCTAAGATTTCCTCTTTCATTTTCTTAGTTCCCAAATAGAATTTAGTGCTTCGTTTTTTCCTCTTCTTTTCTCATCTATGGCTTCCGATTCCACAACCAACACTCAGTCTCAAACTGCACATTCAGTACCTGCTTCAAGTGCAACGATAGCAGATGAATATGCAAACAATCCTTTCTTTCTTCCTGCGAATGAAAATCCAGGTCTCATGCTCACATCGAAACCACTCACTGGTCCAGAGAATTACATGAGTTGGGCGCGATCTGTGTTTTTGGCTCTAAATTCCAGAAACAAGTTTGGTTTTGTGGATGGATCGATTGCTGAGCCTGATTCATCTTCTTCATTGTATAATTCTTGGAGTAGATGCAATACCACGGTGCTTTCTTGGTTAACTAATTCACTCAGTCTGGATTTGAAGGCTAGTGTTCTGTACATCAACAATGCCAGAGACTTGTGGATTGGTCTCAAAGATAGGCTATCTCAGGGTAATACTCCAAGGTTGTTCGAGCTTGGGAAGGAAATCGCACATCTTGCACAAGGATCACTTTCAGTAAGTTCTTACTTTACGAAATTCAAAACCTTGTGGGATGAGTATGCTAATTACCAGCCTTTTACAATCTGTACATGTGCTTGTACTTGTGGTTCTAAGTCTGCTCAACTAGATGCTCATCATAAGGAGCATGTTTTTAGGTTTTTGATGGGACTGAACGATGGTTATGGCCATGTTATAAGTCTGATATTACTGATTGAACCTTTGCCCTCTCTTAGCAAAGTGTGCTCTCTGATCTTGCAAGAAGAGAAAAGGAGAAACATTGGTCAAAGCTTCAACATGATTCAGTCAGGTGATTCTGCTGCTATGTATGTGAACAATAGTAGAGGTTTTCTTGGCTATCAAGGACAAAAGAATGGAGGTAAAGGTGGTAATGCCAAGAAAGATAGGCCTGTGTGCACTTATTGTGGCTTTACTGGACATATAGCTGATAAATGCTATAAGCTCCATGGTTACCCCCTGGTTACAAGCCAAAAGGAGGTAACAAGGCCATGGCAAATCAAGTTGCTTCAATGCAAACCACAAGAAGTTGTGGACTTGACCAAAATGTGCATTCTAGTTTTCTACCTGGTGGTGTGCATTCTAGTTTTTTGGCTGGAGGAGCTTTGCAAGGTGTTGGTGTTCAATCAGATTTGGCTTCACAGAACCATATTGGTCACTCTGGTGGAGGTTCTTTTGTGCAAGCTAGTCCATAGTTATCACTATCACAGGCTCAATGTAAGCAATTTTTGAATTTTCTGAAGTGCCATATGGCTGTTGGATCAGGCGATAATGCTCAGACTAGCCACTAAGCTGCTTTTGTTATGACTTCCTACCCTTCCATTCCACATCCTTTACCTTCCACATCATCCTCTCCTTCTACCTCATCAAATTTTTCAGGTAATTCCTTTTGGATTCCACCTAATCTTTCTCATTCTATCTTTGCTGCTCAAGTAGGTGATAGGCAAGCTTATAAATCCAATACTTGGATCATTGATACTGGAGCAATAGACCACATGGTTCATTCTGTTGCTCAATTGACTTCCATTACCTCAATAGTTCATACCTTTATCTATTTGCTAAATGGGGAACAGGCCTTAGTCACAAACATAGGCACAATGCATATTTCTTCTACTTTGATTTTAACTAATGTCTTGTGTGTGGCCTCTTTTACATTCAACTTGATTTCTGTCAGCAAACTCATAAAATCACTTTGCTGCTGGCTCATTTTTCTTGGTGATTATTGTTTTATTCAGGACCTTGCTCAATGGAGCACGATTGGTCTGGGTAAAGCACACAATGGCCTATTTCTGCTGCAAGATTCAGGTTGTAGATCTTCTGCATCTGTAATTGCTGTTGTTGTCACTTCTATTTCTTCATCAGCTTTATGGCATAGTAGATTAGGACACCCATCTCATTCCAAACTCCAATTGTTGAAGCAACTTGTACATGATGTTAATATCAATAAAACTGCTTCTTGCTGTGATACTTGTCATTTTTCAAAACAGAAGAAACTTCCTTTTACAGCTAGCACTCATGTTTCAACTAATTCTTTTGATTCACTTCATTGTGATCTTTGGGGTCCATTTGCTACAAGCACTGTTGATGGTTTTAATTTTTTCTTAACAATTGTGGATGATTTTACTAGATGCACTTGGGTATATTTGCTTAAACATAAGTCTGAAACACAAGTGTATCTTCCACAATTTGCTACTATGGTGTCTACTCAATTTAATTGCAAAATCAAAACTATAAGGAGTGATAATGGAACTGAGTTCTATCTCAAGGATTTCTTTCAATCAAATGGCATTTTGCATAAGTTGAGTTGTGTTGATACCCCTCAACAAAATGTTGTTGTTGAGAGAAAACATCAACACATCCTCAATGTTGCAAGAGCTTTAAGGTTCCAATCTCAACTTCCTTTATGCTTTTGGGGAGATTGCATTTTAACTGCTGTTTACCTCATTAATAGGCTTCCTTCCAAGTCTTTAGGTAACAAAAGTCCTTATGAACTTCTTTTTAAATATGCACCATCTTATAATCATCTCAAATGTTTTGGTTGTTTGTGTTTCATTTCAACCTTACCTCATAATAGAGACAAATTTGCACCTAGAGCTAGGAAGTGTGTGTTCTTAGGCTATCCCCAAGGCATTAAGGGCTACAAGGTACTTGATCTTACTTCCAATTCTGTTCACATCTCAAGAAACATTATTTTTTATGAGCACATTTTCCCTTATGCTCTTTCCTCACAACCTTCCAGCTCCTATTTAGATGATTTCATTTTTCCTCATTGTACTTCAGAATCTTCTCAATCTGTTGATATTGATAATCTTCCTTCCTTTATTTCAATTGATCTTAGCACCATGCCTACTGCACCATCTGATGCTGCACCAGCAACACCTAGTATCCTGCCTGGTGCAGCACCCAGTGCAGCACCTGGTGCAGCATCTAGTGTAGCACCTGATGCAGCACCTGATTCTGTAGAACCTGAACCTGTTGCCCTTCCTTCATTCAATTCAACTCTTAGCACTTTACCTACTGTTTTCCCACTTCCCTTACCTTCAACTTCTAATCCTACTCTTAGAAGGTCCACTAGATCACATAAACCCCCTCCTTACCTATCTCAGTATGCCTGTAAGTCTGTCAGCACTAAGTCTCAATCTGGTCTGCCATATGATCTTTTAGCTTATTTAGACTATTCTCACCTTGGCTCTAGCTTCAAATCCTTTGTTATGACAGTTAATTCCACTCCTTCAGACCTTGTCTCCTTCCATCAAGTAGTGCAATATCCTGAATGGAGGGCTGCCATGGACAAGGAAATAGAAACTTTAGAGGTCACTAACACTTGGAGTTTGGTGCCTTTGCCTCCAAGAAAGAGCCCTATAGGTTGTAAATGGGTTTATAGGGTTAAATATCTACCTGATGGCTCTATTGAAAGATATAGGGCTAGGCTGGTTGCTAAAGGTTTCTCACAGAAGTTTGGTTTGGACTATTCTGAAACCTTTTCACCAGTGGCTAAGTCTGTATCAGTCCGGATTGTACTCACCTTGGCTGCTGTGAAAGGGTGGTTTCTTCATCAAATGGATGTTAACAATGCATTCTTACATGGTGATTTAAATGAAGATGTGTACATGTGCCTGCCACCTGGTTTTCACAACAAGGGGGGGAATGTTGTATGCAAGCTAAACAACAGTCTTTATGGTCTTAAACAGGCCTCAAGACAATGGTTTGACAAATTTTCTAAAACCATTCTTCAAATGGGATTTGTTCAATCCAAGTCTGATTACTCACTGTTTACTCACACTCAAGGGACTTCTTTTACAGTGCTTTTGGTGTATGTTGATGACATTTTGCTCACTGGTAACAATCCTGATTGTGTGAACAGTTTGAAGAAGTTGCTAGATGATAGATTTGGCTTGAAAGACCTTGGTTCTTTAAGGTATTTTTTAGGTCTTGAGGTAGCAAGGACTGATGTAGGCATCAGCTTGACATAAAGAAAATATGCACTTGAAATTTTGAAGGATACTGGTTTCCTTGGATCAAAGCCAGTTAGATTTCCTATGGAGCAGAATCTAAGGCTTTCAAAATATGAAGGGAAGTTGTTAGCAGACCTTGGAATGTACAGAAGGTTGATTGGGAGACTGCTATACTTAACCTTGACACGGCCTGACATCACTTATGCTGTGCATAGGTTGAGTCAGTTTGTCTCAAAACCTAAAGAACCTTATTTACTTGCTACTCACAGAATTCTTCAGTATATTAAAGGATCACTAGGAAAGGGACTCTTCTTCTCAAGCACCTCTGATTTACACATTAAATCCTTCTGCGATGTTGATTGGGCTGGATGCCCTAATACAAGGAGGTCACTGACAGGTTATGCAGTGTATTTGGGAGAGTGTTTGATAGCATGGAGATCAAAGGAACAAGGAGTGGTTTCACGATCATCAGCAGAGGCTGAGTATAGGGCAATGGCCAGTGTAGCATGTGAAATTACCTGGGTACTTCAATTACTCAAAGATTTAAAAATTGAGCACCCCAAACCAGCTATGCTATTCTGTGATAATCAGGCAGCTTTGTATATAGCTGCTAATCCAGCCTTCCATGAGAGGATTAAGCATATTGAGGTAGACTGTCATCTGGTTAGAGACAAAATTCTAGAGGGGATGATTAAAACTTTTCATGTGAATTCAAATGCTCAAGTAGCTGATGTGTTTACCAAAGCTTTAGGCTTCAATTCCTTCACAAGATTAACACAGAAGTTGGGTTTGCAAGATATTTTCATGCCAAAGCAAGTGCAAAAGGAGTTGCAAATTGAAACTCATCTTCAAGTCCATGATCTTCCAGCTCAGGACTTGAGGGGGAGTATTAAAATTGAAGAAGGTCAACACGGTGGAACAAGCAGAGTAAAGAAGAAAGAATGAAAGACTAAAGGGGAGTCCATGTGTCAGAGAAACAAGAAAAAGCAAATAGAAGTGACAGATGTCAGATAGTAATTGGGTGTATTAATAATTAGTTAGTTAGTTATTTTGGAGGGAAAATTTGTTAGCCTCTGTTAGCCCCTGTTTCTGAGTATAAAAGCATAGGTGATAATTATTTGTAATAACTTTTTTCCATTTTCATCACTCTAAAAGTAAATTCAGTTTTCCATTTTCTCTCTTTCTTACTTTGTTTTCTAATACATTACCTGATGATCAAGACTCAATTTCAATTTTAACTAGCATTTTCATTATACTAATATATATAATGGAAATATTTTCTAAATTGAACTTCTTGTTGAACCCCAACTGCAATATACTATAGTAATAATGGTTGAATGGTTTTTTTTTTTTTTTTAAAGGGAAATAAATGTAGCATAATAGTCTTTAAACTAAAAGAAGCCATAGGCTTGATTTGATCACATTTATCATGAAGCAAACCATTGCACCGATGCTCTTGCAAAACTTGGTGCACTCTAACCCACCGCCTGTAGTGGAGGAATTAATAGCACTTGATAAGGATGGCAGAAGTAGCACTAAACTATATTGCTTCCTAGTTTTACGCAGATCCTTCATAAATGTTGGGTATTACTGTTTGGTTTTATATATTGACTAACAATTCCCATGTGCTCTACTTCGGGTCAAAGATAAAACCCTTTAATTTACAAAAGTAATGCAAGTTGAAAAGTAAAAGTTAGATTAAAGCATATGTTTGAGGAGTACATACAGTTATACTCCTATGACTATATTGAAAAGGCTAATTATATACTAAGTCTTTATCCTCTTAAGTATGGAATTTCTTTGAGCAATTTTATATACTCGATTCCAATTTTACAATTAAACATACTTTGAGCAAGCCTAAACCCATACTATGTTTTGATCATGGTTTGCCAACATATTACAAATTGAAGTTCTAATACATTAGTTCTTAAAGTCTTAGAACCTAACACCAACATTAGCTAAGATATGTCCAACTTAATGCTCTAACAGTAATAGCAATGTACACATACTAATCATTATTTTCGAAACCTGTAAAATGAATGAATGTACATGCCTCAATTTCAATTTCTCTTCTTGCCCACAAACTACAAATGCTGCTTTAATATCAAATAAAATCAATCTAAGCCATCATATACCGTTCATAGAAGTACACAATTAAGTAAGACAATAAGCAAGAATCTTGTACATTAGAATCAAAATTAGAAACATGTCTCATTAAATAAATAAATAAATAAAATAAAATAAATCATCAAAAACATGTTATCACATGTTAGCTTTCCTTTAGTCAAAGCTCATTTTTTTCAATTTGGCTCAGGCATTTGGGCAAACACTTTGAGGGTGATGGGGTTGGCATCTTTTCTCTTCTTATGAAAATGAAGAACTATCAGAGACTAAAAATTAGAAGAAGGGATAGAGAGATAGACCAAAAATTTTTAGACTTGGCAATGTATGAAGAAAATCGGAAGAATTCTGAATTTCCAAAAAGAAATCTGATTTTCCCAAACCCAAAACTTCTACAACAAATTTCAGATTGCATTTGCAGAAATCTTACACTCACTCAACTAAAACAAAACTTTCATATGATCAAATCAAGACATCCCTCAATTTTTTTTTCGCTTTTTTGAAGTCTAAAAATTAAATACACCAATCTCTCTCTTTTTACCTCCCTATTTTAAGCTAACAATATCTCAGTTTTCACCACTATTCAGTATTCACAACACTTTTTTGAGTTCTTCTCCCCCTGTTCCCAAATTTTCCTTTTCTCATGGCAACTGATCTCACGTTTTACAGAATTAAAAAAAAAAATAGAAAAAGAAATATTGGATTCTATATATTTTCTCAATTTATTTTGATTAAAAAATTAGATATCTAAAATTTATGTATTTAGATAACTATTTTAATTTGATTGTTAGTAACTACGAATTTTATTTGTTTTTCTTTATTTTGATGATATCAAATATATACTTGTAGTTAATTAAATTATGTATGAAAAAATAAATTATAGTTTACGATTATATTAGATTTTAAAGACAATTACAATTGCTTAGAATTGTTTATTTATTTTGTTATTAATATGAGTTAATATTTTGATTAAAAAATGAGTTAGTATTTAATTGGTTATATTGTTAATGTTATTTTAATCTTGCCCCACCCTAGACTAAAATCCTAGCTCAGCTGCTATTTGTGTCATTGTAAACTTTCTCTCTTGCCACCTACCAACACATATAAATTTTATGTGTCGATTTTTCTTCTCTCTCATCTTTAATCTTACCAAAATAGATCATTTCACAGCACATGTTATATTGTGACAAAGTAGAACCTATCTGCATCAAAATTTAAATCTAATGATATGTTCTACTATTTCACAATCAATATAATATGTAATGTTAGGGACGGGAACTAAAATTTTGAAATTTGGGGAGAAAATCAAAATTATTTTAATAATTAAGGGTTTAATTTGCAATTTAAGAAAAAACTGTAATGAAGGAATGCACTTTGAAGCCGTGCTATGGTTGAGCATAATGGCTATTATTTATGCCAAATTTTTGTCTAATAAAATAATAGATGTATCAAATATCAATAATTAGGTAAAAGATACATCCTTGAGAAAGAGGTCATCAGTATAGCGGCTGCATCCTCAAGCCAGATATTTGCAAACTTTGTTTATTTTTTCTTAGTTTGATAGATACAATATATGGGGAAGACAGGATTTGAACTTTAGATATCTCCAATAAAAACATCAAAAGGTATGCGGTCCAAAGGCTTTCCATGAGTCTGAAAAGCTTAAAATAAATAAATAAATAAAGATACAAAAATTTCAGTTTTTAGAATTTTTGATCTTATTTTGATGGGTCTCTTATAATATATATATATATATATATATATATATATATATATATAATTAGCTTCAAACATGTTTAAGGCTATCATTTTGCAATTCACTATATAACAATTGAAGAGACCATTAATGTGTAATTTTAGTCACATGATTTTGTTAATGATTCATGTTACTTATTTAAAAAATACACATAAATAGACTTATATATTGTCACGTAGTGTATTGGAAAAAATAGTCATAGCAAATTCACAATATAGAAAATATACACAATCGAGCACAATCAAAAAATAATAATAATAATTTATACGTATTTTGGATAATTATAAGCAAAAAAAAAAAAAATGGTGCAATCAAAGGTATGTGCTCCCAATGCTTGCAATGAACACATGGTTTTAAAAGCCGAAGGCAAAACCGGATTTGCCTCTGATTCCCAGTTGGTTTTACTGGTTTTTCTCGATTTTTACCGGTTTTTCTCGGTTTTTACCAGACCGAACTGACATCCAATTCCCAATTGAACTAATCGGACCAGCCAATCTAATCCAGTTTTTAAAAGAGTGAATGAATGGTTGGGTATAAGAAAAAAATATTTGTAAGGTTGAATTTATTCAACCATGTGTTGGCTTTATTCCGTGCCAAATTTGCTTGTAATTTAGCAATTAGATACCCTGTATTTAGGTGGGAATTATGTAAGGGTTGTGTGTGAAAGAGTGTGAAGAAATTCAAGTATGTGTTTGCATTGGAGGAAGTCTCGCCATTGGATCTCGCGACTGACTCGCAACTGGCAAGTTGCCAAAAGGCCAAACGTGTGAAACATGCAGGAAGCTGAAGGGTCACGACAGCTGGAGCACTACAGGATAACAAGTACAGTCTGGCCTAGCAGTTAACTCGCAACTCAAACTCGTGACTTGTTCCAGTCACGAGACTGAGTCACCAGAATGCTTTGTTTGCAAAAAACTGACTTTTCACATTCCTCACATACCCTACTATAAATACCCTTATACCACGAAATGTAAAGAGCTTCTAGAGAGAATTTTGAGAGAAAAACCCTAAAGAAAACCAAGATTGACTCATCCAAAATCTTAGACTCTTGATTCTCCAAATTCCTATACTCTCACCCTCTCCATTGATATACCCTTGAAAGGTTCATTAGCCAAAACCTTATATCACTATACCCATATCAGTGAGGAGGTATTTTGGTGCTTGGGAAGCAGTTTAGAGATGACCAATTCACTTGGTTGATGCAATGGGCTTATTGCGGGATTCAAAAAGCTAAAGAAGACACGGTTAGGCTTAACCTTGTTGGAGCAAGAAGCTTGGAGGGCTTAGGTGCATTAGGTAGATTAGGCTCGGAGGGTCTATTACTATTCATGTATCCCAACTTTATTCTTTAGTGGATCATTTCACCGCTTGGAGGGCGGCAGAGAGGTTTTCGCCGAATTCTTCGGTTTCCTCTTCGTTAACACGTGCCGGTGTTATCTTTGTGTTTGCATCTCTCTAACCCTTACTCTTACCTTTTAATTGCTGTTGTGTTATGATTAATTATGGTGTAGAGTTTTTTATTTTTTTGGGTTTTTGCTTGTACCTTTTATTCCACACATACATTGTTTGGGTATAAGCTTGTGTTGGTTTAATTTGAAATTGGGGGTTTAAACATTCATTAGTGTTTTACACACTAATTGAACTTTCAATATTGGTACATGCATCACAATTTTTTGAGTGATCTAATAGGTGACAATTATGTAAGTGAACCTATCTCTCATGGAAATATTGTATTTCCATTTTGCATTGCCAATGTTTGCAATCATATTATTGGTGGCTAAAAAATACGATTAATTCTTAGGCACTTCTAGAGTACGGAGAATGATATTTTCTCCTCTCATATTCACGGTGAGGTCCACTAATTAAATTCATGGTAGAGTCTACTATGAATGCGAGAGAAGAGAGCACCATTTTTTTTGTACTCTGAGTATACCTAAGAATTTTCCAAAAAATGCATAAGTAGTCTTGGAATAGTGTTTTGGGGTGTGTGCCCAATAGTAAGACCCACATGTGGGGTCCAAATTGTAGAATACCTATTAATTTAATAGATACCACCACGAACACTCTTGTTAAGTGATAATCACGTCAAGGGTGTTTGGTGGTGTCTATTAAACCTTTTAATAGGCTGACAATTTGTACTCTTTTCCTATAACAAGTTAAATCAAAAATTTTCTACCATTTACGTTAAAAAAAAAGAAGAAGTAATATTTATATTACTGAATGTTTGACTTGATTCCAATTTTCAAATGGAATTTTTTTTTTCATTTTTTATGTTTGAGATAGTTCACAATTCTCCTACAAAATTTGAAACCAAACAATTTTCCCCTCTATATTCTCAAAATGAGCAAATAACTCCATCACTGAGCAAATACAACCATTACATTAATCTTAGTTAAACCTAATGAAATCTTTTGACTCTTAAAATACTCTATTCTTTTATGTCTAAAATACTCCCACTAAATATAGAAATACCAAAGATACTAGGAAACTTTTTTTTTAGATAGTTTCAACCTATCGCGTCCACTCTTGATAATTACTCTTTATCATTAGACCAAAATACCAATATGTTTTTTAGTGTAGGTGGGATCTAACCCAGACCTCTTATTTAACGACAAAAGACTTTATTAGTTAGGCTAACTAGAACCCATAAAATTAGGAGGAATCGGAGGGAATGGAATTAGATTTAATATATTTTTTTACTAAAATTCCTAAAATAGCCCTATATATTCAGCCATTTATTTTAAAATAGGGGTTTAATAGTAATATTGTCATGAAATGATTACATTATTTTCCCTCTATATTACTCCCAAATAAGGTTACTTACATTCCATTCATTTGCATTCCTTTCCATCCCTTTATTTTAAAACATCCAAACAAGGGTACTTAATTCCATTCCATTCCATACCTTCCCCTAGTATAAATACATTTCATTCCATTCCATTCATTTCTATTCCTTTATGATCATTACATTCCATTCCATTAATTTGCTACTTCCATTAATTTGCTAATTGAGACTTTATTATGGTCTTTTAAGAAGTTTTAGGAAAATGAAATGTGAATATATCAAATACTCACTTTAAGAATTTAGATTTTAGATTTTAGAATTGATTTGTTGTTTGCATGTGTTATCTATTGCTTTGAATATATTAACTTAAAATTTGCTATACTAATTAGTCGATATCTATATCTATATAAAAGCAACTATCTTTTGCTACTTTCGAAAATTGAATTCTTCACTTACACTTGGTAGAGTTAAGATTGTGAGATTCTTTGTTTTGCTATTTTCTTTTATGGGTTGTGTTATTGTGTATATTGATTTCCAAAGGACGCTAGAAAACTAGAACTGAGAAGACGATAATTGTTTATTGTAGTATAAAAGTCTCATTGTCAATGTCTTTTTCAAGTTTGTTTAATATTGGCATGTGGCTTAAGTAGACTGGACATTTCAAAATGAATCAATGCTAAACCTACTATAAATCTTAAATTTGGATTATAGGGATCAAGTAGGTATCATCTTGTGGAGGGAATTTAGTCATCTTGTGGAGGGGATATAGTCAGTGGCAATTGAATTTGCAGACGAAAAATGATACCACTATTCAATCCGCATTGTTTAGATTTCAAGCTTCTTCCTCAAGTGATTCTCTTGATATTTCAAGAAAGAAATACATACTGACTTTTTTCCTACAATAAATTGAGTTTTGATTTAATGGTGATTGTATAATAATCTATATGTTGTGTGTTCTTTCTTTTCTATGAATTATAAATCGAGAAGTTCAATGTTGATAGGCCAAGAATGTATTGACCCCTTATGATGAATTAACCAATTAATTTAGCCAAGTTAATTAATTAATCCAATTAACATGCAATACGCGTGGTAGCACAAACAAATCACCAACTAAGTTAATATGCAGCGGAAATTAAAGTTGACACGGTGATTTGTTTACTAATGGAGAAAACCTCCAAGGTAAAAACTCCACCGGGTGATTTTAAGGTCACCACTCCCGAGAATTCACTATTATCACAACAAGCGGTTACAAGTAAAGGAATCCCAGTACCTTATACCAACCTACAGTTGAAAAATTACCCCAATACACAATTGGACTTGTTTTGTAATGAAAATCTCTCCTTTTCAATGCACGGCTCCCAGTACGTGACTAACCAATCAATGCACGGATCCAAGTACGTGACTAACCACCAACTTGAGAAGGATGTTGGTTGCAAAGTTCTTCAGTTCATCACACGATGAAGATCACGAAGCTCCTTGGTTACAAAACCCTACGGTGCACAAACACAGCAGCTTCTTGAAGAGGAAGATGAACTAGGGCATATGTCTCCGGTCACAATATGCTTGTGAAAAACTTTTGCATTAAGTTGCATCAGCTGTGATGGCCCTTAAAACAATCCTTATATATGTTTAGGGTTATGAGAAAAAAAAAAAGCCCAAACAATTATACACGGATTGGAATGAAATCAGATCTGAAAAACTGATTTTCATAAATCTCGATAGATAGGGTATCTGCTGAGAGCTATCAACATCAGGCTTAAATAGCCTTCTAAACCTCGATAGATACTATCTGTCGAGCTTTAAAATCCAGCACTTCTTCACTTGATTCTTGGACAGATTTGCATGGCTTTAACACTTGGACTTGAACACTTGTTCCTTGAAGTATTAAACACATCCTAGATCTACCCAATTACAAGTAGAGTGCATTTTGTCAAAGGATTATCCAATCTAAGTTGACATATATTCCTAACAAGATTCACATACGTCCTAATAATCTCTCCCTTTGGCAATCCGTGACAAAACCATAACAAACAAATGAACATATGAGAGAAGTCATAACTCAGTCAACTCATACTCACTTGTTGAATACAATAAAATCTATCCTAACACAAACTCTTGAAAAACTTTACAAGGAGAGAGTTCATGGCAAGAAAGACTTTGACAACCTGTATTTCTGAAATACTTTAAACAAAACTCATTACGGCATCTTAGTGTGAAACAGAAATAAAAGATTGCATACAATTAAAAAGAAACATGTGCATAAAGAGAGAAAAGAAACAACACATGAAGAGATAAGTGAAAGAAAGTAATAACAACCTCAATATATATATCAAAATAAGTACAAGGTTTGCTATCACAATGTAAGAACAATGTATCTGAAAAGTAAAGAAAAGAAATGATACAATAAGTCCTCACTACATCCCTCAAAAAGAAAACACTCCCCCTAACAAAAATATCTCTTATACTAACTCTCCCCCTAAATACATGACTACTCTCATACCTAAAACTACTCCGTCTTTTTGTCACGAATGACAAAGGGTAAGTCACTGAGAAGTAGTCATCTCATCAATGCTGAAAGAGCTAGAAGCCTCATCTCCGTCAGAAGCACCACCAGAGTCACCATCAACGTCCTTATCCTCAGAAGCCTCTGGAGAAGGAGAGAGATACTTTACGAAGCCACCAACGCGAGCCTGTTGTCGTGCAATACAACCGACACGGGTGTTCACCTGATACATCTCAGTAGCGAGTGTATCAAGGCGAGCATATATGTGCTTAAGCTGCGCCATGACCGCCTCGAGCGTCACACCACCTGCGGAGGAAGAAGAAGGAGTGGATGAGGATGGAGTAGAAAAGGCTAGAGGAGTCACTGTCTCGGTCCGTGGCCGCTTCGGTTGAAGCTGGGCCTCACTCTGTCTAACGGTAGCAGCGTCTATGGCACACATCACTAAAAAGTGTGTAGACATAGGATAGGAGACAAAAAAGTGGCGAACAATCCTTGTGATAGCAGAAGGAAAGATAAGCTTATCACGGGTCTTTACATCCATATAGATGTCCTTATAGAAGGAATTCACTTTGAAGCCGCATACTTATAGACATTCGTATCCTTATAGACATCCATAAGGGAGAGTATGAAATAAGAGGGGAAATCAATAGTGAGTCCTTCAAGAAGGGATAACAAAAAACGAGCACGAGGCTCAGTAATAGAATTATAGTGAGACAAGGGATATAAGGCAAATGTCATCACCATATTCAGGAATCTCGGACCTTTAGCAAAGGCCGAGCAAGGGGTGTTTTGAAGTCCACCCCAAGAAGATGGTGTCCTACAAAATCGGGACATGAGTTCATCTTTAGACACAGTCTTAAGATGATCACAGTCAAGGTAGTCAGGATGCACTACCCTCGGTACATGTAGCACCTCGGATATAAGACCTGGAGTGACTACGATGCGCGTACCTCGAACGCGAGTGATAAAATGAGGTATAAAATAGTGAATCCGGGCATATTGGAGTAAAACTCTTGTATGATCATGAAGGGACAAGTGACCAGGATGTCACACAGTGACTTCCAACCCCAACTGTAGATGATAGTGGGAAGGTCAGTATCGGAAAAGTTTGATAGAACGACGTGGCATTCCAAGTGAATGTCGCGTCGAGAAAAGTTCTCCAAGAAGTCTATACGGGCCTTCTCATCACGGAACCGAATGTGAGAGGGAGTAGGATTAGAAGAGGATGCCCTAGAACAAAGAGGGTTTCGGGACGGAATAGACTTACTCTTTTTGGGTGCCATAGAGCAAACTAACCGAAGAGAGAGAGAGAGACAGAGACAGAGACAGAAAAGTACCAACACAGATCAATATCAGAATATAGAGAATTGAAGTTATGTATGCATGAAAAATGCATGAACATGTGACATGCAATAGTAAAAACACCATGGGCTCAGCCCAATCCAATCCTATTAACACACATCTATAATGCATGAAACATTGTTAAAATGCAAATATGATGCAATGCATGAACTTTTAAGATCATTTAAACAACACCCCATCCCAAAAATTTTGCAAAAACCTCAATAATTTTGAAAAACCCCAAAAATTTTCAAAAACTCCAAAAGTTAGGTCAGAAAAGATGAAATGCATGATAAAATGAGAGAAATAGAATCATACCAGAGGAAGAAATCAACCTTGAGGCTGAAGATTGAGTGGGGAAGAGGTTTAGAGTGAGAGAGAGGTGTTTAGGGAGGTGAAGAGTTAAAAAGAATCGAGAGAGAACGAGAAAAATGAAGCAGAAATCGCATTGAAACTATATATAGAAAACACAATTCTCAATGGATCGAGAGGTATCGAGAGGTGTCGAGATTTAAAGTTCAAAAAATACAGCTATCGAGAAGCTATCGAGAGGTGTCCACAGCAAAGTGACCTCAATGGATCGAGAGGCTATCCAGCAGCTATCGAGGAGACAATAACTTTCTTGATGGATCGAGAAGCTGTCGAGACTAATTCTCAAGAACCTCGATGGATCGAAAATGCGATAGCAGCTGTCGAGAAAGGAATCTCAAAAGGCTCGATAGATAGCCTAGTTGTCGAGAGGTGTCCATCAGCTGTCGAGATTGCTTAAAAACAGTTTTTCAAGAAGAGAAAAACACAGATTTGAATGCAATCAAGCATGCAACATAACCAAAGATCCAAACAACATTTTATGCTCTCAACACAAAAAAAATGTTCAGCATATAGATCCAAAACACACACACACACTAAACAAGTCTAACCAACTTTATATTTCAAAAACAAGTCAAGACAGTTTGGTGAGCATACTTTAACATATGTGTTCCTTGTGATGGCCAAATCACATTATACCTGCACATGTATCAAAAATAGCAAAAAATATTGCATGTTGTGTGTGAGAAATATCGCAAGATTGCATAAGTGTCTACATGCTATGACAATTTGAGATATGAGAAAATCACTTTAGCTCACACACAATCATAACTGTTTGATGGGGACTATCACCTTCGAGGTACATCCTATAGCTCCCACATCTCCTAGACGACATACTTGCAATCATATATAAAGCATTTTGATTCTTTTTGCTTTTATTTTTCTTTGCATATTTTTCTTTTAAGCATACCATGCATGGGCATATAAGAGAGAGAAGAAATATCCAATGATGTTAAGCTTTTGACATTGCACTTTTGCTATGCCGAAGCATACAGATGTTATTGACATTGCACTTTTGCTATGCCGAAGCATACAAATGTCATTTCATAATTGGCGGGCAACAGTGGTGAGATGGTTATCTATGCTTTTCTCTTAGGATTTTCTAGTCTTTCTCGTCAAAAAGAGTGATACGAGTGTTAAGTACAAGAGATTACTTAAACTTACTCATCACAAACACGAGCCACAAAGCTTACTTGCTTAGTTGTGCATAGAGATGCTCATCTAAACTACAAAAGATACAAAGTTTAGAAAACTTTGTTTCAATACTGCTTCTTCTGTTTAGGCTTTTGAGTATTTCCCTTCTTAGCCCTAAGGTTTTTAGTCTCTTTCTTATCTAACTTAGGGGGTGCTCCTAAGATAGATTTACCCTTGTCTATGTTCTCACTAGCTAAAGCAGTTTTGACATCATTGTTCGCAGATTCAACATTATTAGTAGGAGAAACTAAAACAATATTACTAGTAGAAGCAATACTAGGAGAAGAGAAATCATACCCTAAACCGGTTCGATCGGAAGCAGATTTCTGAAAGCTGAGCATCTCATCAAGCTTTGCACTTGAAGTCCTCTTCAGCTGAGCTCTGACTTGAAACAGCTCTGCTTCAAGCTTCTTGGTCTTCTCAACCAAGAAATTGTTCTCAAATCTTAGTGCTCCAATGGACTGATTAGCTTCATCAAACTTCGTGGAGATTTCTTCTCATTCAAGCTCCACATCACTGAGCTTCTTAGTGGCCAACCTATACAACTTCTCATGCTTTTCCGAGACCTTGTATAATTTTACATAGGCTGTATAGATGTCATCTTACTCATCCATCTTTTCAAACTTAGACTCCACCAAGTCCTCTTCTTTATCCACATCTTCAACAATCCCCTCAGTAGGATTTATAGTGGCAGAGAAGGCATTTAGGATTCCATCATCCTCATTATCGAAATCATCCTCAGGCTCGGTGTCGCTTAAAGTAGCAGCAAGTGCCTTACGTAGGGCACTCTTGTTTCATGTGACCAAAGCCTTAACACCCAAAGCACTTTGGTCCTGAGGGAACAGTATACTGACCGCCATCCCTAGCATCCTTCTTTCCTTTGTCTTGGTTCTTAAATAGAGATGAACTGGACTGCTTGCGGTCTTTGTCAAATCCTGTGGCATTGGCATTCTTCATAAACTTTTTGAACTGCCTTGTAATGTAGGATTTCATTTTAGAATCTTCATCATCTAAAGACTCATCTGTGTCATTGCTCTTGGCCTTCAATTTCATGCTCTTGCCCTTACTAGATTTCCTAATCCTTGTCAGCCATAACTCATAGGTCTGCAGATGGCCAACTAGCTCTGTCAAAGGAATTTTGTACATGAAATCTCCCTAGTAGATATCTGAGCACCTTTATAACAATCTTGGGTTCGGGAATGGTTTCTCCAAGATTAAAGGCTGAGTTCACTATGTCCTTGAGTTTGGCATAGAACTTATCAAATGACTCATCCTCCTCCATCTTGATCTCTTCAAAGCTTGTAGTAAGCCTCGGAAGCTTCGAATCCTTAACAGCCTTGGTTCCTTCATAGGTTGTCTAGAGGATGGTCCATGCTTCCTTCGCAGTTTCAGTAGAGGATATCTTCTTGAACTCCTCATTCATGACCGCACTGAATAAAGCATTCAATGCCCTACTATTGAAGTTAGCTGCCTTGATCTTAGCATCATCCTAATCGCCGGCGCTTCCTTTGGCTTGGTCTAGCCTATCTTCACAGCTTGCCATACTTTTTCATCTAATGGCTGCAAGAATGCTCTCATACGTACTTTCCAGTATGCATAGTTAGTGCCATCAAATAAGGGAGGTATAATAAACGATTGTCCTTTATCCATGACAATAGGGGTCAATGAATCACACAGCAAAGATTAACCTTAATCAGAGTGTGCTTGCTCTAATAACACTTGATAGGCCAAGAATGTACTGACCCCTTATGATGAATTAACCAATTAATTTAGCGAAGTTAATTAATTAATCCAATTAACATGCAATACGAGTGGTAGCACAAAAAAATCACCAACTAAGTTAATATGTAACAGAAAATAAAGTTGACACGGTGGTTTGTTTATGAATGGAGAAAACCTCCAAGGCAAAAACCCCACCGGGTGATTTTAAGGTCACCACTCCCGTGAATCTCCTATTATCACAACAAGCGGTTAAAAGTAAAGGAATCCCAGTACCTTATACCAACGTACAGTTGAACCCTTACCCCAATACACAATTGGACTTGTTCTGTAGTGACAATCTCTCATTTTCAATGCACAGCTCCCAGTATGTGATTAACCAATCGATGCACGGATCCAAGTACGTGACTAACCACCAACTTAAGAAGGATGTTGGCTGCAAAGTTCTTCAGTTCATCACACGATGAAGATCACGAAGCTCCTTGGTTACAAAACCCTACGGTGTAAAAACACAGCAGCTTCTTCAAGGGGAAGATGAACTAGGACATATGTCTCCGGTCACAATATGCTTATGAAAAACTTTTGCATTAAGTTGCATTAGCTGTGACGGCCCTTAAAACAATCCTTATATATGTTTAGGGTTATGAAAAAAAAAAAAAAAAAAAAAAAAAAAACCAAACAATTGTACACGGATTGGAATGAAATCAAATTTGAAAAAACTGATTTTCATAAATCTCGATGGATAGGGTATCTGTTGAGAGTTGTCAAGCATTGGGCTTAAACAGCCTTTTAAACCTCGATAGATACTATTTGTCAAGCTAGCTGCTGAGCTTTAAAATCCAGCACATCTTCACTTGATTCTTGGACAGATTTGCATGCTTTAATACTTGGACTTGAACTCTTGTTCCTTGAAGTATTAAACACATCCTAAATCTACCCAATTACAAGTAGAATGCGTTTTGTCAAAGGATTATCCAATCTAAATTGACATATGTTCCTAACAAGATTCACATATGTCCTAACAAATGTTTGGCTCATTAATTTTTTTTTTAATTAATTCAACTTTATATCATCATTTTGTTAGAAATGTTTGGTAATTCGTTTTTTTCTTTAAAGATTTATTTGGTTCAACAATGAATGTTGGTGTCTTTAAAAAATAAAATACCTTAAATTGTAGGTTAAGTTAAATTCTACTCCGCTTCGAATTTTTTAGAAACAAATAATTCTTTAGACTAATTTGCTTTAATTTATTTTTCTCACACTAGTATCCAAGATAAATTTTCTTCTCTTTAGTATTGGTTTTCTTTTGACCACTTTCCTTAAAGAAAAGAGACTAATATTTTTTTGACATGTATTGTGATGCTCCAATTTAATTAATTTTGTGGTGTGTGGGTGTATGATCCACATTGGGCATATACTGGGTTGAACTGTGCTTCATTAACAACTATAAGGAGTCTCAATTGTGACTAGTCCTTTTGAGTCATAGCATAGATGTAGCTAGTGCTTTCCATTGGGTCGCTACATATGGTATTGTTTGTTTGTTTAGACCCCTTAAAGCAGATTGTTTAACCTAATATATTAACCAAGTGATTACTTGGATTAATTATTCAGATCTAGGTTAAACACAAATAAATCTTATCATGCAAAGCAACGGAAAAGTAAATAACACCACGATATGATAACCTAAGAAAACCAATGAAACTAATCGTTTCAAGGTAAAAACCTAGAGGGGATTTGACCTAGCTGTCCTCAAGGTAAAGTAAATCCACTATAAGAGAATTGAAATTTTTACAATCAAATTTAACCCTAAATCTATTGCTACCTCATGTAGTAACTTACTGACACGACCATGTGCAAGCTCCGAATCCACAGACTCATTCTCTTCTTGGATTTACAGAACATAAACTTCCACATTTGTGACTTTGAGATCTCACTCAAAGGTTTCAGCAACATAAACTCTCATGTTTGTGACTCCAAGACCACCCTTGAAGGTTTAAATCATCAGCAGTTGTTGATCTTGTTGTAGCAACTTCAGATCTACCGAATCTAATGATATGAGAATGATTTTTGGTAGTGACTTTGAAAGAGGAAGGCACAATACTTTTTAGATCCCACAAGAGCACCTCCAAAGTTTCTCAAAAGCTCTAAAAACGTAGTTAGGGTTTTCCTTTATGTACTAGAAGTTTTTCACTTGAAACCTAAAACGTTTAAGCAGAGTTTGGGCTGAAATAAAATTTTGCAGAAATTTCATGTCTACGATCTTCGATTGGTCAGATCTAATTTTCAATCAGTCGGATTTCACTGAAATTGAACTCTTCTTTCTGCAGCTTGTATTTTCTTATGTTCTGACTTGTAACACCTTGAGCATTGTCTAATAAACTCTATAGACTCTAAGATCTATACCTAGACAAGTTTGTGCTCACAGTTTGCCAATTTTTCTAAACTTTTAGAACCTAACAATCTCCCCCTTTGGCAATCCGTGACAAAACTTACATACAATATTAAATGCTCAAATACAAGAATAACCCAATTATAATAAAATGCCCAATTACATCACAAATCCCAATCTAAGACTTCAAACATAAAAGTTGCTAGAAGAGGCAGAAGATCTTGATTAGAATGTATCTGTCTTTCCTGAAACACTCAAAAAAGCACATCATCGCCTGTGTGGAAATAAAGACAGATATACAATAAATAACTAATATCCAATAACAACAAATAAGTAACATGCAAACTAACTCTCCCCCTAAGTTAGATATATCAAAACTTTTATTTTCTCCTCCTAAATAAAAACAATTAAAAAACTTTTCAAATTTCATCTATTTCTCCCCCTTTTTGTCACGTATTGACAAAGAAAACCCAAATAGAAGGTAGATAGTAAACATACACAACAAAAGAGAAGAGGAAATAGAGAATCAAGGAAACATAAAAGAATTCCGCTCTATAGAAATTAGAGGCAACTCCCCCTATGAACAACATAGATTTTAAAAACAACTTTCTCCCCCTATAAAAATAGGAAAAAAAATTTAGGGAAAATTTAGGAGTTGGAGAAAACTAAAAAGACATAAACCTAACTTAAAAAAAATAAGCTGAGGATACACATGAAGAAAAATATTCTCTCTTTCAATATATGCAAACTTGACACTATGTGACCTATAAGAGATCTCAATAGTAGAGAAAATATTTGCAAATTTTTTATCCACCATATCTCTTTAAAAGAATTTCTAATTTTCAATATTTCACTTATCAAGAAAAATAGCATATACTAAAATGTACAGAACTCAAAAATTAATCAATCAAATTTTTAAATCAAGTTGAGTACCCAATTTAGCAGTGTATGCATGTTATGTGTGAAAACAATGAGAGATATGACTGCAAAAATGCAAGATGTATAAAGAATACAATGCAATGCATGTCCTAATCTATATGTGCAATGCATGAAAAGACTAATCGGTTAAAAACTTAAAAACTAAACATCCCCTAAGTGTGTACAAATGGTAACTTATTTCACAAAAAAATAATTCAATGAATCAAAAATTGCACTTTTCTAGTAAAAAAAAAAAAGTATGCTCACTACAAGTTATATAAATTCATCACTTACACTAAGTCACTACAACTTATATAAATTGAGTTCATCATTCTCCACAACTAACATTCACAATATCAATTTATTCGATTGCTTTGATATATATTAAGAGATAAAGTATCAAACCAAAATATTTACAAACAGTAAATTGTTCTCCTCAACTACCATGAATTGCAATACACAATGAATTAATAATTATATTTTCCAGTAGCATAAAAAAAAGGTATACTGCCCATTGTTGTCCTTAAAAGATGGATATAGCTAAACAAAATATCAAACCAAAAGGTTAGTTTTCTTCTTGCTACCACTAGGCCTTGGCCTTTCAGTTGTCCTTCTTGCTTCCACTAGCATTGTCTTTCGCTGTATGACTTTGACTTGATTATTGAGTACCCATACTTGATTGCAGAGTACCCTAGATAACATACAACCATACTCATCAATGCATTATTTAAAGAATCACTAGTGTTATATCAACAGTCTTTATGCACATCAAGTTCATGTTCATCAATACTTGAGATGTCACACAACTCCCATCAGTACAATTATGTCCCATTCTAACTTGCAACATAAACAAATTCCCTTAACTCATCACCATCCCCATGGTCTGAGTCTCATACACTATTCCAAACTCCCTCAAGTTGCTTGCCCCCAATATCTTTATTGATTGCATCATCCTTCATACCAAAATCTTCATTTATATCATCTTTAGATTTAGAAAAATCACTCAAACTATAATATTCATCATCCTCCACATAAATTAGAACATTAAAAAATTGAAATTGGCCTTTAGCCTTAGTAGAATCATATTGGGATTGAGGGGGGTGGTACATTTGGTATAGAAGGCGAATTTTCAAGGAGTGACAATGGACATTCATCCATGGACGCAACAAAAAATTAACAAGAAGATAAATAAAAAGATCTGGAAAAAAAGAGAGAGAGAACAATATGGAGAATAAGTGGAAAAATAAAATAAAATAAAACTAAACTCCTCATCCATAAGCTAAATTGTTCTCTCAAAGCTAGATATTTTGACTAGTCTACTTATTTAAATAAAACAAAGTGCATAATAGAATTCAATGCAAATGGCCAAATAATTAGCAACTAGATTGCTAACACATCAAACAATATACACACCAAGTGCTAAACTATGTATGGCAAGCTCGCTCAGTCATCTTGCACACTAAATTGTGTTGTCCTTTTCTCTTATTACATTGGTTGAAAAGAAATGGAAAGAACAAATTGAGTTTGCAATTCAAGGCATTGAAAATAATGCATCAAAATATACTTCAATTATTGTCAAGAAATTGCAAACCTATCTAAAATCCAACCAAACAACCAAACATCATTAGAGCATTAGCTATATCCTTCTCAAGCATTTCATCAAACAAATATATAGCATTACTCAAAAGCAGTGCAATAACATAAATTGTAACTTCAAAATGTAATCTTCTACTAGATAACAGACAAAATGTAACTTTAAAAAGTAATCTTCCACTAGATAACAAAATCAACTGTAATAACATAACAACATGATATTATACTAGAGAACAGAATCACCTCTGTTGATATGTATTATGTAATTTCAATAAAGAATTTATTAACTTATCACTAAAGGTTATCATGTATTTTTTCACTAATAGAGATGCATTTGAAATATGCTAAATACACCTTACTACAATATTTAGACCATTTAATCAAAATATTATGATTTAATCACTTTTATTATTAAACTAATAACTTAGTCCAATATAAGTGTTTAGCCAATTTTCATATAGCAAACAAGATTAAGAGCAATCTAAAGCATGTAGAGAGCAATATGAAAACATGGAAAATAAAACAAACCACATGAAACATCAAGACCAGTTTTTGAAGAAGAAAACTTGAACACCCGGGCGAGAAAACCTCTCTGCCAACCACTTGTTGGAAAACTCCACTAATATGAATAGTTGTAGTACATGGATGACTATGAACCCTCCAAGCCTATATCTTCTTGTGTACTTGAACCGTCTAAGCTTCAGCTAGCAAAAATCTACGCCGAGTCTTTTCTTCATCTAGATTACTAGTGTCACCACCATTGAGCTGCCAATGGAAAGCCACCAAAGGATTTGGATTTGATTTGGCTTCACTAAGTTTCCAGCCCTTCAACAAACTCACAACACTGAAGGTTTGGTGATAGAGGTGAATTTTACAAATTTCTCTCAAGGATATGTGATTTGTGAGAGAAAAGGAGAAGAGAGGATAAGAATTTTTTTCTCTAGACTAAGGCACTCTCTCTCATACAAAAGGGTTGGGATGAACAAATTCTCTCTCTTGATCTTATAGCTCAGCTCACATACTTACTTCCTGTTCACGCATGCAAAGGGTGTGTGTTTTGGCTCATGTGGTGTGGGCTGAAAAGAAGATCACAATAAAAACAGAGCTGACTACTAGCAGGTATTTCACGACCTTGTAACAGGCTAATTGGTCGCGAGATGGTTGCCTAACAGTCTCTGGATCTTCTACCACGTGTCACTCACGAGCTGTCTAGTCGCCTACAGGTTGCCTCTAGGTTGCAAGATCTTTGGATGATGCAGCTTTCCAATGTTGAGGGAGAGACTCAAGTATATCTACCCCAAATTACATTAAAGTCCCAGAAAGATACATTAAAAGAGATAATAATTACAAATAAATTTGGCACGGAATAAAGCCAACAAAAATATGGATTTTACAGCATGAATCAGCCAGCATCCTAAGGTTATCATGTTTCCATTAGTTTTTTAATACCAACTAAAAGAGGTATTGATTTGCCAAGTGTATAAAGTTTATAGAGTAAATTGGCCCAAATAATAGTCCAAGGTGTCTGGGCCAATACCTCAAAATTCATGGGGGTTTGCGGCCATTTTTTTCATATATATATATATATATATAATTATGACTCTAAACATCTTTAGAGCTTTCTTTTTAGCCCATTATGTGATGATATATAAGACTATCTATGTATATTATTTAAATTAGAATGTAACATTGTGCATATGAACGAGTACAATTAAAAATAATCACAATTATATGGTTCAAATTATAAATTTTTTTCTTTTTGAGAAGATGTTGAAATTATATATGATATTAGTTTACACCTTTTTTAAACTATAGATCCTTTAAAATATACAATAGTTTCTCATTATTTATTTATATATATGTATATGTATATGATTTAGAATTTAATTAGATTTAGACTCTTTGATTTTTGCACCCAATAATTCACTTACCACAAAAATTTAAAAAAAAAAAAAAAATTTAAATGGACGCATGGTGCAAAATTGGACTCCAATTTATAATCTAATTAAATTTGGGCTTTTAGATTTTTACATCAATAATTTACTTGGCACAAAAATTAAAAATTAGATAGGACAGTTGGTGCACAATTGGACTCTAATTGAAATTCAATTTAGATTCTAATTTGATTTTATCTAAGTTTTGACTTTTAATATATATATATCAAACACAAGTTATTAAAAAAAATGATGTAGATTGCAAAACAATAACTTGTTTTTTTTTTTTTTTGAAGGGACAAAACAATAACTTTAAACATGTTTGAAGTTAAACATTTTTCTATTTATATTGTGGGAGACCCACCAAAATATGCCTCGAAAAGTCTAAAAACTTTTTTATTTTTTTTAAGTTTGCCAAACTCGTGGCAAGAGTTTAGGTATATGAATTAGATCAACCCTAAACGTTTGCAAGTCTTGGGACCACATACCATGGCCTGCACGTATACACCTTGATCTTTATCTTATAATTACAAGCCAAAATGGTGATTCATTGCTTTCTATTTCGTAAGACAAGGTAATAATTTATCTTACTTTTAAGAAAAATAAAAATAAATTACTTTCTAAAAAAAAAAAGAAAGATAAGTTGACAAATAACCAAAAGCTTCGTACCTCAACCATTACATTTTGATATTTTAAGGGAAATATCTAGAATATAAATTCCTTCTCTAACGTTGTATCTAAGACCTCCAAAAACTTAGAGATGTAGTTTGCACTTTAACCTATATATTTTTCTAGTATTAACAAAAAAAAAAAAAAAAAATTCACAAACTAAATTTTACATAATTCAAGCAGACAATTTTTTTATTTCATTAAGTGATGTCCAATTATCCTTTAAGTTATATCAATTGCAATTAATATTCTTTAAACATTTTGAATCAGCATTTCTTGTTTTTGTTTTTGTTTTAATTTTTATAAATACATTAAAGATTACTCATTAGAGTATAACAATAATTTTATAAAAAAATAAATATATATACAAATAAAAAGTATCCGGTAGATTAAATAATAAATATCACTTTGTATGTCCTTTATAATATAATATAATATAATAACAACAAAACTGAATGAAAAATTTTCTTTTGTTTATGAATGACATATGTCTCGATATTGATTGGTAGCTCATGCTACATTAAACGGTAACTCTTCAATATCCTAGGTTTTTTTTTTTTTTTTTTTTTTTTTTTTCACATTTTTTTGTGATAGGATCATGAATGTCACTATAGACCCAGTATTTTGTGGTGAAATAAAATAGTACTTACATCAAATCTAATGATAAAATCTAATGAAAACCCATGTTATTTGTTTTTAATTTTCTTTTTCATTTATATTTAGAAACTAAACCAAAAAAAAAAACTTATTCAAGACAAATAGTTGAGGTGATGTCGGGTACCACACTGGAGCTTCGAGTTTCCACGAGTTTCATTGTTGCCAATCAATTTCTAATATCAAAAAAGTGATACTCAAGCAAGAATTAAAGTCGCTTGTAAGAAACAAAGTTTGGTAAAATAAAAAACTTCAGTCACACCGTTTTAGACAGAGAGAGCTAACAATTAATAATAATATTTTCTATACACGTGAGACATATTTTACAAAGAAATTTAAGATTCTAAATTGTTTAAAACTTGGGACAATCTCGCATAATAAAAATAAATAAAAAAAAACTTGGGACAATCTGTCATGATCCCTGTAATGGGGTGATTGTGTAGAATACATGGTCTCGTATATATAACTTTTGAGATTTTGTGGAGTGATTGGTACTAGGGCCGGCTCAACGAATTTGGGAGCCCTAGGCGAAAGCTTTAAATGGGGCATTTTATTATATTTAATTATAAATTCATATATTTTTTTCAATTAAAATTTATTTTTCTTGCTTTTTGAGAGGCAAAATTACTAATTAAATTTTTGCATTCAAGTTCCGCTAACATTTCTTTTTCAATTGATAATATAACTAATCCACTTAATTTTTCTTGTGACATAGTTGATCTTAAAATAGGATTTTATTAATATTCTAAAAGCAATTAAAAAATATTAATGAATAAATGAAACACAATCTATAATAAAAAAAAAAATTACAATTTAACTAGAATAATATAAATTTAATGTATAAAACAATAGAACCTGTTTTATCAAAAGCACAATTGCAGCTTTACTTAATATGATAACTTTACACTTTAAACCTGCACAAAAAAATTAAAATTAATATTAGTACAAAGTAAATTATTCTAAATTTATAATTTTGTTATTAATACTCTTTTTTTTTTTTGGTAGCAGTAAACCTTTTTTTTTTAGCATAATGTGTAGGACTCAACTTGATTGGATCCACTAACACTAAGACCAACCCACTAGCAAAATGTGTAGGACTCAACTTGATCCACAAAGACTAAGACCAGCCCACTATCCCTCTAAATTTGATTTCTTTAAAAAGAGAGAGAGAGAGAGAGAGAGAACGTGTAGGACTAGATCACTGGATCAATACCTTAACTCCCATACCACTCATCTGATTTCTTAAAAAAAAAACAAAATGTGTAAGACTAAACTAAGTGGACTTTAACTCTTTTCTCTTTATGGGTCTATTGACCATTCAGACCATTCAAAAGGCTTCTAGAGTTCTAAAGAAATCTAAAGGAATCTAAAGAGTACAACAACCAAACTAAGAGGCTATTTGGATGCTTTTTTTTCATCACTCAATTTTCATCACTTATCACTCATCACTCATTACACCCATCACTTAAAATACCCTATCCGTTTGGCACCATTACTCACTTGTCATCGCTCAATATTTTTCACACTGTTTGTGGGTCCCACATCTGTCACTCGGTTCAGTTTTTTTTTTTAGTATCACCGAAACCAGTGAAAAAAAAAAAAAAAAAAAAAAAAAAAAAAAAAAAAAAAGGAAGAAGAAGAAGAACTGAACCCAGAAACCCGGTGAAGAACAAAAGAAACCCAGCCAAAAAAAGAACCCAATGAAAGAACAAAAAAAAAAAAAAGAAAAAAAAGAAGAAGAAGAAAGAAAGAATTGAACCCAGCCAAAAAAAGAACCCAGTGAAAACTGAAAGAACCCAGTGAAAACAAAAGAAACCCAGCCAAAAAAAGAACCCAGTGAAAGAACAAAAAAAAAAAAAAAAAAAAAAAAAACCCAACCAACGGAAACCAGTGAAAGAAGAAGAAAAAATGAAAAAAGAAAGAAAGAAAGAAAGAACCCAGCGGAGTCCAGTGAAAGAAGAAAGAAAAGTGGAGAAGAAAGAGAAAAAAAAATGGTCAAAAGTTACGGCTGATGTGACAGTGGGTCCCTCTATATGTGTTTAATTACAAAAATATCATTGAGTTATGAGTTATGGAAACTGAAAACAGCCAAAAGTTGTTTTCAGTTTCCACAACTCATAACTCAAAAAGTAGAGAATTGAGAGATGAAAACAGAGTTATGAAAACAAAGAAATTGTGCAGCCAAACAAGTATTTTGCTATGAGTCCCACCATTTTTGAGAATTGAGTTATGGAAACAGAGAATTGAGTTATGAAAACAGGTGAACCAAACAGCATCTAAAGTTTAGCTTCAGCCAAAAAGAAAAGAAAAGAAAAAACCCAAACTCTGCTAACGCCTCTTCAAAAGAAAAAAAAAACCCAGACCCGTGAGCAAACTCCTCTTCAAAAGAAAAGAAAAGAAAAAAACCCAGACACCCACGAAAAAAAAAACTGAGAAACCCTCTTCAAAAAAAAAAAAAAAAACCCAGACACCCATGAAAAAAAAACCGAGACACCCAACAGCAAACATGAAGAAGACGAAAGAGACAAAGGAAGAGAAAACAAAAAACGAACCTTCAGTGAACACACAAGTCTATTGCCAACACAGTTGATGAGTAAGCCAACTAATGAGTGTTTTTTTTAGAATCAAGATAGAGAAAGTCAGAGAATGAGTTTTTTTTTTTTTTCTTCTTTCTTTTTTCTTTCTTTTCTTATTTGCCTCTTCTTTCTGCTTTTGTAATATTTTCTTCTGCAAGCTAAACATTTTTGCCGTTTGTAATCTTTTCTTCTGCAAGCTAAAGATTTGGTGATGGTCTGATCTGATGGGATTAGCTTTCATGTCACATTGTCAGTTCGGCTTTTTTCTCTATGATAAACGGGCCTCTATGAGAAACGGGCCTTCATGGCCTGATGAGATTTGGTGATGGCCGTTTGAAATCTTTTTTTTTTTTTTTTTTGGTGAGAAACGGGCCTCTGTGAGAAACAGGCCTTCATGGTGATGGCCGTTTGTAATTTTTTTTTTTTCTTAGATGGAAAAATAATATTATGTAATATATTATTACTATTTGGGGGCCCTCTTGGCCTAAATGGCCTATAGCTTCAGCCAGCCCTGATTGGTACCCTTGGGCATCTAAGGCGTACACGCGATGAAAGGAATAAAGGATAATGGCTTAGAAGCATAAATCTAGGTTGTCTTTAGTTTAGACAATATTTTGTCCCACCACAGAGTTACTACATATTTTTGTTTAGAATATAACTAAGTCAAGAATTCCACAAGTAATAATAATATTGAAGAATTCTTATCAATTTCTTTGTAATTGTATATATACAATTGAAAACTTTGTTATCAATAAATTATTACAATGCATGTGTGTGGAGATTAACGGATTGTCAATCCAAAATTATCAGAACTAACAAAGCCACATTCCATTTAATTTTTTAAACACGTCTTTTTTCCTAATTAATCAAGCAAATAATATTATATCAAGTTCGTATCTCAAGTTTCAGTTTTCTCTTTCGAACTCTCCGGGTCTGATTTGGAGCCGGTGCGCTCGCTAGCCTATGAAGTGTGAAGGGCTCATTGATGAGACGTTGCCAATGAAACACACATGGACACCGTTCCTAGCCTTTGCAAATGAGGAAGAACCAGTGGTTTACAAGCCACCATGCCTACATCGGCAGTGCTGGAAATGATGTGGGACTATATGTATATGACACCGAAATTGTGATGATCTAGGAGGAATGGGTTTTTCACGATTAGTTTGAACAGACTCGGAGAGAGAATCTAGATTTGTGTTAAGTTTAAAAGTCAATGAAAGTTGTTTTTGTTGGGTTTGTTTTTTTGTTTTTTTCTTTTCTTTTCTTTAGAGTGAATGTTAGGTTTGTAATTGTTAGCTACTTGCGTCAATTTTAGTAAAGCTAAAAAAACAAAACAAAAAAACACAAAATTAAATTAAATTAAATTAAATAAATAAACAAAGGATAGTTGGGAGTTGGCAATGAAGATTTGGATCTTTTTTTAATTTTTATTATTATTATTTTTGTATATATATTATAATGATTATGATTGTCTATATTAAGAAAGGCAAAAGAGTATTCTATTTATTGCATCGTGCTCTATTCTTCTCCTATATATATCCCAACTGAACTTGCTAGTTCTTGTCAATCACCTCTTCTCTCCTTGTTCATTGGTATTATTGTGGAAGTTGATATGGATTTCTTCCCAAACCTGCTTCACCTTGTAGTCCTTTGTGTTTCATTATCTCTCATCTTCCTCATATGTAAACAAAATTCCACTCGTGCCAAGTTCCCACCCGGTAGAAAAGGATGGCCTACCATTAGGGAAACATTAAAATTTGCCATGGCCGGACGAAAGGGAACCCCAGAGATCTTCATTAACGATAGAATGACAAAATATTCGCAGGATCTCTTCAAAACCTCAATGTTTGGGGAGCAAATGGCTGTGTTTTGTGGTGCTACAGGAAACAAGTTTTTGTTCTCAAATGAGAAAAAATATGTCACCTCTTGGTGGCCACGTTCCGTACAAGAAGTTGTATTTTCTCCTAAAATTCTTGAAAACTTTTCCTATAAGGATTCTGTTAAAATGCGAAGGGTCATAGTTGAATTTCTTAAGCCAGAAGCTCTTCAACGTTTCATACCTATCATGGACTCCATGGCAAAGGAACACTTGGAGAAAGATTGGTCACCTTGCAAAGAAGTCAAGGTTTTGCCACTGTCCATGAAGTACACCTTTACACTGGCCTGTAGGTTGTTTATGAATATCAGAGATCCCAACAATGTGTCAAGGTTTTCTGATCTCTTTTCCCTGATTACAGATGGGTTAATGTCTGTGCCAATAAATATTCCAGGCACATCCTTCAGCCGTGCCTTAAATTGTGGCAAAGTTATTCACCAGGAGCTTTTAGCAATCATCAAAGAGAGGAGGAAGGAGCTATCAGAGAATGAAGGGTCAGTTGCTAGTGACTTAGGGTTCGTTTGGTTTGGCCATTACTCAATTTTCATAATTCAATACTCATAACTTATAACCCAAACCTCACTTTTTCTCAAAAACTCAAAAATTCTTGTTTGGTTACATAATCCAGTCACGTAACTCAAAATTTAAGTCCACTTTTTACTAAAATAGTGGAGCCCACCCACTAACACCACACTGTTTGCTTATGGTTGCTACCTGCTTGTGCCTTTCACAGTTTCTATTTCTTCTCACAAGCATGCCTCTCTTCCAGACCAAAAGCAAACCCAAACCCCATAAGCTAAAAGCACTCCCAGAACTCCCACTCCGACGCCGGCTCAAATCGGGAACAGGTTCAGGTCGTCTCTACTCTTCTTTCTTTTCTATTTCTTTTTCATCAATACACATTAATACCTCTCTATTTCTTGTTCTATTTTTTCCCAGAAACCCATTAACACCTCTCCCTCGTCTGACCTCAGATCGCTCCGTCTCTCTTGCTCTGTTTTAGGATCAATTTAAGAAAAAGTTTGGGCTTGCTTCACCTCTGAAAAAACAATGAGATTTTGGGTCCATCCTGTTTAACCCCATATCCGAGTATTGTGACCTTTTATGTAATCAATGGGTTTTGTTGAGCTTGGGTTAGTTGATTTCTGTGATTGGGTGTGTTTGAATTCATTTCAGTGATTGGGTGTGTTTGAGTTGATTCTGTAATTGGGTTGAGTTGAAAATGGGAAAGGGAGAGAGAGATATATGTTTGAACTTGAGAGAAGACGAAATGGAGTGTAGATCAAATGAGAGGGAGGCTGAGAGAGGGACGTGAGAAAGAGGGATTCTGAAATATTTGGGGAAGAAAAATGAACAGAATAGAAGCTTTCCAACGGAAATATCAAAGGCTCTTAAAACTGATTTGACAATTCACTGCAAACGGGTCCCACAAAGTCACAATATTTACCATTATGCCACTGAAACTCAGTTTTCAACTTTTGAAAAACACCATTTTTTTGTTTTCAGTTTCCATCATTTTCACTCAAAATTTTTGAATTTTGAGTGATGAAAACAACGTTAGGAAATCAAGCCAAACACAATTTTTTTTGTAGGTCCCACGAAATTTGGATGATGGATTATGGAAATTGAGTCATATCACTCAGTTTCCATGTAATCCAAACAAGCTCTTACTGACTCAATCACTCCTTGCATTAGATGAGAATGGCATATCAGATATGAACGAGATGACAATTGCTATCAAAATTATGGGTTTACTTGTTGCCGGCCACGATACCACTAGTTCTTCTATCACAATAGTTCATCCAAACTAGTTTAAAGAATTTTCCACCAATTTGTTATAAATAAAATACACGAAGACTCTAATAGAGTAATTAATACAACATATAGGGATACCATCAAACTCAAAAGTTTAAGCCAATGAATTTGGGCTTCATTATGTTAATTAACTACTCACTGTTTTCATTAGTATACAATGTGAGACTTAACTATTCAATTAACCACGCTACTTTTTCTCAAAAAAAAAAAAATAACCACGCTACTTTTTCTCAAAAAAAAAAAAAAAAAATTAACCACGCTACTCACAGGCTAATATTCTAACAGAATCTATGTAAGGATAGAGTATATTTGCAAAAACAAATTAGAGAAAAATCCCTTCAACCCTTTACATGGCAATTCAAACAACTATACTTGTCTATTTTACTCACATGACCTATTTAATATCATGTGATTTTTTAAAAATAATTTAATAGTCCTATTATTTAATATATGTGGATGGTTTCTTGAATTATAAAATATAATAGGTTGTTAAAATACACATTCATTAAAAAATTATCAAGTTGTATTTTACACACATGCAGGTTATATATATATATATATATATATATATGAGAGAGAGAGAGAGGTCTCATAAATGCAATCTAGAAATATTAATCTTATGAAAAAGTGGGCCATATTGTTAACCAGAGAAAATGAAGATTGCAAGATCCAAAGGTCCTAGTGATTTGTTGAATTGGGATGACATTAAGAAGATGAAGTATTCTTGGAATGTGGTATCTGAGGTCATGAGGCTAACACCACCTGCTCTAGGAGGATTTAGAGAGGCTATAGGTGATTTCACTTACGCAGGTTTTACTATTTCTAAAGGGTGGAAGGTATGTTACACTAACCAATGCATAAGCCAAATTATACAACAATTCTCTATGTTTTAATGGTGATGCTTAGTATTCCAGATCGATATTTTTGCAGACATATTGAACTCCATATTTGACTCATAAAGATCCCAAATACTTTCCAGATCCAGAAAAATTTGATCCTTCAAGTTTGAAGGGAATGACCCAGCACCATACACTTTTGTACCATTTGGAGGAGGACCTCGAATGTGCCCTGGGAGGGAGTATGCTCGATTACAAATACTAGTATTTATGCATAATGTGGTAACAAGATTCATGTGGGAGAAAGCAATTCCAGATGAAAAGAATACTTACAAGCTATCACCCATTCCAGTTGACGGTCTTCCAGTTTACCTTAAGCTTCACAAATATTAGATTGAGTCAACACAATCATCTTTATATTGGTTTATAAACTGATGCAACAATAAATATGATTAATGTCATTTTAAATAAATATTTGAATTACTTTTTTCTGTTTGACTTACAAAGGTATTGTAATTTATCTTTCATAATGTCAACATCTCAATTGTATTTTAATAGTATAGCAAATTGTATGTTCATATATTCAAAGACTTGGAGAACACACAAATGAGAAATAGATTCTACAATCTAAAATCAAAATCCCTAAAATGAGTGCGCGATATATTCACATTTTATTTTCTTAAAACTTACTAAAAAAAACTATTAGAGACTGTCAATTAGCAAATTATTAGTAGTAGTCAACTGGGTTTTGTGTAATTCTTTCAAATTGCTATAGTTTTTGGATCTCCAGTAGAATTGGATGGTTCTGAAATAAATACAAAGTGTAAGTGTTTAAGTTTCATGTTATTTTTGGTATTTTTATATTTAATGGAGGTGTTTTACACATTGCACAGTGGAATATTCCAAGAATTGAAAAATTGAATTAGGTTTAATTGAGAGAATATTGTGATGAAGGTATTTACTCATTTCCAAAACATACAAATATTAATTTCTTTGTTGAACGTAAATGGTAGCGAATTTTGATTTAACTTGTTATAGAAAAAGAGCACAAATTGTAAACTTATTAACGTGTACAACGTTGTACATGTTTGTTTAGTCTACAATGTAAATCTTACATTACTATTACAATGTAAACTAAGAATTTTCCTTTCCATACAGCTCCACTTGTATCTTTCACTCTATTTTGAATGACAACTTCTACACAATTTCTACTTTCCATAGATAGAAGAAGAGAAAGTTCAAAAAAGAAAAAGAAAAAAAGAAAGTAAAGTACAAAAAAGAAGGAATTGTGAGATAAGCATCTCATTTGGACATTTGGATCGAGTGACTCTTCCAAAAAAAAAAAAAAGTACTCTCTAAAGCATTATTCTGAATATCCATTGCATAAACACAACCCCTAGCTAATTCTCCGCGACCATTTTGAATGAAAAATCATTTTATTATTGGCTTTATTCAATGACAAAGAGTTGTTTGTAATGCATTTTATATTTGATGTTGCTGGGAAATTTAGACCCCAGTTGATAGAATTAACAAATTTTAAACCCAATGAAATAAACTAGTTTCACAGTAAAAAACTTGGCAGGAAACTTTCCCAAAAGGTAAATCCACTATAATAAAGAATAGTTTCAGATCTAGTATAAAACATTTATCCCTAAACTCTACAAACCTAGTAAATGAACTTACAGCAAAAACTTTCTACTGCTTCAAAACTTCTAAACTCTTCAGTATATGAACGCTCCACCCACAATCACAATTGAAACCTCTAACTGACCTCAAAAATTTCTTGAAGGTTTTGCTCATAGTAGCAAGTTTGTGGTGGTTGCTATAACTTTAGCTTCTTCACCAATGGAATCTTCAGATCTACTTTGAAACTCTTTGGTTTGGTGAAATGGACAAAACTTGGTTGCAAAACCCTAGCCACATAAATGGAGTGTTTCTCTCTCTAAAAAGCATACTAATAGATGGCTTATGATGTTCGTTAAATACCAGTTCAAACGGATCTCAATTCGGGCTTCAAACGAATAAGTTATGGGCTTTTTCGTGTTGCTGATTTTTGTTGATCTGCAAAGCTCAATAGGTCGAGCTGCTATCAAGCTTCTATCGAGAACAAAATCTCGATAGATCGAGCTGCTATCGAGGAGACAGTAAATTTTGAGCTTCTATAGAGAGGTATCGAGTTGCTATTGAGAGGTATCGAGTTGCTATCGAGCTACATGCTGAAAATGTGTTTTTCTTGAGCAAACTTTGTATCTTCAACTTGGTTTTCAATTACAACTTTAAGACACATCAAAACTCAATAAAAGACAAATAATTTGGTATGGTTGACAATACCAAAACTTACGACCCTAATAATCTCCCCCTTTATCAATCCATGACAAAACTTCAAGTACAATAGTAAGCCCAATAGGATAATAACCCAAATACAATGAATGAACCCATTTTCAAATACACTAACCTATCTAAAAACAACCATTCCTAAGAAACCATAGCACGAACTAGGATTGACTGTTTTGATTGGCTTCATACCTGTCTTTCCTGAAAGCACTAAACAAACATGTTATGTGCACCATATGGAAAACAATGACAGATAATAAACAAGTAAATTTCATTTTTTCCTAGGATATGCCAATTACATAAAAATATGAATCTAACAATCTCCCTCTTTGGCAATCTGTGACAAAACCACAAGAGTACATTAAATGTCCTAGAATACAATCTACTCAAGAGTACAAAATAATCCTAGTCTAAAAGATCTGAACCTTGGAAGTTGCTGGAAGAAGAAGGCTCAGAATCTTGACTTAGCTTTAACTTGTCTTTCTTGAAAGGCACTAAACAAGATGCATCAAGGTACCATGTGGAAAATCATGACAAGTTAAATAAACAAGAACCATGTGTATAAAGTGAGAAAAGAAACAACACACATGAGATAAAGAGTGAAACACATACATCATCATCATATATGGAAACAACATATGATGTATGTAAATGGTTACAAAATCAAAAAATACACAACACAAAATATATCAATATCAAAGTGTATCAAACTAACTCTCCCCCTAAGTTAGTTACATTAAAAAATTTCTTCCCTTTAATATGAAGTTCTCCTCCTAAATCTATTACTCTCCCTGAGGAATGACATTCAAAACTCAAATTCTCCCCCTTTTTGACACGATTGTCAAAGGGCATAGAAAGCCAAAAAGTTTGATTAGAGACAGACAAAAACTAACATAGAGGGAACAAGGAAAACAAAGAACCATAGACCTACAAGAAGAACATGACAACAAGATGCTATGGACACAAAGGGAGAAAAAAATAATTCAAAACTCAAAACTCCAAAAGATTTTTTAAAGTAAAACACAAATTTCTGGTTTAAAAAAAATAAAAATAAATAAAAAATAAAAATAAAAACTCACACCAGTACAAGAGTAACTTTAAATGGATTAATCACAATGTACCTATACATTGTATCAAGAGTAGCAAAGAGTATGCGTGTTATGTGTGGAACTTTTGCAAAAAGCATAAGTGTCTCATTAAATGAAGAGTAATGATATAAGAGAATCAAATACATCTACACACAATCATAACTACGTCTCATTTTAATTCTTTTTGCTTTTCATGTTCTTTGCATTTTTTTTTTTAAGTATAAAAAGACATAACATGCATGGGTATATAAGAAAGAAAAGAATTACCCAATTATGTAAGCCAAACATCTTGTTTTTGCTGTGCAAGTGCTACACCTTACCGAGCACAGCTTTTATGAATTGTACACAGATGTTTTATGATTGACGAGTTTTAGTGGTGAGATGGTTATTTATACATTTCTCTTAGGATTTTTTAATCCTTCCCGTCAAAAATAGTGATAAAGATATGAATGATAAAAGATTAACCAAATCATACAAATCACATAAACGAGCCACAAAACTCACATTGCCTAGTTATGCATAAAAATGCTTATCTAAGCTACAAGAGATACAAAGTTAAGAAACCTTGTTTCAATGGTCATCCAAAAGTACACAAGTACCAGTATACACAAAACACACACTATTTTTGTATTTTTTTTTTTAATTCTTTTAATTTTTCTTTTCTTGAAAGCAATAAAAGAAATAAAAAAAATGCAAAAATAAAAAAATGCAAAACAATGCAATGCATGAAAGCATGATTCCAAAAACAGATAAGAAATCAAGCATGAAAGTCCTACTTTAGATGGAAAGAATTAAACTAGAGGACAAAAAAAAAAAAAAAAAAAAAAAAAAAAAAAAAAAAACACACACACACACACAAAATTAAGTCTTAAGATCCTTCATCACCCACACTACACAAGTCTTTGGCTGTGAAAATGAAAAGGCACGTATCCTAGTATGACTACTAAAGGACATAGAGGAATTAGAATTCCCCTAAAATTAAGTTAAAAAGCTCAAAGTTTTTAATAACTCACCAAGAATAGGTATAGAGCCTTTAGACAAAGGATGAGACCTATTAGACACTTGCTTATGAGGGAACAAATAAAAAAATTAGGGCGAGTGTGACCGGAAGCACCACAATGGTGACAAACATGAGTAGTTTTAGAAATACTAGATTTCCTAGAATGAGGTCTAACAAAGGATTTAGAATTAGACATATCAATTATGAATTTCTTACCTTTATCAACCTTCTCAAATTGAGGCACAACGACAATCTTTGATCCATAAGTTGTGGAAGAAGAAGGGCCTAAGGAATCAACATATCCTATACCAGTCTTATCAAAACTAGGCCTTTAAGCACTCAAAACTTCACCAAGCTTTGCACTAGACATCCTCTCTATTTGAGTTCTAGCTTAACTAACCTCAACCTCAAGATTCTTTACCTTCTTATCTAATGAGGTGTTCTCCACAACATGAATCTCAACTAACCTAGTAGTCTCAATTAGTTTGACTAACAGATAAGCTTTTTCAGTTTTTACCTCATTAAGTTCTTTTCTGTAGAGATAGGAGGTCTTTTCAAATTTTATGTATACAGTGCACAACTTATCATAGGCTTCCTGAACGGTAAACTTCTTAAGTGCTTCATCTTCGGAAGAATCCTTATTATCACTAACATTCTCCACAATCACCTTCTCAATTGTGGCAGAAAAAGCCATATAATTACTATATTCATCCTCAAACTCATCAAAAAGATCACTCTTAGTATCACTCAAGTTGGCAACCAACACTTTACCTTTTGATCTTTTGGGCTTTTTCTTCGTAAGGTAGTTTGGACACTATCCTCATATGACAAATACCTTTATACTCATAGCACTGGATGAGGGGTTTTTCACTCTTACCCTTCCTAAAGGATTTAGATTTCCTAGGAGTTTTGTTTTATTCTTTTTCCTATATTGGAGAAGCTTTCTAATCTTCTTAGCTATGAAAGTCAAGTCCTCATTCTCATCCTCATCTTCATCTTCATCTTCATCTTCAAAGTCACCACTCTCTTCCACTATACCCTTAAGAGCCATGCTCCTACTTTTTCCACCTTTTCCTATTTTACCTAATCCCATCTCATAGGTTTGAAGGTCCCCTACAAGCTTAGTCAAAGGAATTATATCAATGTCCTTTGCTTCTTCAATAGCAGTGATCTTGGCATGAAATCTTTCAAGTAGGGATCTAAGGATTTTCCTTACAATTTTGGGTTCTGCTATAGATTCTCCAAGATTGAAGGCTGAATTCACAATATCCTTGAGTTTAGCATAGAACTCATCAAAGGTCTCATCCTCCTCCATCCTTATTTCTTCAAAACTACTAGTGAGTCTTTAAAGCTTAACAATCTTCACTGCCTTAGTACGTTCATAGGTGGTCTCAAGAATGGTCCATATTTCCTTCGCAATTTCAGTGGATGATATTTTCTTGAACTCCACATTAGTCACACCATTAAACAAAGCATTCAAAGCCCTACTGTTGAAATTTTCAGCTTTGATCTTGCCATTATCCCAAGTAGCAGGTGGGTCACTTGGTTTCTTCCAACCAACTTCAATAACCAACCATACTTTTTCATCAAGAGCCTGCAAAAAAGCTTTCATATAAACTTTCAAGTATACATAGTTAGTACCATGATCCATGACAACGGGGGCCAAGGATCACACTCAGGAAATTAATCCAATCAGAGTGTACCTGCTCTGATACCACTTGTTAGGAAATTTAGATCCTGGTTGATAGAATTTACAAGTTTTAAACTCAAGCTGTTAATTAGAACTATTATGTATAATCCTTGTTCAAACAAACAAACATCAATATCATGCACAACGGAATAGTAAATAAGAAAAGATATGATGACTCAAGAAAACCAATGAAATAAACTAGTTTCACAGTAAAAACCTAGGGGGTAACCTTCCCGAAAAGCAATCTACTATAATAAAGAGAACTTTCAAATCTAGTATAAAACCTTTGTCTCTAGACTCTACAAACCCAGTAGATGAACTTACAACAGAAACATTCTACCACTTCAAAACCTCTGAACTCTTCAATATATGAACGCTCCACCTTTAATCACAATTGAAACCTCCAACTGACCTCAACAACCTCTTGAAGGTTTTCCTCACAGTAGCAAGTCTGTGATGGTTGCTATGGCTTCAGCTTTTTCACCAATGGAATCTTCAGATCTACTTTGAAACTCTTTGGTTTGGTGAAATGGAGAAAACTTTGTTACAAAACCCTAGTCGCATAAACCGAGTGTTTCTCTCTCTAAAAAGCCTACTAATAGATGGCTTATGATGTCCTTTAAATACCGGTTCAAACGGATCTCAATTCGGGCTTCAAACAAATATGTTATAGGCTTTTTTGTGTTGGTGATTCGTAAAACTCGATAGATCGAGCTTCTATCGAGAAAAAAATCTCGATAGATCAAGCTACTATCAAGCTTCTATTGAGAAGACAATAAGTTTTGAACTTCTATCGAGAGGTATTGAGCTACTATTGAGGTACATGCTAAAAATGTGTTTTTCTTGAGCTTTTCTTAAACAAACTTTTTGTTTTCAACTTGGTCTTCAATTACAACTTTAAGACACATCAAAACTCAATAAAAGACACATAATTTTGCATGGTTGACAATACCAAAACACACAACCCTAACAATCTCCCCCTTTGTCAATCCATGACAAAGCCTTAAACCCAGTACAATAATAACCCAAATACAATGAATGAACCCATATTCAAATACACTAGCCTATCTAAAAACAACTAGTCCTAAGAAACCATAGTAGGAACTAGGATTGACTGTTTTGATTGGCTTCATATCTGTCTTTCCTAAAAGCACTTAACAAACATGTTATGTGCACCATGTGGAAAATAATGACAAATAATAAACAAGTAAATTGCATTTTGTTATAGGATACGCCCATTACATAAAAATATGAACCTAATAGATGTATTGTTTTCCTAGGTTTTAATGTAATTTGGAGTAGAGTACTTGAGATTCTCCTTCAAGTTTGGAAGCTGCATCAATTAGGGTTCTTGCTAGATGCGACTAGGAAGCAACCTAGCTTGCCCACGAAGTCCACATGTTCGGTGGTTTGCATGTGAGTGCAATCATTTACCTCGTGACCACTAAGCGACCTTAGGGTGCGACCAGGTCACGAGTTGCATGATCTCTATACTTTGCATTCTAGACTGCACATATCCAATGCATATCTACCAACGAACACACACACAGAGCTTTGAGGTGTAGCAAGGGGCTTTAGATAAGGGTTATAAAAACCCTAGAAACCATAAGAGAGATATCCAAGAGAAGCCTATCAAGTGTCTGAAAAGAGAGCTTTTTCCTTTGAGAAAATCAATCCAACCTCTCTTTTACATCTCCTTCATTGTATTGATTGAGATATTGTAATCACATTCCTCATCCACAAACATTGACCTTGTGAGTGAGAGAATAGCTATGGATACTTGAGAAGCCACATTCAAATCCAATCTTCATTGGTGGTGTTTCCATTGGTGCTTCAATGGAAGGTCATTAGTAAGCTAGGAAGAGAAAGGACTCGGAGCAGACGATTGCTAGTTGGAGCTTAGAGGGCTCAAGTACATGTATGCTTTTGGGCTTGGAAGGTTCTTAGTGACCTAATGTATTGCAACTATATTGCCTAGTGGAGATTTCCGACAGGTGGTCGGGGGAGAGGTTTTTAAGCCCGAGGCTCAGGTTTTTCTCTTCCTAAACACTTCTTAGTGTTTAGTGCTGTTTGCATGCTTTCCTCTTTATTTCCTTTACTTTGCTATATTTACACGTTTTCTGTAGTGTAGTTAGTTTGTAAGGAAATTTGCTAAGTCATTTACATTGGACTATATTGATTAGTTTAGTATTAAAATCAACTTCGGAAACGGAGAGTGATACTGTCACTGAAAGGCTATTCAATTTGGATAGTTTAAATGAGGACAGACCTGAGGTTTTGGTTGGGGCTGCATGGAGACGTGGACAAATCCCTGAATCACCTGAAGAGATGGTGGAAAATCTTGTTCAAAGAGTTAACAGAGGAAGGGCTAGATTTGAAAGGGGAAATTCTAGTTTGGGTCTAAACTTACAGGACTCATTGGATAGGACTAAAAGCCCAGGAACTAAATTGGGTCAGCGTGGCAATGTGATAAGTGCAATACAGAACAACTCTCAGGGCCTAACTAGGAGTTTGGACACGGGGTTGGACAATCTGAATAGCTTAAGCCCAATATCACCTGGCCCTGGCCCACCTTCACCAGGGCTAGCATATTCTGATCCATATCCTTTTTCTGAATTGCAAAAAGATGAAATCAAGGAATTGAATCCGAGGAACTCCACTGCATCAAAAGTCTCAAGGAAAAGGTTTAGAGTGGAATTTGGAAGATTGGGAAGAAACATAAGGCAAAGGCTTCTCTGTGGTTTTTGCCCCAAGGAAGGTACAAGGAAGCCTATTCCTTCAGTTATGAGTCAAACAGAAGCTGCATCAGATCAGGAGTTGAACACAACACAGCTGCAGAACACTGGCAGCTGCTAATCAAGATTGCAGGGGTTAGACACTCTAGGTGTAATAGAAGTGCTTGGGCTTATGAAGTTAAGGATATGCAAGGAGTTATCAAATTGTATGGTGTAGCTAGCAGCAATGCAAGTTCAACAAATGGGGCTGTACAGGAGGCCTTGATGGAAACAGTCATCACAGCCAACAACTACGGATTTAATAGGATTCTCCTTTTGACAAACAACAAGAATCTGATCCAACTTGTTCACAGGTCTAAGACTCCAACTTGGCATGAGAGATCCTTGATTGCTGATATGGATATTTTGTACCAAAGTGGTTTTGTTTGTAATCTGTTAGTTGTCCCTAATTGTGTCCTTGATTTTGTTTATGTTGCTGCAAAATTGGCTATCAAAATGCCACAATATCATACTTGGGTTGATCCTAGTCTTTTGTAATATTGATAAACTCTGTATCTTCCTTTGTTGGTATCAAAAAAAAAAAAAAAAAAAAATCGACTTAGCCATAAAAGTTTGCTTTAAGGTTTAAGGGTTCTAAATACTTACTAGGAGTAATTTAGCATATTTCATTGACCATTGCTAATGTATCATAAATGTTATCAATGATTGTATCCCCTTTCTGGACAACATATTTGCAATTGCAAACCCTGGTAAACATAGGCAACAGCAATTAGCAAATATTTGATGCCCGGTTGACTGGTTACAGTTGCCTGAAATAATATACAAAACACGAATGTAAATGTACCAATTTAGAGAAGGTAGTGGACAATATCTACTAAAGTTATCAGAACAAACAAAATATTACTTGAAGTCTGAATATCAATTGGGTTTATTGACTGCTGCAAATGAACTTGAAAATGGCTCATCAGGGGTCTGTAGAAGCTCATTCCTATATAGCGTCAAACAAGCTCATTTTGTTCACCCACTAAGCACATGTAGCATTTACCTCGTAAACTAAACTATCAAGATGGGTGTGTGTGTGTGTATGCTTAATTGCAAAAGAGTTCTGAAATCATTTGCACCAGTGTAAAAAAAGGCATCTTAAAGTTCACCACCAAATCTAGAATATTGAGGTACTATTTCCTAGAAAGGAGCATTTTAAATGACAGCATGATGTGGTGCAATTCATTCTCCTTTTAATATTGAGCAAATCACTTGCAAGATAGGAAGTGATTTGCTAAATCTCCCTAATATACTTGAGCCTCTATGTTCATATTAGCATAAAACTTCATCAAGCTTTCTTCTATGGAGTCTTGTCAATTCAGTGACCAATCGCTAGTCAGAAAATGAATCTAATTGGTTGATTCATGATCATATTATACACATGCGAACATAGGATTATATATCCAAGATTAATTTTAGTTGGTCCATAAAATGATTAATTGATATGAGATCCTATTGTTTCATAACTTTAACTATGGTAGACTTGCAAGCAATCAAAAATTCCATATCAATAATATTATACTTTTTATTAATTTAAAAAAAAATTATTTTTATTATCAAATAATGCATTTATTTAAATTAATGACTTAGGGTTTGAATGATGGAATAACAGAATCATGAGAGAGTCCGAATTTGCTAAAAAGGCTGAATTATCTCTTAAAAATAAGTAAAATTTAGAGCAAATCGGAAGTATAATAAAAGCGAGTCCCACCTGGCCAATCAATACTCTAGTAATTCCACCCAATTCTAGACCTCATAGCCTTAGAAATAAGGAAAATAGCTATCTCTATAAATGCAAGAAGTGTTTCAACAGAAAAGAGGTCCAAATTTTTGTTTACAGTATATTAGAGAGCCTTTAGAGCACTAATTCACTCGGCCACATCCCTAGCCATGATTCATTTTTTTCTCTACATATTTTCATCACACACATCTTTTCACAGTACACAATTCACTGTATTATCATAGGAATCATCCACAGCCACAAACCCAAGTTGTTTAGGTTATTGCATAGCATCAACCATCTATCCTTTATTTTAATCAAACCAAAACACTTACAATGTACACCTTGTGTGCAATGCTCTCATCAAGACCCTTCACTCTCCGATCTTAAAAAAACTTCTACTTATGATTTAGGACCTTGTAAAGCTTTACCAAATTATGATCCTTTAGAGGTTTAAGGAACTAAACTATAGAGTTTCTAAAATACTATTCACTCTTTTGAAATGAGTGATTGGATTTTATCACGTTATCAATATTTAAAATAAAGAATAAAATTATGATACTCAACACTTTTTTAAATGTTGATGATAGGGTAAAATCTAATTTACTCATTTCAAGATGGATGGAAAGAACTCTATAGTTGAGTTACCCTAAAGCCTTGATGATCTTGATATGGGCTTTGGTTATCATATTGAGAGCATCATTAACAACAATTGTGCGCACTATAAAAAAATTGTTCACATTAGCCAACCTCTTTGTTCACATTAGGCTTGCCAAATTATTGATCATCTTATCCCTCTCCTCCCCATTAGATAAAGATAAACAATTGTTCCACAAAGGATTTCAATACTATAACAACAATTCTCCATCAAAGTCTTAATGCCTTCGAATTTCTATTCAGCTCCATCTTTTATAATCAGCTCAATGAAGGGTATATATAGCAAGTTATCAATTCTAGTCCTGTTTGGCTTCTTTTCTTTTTCTTTTTTCTTTTTTCTTTTTTAATTTTAACATATTTAAAAGAAAAAAAAATTCAAGATTAGATAGGAAAGTATTTAAAAGGAAAAAAAAAAATTGAAAACAGATTGATAATGGTCATTTAAAAATAAAAATAAAAAGAAATTTTTTTTTTCTTATATTAGTAAAGGTAAGAAGTGGTTGTTTGAATGGCCATTCAACTTATTAAAAAATACCAAGATTGACAAGAAATTAATTGCATAAAAAAATAAAAATAGATTTGTAAAGCTCATCTAAAAAATATGGATTTTTACACAAACAGATAAGAAATAAATGTAAAAAATTAAAAATTAAAAAAAGTGGTTGTTTGTATGGAGAAGAACTAGATATCATGCTGGGAGGGGTTGTTGTGTGTTGATTTGTGGGGATACCCCAATCCTTAACAAACAATTCAATTTGAGATGTGGGCTATCCATCCATTGTGGATGGAGGTGCCCTTTAACCCAAGGGCAAGGGGCATGCAGAATATTGACTCCGTATTGCACAAATCAACATATTAACCACATCCCATCTAGGTAATCTCAACGTACATTTAACCATTTTAATGCTCCAACTTGATTACAAGCTTGCGTTACTAAACTCGGCACTAAGTCAAGTTATCCAACACTTTATAAATAAAATAATTTACTTGTATTTTATCAATGTGGGATATTGAGGGTTGTGGTGTTACTTATTTCAAGTGTTAATGTTTTTTTTTTTCCTCTATTTTCTCGAACATGTTATGCTTAGACGTTGTTCTTCTTCACATTCCTTTGTAATTCTAAAGAATTGACTCACTTCTGCGTGAAAGCCATTGAGTCAAATGGACTCTCGCTTCTTCTGAAAATCAAGGTTTTCAGACCCGGACCATTTATTGAACCGTAAAAGGGAGAGGTTCAAGGTTTTTGAGGTCGAACCGAGGTCGAACCGTGATGACGTCATAATTAATTTAATAATTAATTAAAGCCTAAATATAGATATTAAATTTATAAAACTAGCAAAATTGACTAATATATCTATATATGTAAGGGAAATTTAATGATTTTCAAGCATATATTTAATAATTAAATAAGAAAGTTAATAAAATAAAATAATAACCATGAAAACATTAAAATTTATGATTAATTTTTGAAGTAAAGTTGAATATCTTTGAAGGATTTTAATTATAATTTTTTTTATTCATTGCAAGAGATGGATAATTTAATTAAGTAGAATAAAACTGTGTTAAGTTGTTTTTATAAAAAAATAAAAAATAAAAAAATTGCTAAGGGGTTGGACCGCACGGTTCTCACTGGTTCGTGCGGTCCAACCCCGGTTTTAGGGATTCACGGAATTAACAAAAAATCTGGTTCTTTAGGCTTAAAAAACCGGTTTTCATCCCGGTTCTCGGTTTTCACAATCCAACCTCCCGGTCCGGTCCGGTTCTGAGAACCATGTGAAAATCTTATTCCACTTGATTCTCCTCTTTTTGGTACCCCTTTTCCCTCTTTCACTTCTTATAAAATTATTTTCTTTTTCTTTGTCCGACATAAGAAAACAGAGTACTAGTAGTGGTTGGCCATTTGGGTTATATGCTAAAATTCAATATTTGCTTCTATGCTGATGGATTTCTTTGAGAAACTATACTTACAAAAATCTGGGTTTTGTTGTGAATTTGATACCTTTTCATTAAACTGAAGCTTAATTGCTTTAAACTTGTAGGTTAATTTCTATAAACTTAATTTGCTTTTTGCTGGTATGTATGATTACATTAGTTTCGATTTAATTTAATCCAAATTTAGTTGTGTTAAGTATGAAAGGAACTATTCTGAGTTTTGCTTCTTCCCCTCTACAGTACATGTGCTAAGACTAGGCGAAGAATTTGATGAATCAGTTCACTCTAGTTCTTCTGATTTCTTCGAATGTATGTATATAGTTATATATGTATGTTTTGAATATTTGTAATATGAATGCTGTGATGTAGGAATGGGGGATTTTCTTTCGAGATATGTCTTTGGGAGGAAGAAAACAACAGAATTTGGTTACTTGTCAGTACTTAAAGACTGGATTCCTTGAAATATTGATTTTATGTAGTTGTTTATTTGGTTCGCTATTTTTTGTGCAGATACTATGGTCTCCATATTCAACACACAAAAATCTCAAATACTTTCCAGATCCTGAGAAATTTGATCCTTTAAGATTTGAAGGGAATGACCTAGCACCTTACACTTTTGTGCCATTTGGAGGAGGACCTCAAATTTGTCCTAGAAGGGAGTACGCTCGATTAGAAATTCTAGTGTTTATACATAATGTGGTGACAAGATTCAAGTGGGAGAAAGCAATTCCAGATGAAACGATTACTTATAAGCCATCACCCATTCTATTTGACGGTTTACCAATTTACCTTAAGGCTCATAATCATTAATATTAAATTGCTTTAAACCCTTGGTGACACAAATTTTATATAGGAAAATGGTAAATCTACTGCCAATTTTATTGTAAAAACTTAAAAAATATATGACAATACTCTTCTTGAAAACCAAAACAAAAAAATATATATATATGACAATGAATTTAAGTGGTGTCACTTCAATAACATTTTTTTTTAAGAATACTAAGTATTTTAACACACACACACAAGGGGAAAGATGAGAAAGTTTTAAAGAGTCACTTCAATAACATAATAAATGAATGTTTGAATACATTTTTATTACTAGTGATATATCAATTTTTAAGACCAATCACTCAATTAATAAATTTTGAAATGTTCTTAGTATCAGGGATGGAACCAGGATTTGAACCTGGGGGGGCCAAAGCTTAAAACTTTTTTTTTTTTTTTTTTTTTTATGAAAATAAAAACTAACACCTATTTCATATTCATCAAAATACTACATATAAAATAAGTGTTTCTTAAACATTTAATTTTATAAAAATGTCGGCAAAGTATAACATACAAAATAAGTGTTTCTTAAACATTTCAACACGTTTATCAAAATGGAACTCGACGCTCTTTAAGTCTCGAAAGTCGTCTATGATTGATTCTATACCAAATTTTGCAGCAGTCTCCTTCTCAATGTACAAAACCATAGAGTCCATTAGAAAATCATCTTCCATCTTGTTGCAAAGCCTATTCTTGATAATATTCATGGCTAAAAATGCTCGCTCTGTAGTTGCAGTAGAAACTGGAAGAGTAAGCATAAGTGTAATCAATCTATAAATATGTGGGTAAAATAATGATTTTTGGGTTTTTACCAACCATTGGCACAACTCAGAAATACTTGATACTACATTTTTATAATTTTGAAATGCTCTTAGTATCAGGGATGGAACCAGGATTTGAACCTTGGGGGGGGGGGGGGGGGCAAAGCTTAAAACATTTTTTTTTTTTTTATGAAAATAAAAACTAACACCTATTTCATATTCATCAAAATACTACATATAAAATAAGTGTTTCTTAAACATTTGATTTTATAAAAATATCGACAAAGTATAACATACAAAATAAGTGTTTCTTAAACATTTCAACACATTTATCAAAATGGAACTCGACGCTCTTTTAAGTCTCGAAAGTCATCTATGATTGATTCTATACCAAATTTTGCAGCAGTCTCCTTCTCAATGTACAAAACCATAGAGTCCATTAGAAAATCATCTTCCATCTTGTTGCAAAGCCTATTCTTGATAATATTCATGGCTAAAAATGCTCTCTCTGTAGTTGCAGTAGAAACTGGAAGAGTAAGCATAAGTGTAATCAATCTATAAATATATGAGTAAAATAATGATTTTTGGGTTTTTACCAACTATTGGCACAACTCAGAAATACTTGATAGCTTCTTGAAGTCCAGATGCCAAACTACATTGTGCTCATAATGATCAACTTCTGCCTTTAAAAGTGTCATTTCTTAATTTGTGAAGTCTTTCGGATAAAACTTGCTTACTAACAACAAAATGTCTATACTTCTAAAGGACTCATGTGCCTCTTTAGGATCAAGAGCTGAACTAAGATTAAGCAATTCCATCGCATGCTTACTAAACCGATGATTTAATTCTTGTAATATAGAATCTATTGCAGCATAAAAAATATCTACTCAATAATGATGTTCAATTGTGAAGTCATCTTGTTGATAACAAGCTAGACCTCCTCTCTCAACATAACAAGCATTCATATCTAGGACATCTATGTCACGTGCCTCACAAAATGATTTCACAGTGGTAAGTAAATTATCCCACTCTTCATCTCTAAATTTTTGAACAAGTGCTTTAGTGGATGAAACAAAATTCATCGCATTTAAAATGTCTTGAGACTGACACTGCAAAGCTTGACATAGTGCATTAGTGATCTTCATAATTTCTTTCACGAGATGCAACATGAACACAAATTCAAAAGAAATCATAGCATGATAACATGAGTATGCTGCTTCTCGTTGGGAAGTAGTATTTCCTTCCTTGATGATATTAAGTAAAATTTCACATGTTGGACTAAATATATTTACCAAGCTAGAAATCGATCTCAAGTGAAAACCCCAACGAGTATCTCCAGCCTGTTGTAATGTGCTAATCTGATTAAGTCCTCTTCCAGTTTCAAGCTCACCAATTTCAACAAAATATGCAATTTGATCAGCATAAGCTTTTTTTAGTTGCTCAGTACGCTTGCATGAAGCACCAACAACATTGACAATGGATGATAATCTATTAAAAAAACTTTGAACAAGAATAACTTCTTTTGATGCTGCCACTAATGTTAATTGCAAGCGATGTGCAAAACAATGAATGTAGTAAGCATATGGACAATCATTTGAAACCAAATCTTTTAATCCATTCCACTCACCTCGCATATTGCTTGCTCCATCATATCCTTGCCCTCAAATATCTTGAATATCCAGACTATGATGTGACAAGATAGAATATATTTCATCTTTTAGGGTTAATGCCGTAGTATTGGGGACATGAACTACCCCAAAAAAATGTTCTTGAACAAAACCATCTTTGTCTACAAATCTTATAACAATAGCCATTTGCTCCTTTATTGACTCATCATGAGCTTCATCAACAATTAGGCAAAACTTTGCATCACCAATTTCTTCATGAATTGCCTTCTTCACCTTGTTTGAAAATACATGTATGATTTCCTTTAGGATTTTTGGTGATTTGTAAGAGGCATTTTTGGGAGCTTTCTCTCTCGCTTCTGCAACATATTCATTATATGATACCACCAAATCCAATATTTCAAGAAAATTCCCACGATTAATTGAATCAGCAACATTAATTGAGGCCTTTAACCGCAATCGATTGCTTGCAATTTGATCAGAATTGAAATTTTCAAGTACCTTTTGTATGTGTTGAGACTGGTTCATCAAATCTATCATGGCTTGCTCGGAAGCTCTACGAAAAGAGTTAGGTTCTTTCCCCATATGATTCAAAGGAACAATTATTTCCATCATTAACTTTCTTCCAATTCCGAAATCCATCCTTAGTGAATACATGACTCCCAGAATTCCCAGTTGGCTAGTCAAAGAGAAAGCATGGTAGACAAAAAGCAACATCTTTACTAGGTGAATATTCAAGCCATGTACTAAATGCCTTAATTGCAAACCATGATGTTTAAATTTATGAGAATGACTTCCAAATTTAGTTTTCTTGTACTCATCTAATTTAGGTTGGTATGGACCAAGCTTAATGTAAGCTCGTCGAATTTCATCCCGTTCATTAGCATCATACTCCCATATTTGCTTACGCATTCCAGGATCACGCACAAAACCTGTACTTTCGTCAATGGTGACATTTGAAACTTCTGTTTGGAGATTTTCAGAAACTGGGACATCAACGCTAGGGGTTGGCAATCTCGCATCATTAGCTATGACTTTAGAATTATTTAGATTTTTTTCTTTTGGAAAATTTTAATATTGTAGTGGACTTACTCATGATCTACAAATTTAAAAAAAAAAAAAAAAAGTTTCCTTATTTCCATATTTCATAGTTCTATATACCAACTAAAAAAAAGGGACTTCTCAACCAAAAAAAAAAAAAAAAAAATCTAAAACCAAAATAATCACAAATAGACAAGCACAAGTTTATATATATTACTAATATTAGCCACATCACACAAAGTGACAAAGACAAAGTTCACAAGTTCATATATATATATATATATATATTATTAATATTAGCCACATCACACAAAGTGACAAAGCCAATTTTTGATAAAACCAAAACAATTAGACCAAAGACTTGGTCAATTGGTCTCACAAAAAAGTCACTTATGACTTACCAAAGACTAGTCTTCACAGTTAACAGTACTCACAAATGACAAAACAGTGACTAACAAAGACTACTCTCACAAATTCACTTTCACAATTCCAGTACTCATATCCTATTGTCCTGGTCCCACTTTATTTCTTTATAGACAAAACCAAAAAAAAAAAAAAAAAGAAGTTACAAACACTAAAAGTCTGAAACCGGTCCACACAATCACAAAAAGCCAAAAACAATTACACAGTAGTCAATTAAACACAAACTACTCTACGGTCCACACATGACACAACACACCAGTCCATAAAAACTAAAAAGCCACAACTCACAAATACAACAATCAACACAGTCACCACAGTTTATAAAAAAAATACAGAGGGCAGAGGGCTAACCGGCTAAGGCAGAGCAATATAGCAAAGACAAAAAAATATATATATGAACTTGAGAGAGGAGAGAAATTTCTTAGATTTACCGTGTGTGACTGTGATCAAGGATTTGAGGAGGAGCAGCAGCAGCAACAATCCGGATCTGATCTGAGGAAAAGAACAGTAGCAGCAGTGATGGAGGAGGTGTTGGTGCTTGATGAGGTTGAGTGGAAGAAGAGTGAGGTTAGGGTAAAAATTTGAGAAATGTAATTTTGGTTTTCAGTCCATATTTATTTTTTATTTTGTAGTTTTTAGTTTGTCTTTTTTTTTTTTTTTTTTTTTTTTTTTTTTTTTTGTATGAGAGTTTGTCAAGATTGATTCGTATACCATTTTTTTTTAAATTGGGGGGGGGCTATTAGGACGAAAATTTAATATACTAGCTTTTTTTTTTTTTTTTTTTTTTTTTTGGGGGGGGGGGGGGGGGGGGGTACTAGCTTTTTTTTGCCCCCCCGGCCCTCGCCCTACTGTAGGTCCATCCCTGCTTAGATGTATAAGCTTACCATTTTTTTTAGAAAGATATAAACTTGCCGATTGATATGGCTCCAATCACAAAAAAATTAATTCAAACATTTTATTATTATGTTATTAAAATAGCTCTATCACATTTATTGCAATATCAGTTTATAAGTATTTATAATAAAGTGGTTAAATTGCAAATTATACCCCTAAAATTTGGAGTGTTTGGATTTTATACCCTGAAATTTTAGAATTTGGATTTTTCCCCCTATAGTTCTATTCTATTTGCATCGAAAACCCCTCTGTCCCTATTTTCAATTAAGTGTCATATAAACATGCCACATATCTTTAGTTTTTCCAATAAAATGATGTCACATCATTTTTGTAGACTAAAAAAATTAAAAATGACATGGCATGATAAAAATGACTTGGCATCATTTTATTGAACTAAACATCTAAACATGCGTAGTAAGTTTATGTGACACTTAATGGAACATATGGATGGAGAGTTGTTGATGCAAACAAACTAGAACTTTAAGGGGCAAAATCCAAATTTTGAAACTTCAGGGTGTAAAATCCAAATACCCCAAACTTTAGGAGTGCAGTTTGCAATTTTGCTTAATAAAATTGGTATTAATTTTAGCATTTACTTATATTTATGAGTCTACATTCCTTTTATTTTACGATATATTTATTTATTTCGGAAGGGCATATTTATGATTATTGTTGATTCAATAAAAATAATTACTAGTTCCAAAACTTGAACGTACACATATTGAGCAATATTAGAGTATCTTGGAATAAATAAAATTTGATTTATCCAATTCTTGTACCTTTAATAAAATTGGTATTAATTTTAGCATTTACTTATATTTATGAGTCTACATTCCTTTTATTTTATGATATATTTATTTATTTCGGAAGGGCATATTTATGATTATTGTTGATTCAATAAAAATAACTACTAGTTCCAAAACTTGAACGTACACATATTGAGCAATATTAGAGTATCTTGGAATAAATAAAATTTGATTTATCCAATTCTTGTACCTTGTTGTTCATTGCATAATCATGTATATTTGACCGAATTTAGGAAGAAAAAATAAATATTGATTTTATGGGAGATTCTACCATACTCAAGTTTTTGCCTTGCATCACGCATGCTAAGACGATTTCATTACATAGATGATTAAATTCCTAAAACTCTACATGCAACATTATTTTTCGAAAATTAAAAATACTCTCTCTCTCTCTCTCTCTCTCTCTCTCTCTCTCTCTCTCTCTCTCTCTCTCTCTCCAAATCACTATGTTGTTTTTTTTTATTATAAAACTCTCTCAAATGAGTTCCAATATGTTCATAGTTTCCTAATGGGTTCTCATGAGTTGTGGCTGGTTTCATAGGGTTACAATTGTTAACACCATGTTTTGCTACCCTTTATTAGAACAGGTTGTAATGTGATAGTTTTATGTAAGAGAAAATTTCATAAATGACCCTGATCCTATGTGGTTATAGAGCAATTAAGAGTAAATTGGTATTTTTCTATGTGAAACATTGCCCTAACCATTTTTATTGAATGCTTAAATCTGATTGGTAGATTCATGATCATATTATACAAATGCGTACATAGGATTATCCTAGATTAATTTTAATTGGTCCATAAAATGATTAATTGATATAAGATCCTATTGTTTCATAATTTTTTTTTTTTTTAATAAAAGATAGAAATTCTACTCTAGCCTAATCTATGGGTACATTTGGTACACTGAATGGAAATTACAACTGGAATTGTAATATTTATTACTAGTAATAAAGTATGTTGTAATGTAATAACTAAATATATTCATTAGTTTGGTTGTGAGTTATAGCATTAGAATGAAACTTAACATTTATTTTAGGAAATATCCTACTTATACAATTATATCTCTTTAAAAATTGTTATTTTTAAATTTAAGAGAGATATGTGTTATTTTTTATGATTTTTTATTTTTATAATTGTTAGATGTATATGGAAAGTTTGTTTATTTGGAAATATATTAAGTTTTGAAATTATTGTACTTACTAAGGAATAACTAATACCACCTTTTAAATATGAATAGTTATTCCTCATTTTGAAGAATAGCTATTCATAAGGAATGATTATTCCTTGTAATAAAAACACAACCAAACTAAAGAATAACTAAACCATAGGAATAACTATTACAACGCCTATTACAGTCTACCAAACATGCCCTATGTGTATATGTGTGTTAAGCTCCCTCCTGGAGACTTGAACCCCGGCCCTTACCCCCCCACACTCCAAAAGCACTTATACTTGTTTCATAATTTTAACTATGGTAGACTTGCAAGCAATTAAAAATTCCATATCAAGAATATTATATTTTTTATTAATTTAAAAAAAAAATTGTATTCTTATTATCAAATAATGCATTTACCTAATTCAATGAATTAGGGTTTGAATAATGGAATAAAAGAATCATGAGAGAGTCCGAATTTGCTAAAAGGGCTGAATTATCTCTTAACAATAAGTAAAATTTAGAACAAACCGGAAGTATGAACACTAGTAATTCCACCCAATTTTTGGCCTCATAGCCTTAAAAATAAGGAAAATAGCTATCTCTATAAATGCAAGAAGTGTCTCTAGTCTCAACAAAAAAGAGGTCCAAATTTTTGTTTACGGTATATTAGAGAGCCTTTAGAGCACTAATTTACTCAGCCACATCCCTAGCCATGACCCTAGCCATGGTTCATTTTTTTCTCTACATATTTTCATCACACACATCTTTTCACAGAACACAATCCACTGTATATTATCATAGGAATCATCCACAATCACAAGTCTAAGTTGTTTAGGTTATTGCATAGCATCAACCATCTATCCTTTATTTTAATCAAACCAAGACACTTACAATATACACCTTGTGTGCAATGCTCTCATCAAGAACCTTCACTCTCTGATCCTGAAAAAAACTTCTACTTATGATTTAGGACCTTGTAAAGCTTTACCAAATTATGATCCTCTAGAGGTTTAAGGAACTAAACTATAGAGTTTCTAAAATACTATTCCCTCTTTTGAAACGAGTGATTGAATTTTATCACGTTATCAATATTTAAAATAAAGAATAAAATTATGATACTCGACACTTTTTAAATGTTGATAATAGGGTAAAATCCAATTTACTCATTTCAAGATGGATGGAAAGAACTCTATAGTTGAGTTACCCTAAAGCCTTGATGATCTTGATATGGGCTCTGGTTATCATATTGGAAGCATCACTAACAATAATTGTGCACACTATAAACAATTGTTCACATTAGCCAACCTCTTTGTTCATATTAGGTTTGTCAAATTATTGATCATCTTAACCCTTTCCTCCCCATTAAATAAAGATTAAACAATTGTTCCACAAAGTCTTAACGAGTTTGAATTTCTATTAAACTACATCTTTTATAATCAGCACAATGAAGGGTATATATAGCAAGTTATCAATTCTAGTCCTGTTTGGCTTCTTTTTTTTTTTTTTTTTAACATATTAAAAAGAAAAAAAACAATATTTTTTTCAAGATTAGATAGGAAAGTACTTAAAGGGGGGGGGGGGGGGGGGGATTTGAAAACAGATTGATAATGGTCATTTAAAAAAAAAAAAAACGATTTTTTTTTTCTTATATTAGTAATGGTAAAAAGTGGTTGTTTGAATGGCCGTTCAACTTATTAAAAAATACCAGGATTGACAAGAAAATAATTGTATAAAAAAATGAAAATAGATTGGTAAAGCTCATCTAAAAAATATGGATTTTTACGCCGATTGACAAGAAATAAATGTAAAAAATTAAAAATTAAAAAAAGTGGTTGTTTGTATGGAGAAGAACTAGATAGCATGCTGGGAGGGGTTGTTGTGTGTTGATTTGTGGGGATACCCCAATTCTTAAGAAACAATTCGATATGAGATGTGGGCTACCCATACATTGTGGATGGGGGTGCCCTTTAACCCAAGGGCATGGGGCATGCTGAATATTAGACTTCATATTGGACAAATCAACATATTAACCACATCCCACCTAGGCAATCTCAGCATACATCCAACCATTTTAATGCCCCAACTTGGTTACAAGCTTATGTTACTAAGCTCGGCAATTGGTAAGGTTATAGCAACAATTTATAAATAAGAAAACAGAGTACTAGTAGCGGTTGGCCATTTGGGCTATATGCTAAAATTCAATATTTGCTTCTATGCTGATGGATTTCTTTGAGAAACCTTTTCATTGAACTGAAGATTAATTGCTTTAAACTTGTAGGTTAATTTCTATAAACTTAATTTGTTATTTGCTGGTATGTATGATTACATTAGATTCGATTTAATTTAATCCAAATTTAGCTGGTAAGTATGAAAGGAACTATTCTGAGTTTTACTTCTTCCCCTCCACAGTACATGTGCTAAGACTAGGCAAAGAATTTGATGAATCAGTTCAACTCTAGTTCTTCTGATTTCTTCGAATGTATGTATATAGTTATATATGTATGTTTTGAATATGAATGCTGTGATGTAGGAATGGAGGATGTTCTTACGAGATATGTCTTTGGGAGGAAGAAGACAACAGAATTTGGTTACTTGTAAGTACTTAAAGACTGGATTCCTCGAAATATTGATTTTATGTAGTTGTTTATTTGGTTTGCTATTTTGATTCTTTACAAAGATTTTAATCTTTGCTAGTTCGGATTAGAAGGCAACATAAAAATTCGCTTCACCATGTCTTTTGGCATTATATATAGTGGGAACAATAGGAGAAAACAAAGTAAAATTTGAAAATGCACTCTACAGCAGAGAATAGTTCTTTGGACAATTGAATCACCTGATGCAAGTTTTAGTTTTTGGGGTTTTGTGTGCTTGCATGTGCATGTGTGGATAAAGTTTTTATAAATCTTTGTTTGATATGAGCACAAATTGGAACACTAGGCATGTTGGATTACTCTCTACAATTTTCTTATCTTTTTGATCAATTAGCAATTGATTTAAGGTCCCAAGATGTCTTTTATTGACACTTCAATGGCATACTCAATGATAATATGCTTGCTATACATATCCCATGCTTACTTCACTTCCTATATTGCAAGTGATCTGCTCATCCTTAAACAGAATGAATTGCACCAGATCACTCTACCATTTATGATTAAATGCTCCTTCCTAGGAAACTATACCACAATCAAGATTTTTTGGTGATCTTTAAAATGCCTTTTTATACATTGGTGCAGATGATCGCCAAACACTTTCATAATTAACCATATAAACACACACACACACACATCTTGGTACTTTAGTTTATGAGCTGAATGCTACTTTTGCTTGGTGGGTCAACGAAATGACTTTGTTTTATGGACCTTGTTTGATGCTATATTGGAATGACCTACTACAGGCTCCTGTTAATGCATATTTTTGCCCAACTCCATCTCTAGATTGAGACATTTTTGTTCCTATTTTGCCAGTTATTTCAGGCAAATGTATCCGGGCATCAAATAGTTGATATTGACTATTTTTACCATGGTTTGGAAACATGTTGTTCTGAAAGGGGATACAGTGATTGGTGACTGTAATAGCTAATACAGCTATTACAAAAGATTTGGTCCAACCAAAAAGAATGTATGGGGGACTTGATGCACGTCTTGATCTTGAGGTAGTTCCCTGCGAAATGTGGCCAGGAACAGCTTGGACTATGAGCTTTATTCCTTGCTGGCTTAAGTGTTGGATGTCTGCAAATGGTGGAATTCCTTGTTTTGCTTCCACCTCTGTTCTCTTCCTTCACTGTGAGTGATAATGATAATGCTTGTGAACCCCAACTGTGTAACTGTTATGAATGCACTTTGTATGTCAATCTGCTTGGCTATGAATGTGGACCAGGTTTTAGTGGTGTCATAGGCTTCCAAAATTCTACTTCCCTCCCTGCTTATGGCTTCAAGGGAAATTCCACTTCTTGTACGCCGTTTATGTCTGGCTCCATCTGCTTTGATATGGAGTTGCCAGGCCTGCACACGTATGTGTTGATGGGCCTATTTGGTTTTTCCTCTAGTCCTCTTACATATGCTATTTGGTACCTGCATATCAAATGTTTTGAGGTTAGTAAGGCTTCAATTGGGCTTGCCTCTTTCCCTTCATGGATTATTTGGTTTTGGTGGAGCCGGAGGCTCCACTGAGTTGTAAAGACCACTTGCATGAAGTGCATCATGTCCTCAATCATTATCTGCTTGGACAGAATGCAATTTTGCAGCCATTGTTTTAGAGGATTTTGCTGAAGCTCAGAAGTATTTATGGATAATTCTTGAAAGATGCTATAGCAACCTTAGCAAATATTTAGAACCCTTAATTATGCTTTTATTGCTAAATCACTTTGAAGCAAAACTAATAAGATTAGTTCAAGTGTAAGTGATTAACTAATTTCCATAAACCAAGAGCTAGGCTAAACAAGGCATATCAAATATAAAGCAATATGGAAATAAGGTAAAAGGACTATGGCTTGGGATACTGCCCTAGCAAAGTTGCAATACAGAAAGATATGTGATATAATTTCCTCCCCCTCATGGCAAAAAGGACTATGGCTTGGGATCTGTAGTCCTCTTTGACAGAGGATTGTTCTAATTAGGAAGGCATCATGGAAAATGTTCCACATAAAGGTTTGGATTTTCTAGGGAAATTTTAACCTTCCAAATTTGGTTCCATGTATCCTTGGAGACGATTTTGGCTGCATTGTCTTCATTCCTTTTCTCCTGGGACAGAACATGTATTAATTGGTAGACTTGTTTCACTTGGTACTCTCCCGAGTTAGAGAAAGGCCACACTATGGAGTCCTGTAAACTATTGGTCTTGGGAGGGAGGGGGGGTGGGGGTTTTAGAATAGGATTTGCTCACACTCACCAAGTCTGGTTTCAATGAGCAAGTGGTATGATCAATGAGATCAGTTACTGTCATGGCCATGGGGTCAATTGTGGTTTGTGGTTGTGCCACACTGGGTGGTTGATGGGGATGTGTGTTCTATACTGAATTCCTAGTGCTATCTAACTTTAATCCATAGTGCATGATAGTGCATGAGTGCCAGAGCTAGAAATTTTCTGATTTCAGATCAGAATATTTTTGCTCAAATTATTTATTAGCCATGAGTTTAAATCGTCTTCATTCATATTTTTTAATGGCTAGAATTATACAAGTTTAAAAAAAGGCTAATGTTTTTATTGTATTTTGCATAATAAAAACAAAAATAAAATTGAAAAGCTGCAAAAATGGTAGACAAGGGCAGCAAAGGAAGAGGTTGTCAGCAGAGAACACACTATCAACCTTCACAAGAATAAGTGTCTGTATTTCTATGTGCGTGTCTCATCATTTTTGTGCTTGTTAATGGGTTTGATCTGGTTTACGTAAGGTTAGATTTAGTGGGTCAAAGCCATTTTATTCTAATCTTATTGATTGGTGCATTTTGAAACATTCTTTTGTTGAAAACAATGTTGTTGTTTTTTTACTCAATTGTGTTTTATTTGGAATATTCATCTCGTTTGAGTGATTAAAAAGAGGTTGATTTTTTTTTTAAATGGTGTTATGCATTTGGGATCAATGTATTCTGAGCTGTATCTTATTTGAATGATAAACGATTCATTTTTGTTTTGCAAGGCTCTGTTAATTATGGTGGAACATGTTTCAACTAGAAACTAGTATATTCTAGGTGTGAAAGACTTATATTGTTTAGAGTGTTGCTGAGATTATACAATTTCCATAGATTGGTGACTTATATCATCCAAGGGACAAGTGGCACCCTAATGATCTCTACAAAATGTGGACAAACCAACAATTAACCTCCTATACGAACCCCATATTGGGTACGAAGGTGCCTATTCGAGAGTAAAAAATACTCTCTCTTTCTCTCACAACCACTATGTTGTAGTTTTTATAAAACTCTCTCAGATGGGTTTCAATCTGTTCCTCCAACTTCATAGATCTCTAATGAGTTCACTTGATTTGTGGTTGGTTTCATAGGGTTACAACTGTTAATACCATATTTTGCTACCCTTTCTTAGCACAAGTCGTAATGAGGAAATTTTATGGAAGTGAAAATATAGTAAATGTCGTACCTGATCCTAAAATTCATATTCTAAGTGGTCATAGAGAAATAAAGAGTAAATTGGTCTTTTTCAATATTGAAACATAGCCCTAATAATTGTTTTATGAATGCTTAAATGTGATTGGTTGATCCATGATCATATTATACAATTGCGTACATAGGATTATCCTATGTTAATTTTAATTGGTCCACAAAATGATTAATAGATATTTTAATTGAAAGATATAATTAAGATCCTATTGTTTCAAAATTTTAATTATGGTAGACCTGTAAGCAATAAAAAATTCCATATCAATAATATTATATTTTTATTAATTTAAAAATTTTTGCATTTATATTATCAAATGACATGTTTATTTAAATTAATGAATTAGGGTTTGAATGATGGAAAAACACAATCATGAGAGAGTCTGAATTTGCTAAAAAGAGAGAATTTTCTCATAAAAAAATAAGTAAAATTTAGAAAAAATCAAAAAAAAAAAAAAATACTAAAAGTGAGTCTCACCTGGCCAATCAACACTCTAGTAATTCCACCCAATTCTTGACCTCATAGCCTTAAAAATAAGGAAAATAGATATCTCTATAAATGCAAGAAAGTATCTCAACTGAAAAGAGGTCCAAGTAGTGTAGGCTATTGCATCAACCATCTATTATTTATTTGAAGCAAATCAAAACAGGTACAATGTACACCTTTTGTGCAATGCTTTCATCAAGACCCTTCACTCTTTGATCCTGGAAAAACTTCTACCTATGATTTAGGACATTGTAAAGCTTTACCAAATTATGATCCTCTAGAGTTTTAAAGAACTTGATTGTGAAGTTTAAAATTCTACTCATTCTTTTGAAATGAGTTATTATATTTTATAATGTTATCAATATTTAAATTAGATAATAAAATTATGATACTCAATATTTTTTTGAATGTTGATGATAAGGTAAAATCCAATTTACTCATTTCAAGATGAATGGAAAGAATTCTATAGTAGAGTTACCCTAAAGCCGCGAATTTCATATACCAAATGGTTTTTAGTGGAAGTGGGGTTTGAATTTCAGATCTCTTATTTAATAATAAAACTTTATCAGTCGAGCAAATAAAAAACCACATAAATTCAATTAATATGAGGTTTGAATAACACTATTACATTTATTTTCACATCAATTCATAATATTTTTTTAAACAAAACAGGTAAAATCTTTGGCATTTGTTTATATTTTGAGTCTCCATTTTCATATTTATGCTTATTGTTGATTAAATAAAAATAACTACTAGTCCCAAAACATGGATGTACACATATTTAGCGATACTAGAGTTTCTTGAAATAAATAGATTTAGATTTATCGCCTAGGTCTTGTACCTTCTTGTTCATCGCATTACCAATACCAAGTGCATATTTTGGCCAAATTTGTGAAGAACAAACACATTGATTTTGACTCAAACACTGCCGATGTGGTAGTTCGTATCCACATCTATCACTACAAGAGTTAGGCAATTTGTAGTGCTTTTTGGGGTTATGTAATTGCTTTAAAGTCTTTACAGTTTACGTAGCTTTCCCCTTCCCCTGTAGGCTGTAGTGTTAGAATTATAGTTTCTCAATAATAATAATTAAAAAAAAACACACGTTGATTTATGGAAAATTTACTACACAAATTTTTTTTTTTTTAATTTTTTTATTTCAGTATGGTACCTCTCATAGTAATAAGGTTACATATAATAGTAGTTTTTTTCTTTTTTTTTTTTCTTTTTTTCCTCTTAGGGTCTGTTTGGATACAGTTGAAAATTGAAAAATACTGTAGCAAATAATTTTTAAATGTGCAAATAATACAATGAGACCCATTTTTTAATGAAAAAGTTGCTGAAAAGTGAAATTTATGGGTCTATGAACAGTAAAATTTGTGAAAAAAGTCAAATATTACAGCTACTGTTCATGAACAGTAGCTGCAACAGTGAATAAACAGTAAAAAAATTGACTGAAACGCGTGAAAAAAAAAAAAAAAAAAAAAAAAGCTGAAACGCAAATGCACGTTTCAGCTATTCAACCCAATCCAAACGGGCACTTAATGAATGATAGTAACTTTGTCACTCAGTGGCAAAGACATAAATTTTTTTTTCAGAGGTCCAATATAATTATATCAATAAATTTTTATAATTCACAAAATAGCACACACAAATATGAATTCTATTTCTTAAACACATCTTTAATATGATTTATTATATATATTATTTTTACATATACAAAAATTAATTTATCAAGAAAATTTATATACTTCAAGACAAGTATTTCATTCATTAAGTCATTTGTAATTATCCTTTAAATTGTATTAATTACAATTAATATTATTCAAATATTTTAAATCAAGGTTTTTCATTAAATACATTAAAGATTACACAGTACTTGATCAATAATGGTACCGAGCTTGTTGCTCACCAAAATTTGGAAAAAAAAAAAAAAAAAGGATTTGTTGAAATTGACTCGAGTACCAGACTTACGTTAGAATATACTTCTTACAGCATGTAGGAAGCTATAGTAAAAGAGGCCATTGGACTCAACCCAGTAAAAGATCCAACCGGAACATTCAACTTGTGCTATTGTTTATGCTATATGTTGTCTAGCTAAAAATAAATAAAACTTGTGTTATGGTACACAGTCTGAAATTATTGTCCCGCTAGAACAATCCATGTTACTTTCATAGTCAAAAAGATTTTGTGTTCCCATAAATAAATAAAAACCTATAGAATTTGTATTGCCAGAGTAATGATAATTGCCTTAGCGGTTTGTCATCGTTGGAAACTTGGCTCAGATGAATTTCCAAGTTCCAAGTAGTCTGTGCCAAACAATAAGAGTGCCTGTATGATACCAAGTATTATGATTTTGTTTTCAAAACAGAAATAAAATTTAATTAGTTAACTTTTTTAGATGCCCTACCTTATGAGTTCTTTAAATTTTTTTATCCAATGGGCCAAGCGAGGAAAGGTATAAGATTGATAATGGTAATTGAAAAAAAAAAAAAAAATTTACCAAGATTGACAATATTTTTTTAATTAAAAAAAAAAAAAAAAAAAGTAAAAAGTGGTTGTTTGTATGGAGAAGAGCTAGATAGCATGCTGGGAGGGGTTGTTGTGTGTTGATTTGTGGGGATACCCCAATGCTTAACCATTCAATTTGAGATGTGTGGGCTACCCATCCATTGTGGGTGGGGGTGCCCTTTAACCCAAGGGCAAGGGGCATGCTGAATATTGACTCCACTGGACAAATCAACATATTAACACCACATCCCACCTAAGCAATCCTAACATACATCCAACCACTTTAATGCCCCAACTTGGTTACAAGCTTATGTTACTAAGCTCGGTACTAAGTTAGGTTACTGTAACTCTTTATAAATAAAATAATTTATTAGTATTTTATCGATGTGGGATTTGACGATTGTGGTGTTATTTATTTCAAGTGTTATGGATTTACAATGCCTTTTTTTCCCCCTTCTATTTTCTCTAACAGGTTGTCGCTTAGATTTTTTATTATTTTTTTGTTCACATTTGTTTGTAATTTCGTGAAGCCCAATGAGCCAAATGGACTTCACTACTTCTGAAAATCATATCCCACGAGATTCTCCTCTTTTTGGTACCCCTTTTCCCTCTTTCACTTCTTATAGAATTATTTTCTTTTTCTTTGTCAGACAAGGAAACAGAGTACTAGTAGCGGTTGGCCATTTCGGTTATGTGCTAAAATTAAATATTTGCTTCTATGCTGATGGATTTCTTTGAGAAACTCTACTTACAAAAATCTGGGTTTTGTTGTGAATTTGATACCTTTTCATTAAACTGAAGCTTAATTGCTTCAAACTTGTAGGTTAATTTGTCTAAACTTAAATTGTTGTTTGCAGGTATGTATGTGATTACATTAGATTCGATTTAATTTAATCCAAATTTAGTTGTGTAAGCATGAAAGGAAGTATTCTGATTTTGGCTTCTTCCCCTCCACAGGACATGTGCTAAGACTAGGCGAAGAATTTGATGAATCAGTTCACTATAGTTCTTCTGATTTCTTCGAATGTATGTATATAGGTATATATGTATGTTTTGAATATTTGTAATATGAATGCTGTGATGTAGGAATGGAGGATTTTCTTTCGAGATATGTCTTTGGGAAGAAGAAGACAACAGAATTTGCTTACTTGTAAGTACTTGAAGACTGGATTCCTTGAAATATTGATTTTATGTAGTTGTTTATTTGGTTTACTATTTTGATTCTTTACAAAGATATTAATCTTTGCTAGTTCGGATTAGAAGGCAACAGAAAAATTCGCTTCACCACGTCTTTTGGCGTTATATATAGTGGGAACAATAGGAGAAAACAAAGTAAAAATTGGAAATGCACTCTACAGCAGAGAATAAGTTCTTAGAACAATTGAAGCACCTGATGCAAGTTTTAGTTTTTGGGGTTTTGTGTGCTTGCATGTGCATGTGTGGATAAAGTTTTTATAAATCTTTGTTTGATATGAGCACAAATTGGAACACTAGGCATGTTGGATTACTCTCTACAATTTTCTTATCTTTTTGATTAATCAGCAATTGATTTAAGGTCCCAAGATGTCTTTTATTGACACTTCAATGGCATACTCAACGATAATATGCTTGCTATACATATTTCATGCTTACTTCACTTCCTATATTTCAAGTGATCTGCTCATCCTTAAACAGAATGAATTGCACCAAATCACTCTGCCATTTATGATTAACTGCTCCTTTCTAGGAAACTATACCACAATCTAGATTTTTTGGTGATCTTTAAAATGCCTTTTTATACATTGGTGCAGATGATTGCCGAACTCTTTCATAACTAACTATAAAGACACACACACATCTTGGTACTTAAGTTTATGAGCTGAATGCTACTTTTGCTTGGTGGGTCAACAAAATGACTTTGTTTTATGGGCCTTGTTTGATGCTATATTGGAATGACCTACTACAGGCTCCTGTTAATGCATATTTTTTCCCAACTCCATCTCTAGATTGAGACATTTTTGTTCCTATTTTGCCAATTATTTCAGGCAAATGTATCCGGGCATCAAATAGTTGATATTGACTATTTTTACCAGGGTTTGGAAACATGTTGTTCTGAAAGGGGATACAGTGATTGGTGACAGTTGTGGCTATGGTTATGATACTTTAGCAATGGTCAATATGCGTGCTGATGAATTAGCCAGGACTGTGTTTATGCAATGTATATTCAGAATAATGCCTTAGGATTACTTCTTTGCTAGAAGAGTTGTTTGATCCCAACGAGGTGCCCTTTAACATATATGGATCTTTAGTTCTATACTGAATTCCTTTTAGTTTTTATTTATTTATTTTTTTTTATACCAGGTCGGGAATGTACCAAACACAGGAAGTCTTTAGCTAATACAGCTATTACAAAAGATTTGGTCCAACCAAAGAGAATGTATGGGGGACTTGATGCACGTCTTGATCTTGAGGTAGTTCCCTGCGAAATGTGGCCAGGAACAGCTTGGACTATGAGCTTTATTCCTTGCTGGCTTAAGTGTTGGATGTCTGCAAATGGTGCCCCGCTATATTAATGGAATTCCTTGTTTTGCTTCCACCTCTGTTCTCTTCCTTCACTGTGAGTGATAATGATAATGCTTGTGAACCCCAACTGTGTAACTTTTATGACTGCACTTTGTATGTCAATCTGCTTGGCTATGAATGTGGACCAGGTTTTAGTGGTGTCATAGGCTTCCAAAATTCTACTTCCCTCCCTGCTTATGGCTTCAAAGGAAATTCCACTTCTTGTACGCCGTTTATGTCTGACTCCATCTGCTTTGATATGGAGTTGCCAGGCCTGCACACGTATGTGTTGATGGGCCTATTTGGTTTTTCCTCTAGTCCTCTTACATATGCTATTTGGTACCTGCATATCAAATGTTTTGAGGTTAGTAAGGCTTCAATTGGGCTTGCCTCTTTCCCTTCATGGATTATTTGGTTTTGGTGGAGCCAGAGGCTCCACTGAGTTGTAAAGACCACTTGCATGAAGTGCATCATGTCCTCAGTCGTTATCTGCTTGGACAGAATGCAATTTTGCAGCCATTGTTTTAGAGGTTTTTGATGAAGCACAGAAGTATTTATGGATAATTCTTGAAAGATGCTATAGCAACCTTAGCAAATATTTAGAACCCTAAATTATGCTATAGCAACCAATTCTGGTTTTAATGAGCAAGTGGCATGATCAATGAGATCAGTTACTGTTATGGCCATGGGGTCAATTGTGGTTTGTGGTTGTGCCACGCTGGGTGGTTGATGGGGATTTGTGTTCTAAACTGAATTCCTAGTGCTGTCTAACTTTAATCCATAGTGCATGAGTGCCAGAGCAGGAAATTTTCTGATTTCAGATCAGAATATTTTTGCTCAAATTATTTATTAGCCGTGAGTTTAAATCGTCTTCATTCATATTTTTTAATGTCTAGAATTATACAAGTAAAAAACAAAAAAGGCTAATGTTTATATTGTATTTTGCACAATAAAAACAAAAATAAAATTGAAAGTTGCAAAAGAAGAGGTTGTCACCAGAGAGTACACTAACCTTAATAAGAATAAGTGTCTGTATTTCTATGCGTGTGTCTCATCATTTTTGTGCTTCTTGATGGGTTTGATCTGGACTAAGTAAGATCAGATTTAGTGCGTCAAAGCTGTTTTATTCTAATCTTATTGATTGGTGCATTTTGAAACATTCTTTTGTTGAAAACATTGTTGTTTCTTTGACTCAATTGTGTTTTATTTGGAATATTCATTTCATTTGAGTGATTAAAAAGAGGTTGATTTTTAATAATGGTGTTATGCATTTGGGATCAATGTATTATGAGCTGTAAGTATCTTATTTGAATGATAAACATTTCATTTTTGTTTTGCAAGGCTCTGTTAATTATGGTGGAACATGTTTCAACTAGAAACTGTATATTCTAGGTGTGAAAGACTTATATTGCTTAGAGTGTTGCTGAGATTATATAATTTCCGTAGATTGGTGACTTATATCATCCATTGAAAAACCCTCAATCTTTGAAGGTTTTTTTATCTATTGAAAATTGGAAGTATCTATAAACATAATAGTTATGTAGTATCTTCAGTATCTATTGCTCATATCTATAAGCTTACCTTTTTTTCCTATAAAGATAAAATCTTACCAAATGATATGTCACCTGTAATTAAAAAATAATTTACAATAATTTACACATTTGATTCTTATGTTGTTAATATAACACTATCATATACATTTTCAAGAGCTTATTAGTTCAATTTGTTGACACTTCTCGGTGTGTTTATTAACAATTACATCATGGAGAATATTCACCTCTTGATGTTAGTTATCATTATATTGTTGGGCTTTGTGGAGCCTAGTTGCGTTTGATCCAAATTATGATCTGACTCAAAATAATATTGCTACCGTTTTTAATGGGAGACTTTCTGAAGCTTAGTCCATGGAGCGGAAGCTTGGGCCAGTAGGCCTTTTTGTAGCCCATTGTGAATCGTGTGCATAGGATAGAAAACTGTCGTTTTGAGGATTAGAGTTTTGTGTGTTGGTTTTTAGAGGGAGAAAAACTGTACTACCTCATCTTGTATTTTTTTTCTCTGAGAATAGTAAAATCCCTACAACTCCATGGACGTAAGCAAGTTGCTAAACCACATTTTGTGTGATTGTTGTTTTCTTTGGCACATATTTTCTCTATTTTTGCATCTCACAGATTTGGGGATTTCGTGGATATTCCTTTCATATATTGCACTTATGTTTTGTTCGTTATCATGGAAAGTTTTATTTTTTAAAAACCATATTTTTTTGTGTTTGATTGTAGTCCTAAAACTAAATTAAAAAATATTTTCATTTATTTGGCCTACACAGAAAATTATTAATTCTTTTTATAATTTCAAATAATTATGCAAAAAACAACTCTTATCATACTCCAAATACGTAACTTTTTTTTTTTTGGAGCAGTTTGGGAGGCTCAAACCGTAAAACATAATAGAAAAGAATGGAAATGAATATTTATCTCTATCTTGCTTGAATGTTTTAAAGGAAAACTTATATAACCTCCTTTGTTTTTAATTTGGATGTTTGAAAGTTGAAAAATATATATACATTATGACTATTATGTCTGGAGGTAGAGTAATATGACCAGGGAGAGTAAAAATTCCCTCCTATTCTTTTCAATTTCTATACGTGTCTTGGATAATTATAAGGAAAAAAAGGGTGCGACCTAGGTATTCACTCCTAAGGTTTGCAATCAAACGGTGTGGCATGAGGAAAAAAAATTAATATATGCATCTATGCTTCTAAATAAATATAAAAGGTCACAATCATTTGTGTGGCCTAATAGCAATAAGATTACATTAAGGAGCGGGTATGGAGGAAATTACAAGGTTTGGAGGGGAAGCTGCTATCTCAAGCTGGGCGGGAAGTCCTTATAAAGTCTGTAATTCAGGCGATTCCAACGTGCGCCATGGGTTGCTTTAAAATCCCCCTAAATCTATGTCATTCGATTGAGGCTCTAATTAAGAAGTTTTGGTGGGAAGAACGAGGGGATCAAAGAAAAATTCACTGGCTAAGGTGGGATGAGATGACCAAATGACAATGGTTCGTGGTATGGGTTTCCAGGATTTAGCTTTGTTCAATGATTCTCTCCTTGCAAAACAAGCTTGGTGTTTGCTGCATGATAAACATTCCCTCTTTTATCAGATTTTTAAAGCTCGTTTCTTTCCAAATTTCTCTATAATGGAGGTGAAAGATTCTAGAACAAGTTCTTACACATGGAAAAGTATTCTTCTTGGCCCAGATGTCATAGCTCGTGGTTCTTGTTGGCAGATAGGCAATGGAAAATCCGCAAATATTTGGAAACACCACTGGATTCCTTGAAAACATCCCACCCCAATCTCTTCACCGATTATTGAATCGTCGGAGGAGGCAATAGTGGATCTTTTGAAAAATTAATGAAAAAGTGGGCCATATTGTTAAACAAAGCAAATGGAAATGGCAAGATCCAAAGGTCCGAATGATTTGTTGAATTGAGATGACATTAAGAAGATGAAGTACTCTTGGAATGTGGCTTGTGAGACCATGAGGCTAACACTGCCTATAGCAGGAACATTTAGAGAGTCTATAAATAAGTTCACTTACGCAGGCTTTACTATTCCTAAAGGGTGGAAGGTATGTGACACTTAACCAGTACATTAGCTAAAATATACATCTTCAGTGTTTTAATGGTGGTTCTTAGTGTTCTAAATCCTTTTTTTTTTCTTTTTTTTCTTTTTCTTTTTTTCTTTTTTTTGCAGATACTGTGGTCTCCATATTCAACACACAAAAACCCCAAACACTTTCCAAATCTTGAGAAATTTGATCCTTTAAGATTTGAAGGGAGTAACCTAGCACCTTACACTTTTGTGCCATTTGGAGGAGGACCTCGGATTTGCTCGGGGAGGGAGTACGCTCGATTAGAAATACTAGTTTTTATACATAATGTGGTGACAAGATTCAAGTGGGAGAAAGTAATTCCAGATGAAAAGATTACTTATAAGCCATCACCCATTCTAGTTGACGGTTTACCAGTCTACCTTAAGCCTCATAATCATAAATATTAAATTTCTTTAAACCCTTGGTGACACAAATTTTATATAGGAAAATGGTAAATCTACTGCCAATTTTATTGTAAAAACTTAAAAAATATATGACAATGAATTTAAGTGGCGTTACTTGAATAACATAATAAATGAATGTTTGAATACTAATATATTATTAGTGATATATCAATTTTTAAGACCAATCACTCAAGTAATAAATTTTGAAATGTTCTTAGTATGTATAAGCTTACCATTTTTTTTAGAAAGATATAAACTTGCCGATTGATATGTCTCCAATCATAAAAATATTAATTCAAACATTTGATTATTATGTTTTTAAAATAGCTCTATCCCATTCATTGCAATATTAGTTTATAAGTCTATAGAATAAAATGGCTAAATAGCAAATTATACCCTTAATGTTTGGAGTGTTTGGATTTTATATCATGAAGTTTTAGAATTTGGATTTTTCTCCCTAAAGTTCTATTCTATTTGCATCAACAACCCCTCCGTCCCTGTTTTCCGTTAAGTGTCATATAAACATACCACACGTGTTTAGTTTTTCCAATAAAATGATGTAACGTCATTTTTGTAGCCTAAAAAAATTAAAAATGACCTGGCATGATAAAAATGACTTGGCATCATTTTATTGAACTAAACATCTATACACGTGTGGTAAGCTTATGTGACACTTAATGGAAAATATGGATGGAGAGTTGTTGATGCATATGGAATAGAACTTTAAGGGGCAAAATCCAAATTCTAAAACTTTAGGGTATAAAATCCAAATACCCCAAACTTTAGTGGTGTAGTTTGCAATTTTGCCTAATAAAATTGGTATTAACTTTAGCATTTTCTTATATTTTTGAGTCTACATTCCTTTTATTTTATGATATATTTATTTATTTCAGAAGGGCATATTTATGATTATTGTTGATTCAATAAAAATAACTACTAGTTCCAAAACTTGGACGTACACATATTTAGCAATATTAGAGTACCTTGGAATAAATAAAATTCGATTTATCCAATTCTTGTACTCTGTTGTTCATTGCATGACCTTGTATATTTGACCGAATTAAGGAAGAAAAAACAAACATTGATTTTATGGGAGATTCTACCATACTCAAGTTTTTGAGATTTGGCTTATCTCCAGTACTTTTTTAACAGGAATCTCCTTTTGTTTTAATGAGAAATTGCCACATCACCCACTAATTAAATAAAATGTGGAGATTAAAACCGACTACCACTTGTTATTGTGTATTTAAAACAAAAGGACACTTCCAGTTAAAAAAGTACTGGAGGTAAGCCAAACCCAAGTTTTTGCCTTGCATCACGCATGCTAAGATGATTTCATTACATAGATGATTAAATTCCTAAAACTCTAAATGCAACATTATTTTTAGAGAGTAAAAAATACTCCCTCTCTCTCCCCAAATCACTATGTTGTTGTTGTTTTATAAAACTCTCTCAAATGAGTTTCAATCTGTTCATAGTTTCCTAATGAGTTCTCATGATTTGTGGCTGGTTCATAGGGTTACAATTGTTAACACCATATTTTGCTACCCTTTATTAGAACAAGTTGTAATGTGATAGTTTTATGTAAGAGAAAATTTCGTAAATGACCTTAATCCTAAGTGGTTATAGAGTAATTAAGAGTAAATTGGTATTTTTCTATGCGAAACATTGCCCTAACCAATTTTATTGAATGCTTAAATCTGATTGGTTGATTCATGATCATATTATACAAATGCATACATAGGATTATCCTAGATTAATTTTAATTGGTCCATAAAATGATTAATTGATATAAGATCCTATTGTTTCATAATTTTAACTATGGTAGACTTGCAAGCAATCAAAAATTCAATATCAATAATATTATATTTTTTATTTATTTTAAAATTTTTGTATTTTTATTATCAAATAATGCATTTATTTCAATTAATGAATTAAGGTTTGAATGATGGAATAAAAGAATCATGAGAGAGTCCGAATTTGCTAAAAAGGTTGAATTATCTCTTAAAAATAAGTAAAATTAATTTAGAACAAATCGGAAGTATGAACACTAGTAATTCCACCCAATTTTTGGCATTGTAGCCTTAAAAATAAGGAAAATAGCTATCTCTATAAATGCAAGAAGTGTCTCAAGTCTCAACAGAAAAGAGGTCCAAATTTTTGTTTACGGTATATTAGAGAGCCTTTAGAGCACTAATTTACTCAGCCACATCCCTAGCCATGATTCATTTTTTTCTCTACATATTTTCATCACACACATCTTTTCACAGTACACAATCCACTGTATTATCATAGGAATCATCCAGAGCCACAAATCCAAGTTGTTTAGGTTATTGCATAGCATCAACCATCTATATCCTTTATTTTAATTAGACCAAAACACTTACAATATACACCTTGTGTGCAATGCTCTCATCAAGAACCTTCATTCTCTGATCTTGAAAAAACTTCTACCTATGATTTAGGACCTTGTAAAGCTTTACCAAATTATGATCCTCTAAAGGTTTAAGGAACTAAACTATAGAGTTTCTAAAATGCTATTCACTCTTTTGAAATGAGTGATTGGATTTTATCATGTTATCAATATTTAAAATAAAGAATATAAGTATGATACTCAACATTTTTTAAAATGTTGATGATAGGGTAAAATCCAATTTACTCATTTCAAGATGAATGGAAAGAACTCTATAGTTGAGTTACTCTAAAGCCTTGATGATCTTGATATGGGCTTTGGTTATCATATTGGGAGCATCATTAACAACAATTGTGCGCACTATAAACAATTGTTCACATTAGCCAACGTCTTTGTTCACATTAGGCTTGTCAAATTATTGATCATCTTATCCCTTTCGTCCCCATTAGATAAAGATTAAACAATTGTTCCACAAAGGATTTCAATACTATAACAACAATTCTCCATCAAAGTCTTAACGACTTTGAATTTCTATTAAACTCCATCTTTTATAATCAGCCCAATGAAGGGTATATATAGCAAGTTATCAATTCTAGACTTCTAGTCCTGTTTGGCTTCCTTTTTTTTTTTTTTTTTTTTTTTTTTTTTTAATTTTAACATATTAAAAGGAAAAAAAAAAATTTTTTTTCAAGATTAGATAGGAAAGTACTTAAAAGGGAAAAAAAATTGAAAGCAGATTGATAATGGTCATTTAAAAAAAAACAAACGATTTCTTTTCTTATATATTTAAAGGTAAAAAGTGGTTGTTTGAATGGCCGTTCAACTTATTAAAAAAATACCAAGATTGATAAGAAAATAATTGTATAAAAAATGAAAATAGATTGGTAAAGCTCATCTAAAAAATATGGATTTTTACACAGATTGACAACAAATTAAAAAATTAAAAATTAAAAAAAAAAAATGGTTGTTTGTATGGAGAAGAACTAGATAGCATGCTGGGAGGGGTTGTTGTGTGTTGATTTGTGGGGATACCCCAATCCTTAACAAACAATTCAACATGAGATGTGGGCTACCCATCCATTGTGGATGGGGGTGCCCTTTAACCCAAGGGCAAAGGGCATGCTGAATATTAGACTCCATATTGGACAAATCAACATATTAACCACGTCCCACCTAGGCAATCTCGGCATACATCCAATCATTTTAATGCCCCAACTTGGTTACAAGCTTACGTTACTAAGCTCGGCAATTGGTAAGGTTATAGCAACAATTTATAAATAGAACAATTTACTTGTATTTTATCAATGTGGGATATTTTAGGATTGTGTTTGTTATTTATTTCAAGTGTTACTGTGTTTTTTTTCCTCTATTTTCTCGAACGTGTTACGCTTAGACTTTGTTCTTCTTCACATTCCTTTGTAACTCTAGAGAATGGACTCACTTCTGCGTTAAAGCCATTGAGCCAAATGGACTCTCGCTTCATCTGAAAATCTTATTCCGCTTGATTCTCCTCTTTTTGGTACCCCTTTTCCCTCTTTCACTTCTTATAAAATTATTTTCTTTGGGTTATATGCTAAAATTCAATATTTGCTTCTATACTGATGGATTTCTTTGAGAAACCATACCTACAAAAATCTGGGTTTTGTTGTAAATTTTATACCTTTTCATTGAACTGAAGCTTAATTGCTTTAAACTTGTAGGTTAATTTCTATAAACTTAATTTGTTATTTGCTGGTATGTATGATTACATTAGATAAGATTTAATTTAATCCAAATTTAGTTGTGTTAAGTATGAAAGGAACTATTCTGAGTTTTGCTTCTTCCCCTCTACAGTACATGTGCTTAGACTAGGCGAAGAATTTGATGAATCAGTTCACTCTAGTTCTTCTGATTTCTTCTAATGTATGTATATAGTTATATATGTATGTTTTGAATATGAATGCTGTGATGTAGGAATGGAGGATGTTCTTACGAGATATGTCTTTGGGAGGAAGAAAACAACAGAACAATAGGAGAAAACAAAGTAAAATTTGAAAATGCACTTTACAGCAGAGAATAAGTTCTTTGAACAATTGAAGCACCTAATGCAGGTTTTAGTTTTTGGAGTTTTGTGTGCTTGCATGTGCATGTGTGGATAAAGTTTTTATAAATCTTTGTTTGATATGAGCACAAATTGGAACACTAGGCATGTTGGATTAATCTCTACAATTTTCTTGTCTATTCAATCAATTAGCAATTGATTTAAGGTCCCAAGATGTCTTTTATTGACACTTCAATGGCATACCCAAAGATAATATGCTTGCTATACATGTCCCATGCTTACTTCACTTCCTATATTGCAAGTGATCTGCTCATCCTTAAACAGAATGAATTGCACCGGATCACTCTACCATTTATGATTAACTGCTCCTTTCTAGGAAACTATACCACAATCTAGATTTTTTGGTGATCTTTTGAAATGCCTTTTTATACATTGGTACAGATGATCACCAAACTCTTTCATAATTAACCATAAACACACACACACACACATCTTGGTACTTAAGTTTATGAGCTGAATGCTACTTTTGCTTGGTGGGTCAACGAAATGACTTTGTTTTATGGACCTTGTTTGATGCTATATGGGAATGACCTACTACAGGCTCCTGTTAATGCATTTTTTAGCCCAATTCCATCTCTAGATTGTGACATTTTTGTTCCTATTTTGCCAATTATTTCAGGCAAATGTATCCAGGCATCAAAGAGTTGATATTGACTATTTTTACCAGGGTTTGGAAACATGTTGTTCTGAAAGGGGATACAGTGATTGGTGCCAGTTGTGGCTATGGTTATGATACTTTAGCAATGGTCAATATGGTTGCTGATGAATTAGCCAGGACTGTGTTTATGCAATGTATATTCAGAATGATGCTTTAGAGAATACTTCTTTGCTAGAAGAGTTGGTTGATCCCAATGAGGTGCCCTTTAACATATATGGATCTTCAGTTCTATACTGAATTCCTTTTAGTTTTATTTTTTTTGATACCAGGTCGGGGATGACCAAACACAGGAAGTCTTTAGCTAATATGGCTATTACAAAAGATTTGGTCCAACCTAAGAGAATTATGAAGGACTTGATGCATGTCTTGTTTCAATGAGCAAGTGGTATGATAAATGAGATCAGTTACTGTTATGGCCATGGGGTCAATTGTGGTTTGTGGTTGTGCCACGCTGGGTGGTTGATGGGGATGTGTGTTCTAAACTGAATTCTTAGTGCTGTCTAACTTTAATCCATAGTGCATGAGTGCCAGAGCTGGAAATTTTCTGATTTCAGATCAGAATATTTTTGCTCAAATTATTTATTAGCCATGAGTTTAAATCGTCCTCATTCATATTTTTTAATGGCCAGAATTATACAAGTTAAAAAAAAAAAAAAAAAAAAATGTGGCTAATGTTTATATTGTGTTTTGCATTAAAAAAAAAATTGAAAAGCTGCAAAAGAAGAGGTTGTCACCAGAGAGTACACTATCAACCTTGACAAGAATAAGTGTCTGTATTTCTATGCGCACGTCTCATCATTTTTGTGCTTGTTAATGGGTTTGATCTGGTTTAAGTAAGATTAGATTCAGTGGGTCAAAGCCGTTTTATTCTAATCTTATTGATTGGTGCATTTTGAAACATTCTTTTGTTGAAAACAATGTTGTTTCTTTTGACTCAATTGTGTTTTATTTGGAATTTTCATTTCATTTGAGTGATTAAAAAGAGGTTGATTTTTAAATATGGTGTTATGCATTTGGGATCAATGTATTTTGAGCTGTAAGTATCTTTTTTGAATGATAAACAGTTCATTTTTGTTTTGCAAGGCTCTGTTAATTATGGTGGAACATGTTTCACCTAGAAACTGTATATTCTAGGTGTGAAAGACTTATATTGTTTAGAGTGTTGCAGAGATTATATAATTTCCATAGATTGGTGGCTTATATCATTCATTGAAAAACCCTCAATCTTTGAAGGTTTTTTATCTATTTAAAATTGGAAGTATAGATGAACTTTTCTGTGTGACTAGTGAGTTGTTATGTGACTGATTCTCCCTCGTCAAGGAAAACTGCAAAATGGTTTTGGGATGTCACCAAACTAATTTTGGATAATGAAGCTTATGAAGGAATCCATTTTCGGTATTAACATATATGGATCTTCAGTTCTAAACTAAATTCCTAGTGCTCTCTGATGTTAATTCATGGTGCATGAGTGCCAGAGCTGGAAATTTTCTGATTTCAAATTGCCTAAGATTCTTTTAGTGTGCTAATCATGTATGTATGAATTTCTTATTTAGTGTATAAACTCAAAAGTCAATTTTATTACTTGTAGCTGAAGGGGACACCAAATGTGATAAAACTTATGGACCACTTGACTTACTTTCAGTGCTTTTAGAAATGCCAATTTGATTGTTGATGAATAATGAGGCATCCACTATTCTTGGAAATGGTGGAGATCTTCTAGACCTGTTCTTTTACATGTTCAACCTTCGTTCACATGTTGGCAGACTGCACGTTCACTGGAGAACAAATATAGGATTCAATCTTTTTGTGTTATCCTTTTCTTTTTTCACTTGTCATTTCCCTCAATATCAGGTAAGAGTTGTTTAATGTGAACTACTTTTCTGTTTTAGTAGGAAAGCGAAGTGAAGGATTTTAGTTATCCTATCCCCACACCCCACCCCTCAAAACAAAAACAAAAAATTGGAATTGCTAGTATAGATGTAAACATGGATAGAATTCCCCTTAGTTAGATATCATTCCAATTCCGTTGGATGCCCCTGAAGGGACTTCTTTGACTATTCTAGAATGTAGAATTGTTGATTTGAGATTTCTTTATTTTTCTGTAGTATCTCACATGTCTTTTTTTTTTTTTTTTTCCTCAAAACTTTCAACCAGAAACTAATCACTGTTCACGACAAATGAGCTCATAGCGGGGTAAATCGTTGGCCCAATGAGTCTTTTCAAAGTGCTGGTGCTTGGACTTGAACTAGGGAGCTCCTAGTTAAACTCAAGACAGCCACTTTGAGACCGAGTGCCCAACCACTCGGCCAACCCCACTGGGTTTCTCACATGTCAAATATGTAATAATGAACAACAAAGCTTATATACGCATGTTGATCAAACCAATATTTTGGTTGATTGCTAATGTATTTAAATTAAACCATTTTTTATGATATGTTCTTTTGGAATCGGAGATATGTTATATATTTTTAAGACTAATTTTCACGTAGTGCAATTGCTTATGAGTTCCAAATATGCACAGAAAGAGCATGTTAAGCTCTTGTCTATGTTTCCAAGGCCTCTATAAGGTACTTACTATGCCCCTAGTTTATTGAAAATCTTCATTTAAATGTTCTGTCTTTAGGATCGGTGAAATGATGTAAATTATTAAGGCTATTTTTCAATTTTTCAAATACACTTTTGAATGTATCGAAGATGTCAAATTAGTTTAGAACTTTAGATGTTTTTTATGCAGCATTATTCTCATGTTCAAATTAAAATGGATCTTATATTTTCCTTTTCCATTTTTACATACTTATCAAAAAAAAAAAAAATTTAAATACACTTTTACTTACGGATTTAGTTTGGTTGTTTTCTTCCCCCTCCCTCCTGCTGAAACTTAATTAAAATATCTTTATTGTCATAAGGACCTCAAATGAGTACTTACCTATTTGAAAATGTGAGATACTGCAACTTTTAGAGGACATGGCTATTCTTTTGGTTTTCCACTCTAGATTAACTTCTAATTTTGCTTCAATTGAGTTATTTGGTGTTAGTTATCGCATAAATATTGAACAACTATGTAAAGTCTTAATTCTATCAGGTCCTGAAAACTTGGAATTTGGCTACAGAAGTCCACATTTGAGCTCTTTCAAGTGCCACATTCTCGACAAATCATATACCATTATTCATTTCCTCAATACCTCAGAGTCCAAGTTCTTTAGATCTTACATATGGTTTGAAAAAGTTGTTATCTCATATTTCCAGTTCATATTAAATTTTTTCACAATCCATCATAAATCATGATTAATATGCCAATTAAATAACCAATTGAACGTGTATTAATAGTAAGATCTGGAATACTATGATTGGAGATTGTAATATGCTCGTTGATGTTATTATACCATGTTTCTTGCTTTCTGCAGTGCATAGCAGTTTGTTTTCATTTTATGGTACTAGAACATGATTATTTCCTTAAGGTAATGTTCAAAAATAGGTGTTTTCATAGTAACGAGTAAAACAATCTAGTACCTTTTCCCTCTCCTTTTCCCCAGCAGATCTTCTTGGCTTTCCTTTTAATTCTCTTCTGTTCCAACTTATGCTGGAAGCCAGTAAGATACTTTTATGCTTCAACAAATAAACTTTTCAAATCTAAGTTCTTAAGACAGTGCTTATAACTAAGATTTGTAGAAAACGCATAAAAAGATGCCCTGACGTCGTATAAATATTGGTACAGCTAGTACATAACTAACTTGGGTTACAGTCCCTGATATTTATATTGGTATAGCATGGTCACTTGGTCATCATCAGCTAGGCAATATGAAATAAATAAATTGTGTCTGCATTTATGATCATATAATAAAATATATAAATGAACAAACAATTATCTAGAAAGAAGAATTCCAAATATCTATAGCAGTTAGCTGTGGTATCTATTCTACGAGCAGGGAGACGATAAAATTGGTTTCGTTTTTGTATTTATGCTTCATATTTCATTATATTTATTAAAATTTGTTAGTGACTTTTTTTGGATTCATATAACATCAGGTAATGTTGAAAATTATACTACTGCACTATATCAAGAACCACGACACATGCATCTTAACAAGGCAAAAATTGATGACCTAGGTGCTTTTAGGCTTGTTGTTTTCAACTTAGGTTGCCTTCCATATGATTACAAAGCCAGAAGTAACACTACTTGCACAGGTCGTCATTACTTGTTCTCTAATTCAAAAGATAGTCATTTTTGTTTTCCAGGTTGTAAGAATTTTTGTACTCTAACCATTGCCTACACCTACGTACACACTTTGATTGATATTTATGAAAATATTTTAGATTCAGTAGAATCATAATACTTCTCTCATCATTTTCCTGATATTTTCTTCAGTTTATATCAACTTGAAAAATTGGTCAAAATGTAAAATTTTCTTAGCCAATCGATATTACTTCGCCCGGGATGCATTTAAAAATCGAGGGATTTGAAAAATTATTTCTACTTAAAATACCAGATATGAATTTAATGACACATGATAATTTATGTTTTAGAGATTTTGTTCAAACAAAAGTACTTTGTAACATTATCGATTCAAAATTATATTGTAAATCTAATCATTTCAAATCCATTTATTAATGATGCTTAGATTTATTCATAAAATTTCATCAACAACAAAAAATTGTCACTTGATACTTTATTCAAGTCATTCAAATAAAATACAAATTCTTCTCTTTAAATCTATTCAAGGGTTTGTCTTGTGTCAAGTTTATTGGGGCTTTGGACGCAATATGGACACGACATGTATTGGTCTCGTATCTTTTCCAATACACTGGACTTTTTAATAAGTTTTTGCCAGCCATTGGAATAACTAATGAGAATGACAAATCTTATACATTATATTCTCCTTCAAAATGTTGTTTAAATGCACACCCATAGATTCTTAATATGTTTAATGTTTTGTACAAATTATTGTGAAGACTTAATATTTGTACTTAGTCTATGATATTGTGATTCAAATTATACAATTTGGAGCAGATACAGGTTGTCAAAGGGGAGATTAATGAAATACTATACCAGGAGGAGCTATTTTGTAGACAAAGATTGCGTGCTATCTGGTTGCTTGCAGGTGATAAGAACATGAAACACTTCCATCAAAGGGCCAGCCAACGCAGGAGGAAAAATCACATTGTTGGCTTTATGGATGAGAGGGCCTAATGGTGCACAACAGATGAAGAGAAGGAGATGGTGGTCGAGGAATACTTTTAGCAGCTTTATACCACCACAAATCTGAATGAGATGGGGGCTGTTTTGGACAAGGTAGATTGGGTTGTCACTCCTGATATGAACCAAAATCTCCTCCAACCATATACACCTGATAAGATCAAAAGAGCACTCTTCCAAATGCACCCTTCAAAATCACCAGGCCCGGATGGTATGTCCCCTTTTTTTTTTTCAAAAATATTGGAATATTGTAGAAAGAGATGTAACTGAAGTTGTATTGCATTCGGGTCATTTTTTGCGAAAAATGAATTGCACCCATATTTTCTTAATACCCAAAATAAATGAGCCCAAAACAGTAGCTGATTTTAGACTGATTAGCCTCACAAATGTCATCTCTAGATTGGTCTCTAAAGTGATAGCAAACCGGCTAAAGTTAATTCTTCCAAATGTTATCTCAAACTCACAAAGTGCTTTTGTTCCTAACCGGTTGATTATTGATAATACTACTGTAGCTTTTGAAGTATTGCACAGGATGCGAAATAAAAGAACAGGTAGGAAGGGGCAAATAGCAATCAAACTGGACATTAGCAAAGCATATGATCGAGTGGAATGGGGCTTCCTCAAAAATATTATGTTCAAATTGGGCTTTGATGTTCGATGGGTTCAACTAGCTATGGAAACAGTTTGTACTGCTTCATACTTGGTGCTTATAAATGGTGAACCTAGAGGGTACATCAATCCATCTCGAGGCATTAAGCAAGGAGACCCACTATCCCCATATTTGTTCCTATTATGTGCAGAGGGCCTTTCATCATTGATCAGATAGGTTGTTGCATCTCATACCCTCCATGGTATCTTATCATGCAATGGGGGAGTATGCATTTCTCACCTTCTATTTGCAGATGATAGTTTCATTTTCTGCCAAGCTACAGTGGAGGAATGCCACCACCTCCTTCGGCTCCTAAGGTCCTATGAGGAAGCATCAGGCCAAGCAATAAATAGGCAGGAAACTACAATGTTCTTCAGCTGCAATACAAGACTAGATGTGAAGAGGGATATCCAAAGATTGATGAGGACAAGAATTATGGAGGATTATGAGAAATATTTGGACCTTCCAATGGTGGGTGGGTGGGAAGTCAAAAGTGAATACTTTCAGAGAACTTCGGGAAAAAATCTCAAAAAGAGTTATGAGGTGGAAAGAAAAATTTATTTCACATGCAGGAAGGGAAATCCTAATCAAAACAGTGGCACAAGCAATTCCAACCTACACTATGGGCATTTTAAAAATCCCTAAGTCCTTATGCGATACCGTAAATTCCACCTTGGCAAAATACTGGTGGGGGCAGACAAAGGATGAAAAGAAGATATATTGGATTAATTGGAAGAAGTTGTGCACTCCTAAACAATGGGGTGGTATGGGGTTTAGGAATATTCAAGCTTTTAACTTAGCTTTACTAGCTAAACAAGCATGGAGGCTGATCCACAATACTCACTCTTTGTTCTATAGGGTGTACTAAGCAAGATACTTTCCCAATTGCTCTTTCATGGATACAGGCCTTAGGAACAACCCATCCTATGTCTGGCGTAATCTGCTCGCAGTAAGGGAAATCATACTGGAAGGAGCGGTTTGGAAGGTGGGAGATGAGAGAAAAATAGTGGTTTCAAAGCATATATGGCTGCCACACAAACCAATTTTCATTAGGGAGTCTCGGCGAGATATGCTAGTAAGGGAGCTCATGAATATTGTGACTATGCAATGGGATAGACAGAAAATAGCTGAGCTGTTTGCCTATAGAACCAGAATGGAGATCCTGGCAATTCCACTACAAAACACCACAGACAAAGACAATCTGGTTTGGCAGGCGCATGGCAGCAGCAATTTCACTGTGAAATCGGCAAACTAGGTGGCATTGGGACTGCAGGATAGAGTCCAAAGTGAGCACTTAAGGGCTGGTTTGGATCGGCCAATATGGAGGAAAATATGGAAGCTAAATGCCCCCCAAAGATACGGAATTTTCTCTGGTGTGCGTGCTCTAATATTCTGCCTACTCGAGAAAATCTACACAGGCGCAGAGTGTAGGTGGAGCTGACGTGTGGACTGTGCAGCCAGTGTCCAGAATCTATAGAACATATCCTGTGGGAGTGCCCGCTGGCCAGAAATGTATGGGCGTTATGTCGAGGAAAAATTGGAATGCGAGGAACTGGAGCAGACTAACGCAGATGGTGGTCAGATGGTAGTCAAACTAACGCAACAAGAACTGAAGCACTGGGCGACGGTAGCTTGGGCAATATGGAATGCGAGGAACAAATTCTGTTTTGAAAAAGTCCAATGGCACCTGGAATATATTTTGAGAGAAGCCACTGGTTTTCTACAGGAGTACCAGTGCCTAAATGCAACACAGGTTCCAGGGGGATGAACTTTTTCAAACAAAACAAAGGCACGGGTAGAGTGGTGCTGTTATGTCCTAGACTAGGATTTACCATTTTGGATGTATTGTAATGCTAAGTGACTCAGGTGCCCAAGGAAATACTGGTGTAATACAATAGTTGTTTTTAAAAGTTTCAATAAAATTTCTATCATGGTTCTCAAAAAAAAGAAGGGAAATTAAACAAAAGATCCACTTTTATTTGTACACTAGATTATGTAACATGGTATCTTTGATGCATTCCCTTCCTTTAAAAGGCTTTTAGGAATTGACTGGATTATTAGTACAAACACAGTCACACATTATAGTAGTAGAACAAAGTACAGTACATGAAGAACACTCCTACACCAGAAGAGAAAGAAAATCACGACTCCAACACTAGAAGTGAAAGAATATCATCCATTGATCCTTTCAAAAAGGGATATTAAACTAGCATAATATTATAACAGATCAGGTAGAAATGCCTAATCCCATGCTTAATCCAGGCATTATTAAAGACATTTAATTTCTTCTATTTGTTTCATGTCTCTGCAATTCACACAAAAAAAGAAAATTCGTTATCTCACCATTTAAAACCTTGATCACATGAGAAAAAGGATAGGAATTGTTTCAAGAAGGTTGTGGGTTTTAATAAGATGACAGTTTCTGTTTAGTTTTTTTATCATGAATGAGAAATGAAAATCCAATTTTACAATCAGCTATGATAATCTACTCAAATTTTATTTTATTTTTTTTAAAAAAAGGTCAACATAAAATATCCATGTTTTTTTAATAGAAGTATCTGGGGACTAAATGAAATCAAAGTAAATGAATAGGACACACTACTTAATGTAGTCTTATAATCAAAACTAAATACCCCTTACTTAAGCTCTACTTGGTCTGCCTCCACAGATCCCTAAACTAATGAAAGCACTTTTTATCAATTGCAATTCCTTAATGACTTCCTCCGTACTCATTCTCTCTTTTGGGGATTCCAATGAACATAAGATTCCAATGTTAAGAATTGAGAGTAAGCACTTTTGCATGTCAACATCAATATGCCTAGAATCCTCAATATTATTAGCTTCTTCTACTTCAATTTCATTATCATTGTCATCTTTTTCTGTTGCCATCATTACCGCAGTTGCAACTCCCAATTCTTCAACTTCTCTTGGCAAAAGCATTGGGTCAACAACTTGAGCAAGTCTTTTTGGTAATGCCATCTTAACAAAATTATGGAGATTTAGACCATCTTTAAACATATCATCAGTGGGCATCCTTCCTGTAAACATTTCCAGCACAAGGACTCCATAGCTATATACATCCCCCTCAGTCGATGCCTCACCACCCATGCCATACTCTACAACTCGTGGAATGGAATGAAATTAGGCAATTTCTATCTATAATGAAATAGATAAATAATATGACATATGATATTACTTCCGCAATGGAAGGAAAATGTATGAAACTTTACCCCGAGGGGCCAAATTACTTTTTTTCTTTCTTTCTTGAATGTTCAATTTGATTGAAATATATGCATACAAAGAAGATACAAAGCTTAGCCAAAGGATCAAAATGTCCATTGCCAAACTAACTTAGGCATTTCTCAGAGTATGAATCTAATTTTGTTTTATTTATTTTATTTTAAATTTTATGTAAAATTAATTATGTGCTTGTATGTGCTCAAGTAAATATTTGTTATAAGAGACAAAGAAATAGTAAGCAAGAGAGTATGTTAATATGTTTATACTAGTTTTACGAATATTAAAAAGCTTATATGCTCAAAAATACAAGTAGTTAATTCTTATCTTTTCATAAAGTGACAAAGAGAAAAGCAACATATTACAGGATTGTTAAGAATTTAAAACTAAATAAGAGAGGTTATACCTGGAGCAACATAGCCGATAGATCCTTTTAACCCAATTGTACTAGTACACTTCTGGGAAGAATCATCAGTGCTTATGAGGAGTCTTGCTAAACCAAAGTCGCTTACATGAGCAGTCATCTCACTATCGAGAAGAATATTGCTTGGCTTTAAATCACAATGAATGATTTGTTGCTGACAATGATTGTGCAGATAATTTAATGCAGAAGCCACATCAATTGCAATAATTATTCTTTGAAGAAAGCTCAAATTTTTTGATTGATTTTCGCAATCTGTCATTGGATGTAGCCACATATCTAAGCTCCCATTTGTCATGAATTCAAATACAAGAGCTTTAAATTCATCGCCATTATAATTGATACTGGAGCAACATGTTAAGATCTTCACAAGATTTCGGTGTCGAACATTTCTTAAGACATTGCATTCCGCCAAATCCTCTTGGTAGCTCCTTTAGTTTGAAGGTTTAGAACTTTTACTGCAACTAACATTTCTTCTTGATTAAGAACTCCTTTGTAAACTGATCCAAAACTACCAGATCCAATCAAATTGTTGAGAGAAAATCCATTAGTTGCTCGATGAAGCATTTTGTAGGAAATTGTTGGAAGGAGATCCGTCTTTGAGACATTAGAAGATGGTTTCTTTTTATATTTTTCCCTCCAGTAAAGAACAATAAATGATGAAACTAGAAGGAGACATGCAACCACACAAACAATTGTGATTATTGTTCTAGAAGCAAGAGGCTTTCTTGATTTTGTAACTTTGGGGCATTTTGGTAGTTGTAATTGTGGAATACCCCCACAAAGCTTATTGTTTCCAATAATTGATGTTGCATCTACATTTTTGAAAACTCCAACAGTTGGTAGTGGGCCCTCAATATCATTGAACGAAATGTTCAAGTATTTTAAAAATAAAAGTTTCTCTAGACCCTTTGGAATAAATCCTGATAAGTTGTTTCGCGAAACATCCAAAAGTTCAAGGCCTTTTAAATTAGCCATGGATGAAGGTATGATTCCTTCAAAGGAATTCCCTTGCAAGTAGAGGTTTTCTAAATTCAATAAATTTCCAATTGTTGTTGGAATTTCACCGGACAAATTGTTTTCAGAGACATCTAGAGAATTAATATTTTTCAAATTGCCAACTTCTACAGGAAATTTGCCACTAAATGAGTTGTAGGATAAATTCAGTAATAGTGACAAAGAGAAAAGAGAAAAAACCTGCTGAGGTATGACTCCACTGAGGTAATTTTGTGAAACATCCAATTGTTGCAAACTTAGGCAATTACCAATAGTTGGAGGTATGCTTCCTTCTAAATTGTTTTGAGAAAAGTTCAATTCAACCAATTGAGTGAGGTTGCCAATGGAGCTTGGGATTTGCCCTGACAATTTGTTCCCCGATAAATACAATCCTTGCATCTTTTGAAACTTTCCAAAATAAGTAGGTATCACACCTATGAAAAGATTCTCATCCATGGCCAATTTAATTAAGTTGATAAGATTCTGTAACGCTGCAGGAATCATTCCAGATATTTGGTTGCTTCCAAATTCCAATCTATTAAGTTGTGTTGACAAGTTGCCAATAGAATTGGGCAAAAAACCTTCAAATTGGTTACTGTCAAATGCCAGCGATTCCATTTTGCTACAGTTTCCTAAAGACGCTAAGAAGTCCAAATCCCTTCCTAAATTATTATCAGTTAGACGTAGGTGTTCAAGATCTAGTAGATATCCCAGATTAGTTGGAACTGATCCCACAAAGTTGTTTCCACCTAGGTCAAGTATTTGAAGCTTAGATGCATTGCATAAAGAACCAGGGATTGGCCCAAAGAATTCATTCTCACCAATAAAAAATAGTTTGAGATTATGGAGAGTGAGGCCTATGTTTGCTGGAAGAGCGCCACTGAATTGGTTGAAGACAAAGTCTATAGTACTAATAGATGATAAATTGTAGAGAGAGGAAGGGACCATACCGTTCAGTTTATTGACTGCAACTCCGAAAACTGATAAGCTTTTCAAATGGCCTATACTCTCTGGAATATTTCCCTCTAAGTTATTATAGGCTACTGAAAAATTTACGAGCAACGAAAGATTTCCCAAGGAAGGTGGGATTCCTCCTGTCAACGTGTTTGTTTTAATCGTAAGAGCCAAAAGCTTAGTCATAGAGCCAAGCTCCATTGGGATTTTCCCAATAAGTTTGTTTGATTCTAAGGCCATTACCTTGAGTTCGGAGCAATTGGTCAAGCTGGTTGGAATTTCTCCTCCCAGTGTGTTACTTGAAAGATAGAGATGTCGCAGTTGGAACAAATGACCAGCTTCCTTTGGAATTTTACCATCAAAGCTGTTGTTTTGGAGGTTGATGGCCCTAAGAAATGTGAGGTTTCCAATGTAAGGTGTAATGGTTCCATGCAAGTTATGACCTTCTAGTACCAAGGTTGTGACTCTTTGATGACGGCGGCCACATGTAATTCCATGCCAATTGCAGAAGTGGATAGAATCATTCCATGAGCTCAAGATTCTATATGGATCATAATCAATGGATTCCTTGAATTTGAGCAAAGCCAAACGGTCATTTGTTGGAGTGGCAGAAGAGGTGGCAGGTTTCAAGCATAGAAGGGTTACAGTAAAGAGCAGAATGATATGAAGGAATGTAGAGCATAATAATGTAGGAAAATTGGGGTTGTGAAGCTTCATTGGTTTGGACAAGCAGGAAACTGGTGAAATATTAGTGTGAGGTAGAGCAAGATACACAAGTTTGTATTATATATGCTAATTTGTCAAATACCTCCAAAAATGTAAAATAAGTGGTAATTTCGTTTGATAAATTTTTATAGGCTTCAGTATCAATAAATGGATAGCGTGCATGCCTCCAAGAGAGACCCACTGCCTTTGGACAAAGACCCCGGGGTCAACTCAAATGTCGTCAAAAGTTGCCGTGAAGTGTCCAATTTTTTTGTTTCTTCAAAATTTTTTAATTAAAGAAATCTAATTAATTATTAAAAAGTACCAGAAATTGAATCCTATCATATTCAACGCAAATATTAGTCCTGATTAAATGTGATTATTAATCATGATTTGACGCAATTATAGCAAATATTTTAGTGATACAACTTAGAATTTTTTAAAAAAAATTATTTAAATCCTATCATATCTATAAAGAAAGACAATAATTATTAATGGTAATTGTGTTTTGTTAAAAAAAAAAAAAAGGCGTAAATACACTTTTGGTCCTTACATTTTGGGCTGATTCTCGATTTGGTCCATAAATTGATTTTGCTCCTAGGTCAATCTCTGATTTTAGAAAATCGATTCTATTTTGGTCCCTGCCGTCAACCCAGTAACAGAAAAATCTGACGTGGCAGACGGAGTGCACGGTTGGCGTGTTATATGCTGCCGTGGCTAATAAAATAATAATAATAAAGCCACATCAGCATGCCACGTCAGCATCTGATTTTTTTTTTAAAAAAAAATTATCAATTTTAACAAAATTAAAAAAATAAAAATAATTTTTATTTTTCAATGTTAATTTAATTAAAAAAAAAACAAAAAAAAATTATTTTTCAGTTTTAAAGATTGAGAAAAAAATTTATAGCAACTTTCTCAAATATTCTTGAACTCTCTTGGCAAACAAACACATCACAAAATTTTAAATATATCAATTTTTAGACAAAATTAAAGTTAAAAAAAAAAAATTTGAAAACCCCTCACAAACCCAAAACAAAATCTAGACTCAAATGATTCATAACTCTCTCAAGCTCTCTCTCTCTCAAGTTTAGATCTCTCTCTCTCTAACTCACTCACTCTCTTTTCCTCTCTTACTGGTGGTGGTGGAGTCATCCCACGATGAGGAGATGAAGGAGTAGCGGTGGACCAACATTGACACTCTCCTTCCTGGGCTCATAAACAACGTTGAAGCCAACGGGCTTGGAGACCGAGTCGAAGTGAGGCAACTCGTTTGGGATCAGACAAGTCTTCCAGCGAGTTTAATGGGTTCGACTTCAATTGTTGGTGATGGGTAGTTTTTCTCTTAATCTCTAACTTTCTCTCTCTCTAAACCCGACTCTCTCTCTTGATTGTTTGATAAGTGGTGTGGTGGTGGGTTTGATTGTTTGATCAGTGGAGGTGGTGGTGGTGGTTGGATTTTTCTGTGTTTCCGTGGGGGTTGGTCGTTCATTGGTTTTGAGTTTACGTTTGTTTCATAAGAAAATTTCTGGGTTTGGGTTTGAATTTCTAGGTTTGGGTGAAAATTTATGGGTTTGATCGGTGGAAGTGGTGGCTGGGTTTGTGTTTATGTTTGTTTGTTAAATGTGAGTTATTTTAGTGTTTGGTTTGAAAGAAAATCTTGATTTTCTGGGGAAAATGTTGATGATTGTTCAAGGAAAATTTATGAGGTTGGTTGGGTTTGTTGTTATTGTGAGCCGAATGGACTGGGTTTGTGTGTGTATGTTTGTTTCATAAAAAAATTTTGGTTTTGGGTGGAAAGAAAATGTTGTGATGAAAATCTTAGGCATCGTCTTTTTTATATGTGAATTTAACAGTGTTTCGTTTGAAAAAAAAAATTCTGGGAAAGATGTTAAATGCCCAGATATTTTTTGTGTTCTTGAGTTCTTGTGACTTGGGTTTATATTTGTGTGTATTCATTTTCAAATATGAATCTATGTATTTTTATGTTTTTAATTTTGTTTTTATGTTTTTTTTTTTTGTTAAAATTGATAATTTTTTTTAAAAAAATCAGATGCTGATGTGGCTTTTTTATTATTATTTTATTAGCCACGTCAGCATATAACACGCCAACTGTGTACTCCGTCTGCCACATCAGATTTTTCTGTTACTGGGTTGATGGCAAGGACCAAAATAGAATCGAATTTTAAAATCAGGGACTGACTTAGGAGCAAAATCAATTTAGGGACCAAATCGAGAATCAGCCCAAAATGTAGGGACCAAAAGTGTATTTACGCTAAAAAAAAAAAAGACCTGACAAATTTTAAGCCTTAATTCTAGGAGTTTTATAGTGTTACATTTAGTTCTTATCTTTTAAATATAAAAATCAATACAAATTTAGATAGTGTTATAAAATAGACATGAGAAAAAAAATGAAAAACAATTCATGACAAGGACAACCCAATGTTAAATTGATGAGATTTGGATGAATGTAAATTTGTATTCAACAACTACTTTCTTGACTTGAGTGTGGGACGTCTTACTCTCTTTTGAGATTGTATTGAAAATTTGAGTATTGAATAGCTACTCTGAGAAGGCCTTGAATTTATGTTTAACAAGAGGATGTGAAATGTCGAAACAACTTTTGGTAAATTCAAGGTAGTCATATCTTGGAAAGAGAGATATTATGTTTACAACAATTTTACAATATTTTTACAACAAATCACAGGTGATTAGTTGTTATTGGTTCAAATTTGAAACTAATACTAAGATTACTTTTTTGCCCCAACAATAACAACCAGTAACAACCTGCTACTTAGGATTTATTGTAAAAATGTTATAGACATATTATTTCTCATCTTGAAAATGGTCCTTCTCTCCTCCTTGGCCGCTTCTACCAGTTCTTCTTTGATTTTTTTTTTTTTTTTTGGTTTTTTTTTTCTAATTTTGTTTGTTAAAATTAAATTGGTTAGTTGTGAGTTTGCTGTAAGAATTAAATGGACATTTTACTGTACGTGACTATGAGTACTATAAATTATTGGCAAAAAGCCACTTTTAGTCTTTACATTTTCAGGCGATTCTCATTTTAGTCCTTACATTTTATTTTTACCGCTTTTAGTCCCTATCTTGAAAAACGCTTCCCGTTTTGGTCCCTGCCGTTACATCAGAGACGGAGAAAGCTGACATGACAAACGGCAGGAATAAATAATACTTATTTATTATCCACGTGGCCTAAAATAATAATAAAAAAATATTTTTTAATGCCACGTTAGCATTTAAATTAAAAAAATTAATTTATTAATTTTAACTAAATAAAAAAAAATTAAAAACAGAATTAAAAACTAAAAATTATATGAATTGAGATCTAAGTGTGTCTTGAACAAGAACAACAAGAACACAAACTCAGATTCAAGAACACAAACCCAGAAATTAAAAAAAAAAAAAAAAAATTTACAGATCTAAGCATAATGCAACAAAATACAAATGAGATCCGGAAAAATCAACATTGTAACTGTTCTCGTTCCCATTTCCATTATCCAACAAGCAGATTTGAGAAAATGGGGAGCCCATACTAAATTCATTCTGACATTTTCGCAAACACTTGGTACGCACTCCCTCAAACTCTCTCGAGATCGATCGGAAAATGGGGAGCAGCACGGTAGGACTAGCGCGGGGACTGTCAAGAAAACTGAAGAAGGTATTAGAATGCTGAACGGACTTGCCAAATCTCTTATCTTCCCTTAACACACTATCGTCGTTCTACACCGAAAACACTCCTCAGTCTCGCCGCAACCTTAGGTACACTATCGAGACGCGTGCTCTCGACATCAACCACGAGTTCCTCCGCACCTCCAATCCTGCTCAGCGCGCCTTGGATCGCGTGGTGGAGAAGAAGTCCTTCTCGGAGAAGATCTCGGTGTACTCGCCGTGGCCGCGGGAGATCCAACGGCTCCGCTTCTCGGCCATCTTCTTCATCTGCTGGAGCCTCCTTTCTCTGAGCACCTCCAGATCGTCGAGGTCAAGGCGATCCAGCGCTGAGATCTCCTCGTCTAGCTTGTCCTCTGAGCACCTCTGGTCTAAGTTTGCTTTTGAAATTGGTAAAGTTTTTGCATTGATTGACTTTTGGTTTTGGTGGAAGAATTTTCCACGGCAACTTTTTTTTTTATTTTAAATTTATGGGTTTGTGTTCTTGAATCTGAGTTTGTGTTCTTGTTGTTCTTGTTCAAGACACACTTAGATCTCAATTCATATAATTTTTAGTTTTTAATTCTATTTTTAATTTTTTTTATTTAGTTAAAATTAATAAATTAATTTTTTAAATTTAAATACTGATGTGGCATTAAAAAACATTTTTTATTATTATTTTAGGCCACGTGGATAATAAATAAGTATGATTTATTCCTGCCATTTACCACGTCAGCTTTCTTCGTCTCTGATGTAACAGCAGGGACCAAAACGAAAAGCGTTTTTCAAGATAGGGACTAAAAGCGGTAAAAATAAAATGTAGGGACTAAAATGAGAATCGCCTGAAAATGTAGGGACTAAAAGTGACTTTTTGCCTAAATTATTACCACCACCATGAATTGTCACATTAAATTTTGTATTATCGATTACCAAACTTATTCAATAATCCTAGCTACCAATTTAGTCCCCCTGTTTCTCTTCCTGTCAAGATTTTGACGTGTGGTCCTTCATCATTAATGTTTTCGGCAGCCAACTAATTGTGTGATGCTTGTAAATTTTTGAGAATGATGTGATGGCTATGACGTATTTTCTTTTGTGCTTTTTCTTTCTAAGAGAGAGGAAACACACAGTAGATTGGAGCGCAAGAGGATTTTAACGAGAGCTATCAAGTGTACAAGTTTATTATCTGTTGTATACTTTATGCTTTCGCTTTTGCATCTATACTATTTAACATAATATATCAATACTAATATTTAACATTTATTAATTAAAAGTAAAGTCTAGAACAAGAGATTCGAATTGTGGCTCTGTCAAGTGTCATATTTTCTATTTCAAAATAACAAATTTTGAAAACTAGTTTACGTCAAGCAGTTGAGGACTTGACTAATAATTTGATTCCCATTTAATTAGGATTTGATGTGTTGGCTGTGTAGTTTAGAATCAACGTATGTGTTGCATGGTTGTTAGAAAGTAGAGCTCTCAGTAGAACTCGCTAGATTTGGGTGTTTTTGTAGTCTTAATTTTAACTTACGTCACAATGTTTAATTTGTTTTTTTCATAAATTTTTTTGTTGGACATTATGCTTGACAAAGATTACGTTCAATTCATTTTACAAATTACAATCCTTTGTGAATGTTTATGATTTGCAATGATTTTGATATCTAATTCACATTTAGGAGCGGAGCCACAGCATAGCTTGGCCCCCCAAATTTTATTTTATTTCTAAATTCTCTTCATGTATGTGGGTTTTTATAGTATTTTTAAATATTAGACCCAAAAAATAATCAGTGATCTAAAACCAATAGTTCATAATAACAAAAAATTGTCTATTTTTTTAACTCAAAAAAGAAAAGTACTATTAGAACAGCGTAACGTTTCTCCATCTTTTTTTTTTTCCCCTATCTTTTTTGGTGAGTTCTAGTTGTCAAGTTCAATATAGTGAGTATTTAATTGTTGTTCTTAAGAACAATAATTGATAAATAAATAATCTTTAAAATATCATTTAAATAATAACATATCACATAATTAGAATTTACTATAAAATTAGAGAACAGTTGAGAGATACTACCTTGATGATACTTTAAAGTTATCTCAAAATATAATAAATAATTTACCATTAATTCATGAGTTTTTAGATGGCAAAGTTGAGGTGTGAACCAGATCACTCTCTTGAGACGATACACGCCGTTTATAAGATTTCTAGTACAGTACACTAATAACATTGTGCGTGCTACTCCCTGGCCCAGCCACCTTGTTGATTGTCCTTATAAGCTTACACACACTACAAAAAAATCGTCCTGTCTCAGCGTTTTTTTCCTGGTGCTTTTGTTAGGATTAGTGCCCTTAAATCCTATTGTATGATGCTGTGTACATTATTATATATGACTTATGTATGACTTAGTGTTGTGATTAATAAAGTTGTTTTATTATTATTTAAAATAATAGTAACATGAATATTCGGACATTATCATATAGTCCATGAGTCTTTTTAGAATAGATATTTAAAAAACTTAAATTATACAAAATCTATTAAAAAAAGAACTTGAATATATCAACATAAAACTAATAAAATAAAATAAAAAAACTTATAAACACTTGAAATTTTACAATTTCTGTTTACTAACAAAATGAAAAGTGCAAAAAATGACTAATAATAGAATTTTAAAATGATGATGGTTATAAAATATGTATTTTATATGTTCTAGAACCATAGTACATGAACACCTTTTGGCAAATTCAAGATGGTCCTATCTTGGAGATGGTCGTTTCTAGAATGAGATATGTTAATTGCAAGTAAAGTCTACAACAAGAGATTCGTATTTTGGCTCTATCAACTGTCAAGTGTCATCTTTTCTCTTTCAAAATAACAAATGTTGATAGCCATTTTACGTCAAGGAGTTGAGGACTTGACTAATAATTTGATTCCCATTTAATTTGATTAGGATTTAATGTGTTGGCTGTGTGGTTTAGAATCAACATATGTGTTGCATGGTTGTTAGAAACTAGAGCTCTCAGTAGAACTCGCTAGATTTGGGTGTTTTTGTAGTTTTAATTTTAACTGACATCACAACGTTTAATTTGTTTTTTTTTTTTTCATAATTTTTTTTGTTGGAGATTATGCTTGACAAAGATAACGTTCAATTCATTTTACAAATTACAATCTTTTGTGAATGCTTATGATTTGCAATGATTTTGATATCTAATTCACATTTAGGGTGGAGTCACAGTGTTAGGTTCTAAAAGTTTAGAAAAATTAGCAAACGGTAAGCACAAACTTGTCTAGATATAGATTCTTAGATCTATAGAGTTTATTAGACAATGCTTAAGGTGTTACAAGTCAGAACATAAGAACATACAAGGTGCAGAAAGAAGAATTCAAATTTAGTGAAATCCGACCGATCGAAAATCGCAGACATGAAATTTCTGCAGAATTTTATTTCAACCCAAACTCTGCTTAAACGTTTTGGGTTTCAAGTGAAACACTTCTAGTATATAAACAAAAACCCTAATTACGTTTCGGGACTGTTTAAAAATTTTGCAAAAACTATGCCTGCGATTTTCGATCGGTCGAGCCTAATTCTCGATCAGTCGAGAAAGACAAAACTTCACTTTTATTTTTTGCAATCAGCTGGACTTCGAAACTTGAAAAAACCTTATTTAAGTGTTGCCTAAACACCTAGACTAGACATGTTTTGTTCTCAGTTTGTCAACACAATACAATAATGGTTCTAATTAATATTTAATTCTAAATCTTTAGAACCTAACAATTTTAATACGACCCAAAGTTCAAGAGTCTCTTTAACCTTTTCCCTGGGTAGTTGGATTTGGTGCAGTGTTACGTTTTCTTCTTATTTCTTTGAGCTTTAATTTCACTGTCATGTAAGCCGTGTAATTAACAGTATTTTTATTTTTATTTTTGTTGGGTTTCATTTTTTACCTTGTGGAGTGAGCTACTGGCATGAGGACTTTGACTATTAATTTGATTCCCATTTGATTAGGATTAAATTTGTTTGCTCTGTTTGGTGTAGAATCAACGAATTGCGTGCTGTTATAAAATAGAGCACTCAGGAGACTCACTAGATTTGGGTGTTTTAAGTTTTAAATTTTTTTTTTTGAGATAATTACAATATGCTGCTAATTTCGCAGCTCAAAAGTCAAATCCCTTAGACTCTTAAGCATTTTATGCATAAGGATATGTCAATTTAACTTTTAACTTACATCACAAAGTTTAATTAGTTTTGTTCGTAAAAGTTTTTGTTGGATATTATCATTATTATGCATCACAAAGATTACGTTCAAATTCATTTTACAATTTGCAATCCTGAATTTCAATTATTTCAAGATCTAAATTGGCAATGTTGTCATTGCTAAATATTTGTTATTTCTTGTAGCGGCTTTAGGAATTTTTCTTAAGATAGTCATTAAAAAAATTAAAATTATACAAAATCTAATTTAAAAAAACATGTAAACATGTGAAATTTTACAATTTCCTTTTATTAACAAAATGAAAAGGCATCGTCACACTCTTAGTATGATGGCCACTCCACAACTATAAGTTCTTGTAGGGTGTAAGGGGCAAGAGTTGGACTTCAAATCTTCAGGAGAAAGCTTCACACGCATACACTTATATTAGGTTAAAATAAAATTCTATCTCAAAAAAAAAAATGAAAAAGAAAATATAGATTAATTAATGAGAATGCCAAGATGAGAGTAATAAAATTAGAGAGTCTGATCATGATGATAGAAAAACATGGAGAGAGAGAGAGAGAGAGAGAGAGAGAGAGAGAGAGAGAGGAAATGAGCCACGAATGATCACTGTTGACACTGCAAGCCGAGCCACCGAGGAGAGCAAATTGAAGTTGTTGCAATGGCAACTATAAAGCCTACGAGAAGTCACTGTCATAGTAGTATCTATTTTCGTATAATTTTTTTTAGGAAAAATAAAATTACAAATTATTTTTATGTAATAGATTGAATAAGTTACGAATTTGAATAATAAGTTTTTTTTTTTTCATTTTTTGTTTTTAAATTTTGTTGAATATTTTGTTCATTTGTTCTGTTTAGTCTAATCTTATTACTGTTTGAATTTTTTTTTTTTTTTTTGGTGGTTATTTTGATTAATTTTTAGAGTTATGTGTAGGTACATTATCAATATATTGATAACGTTGGTTTTAAACACTTAAAATTAAAAAATTAAAAATTGTTAGCGTGCATGCTACGTAGAAAGACCCAGTACTACCTTGGACGAAGACCCCTGGGAAAACTACTCTACCGTGTGATTTGTGTCATTAATAATGGACCTCTCTCCTGAAAACGACGGGCAGAGAACGTGAGTTTGAACTTTGAACTATTGTCATCTTCTTTTAAACCCTTTCCCAAGTGGTCCTACCCCTATCTTCGAGATGGTTGTTTCCAGAATGAGATATATGGCAACTCAAGTCTTGAACATGATTCGTATTGTGGCTCTCTGTCAAGTATCATTTTCTCTCTTGCAAAATAACAAATGTTGAATTATATCAACTAATAAAACATTGTTTATCTCAATTTCCTCAATTTGAATTTGGTTTCATAACTAAACTTTTCATATTCGAATTAATATGCCTGAACTTTGTGCTTATATAAGAGACTAACATCTACGATTTTCAGAACTTCCAGATATGCGTATGCACTATTTAACAACAAAAAGACAACTAAAATAGGACAAAATTCATATTAAACAAAATGGCCCCTGAAATTTATGTTAACGTCTTAAGGATACCTTCCAAGATTATTTACTTTTCATGATTTGTAAATATTATTGAAAATAATTATATTTTTTAGCCCAAAAACTCAAAGCAAGCTTATAGAAACTAGTAAAAACAGTTAAAGACTTGTTTGCCTTGGAAGTTAAAACGTAAAGGCTGTAGTATTTCCTAGAAGACTCAAATTAAATGTTTTTTTGACTTCTTGAACAACATAAATCATCAACTTCAAATATCATTTTCCCCCTCAAAAAAAAAAAAAAAAAAAAAAAAAAAAAAAAAAACCTCAAATATCTTTTGAACTAAAGGCAAAATTTATTCTAAATAATGGGCCATGTTTGCTGGACTTAAAAATCAATTGGCCAGACTTTTAAAGTAGATTGGACTAGTTGAAGATTCGGATACTCCTATGTTGGTGGCGTCATCCCTTTCACAACAAAGGATAGATCATTGTCTTAAGGATCTAATGACTGAAAGTGGTGGTTGTTGTTCAAAATGAGATTGATGAGGTTTGTTTCGTGAATTTTGATTTTGAAAGGATGAGGTTTTTGATAAATGGTTGTGATGGCAGTGGGAATAAACCTGCTTGAGATGGATTTTGGGTTGTGGGAAGTCAACAAATTTTGGCCAAATGGGCTTCTTTTGGGGGGGTGTTGGTTGCAGTTCTCAAGATCACAATAATTTCTGGATTCTCACATGAAAGATGACTTGATAAAAGCTCTATGCTTTAGTGGAGCGTAACCTTGTAAAACAAGTACACAACATAGGATGGCACCAGTTGTTAGGTTATTACCAGCAAAGAAATTATGCTGAAGATAAGATTCTTAGTCTAGAATATATGCATGATGCACCAATCTTCAAAAGGATATTACTGAAAAGTTTTATTGTTGCTAACTTTACCAATCATTCCATTTAATAATAATAATAAATTCAAATAGATTTTTGGGAAATAATTGATCCCATCTGAGTAACCCGTTTCATATAGGCATGACTTATAATATCTTGGGAACTAGATTAAATGGAATGAAACGGGATCAATTTCTTTAACACCCTTCTAGTCTCTACACAAAACGGATTGCCTTGTTGGGCTCAATTTCTTCACTACATATGACGAGCTCTGTTTATGTATTCACTACACAAAATGGGCCTTGAGGGCTCTTTTCTAGACAAATGGGTTGCTTAGATGGGCTTAAATTATTCACTATGCAAACCGGGCCTTGTGCCCTTATCTTCATTCCATGAGTGGGCTTTATGACTTTTCTTCTTTACATAAAACAAGCTGTTTTTGGGGTTCTTTAATTTTGTTCAAGGGTTAAGAATGAGATTGTAGTATAGAGAAACCTATACTTTCTGACATTGACATTGTTAAATGAAGCTAACCTTCATACGTGGATGTTGTCCTAATTAATTTCTCAATCTTTGGTAAACCGTCTATATGTACCAGTCTTTATCGACCCTTTGCTTTTCTTCAATTTCAACCCCACCCACTTCTTTGAAGCCTCTAATTCCTATCTTTCCAAGTCCACCACTGCACTCAGCTTCTGTTGAGAAGATTTTGGGGAGTTGTGGCCTGTGGGAGGGTCGTTGCAACAGATTTAAGCCGTGTCGCACTGTCTGTGGCAGCTTTTAATGTGCAGAAGTGTGGTCTTCAGCTTAGTGAATTTATCATTGTAATGTAATGGTTCCAATCAATCATCAATATATATATAAAAGCAGAAACTTCATGCAGCAAAGCATGAGATTATGCCAAGTGGCACTTTGATAGAGTAGTTTAGAAAACACATGGGCTGACATTTAAAATTAACAATATGTTTTGTCCAAGAGCAAAGTTCATAGCAAGTCCAAGCCCATTTTTAATCCCCCAGCCAAACTCTAATAAGTAATAATTAATAGCTACAATTAACCCCATGTACAGAGAACATGTAGTGCCTTTGAAGTTCTCTCTCATAACACAACTCTCTCTTCATGTCTCTTGCTCTTACAAAATCTAAACGTCTACCTCTTGCTATTCTAAGTTTTGGCCTTTCACTTTTCCATTCCAATCTCAATCTCAAATACACGTCCAAGATGTTGTTCATGCTTGGCATCAATTTCAACAGGTACCTAAATCTCTCTATCTCTTTTTCTCTTAAAAATAAAATGTTAAGGTCTTTCTCTTTCTCATTCTTTTTTGGGAAAAAAAAAAAACATATTCTCATCTTCTTTAGGAATCTCAGCGGCTCCGCATGTGAGGCTTTTCTAGCACGTGTCAACGAGGTTTTGTTGAATCTGTATGTACTACTACCTGTATAGGCTTTATTACCTTTTTGTTTCCTTAGAAAGTAGCACTTCAAAAACAATTTCTAACAAATTTCCTGTCAATATTAAATGGAATTTGAACTTTGGGTTTCTATGTGGTCTTTTAACATTCTGAATGATGATTCCAGGAATATAGGACCAACCCAGAAAATTAACCTCAAGCCAAAGGATGAATTGTCAAGGTAAAAAAAGAACCTACTTTTGGGTTTTTTATTTCATAATTTTTTTTTTTTGCATAATGTAGTTAATTTTTTTATTATTTAAATTCAGTAAGAAATGTATTTTTAAACAAAGAAACACAATTTCTAGATGTTGAAGAAGCCACAAGATTTTCTGTGTAGATACAAGTAACTTTCCCATCTAGAGCTTAACATTTGCAAAGTCCAAAATTAACTTTGTTATACATGATGTATATATTCCACTTCATGTCTTCCTTACTCAAAATTTTCATTGTTTTATGGTTGCCTTAGAAATTTTAATAATTTTCTATTCTACATATATATATATATATATATATATATGTGTGTGTGTGTGTATAAAATGGATTTGTTCTAGGTATATTACAGCTTGCCAAATGCATATTATCAATTTGGTTGTTAATACTTAAGTCTCTATAAAGATTCTATAAGCTTGAAAATTTTCAATATTTGTTCTTATCCTTCCAATCTTTGAACCTTTTTTTAACCTTGGTTGGATCGTTGTCCCCAAAGACTCAACAAATTTCAAATAATTGTGTGGTTACTAGGTTTTTTATTTATTTATTTATTTTTTATCCTCTTAAGTTTTGTCAAGCAACCTAAAAAATTAGTGTAACTATTGCTTCTTTAAATTTATTTTAATTATTTTAGTTCTAGACCATGAATTAGTTCCAGTTAGAAGTTGCAACTTAGCATATGACATTCTTTGACTACGTTTGAAAATATTACTACCAAAACATGTCACTATCACTACTTCTCTCGACTATATGAAATTCTTTTCGAATTTATTAGTTCTCCAACTTGGATCATGATTTAATAAAGTTCTATTAATGAAAATTTACAGAGTCTCCTTTTTAAAATTTTCTTTCAGGCCTTTACTTATTTATATATATATATATATATATATATATATATATATATATATATATAAGGTTCTTCAGGCCTTTACTACGGTGTTTAATTACTCCAAAGGCAATGCTTTAATAACTGATGAAATATCTGCAACACTTGGATTGAAAATTCATGGTGGAAAAAATGTCCCTTATGTGTGGGACATTTTCAGAGTATTAGATCTTGGTATATATTCAGTAAATTCTAGAGAAATACATAATAAGAATTCCAAGTAGAAGACTTGGTCTTGGTGTCAAAGGATGTATTTCTTAGTGCATTTGGCCATAGATAATGTATATTGGAAGCTTCAAGGATGCTGAAAATTAATTATAAATGAATTCTTACACTTCTATTAATAAGTTGAACAATAATGAGATATCACCCTTACATTTTTTTTTTTTTTTTTAAATAAAGATGGTTGTGGTTAAACAAAAATATCTTCCTTCTAAACTCTATTCCATAGTGATACACTATTTGGGAAATTATGTGTTGGCCATAATTTGGTGGTTTACATACAGGAATTTACTACTTGCACTAGAGGGTATATTTATTAAAAAATCAATACCATGTAGCTCCTTGACAATTAATATCTTTGTTGTAGCTAGCTGAAAAGATTCAAGAATTACTTGGACAAATGTACTTCATAATGATTTGGCAATTTAAGGGAATTTTTGCCCCATATTGTTGAAATATTTAGTTTTGATATCTATTTCTCAAACCATTCATTGCTTGCTCTCTTTCAAGGTATGTGACAATATTAATTATGCATGTAACTTAACTGAAATAATTAAATAATTGTGAATTCACTCACACAACACACACATTCTTAATTATCTTATAGTAATTTATGTTTCTTTTTTATTTTCTTCTTCTTTAAATATAATATAATTGAAGCTAATTAAGTAAATATTATACCACAAGATTACATATTTTTAACGGATCATAAAATTAGTTTGAAATTGTTTCAAAATGAAATTATAAAGTATCCGCGCATCGCGCGGGACATCATCTAGTATCACATAATAATTCTTAATTAGAGATATGTTTTATATAAAAATTAAATTTAAATTAAGCATTCATATGGCATCTGTAATATATTTTTATCTTATTCATTAATTATGAGATATTTTTTACTTTATTGAAACTTTTAAACTCTTAAACATTTGAATTTAAATTTCAAATAAAATAACTTCATTTACCACTCGCGATACTATTAGAGCATTAGCATCCGAGATTCTAAAAAAAAAAAAAATTATTTCAAAACATAAAAAAGTTACTTTACTTATTTTAACATCTCATTTAACAATACAATAGACATCTCAACTTTTATTTAAACATACAACTCATTAAAATAATGTAAACTACCCAATTAAATAATATAAATGACTCATTTCTCTCTTCTCTCCCACGTCTCTCTTTCCTCTCTTCCTCTTTGTCTCTCTCTTCCAACAAACCCACATAGCCAGCAAACCAAATTCTTATTTTGGACGCCAAATTCTTAAAGCTTTTAACTTTGATTAAAAAAAATGCATACAATTTATTAAATATTATTGAGGTTAGGGGGGGTGGCATGGCCGCCCCCCTTGGCAAATATATAGCCCTTAAAGCTTTTAACTTTGATTAAAAAAAATGCATACAATTTATTAAATATTATTGAGGTTAGGGGGGGTGGCATGGCCGCCCCCCTTGGCAAATATATAGCTAGGTGCCAAATTTAAGTGAATTACTCTCACATGGGAAATAATTTATTGTCATTTTGCATCTTGGCTTGTAGTCATATGGGAAAACTTATGGTGCAATCCCAGTATAAAATTCACTACCAAGGTTTTGAATCTTGTAATAGACAAGATTACCTTTTCATATATGGAACTTGGTGTGCGTTTGGATTGCACGTTACCTGCGTGCAATTCAGCGTGTGCATTTTTGGCTAGGTACCACGACATTGTTCACGACCCAAACAAAAACGCAAAAACGCGCATACCAAAGCATTTTTGGGTCCTACGGCACTATTCACACTTTTAAAAATTATTTTGCTATTGTGCTTCCAGTAATAAGTTCTCAGTTTTCAGCAAATAAGCAGTATCCAAACATACCCATAGTCTCACTCATTGGTAGAATATTGGGAGTTGTTATGGATTTCTTCCAAATCATGCTTCACCTTGTAGTCTTTAGTATTTCATTCTCTTTCATCTTCCTCATATATAAACAAAAATCGACTCATGACAAGTTGCCACCAGGTAAAAAAGGCTGGCCTATCATTGGGGAAACATTGGAATTTGCCAGGATAGGGCAAAAGGGAACTCCAGAGATGTTGGTTAAGGACAGAATGAGAAAATACTCTCAGGATCTCTTCGCAACCTCATTGTTTGGGGAGAACATGGTTGTGTGTTGTGGTGCTTCAAGACACAAGTTTCTATTCTCGAATGAGAAAAAATGTGTCCTCACTTGGTAGCCACGTTCCGTGGATCAAGTTGTGCTTTCCCCTGAATCTATTGAAAACTTTGTCCCCGAAGATTCTATCAAAGTAAGGAGGGCCATAGTTCAATATCATGTTATCAATATTTAAATTAGATAATAAAATTATGATACTCGATATTATTTTGAATGTTGATGATAAGGTAATATCCAATTTACTCATTTCAAGATGAATGGAAAGAATTCTATAGTAGAGTTACCCTAAAGCCATGAATTTCATATACCAAATGGTTTTTAGTGGAGGTGGGATTTGAATTTTAGATCTCTTATTCAATGACAAAAACTTTATCAGTCGAGCTAATAAAAACCCACATAAATTCGATTAATATGAGGTTTGAATAAAACTATTACATTTATTTTCACATCAATTCATAATATTTTTCTAAACAAAACAGGTAAAATCTTTGGCATTTGCTTATATTTTGAGTCTCCATTTTCATATTTTTGCTTATTGTTGATTAAAGAAAAATAACTACTAGTCCCAAAACATGGATGTACACATATTTAGCAATACTAGAGTTTCTTGAAATAAATAGATTTAGATTTATCCCCTAGGTCTTGTACCTTGTTGTTCATCGCATTACCAATACCAAGTGCATATTTTGGCCAAATTTGTGAAGAACAAACACACATTGATTTTGACTCAAACACTACCGATGTGGTACTTCCTATCCACATCTATCACTACAAGAGTTAGGCACTTTTGTAGTGCTTTTTGGGGTTATGTAATTGCTTTAAAAGCTTTACAATTTACATAGCTTTCCCCTTCCCCTGTAGTGTTATAATTATAGTTTCTCAACCAAAAATAAAATAAAATAAAATACACAATGAATTTTGGAAAATTTACTACACAAATTTTTTTATTTTTTTGTTTTTTTAGTATGGTACCTCTCATAGTAATAACGTTACATATAATAGTAGTGTTTTTTTTTTTTTTTCTCTCTCTCTCTCTCTTAATGTATGATAGTAACTTTGTCACTCAGTGGCAAAGACATAAATTTTTTTCAGAGGTCCAATATAATTATATCAATAAATTTTTATAATTCACAAAATAGCACACTCAAATATGAATTCTATTTCTTAAACACATCTTTAATATGATTTATTATATATATTATTTTTGCATATACAAAAATTAATTTGTCAAGAAAATTTATATACTTCAAGACAAGTATTTCATTCATTAAGTCATTTGTAATTATCCTTTAAATTGTATTAATTACAATTAATATTATTCAAATATTTTAAATCAAGGTTTTTCATTAAATACATTAAAGATTACACAGTACTTGATCAATAATGGTACTGAGCTAGTTGCTCACCAAAATTTGGAAAAAAAAAAAGGATTTGTTGAAATTGACTCGAGTACCACACTCACGAATTACGATAGAATATACTTCTTACAGCATGTAGGAAGCTATAGTAAAAGAGGCCATTGGACTCAACCCAGTAAAAGATCCAACTGGAACATTCAAGTTGTGCTATTGTTTATGCTATATATTGTCTAGCTAAAAAAATAAGACTTGTGTTATGGTACACAGCCTGAAATTATTGTCCCGCAATAACAATCCATGTTACTTTCATAGTCAAAAAGATTTTGTGTTCCCATAAATAAATAAAAACCTATAGAATTTGTATTGCCGGAGTAATGATAATTGCCTTAGCGGTTTTTCATCGTTGGAAACTTGGCTCGGATGAATTTCCAAGTTCCAAATAGTATGTGCCAAACAATAAGAGTGCCTGTATGATACCAAGTATTATGATTTTGTTGTCAATACAGAAATAAAATTTAATTAGTTAACTTTTTTAGATGCCCTACCTTATGAGTTCTTTAAATTTTTTTATCCAATGGGCCAAGCGAGGAAAGGTATAAGATTGATAAAGGTAATTGAAAAAAAAAATAATAAAAAAAAATTTACCAAGATTGACAATTTTTTTTTTTTAATTTAAAAAAAAAAAAAAGGGAGTAAAAAGTGGTTGTTTGTATGGAGAAGAGCTAGATAGCATGCTGGGAGGGGTTGTTGTGCTTAACCATTCAATTTGAGATGTGTGGGCTACCCATCCATTGTGGGTGGGGGTGCCCTTTAACCCAAGGGCAAAGGGCATGCTGAATATTGACACCACATAGTAGACAAATCAACATATTAACACCACATCCCATCTAGGCAATTCTAACATACATCCAACTACTTTAATGCCCCAACTTAGTTACAAGCTTACGTTACTAAGCTCGGCACTAAGTTAGATTATTGTAACTCTTTATAAATAAAATAATTTATTAGTATTTTATCGATGTGGGATATTGATGATTGTGGTGTTATTTATTTCGAGTGTTATGGATTTACAATGCCTTTTTTTTCCCTTTATTTTCTCTAACAGGTTGTCACTTTAACATATATGGATCTTTTGTTCTATACTGAATTCCTTTTAGCTTTTTTTTTTTTTTTAACCAGGTCGGGAATGTACCGAACATAGGAAGTCTTTAGCTAATACGGCTATTACAAAAGATTTGGTCCAACCAAAGAGAATGTATGGGGGACTTGATGCACGTCTTGATCTTGAGGTAGTTCCCTGCGAAATGTGGCCAGGAACAGCTTGGACTATGAGTTTGATTCCTTGCTGGCTAAGTGTTGGATGTCTGCAAATGGTGCCCTGCTATACCAATGGAATTCCTTGTTTTGTTTCCTCCTCTGTTCTCTTCCTTCACTGTGAGTGTCGATGATAATTCTTGTGAACCCCAACTGTGTAACTTTTATGACTGCACTTTGTATGTCAATCTGCTTGGCTATGAGTGTGGACCAGGTTTTAGTGGTGTCATTGGCTTCCAAAATTCTACTTCCCTCCCTGCTTATAGCTTCAAAGGAAATTCCACTTCTTGTACGCAGTTTATTTCTGACTCCATCTGCTTTGATATGGAGTTGCCAGGCCTGCACACTAATGTGTTGGTGGGCCTATTTGGTTTTACCCATTGTCCTGTTACATATGCTATTTGGTACCTGCATATCAAATGTTTTGAGGTTAGTAAGGCTTCAGTTGGGCTTGCCTCTTTCCCTTCATGGTCACCAAATATCAAATGCTATTTGGTACCTGCATATATAAAATGGTGTTTATTTTTATAAACATATTTAGATTTTATACCCTAAAATTTCAGAATTTGGATTTTTCCTGCTGAAGTTCTATTCTATTTGCATTGACAACCCCTCCGTCCCTATTTTCCGTTAAATGTCATACAAACATGCCACGCATGTTTAGTTTTTCCAATAAAATGATGTCACGTCATTTTTGTAACCTAAAAAAATTAAAAATGACATGGCATGATAAAAATGACTTGGCATCATTTTATTGAAGTAAACATCTAAACACGCATGGTAAGCTTATGTGACACTTAATGGAACATATGGATGGAGAGTTGTTGATGCAAACGGAATAGAAATTTAAGGGGTAAAATCCAAATTCTGAAACTTCAGGGTTTAAAATCTAAATATCCCAAACTTTAGGGATGTAGTTTGCAATTTTGCTTAATAAAATTGGTATTAACTTTAGCATTTTCTTATATTTATGAATCTACATTCCTTTTATTTTATGATATATTTATTTATTTCGGAAGGGCATATTTATGATTATTGTTGATTCAATAAAAATACTACTAGTTACAAAACTTGGATGTACACATATACTCCACCAATAAATATTTACCATGGGTTCACATAATTAATTAAATACTATCATTATTGATTTATTAATACTACAGTTATTAATTAATAGCAGTATTTAATTAATTAGGTGAACACGTGGCAAGCATTTATTGGTGGAGTATAGAGTGGAGTAGGAAAAGTGGGACAGAAGATTTGAACTCCACATATTTAGCAATATTAGAGTAGCTTGGAATAAATAAAATTCGATTTATCCAATTCTTGTACCCTGTTGTTCATTGCATGACCTTGTATATTTGATTGAATTTAGGAAGAAAAAACAAACATTGATTTTATGGGAGATTCTACCATACTCAAATTTTTGGGATTTGGCTTACCTTCGGTACTATTTTAACAGGAATCTCCTTTTGTTTTAATGAGAAACTGCCACATCACCCACTAATTAAATAAAAGGTGGAGATTAAAACCCACTAGCACTTGCTATTGTGTATTTAAAACAAAAGGACACTTCCAGTTAAAAAAGTACTGGAAGTAAGCCAAACCCAAGTTTTTGCCTCGCATCACGCATGCTAAGACAATTTCGTTACATAGATGATTAAATTCCTAAAACTCTAAATGCAACATTATTTTTCAAGAGTAAAAAATACACACTCTCTCTCTCCCCCCAAATCACTATGTTGTTGTTTTTTTTATAAAACTCCCTCAAATGAGTTTCAATCTGTTCATAGTTTCCTAATGAGTTCTCATGATTTGTGGCTGGTTCATAGGGTTACAATTGTTAACACCATGTTTTGCTACCCTTTATTAGAACAAGTTGTAATGTGATAGTTTTATGTAAGAGAAAATTTCGTAAATGACCCTGATCCTAATTGGTTATAGAGTAATTAAGAGTAAATTGGTATTTTTCTATGTGAAACATTGCCCTAACCATTTTTATTGAATGCTTAAATCTGATTGGTTGATTCATGATCATATTATACAAATGCGTACATAGGATTATCCTAGATTAATTTTAATTGGTCCATAAAATGATAAATTGATATAAGATCCTATTGTTTCATAATTTTAACTATGGTAGACTTGCAAGCAATCAAAAATTTTATATCAATAATATTATATTTTTATTAATTTAAAAAAAAATATTTTTATTATCAAATAATGCATTTATTTAAATTAATGAATTAAGGTTTGAATGATGGAATAAAAGAATCATGAGAGAGTCTGAATTTGCTAAAAAGGCTGAATTATCTCTTAAAAATAAGTAAAATTAATTTAGAACAAATCGGAAGTATGAACACTAGTAATTCCACCCAATTTTTGGCATCGTAGCCTTAAAAATAAGGAAAATAGCTATCTCTATAAATGCAAGAAGTGTCTCAAGTCTCAGCAGAAAAGAGGTCCAAATTTTTGTTTACGGTATATTGGAGAGCCTTTAGAGCAATAATTTACTCAGCCACATCCCTAGCCATGATTCATTTTTTTCTCTACATATTTTCATCACACACATCTTTTCACAATACACAATCCACTGTATTATCATAGGAATCATCCACAGCCTCAAATCCAAGTTGTTTAGGTTATTGCATAGCATTAACCATCTATATATCCTTTATTTTAATCAAACCAAAACACTTACAATATACACCTTGTGTGCAATGCTCTCATCAAGAACGTTCACTCTCTGATCCTGAAAAAACTTCTACTTACGATTTAGGACCTTGTAAAGCTTTACCAAATTATGATCCTCTAGAGGTTTAAGGAACTAAACTATAGAGTTTCTTTAAAATACTCTTCACTCTTTTGAAATGAGTGATAGGATTTTATCACGTTATCAATATTTAAAATAAAGAATAAAAGTATGATACTGAACATTTTTTAAAATGTTGATGATAGGGTAAAATCCAATTTACTCATTTCAAGATGAATGGAAAGAACTCTATAGTTGAGTTACTCTAAAGCCTTGATGATCTTGATATGGGCTTTGGTTATCATATTGGGAGCATCATTAACAACAATTGTGCACACTATAAACAATTGTTCACATTAGCCAACCTCTTTGTTCACATTTGGCTTGTCAAATTATTGATCATCTTATCCCTTTTCTCCCCATTAGATAAAGATTAAACAACTGTTCCACAAAGGATTTCAATCCTATAACAACAATTCTCCATCAAAGTCTTAACGACTTTGAACTTCTATTAAACTCCATCTTTTATAATCAGCCCAATGAAGGGTATATATAGCAAGTTATCAATTCTAGTCCTGTTTGGCTTTATTTATTTATTTATTTAATTTTAACATATTAAAAAGAAAAAAATATTTTTTTTTTCAAGATTAGATAGGAAAGTATTTCAAAGAAAAAAAAAAATTTTGAAAACAGATTGATAATGATCATTTAAAAAAAAAAAAAACGAATTTTTTTTTCTTATATATATGTATATATTTTTCTTATATTAGTAAAGGTAAGAAGTGGTTGTTTGAATGGCCATTCAACTTATTAAAAAATACCAAGATTGATAAGAAAATAATTGTATAAAAAATGAAAATAGATTGGTAAAGCTCATCTAAAAAATTTTGATTTTTACACAGATTGACAAGAAATAAATGTAAAAAATTAAAAATTAAAAAAAGTGGTTGTATGTATGGAGAAGAACTAGATAGCATGCTGGGAGGGGTTGTGTGTTGATTTGTGGGGGATACCCCAATCCTTAACAAAGGATTCAATTTGAGATGTGTGGGCTACCCATCCATTGTGGGTGGGGGTGCCCTTTAACCCAAGGGCAAGGGGCATGCTGAATATTGACTCCACATAGTGGACAAATCAACATATTAACACCACATCCCACCTAGGCAATCCTAACATACATTCAACCACTTTAATGCCCCAACTTGGTTACAAGCTTACGTTACTAAGCTCAGCACTAAGTTAGGTTATTGTAACTCTTTATAAATAAAATAATTTATAAGTATTTTATCGATGTGGGATATTGACAATTGTGGTGTTATTTATTTCAAGTGTTATGGATTTACAATGCCTTTTTTTTCCTTCTATTTTCTCTAACAGGTTGTCGCTTAGATTTTTTTTTATTTTTTTGTTCACATTTGTTTGTAATTTCATGAAGCTCAATGAGCCAAATGGACTTCACTACTTCTGAAAATCATATCCCAAGAGATTCTCCTCTTTCTGGTGCCCCTTTTCCCTCTTTCACTTCCTATGTATTTGTGTGCGTGACATATTGATTTTATATAGTTCTTTATTTGGTTTGCTATTTTGATTCTTTACAAATATTTTAATTTTTGCTAGTTCGGATTAGAAGGCAACAGAAAAATTCGCCCCACCACGTCTTTTGGCATTATATAGTGGGAACAATAGAAGAAAACAAAGTAAAATATGAAAACGCACTCTAAAGCAGAGAATAAGTTCTTAGAACAATATATTGGGACTTTATATAAGAATTTTTCTCTGAGTGAAATTGAAGCACCTGATGCAAGTTTTAGTTCTTGGGGTTTTGTGTACTTGCATGTGCACGTGTGGATAAAGTTTTTATAAATCTTTGTTTGATATGAGCACAAATTGGAACACTAGGCATGTTGGATTACTCACTATAATTTTCTTATCTTTTTGATCTATCAGCAATTGAATTAAGGTCCCAAGAAGTCTTTTATTTACACTTCAATGGCATACGCAATGATAACATGCTTGCCATGCATATTTCATGCTTACTGCACTTCCTATCTTGCAAGTGATCTGCTCATCCTTAAACAGAATGAATTGCACCAGATCATGTTGCCATTTATGATTAACTGCTCCTTTGTAGGAAATTGTTTCACAGTCTAAGATTTGGTGGTGATCTTTAAAATACCTTTTTATACATTGGTGCAGATGATTGCCGAATTCTTTCATGATTAACCATAAACACGCGCACACTCATCTTGGTACTTAAGTTTATGAGCTGAATGCTACTTTTGCTTGGTGGGTCAACGAAATGTGTTTGTTTTATGGACCTTGTCTAATGCTATATTGGAATGACCTTCTACAGTCTCCTGTTAAGGCATTTTTTTGTCCAATTCCATCTCTAGATTGAGACATTTACGTTCCTGCCTATTATTTCAGGCAGTTGTATCCAGGCATCAAATAGTTGTATTGACTATTTTTATCAGGGTTAGGAAACATGTTGTCCAGAATGAGGATACAGTGATTGATGCCACTTGTGGCAATGGTTATGATACTTTAGTAATGGTCAATATGCTTGCTGATGAATTAGCCAGGGTTGTATTTATGCAATGGATATTCAGAATGATGCTTTAGAGAATACTTCTTCTTTCCTAGAAGAGTTGCTCGATCCAAACGAGGTGCCGTTTTCTCACAGTTCCATTTATTTTTTTAACTGTCTGCTAAGGAAAGCAGAAAAATATACAGTTGTTATTTTTGGGATGTCGCCTACTAATTTTGGATAATGAAGCTTCTAAAGTAATCCATTTTCACTTTTAACATATATGTATCCTTAGTTCTAAATTGAATTCCTTTTAGTTTTCTTTTTTTTGATTCCAGGTCCGGAAGGTACAAAACACAGGAAGTCTTTAGCTAATACGGCTATTGCAAAAGATTTGGTCCAACCAGAGACAATGTATGGGAGACTTGATTCACATCTTGATCTTGAGGTAATTCCCTGCTGAATGAGGCCAGGAACAGCTTGGACTATGAGCTTGATTCCTTGCTGGCTTAAGTGTTGGATGTCTGCAAACGGTGCCCTGCTATACCAATGGAATTACTTGTCTTGCTTCCACCTCTGTTCTCTTCCTTCACTGGTGAGTGAGGATGATAATGCTTGCGAACCCCCAACTGTGTAGCTTTCATGACTGCATTTTGTATGTCAATCTGCTTGGCTATAAATGTGGACCAGGTTATAGTGGTGTCATAGGCCTGCACCCTTATGTGTTGGTGGGCCTATTTGGTTTTTCCCCTTGTCCTATTACATATGCTATTTGGTACTGCATATCAAATTTTTCGAGGTTAGTTAGGTTTCAATTGGGCTTGGCTCTTTCCTTCATGGATTAGTTGGTTTTGGTGGAGCCAGAGGGTCCACAGAGTTGTAAAGACCAGTTGCATGAAGTGCATCTTGTCCTCAATCATTATCTGCTTGGACAGAATGCAATTTTGCAGCCATTGTTTTAGAGATTGTTGCGGAAACTCAGAAGCATTTATGGATAATTCTGATCTTAGCCATACTGCCCTAGTAAAGTCGCAGTACAGAAAGAAATGTGATATAATTTCCTCCCCCTCAGGGCAAAAAGGACTAGGGCTTGGGATCTGTAGTCCTCATTGAGAGAGGATTGTTCTAATTGGGAAGGCGTCATGGAAAATGTTCCACATAAAGATTTGGATTTTCTAGGGAAATTTAACCTTCCAAATTTGGTTCCATGTCTCCTTGGAGACGATTTGGGCTGCAATGCCATCATTGTATCACTCAGTGGCAAAGGAATAAATTTTTTTCAGAGATCCAATATAATTATATCAATAAATTATATTGGATCACAAATAGCACACACATACATGAATTCTGTCTAAAACATATCTTCAATATGATTTATTATATATATTATTTTTGCGTATACAAAAACTAATTCATCAAGAAAATTTATATACTTCAAGACAAGTATTTCATTCATAATTAAGTCATTTGTAATTATTCTTTAAATTGTATTAATCATAATTAATATTATTTAACTAAATTAAAGATTACACAGTACTAGATCAATAATGTTGCTCACAAAAATTTGGAAAAAAAAAAGGGATTTGTTGAAATTGACTCGAGTACCACACTTTAAGTTAGAATATACTTCTTACAGCATGTAGGAAGCTATAGTATAAGAGGCCATTGGACTCAACCCAGTAAAAGATCCAACTGGAACATTCAACTTGTGCTATTGTTTATGCTATATATTGTTTAGCTAAAAAAAGATTTTGTTATTTTCATTGTCAACAAGATTTTGTGTTCCTATATGTTAAATATTAGCATTGATACACCATGTTGAATATACTAGTATGGATGCGGAAGCGAAAGCATAAAGTATAAAACACAATAACACACGAGGGTTACGTGGTTCAGCCTAACGGCCTACATCCACGGAGGAAACCCTAAAGGGCTACATCAATAATATATTAGAGTGTAGTACAAATCCTGTGTTACAATGAATTATAACATGTGTATATATAGTAGACTAAACCCTAAACTAATAGACTTCTAGTACAAGTAAAAGACTTGGCTTGCACACAAAGTATAATTAGGCTTAGGCCTATGCTAATGGACAAATATATCTCTAACACCCCCTCTCAAACTCAAGATGGAAGCTTGATGAAATCTTGAGATTTGATAAGGTTGAGAAGATCCCTTAAATGAAGTTTGGCTCTGTTATGGTAATTTGAGGAAGGCAATGGTCTTGCAGTGTTGATGCGACTTCTAACGGTGGCATGACTATACCGGAGATTTTTGACGGCAATAGTAGGAAGCCAAAGAAGATGAACGCAGCAAAGAAAACACCGAGGAAGACAAAGATTGCTCTTAAATATACTGCAAGGACAGAAAACCATAGCCACAAGAAGGTGGCTCTGATATCATGTTAAATATTAGCATTGATATGTTAATGTATATTATGTTATGGGCTTTAGGCCCAGCTAGTTTACTTGTATAATACACTTGGACTTGTACTACACTTTACTTGTATCGCACACATATGCTTACTTGTACCGCACACATATGCCTCCTATATAAAGGCATCGCATGTATATTCCTTGATTATGAAATACAATACAATCATTGAGTATTTCTAACATGGTATCAGAGTCACTGCTCTGACCTTTTTTTTTTTAGCAGTCTTATCTTTATTGGTGTTACTCCACTCTCAACATCGCTTCCGCCATCACAACAGTCGCCGCAGCCTCTCGCCGTTGAACCCCCGACGTCTTCTAGGCGTTGTCTTTGGGTTCCGGACCTGCAGCCGCTGTCGTTGAGGAGTCCAACACCGCACAAGATCACTGCACGTGTCATCCCGCCGCGAATACTGCTCCAATCATATTTCTGGAGGTACCACTGAGATCGTCTTGGAACGATCTACCCGTCGATGAAAGCCTCGCAGTCATCGGAAAGCTCACGCGCCCTCACGTGCCGCTTGAAGCTTTTGCATCTGCGCCACACGCGTCGTCCTCAGTTCAAGCTGACGTCACCGTGACGTCATCAATGCCACGTCAGCCCTAGCTTACGTCAGCATCCAGTCACCTGCTGACATCAGCGCCACGTCATCCTGCTGACGTCATCTACGCTGACCGTTGACTTCCGTTGACTGTTGACTTTGACTGGGCCGTTGACCGTTGACTTTTATTGTTGACTTTTCAGGGTTGACTTTTTCAGTCCAGGTTCTCCTTACCCAGTTTTTCGCGTAGATTTCATTTTTGCAGTCTGTTTTTGCCTATTGTGCTTCTAAATGAAGAATAAGGACAGATCTTCTTCTTATTGTAATAATCGTCGCGGCTAATCCATCAAACGTTTTTGCAAATTTTGCAAACGTTTTGGCCACAATATTAAGACTTGCTACCGTCGCAACAAATCAGCTGTTTCAATTGTTGATGCTACTGTTGCTAGCGCTGAGAGTGACCAGCCAATGGCTCCCGTCTCTGCTCAGTCTAAGTCTTCGGGATCCACTTTCTCCATTTCCAGAGATGGCCTTATAAATATCATCGCCAATGTCATTCGTATGGTTGGTAATGCATCTTATTCCTCTTCTCTCTCAGCTTTATCTGGTATGTCTCCTACCTCTTGGCTTATGGATTCTACTTGTTGCAATCACATGACAGCTCACTCGTCCTTATTTTCTGACCTTAAACCTGCACCGCACCCTCTTAATATTCGCACAGCAAATGGTTCCACAATGTCTGGTCATAATATAGGTTCAGTTTCAACCTCCAACCTCTCGGTTCCTGGAGTCTTTAATGTTCCTGACCTTTCTTATAATTTATTTTCTGTGGGACAATTAGCTGAGTTGGGTTATCGCATTACCTTTGATTATTCTGTGTGCATTGTGCAGGATCCTAGGACGGGACAGGAGCTTGGGACCGGTCCCAGAGTTGGGCGTATGTTTCCCGTGGACAACCTTCGTCTTCCACTTGTTGCTCCTGTTTCTGTAGCTGCAGCTACTACAGTTTCTTACACTCCTTCCCTTGCACTTTGGCATGCTCGACTTGGTCATGCATCTTCTTCTCGGGTACAACAATTGGCTTCTAGAGGTTTGTTAGGTTCAGTGTCTACAGAAAACTTTGATTGTGTTTCATGTCAGTTAGGAAAACAACCAGTTTTTCCTTTCAATACTAGTGAATCAATATCCACAGATATCTTTGACCTTATTCATTCTGATGTTTGGGGGCCGTCATCTGTCTCTAGTATTGGTGGGTCTAGATATTTTGTTGTCTTTGTTGATGATTACTCTCGCTATAGCTGGATTTTTAATATGAAACATCGTTCTGAATTATTGGAAGTATATTCTAATTTTGCAAAAATGATTGAAACTCAGTTTTCCAGACGCATCAAAATTTTTCGATCTAATAATGCTCTTGAATATACTCAATATGCTTTCCAAGCTATTTTGCATTCCTATGGCACTGTTCATCAACTAACTTGTCCAGGTACCTCTCAGCAAAATGGTAGAGTCGAATGAAAACTTCGTCATATTCTTGACACTGTTCGTGCTCTCCCTCTCTCTGCCAAAGTTCCTGCTCCTTTTTGGGGTGAAACTGCTCTTCATGCTGTTCATACTATTAATCGCATTCCGAGTCCTGTTATCCAAAATCAAACTCCATATGAGCGCCTTTTTGGGTCACTTCCAGACTATCACCACCTTCGCTCCTTCGGTTCTGCTTGTTTCGTTCTTCTTCAGCCACATGAACATAACAAACTTGAGCCTCGGTCCAGGCTTTGTTGTTTTCTTGGCTATGGCGAAACTCAAAAGGGGTATAGGTGTTATGATCCTGTCTCTCATCGTCTTCGTATCTCCCGCAATGTTGTCTTTTGGGAACATCGCCTTTTTGTCGAGCTCTCTCATTTCAGTGCTTCCCTGTCTTCCTCCTCTATCTTAGATCTTTTTCCAGATGAGGCACATATTCCTTCTGTATCTGCTCCTGATCCTCCTGTAATTGCTCCTGAGTCTGTTGCTGTAGACTTCTTTGTCCAACCACCAGATATCACTAATCCCTTTCCTAGTTCACCCTTTAATGAACAAGTGGAAGATGAACAGGTTGAAGACGAGCTACCCAACCCCAATTCTGAGCTTGGGTCTCCTGCTCCTGCTCCGCCTGAAGATCTTGCACAAGACATTCCACCTCGTCACTCAACTCGGGTAAGATCTATTCCTACACATTTACTTGACTATCATTGTTACACTACCCTTGCTACACTACACGAGCCTAACACCTATCGTGAGGCTTCCACTGACCCTTTATGGCAGATTGCAATGAAAGAGGAACTTGATGCATTATCTAAAAATCATACTTGGGATTTGGTGACACTTCCTCCTGGGGAATCTGTGGTTGGTTGTAAGCGGATCTAGAAGATTAAGACTCGCTCTGATGGGTCCATTGAGCGCTATAAAGCTCGTCTTGTTGCAAAAGGTTTTACACAAGAGTATGGGATTGATTATGAAGAGACATTTGCTCCGGTTGCTCGTATCTCATCTGTTCGTGCCCTCTTAGCTGTTGCTGCTGCCAGTAAATGGGACCTTTTTCAGATGGATGTCAAAAATGCATTCCTAAATGGGGATTTAAGTGAAAAAGTGTATATGCAACCTCCTCCTGGTCTTTCTGTTGATTCAAACAAGGTTTGTCACCTTCGACGTGCACTTTATGGCCTTAAACAAGCTCCACGAGCTTGGTTTGCCAAATTCAGCTCTACCATCTCTCACTTGGGTTACATGGCCAGTCATTATGATTCTGCCTTATTTCTTCGTCGCACTGACAAAGGCACTATATTACTTCTCCTATATGTGGATGATATGATCATAACTGGTGATGACCTCAATGGCATTCAAGAACTCAAGGCTTTTCTCAGTCAGCAGTTTGAGATGAAAGATCTTGGACATCTCAGCTACTTCTTGGGTCTTGAAATCACTCATTCTACAGATGGATTTTATATTACTCAAGCCAAGTATGCTTCTGAACTCTTGTCTCGAGCTGGACTCACTGATAGTAAGACTGTTGACACTTCAGTTGAGCTTAATGCACATTTGACTCCCTCAGGGGGGAAACCATTGTCTAATCCCTCTCTTTACAGACGCTTGGTTGGCAGCTTAGTTTATCTCATTGTCACTCGTCCAGACATTTCCTATGTTGTTCACCAGGTGAGCCAGTATCTGTCTGCACCACGATCGACTCACTATGCTGCAGTTCTGCGCATTCTTCGATACCTAAAGGGCACTCTGTTCCATGGTCTTTTCTACTCTGCTCATTCTCCTCTTATTCTACGTGCATTTTCTGATGCTGATTGGGCAGGAGATCCCACTGATCGTAGGTCCACCATTGGCTATTGCTTTCTTCTTGGTTCTTCTCTGATTTCTTGGCGAAGTAAGAAACAAACTCATGTGGCCCGCTCCAGTACTGAAGCAGAATATCGTGCCCTTGCTGATACCACATCTGAGCTCCTTTGGCTACGATGGCTTCTCAAAGACTTAGGTGTGTCTACATCCTCTGCTACTCTTTTTTATTGTGACAACCAGAGTGCTATTCATACTGCTCACAATGATGTCTTCCATGAACGGACTAAACACATCGAGATCGATTGTCATTTTATCCGTTTTCATCTTGTCCATGGTGCTCTCAAGCTGATCTCAGTCTCCTCTAAAGATCAACTTGCAGATATCTTCACCAAGTCTCATCCTAAGGGACGCCTTCGTACTTTGGTTGACAACCTCAAGCTGGTCTCACATCCACCTTGAGTTTGAGGGGGGCTGTTAATGTATATTATGTTATGGGCTTTAGGCCCAGCTAGTTTACTTGTATAGTACACTTGTACTTGTACTACACTTTACTTGTATCGCACACATATGCTTACTTGTACCGCACACATATGCCTCCTATATAAAGGCATCGCATGTATATTCCTTGATTATGAAATACAATACAATCATTGAGTATTTCTAACACTATAAATAAATAAAAACCTCTAGAATTTGTATTACCAGAGAAATGATAATTGCCAATCGTTGGAAACTTGGCTTAGATGAACTTCCAAGTTCCAAGTAAACATGTAGTCTGTGCCAAACAAGAGTGCCTGTATGGTACCAAATATTATGATTTTGTTATCAATACAGAAATAAAATTTAATTAGTTAAGTTTTTTAGATGCCTTACCTTATGAGTTCTTTAAATTTTTTTATCCAATGGGCCAAGCGAGGAAAGGTATAAGATTGATAAAGGTAATTGAAAATAAAAAATACCTAGATTGACAAAATATTTTTAATTAAAAAAAATTAAAAAAAAAAGAGAGAGTAAAAAGTAGTTGTTTGTATAGAGAAGAACTAGGTGGCATGCTGGGAGGGGTTTTAGTGTGCTGATCTATCAGGAGACCCCAATCCTTAACCATTCAATTTGAGATGTTGGCTACCCATCCATTGTGGGTGGGGATGCCCTTTAACCCAAGGGCAAGGGGCATGCTGAATATTGACTCTATAGTGGACAAATCAACATATTAACCACATCTCACTTAGGCAATCTCAATATACATCCAACCACTTTAATGCCCCAACTTGGTTACAAGCTTACATTACTAAACTTGGCACTAAGTTAAGTTATCGCAACACTTTATAAATAAAATAATTTACTTGTATTTTATCGATGTGGGATATTGAGGATTGTGGAGTTATTTATTTCTAAATAAAATAATTTACACATTTGATTCTTATGTTGTTAATATAACACTATCATATACATTTTCAAGAGCTTATTAGTTCAATTTGTTGACACTTACTGGTGTATTTATTAACGATTACATCATGGAGAATATTCACCTCTTGATGTTAGTTATCATTATATTGTTGGGCTTGGTGGAGCCTAGTTGCGTTTGATCCAAATTATGACCTGACCCGAAATAATATTACTACCGTTTTTAATGGGAGACTTTCTGAAGCTTAGTCCATGGAGCGGAAGCTTGGGCCAGTAGGCCTGTTTTGTAGCCCATTGTGAATCCTATGCGCAGGATAGAAAACTGTCGTTTTGGGGATTAGAGTTTTGTGTGTTGGTTTTTAGAGGGAGAAAAACTGTACTACCTCATCTTGTATTTTTTTTTTTCTCTGAGAATAGTGAAATCTCTATAACTCCATGGACGTAAGCAAGTTGCTAAACCACATTTTGTGTGATTGTTGTTTTTCTTTGGCACATATTTTCTCTATTTTTGCATCTCACAGATCTAGGAATTTCGTGGATATTCCTTTCATATATTGCACTTATGTTTTGTTCATTATCATGGAAAGTTTTATTTTTTTTAAAACCATATTTTGTGTGTTTGGTTGCAGTCCTAAAACTAAATTAAAAAATATTTTCATTTATTTGGCCTACACAGAAAATTATTAATTCTTTTTATAATTTCAAATAATTATGCAAAAAACAACTCTTATCATACTCCAAATACGTAACTTTTTTTTTTTTTTTTGAGTAGTTTGGGAGGCTCAAACCGTAAAACATAGTAGAAAAGAATGGAAATGAATATTTATCTCTATCTTGCTTGAATGTTTTAAAGGAAAACTTATATAACCTCCTTTGTTTTTAATTTGGATGTTTGAAAGTTGAAAAAAAAAAATACATGTTGTTTATTATGTCTTGAGGTAGAGTAATATGGATAGGGAGAGTAAAAATTCCCTCCTATTCTTTTCAATTTCTATACATATCTTGGATAATTATAAGGAAAAAAGGGGTGCGACCTAGGTATTCACTCCTAAGGTTTGCAATCAAACGGTGTGGCATGAAAAAAAAATTTAATATATGCATCTATGCTTCTAAATAAATATAAAAGGTCACAATCATTTGTGTGGCCTAATAGCAATAAGATTACATTAAGGAGCGGGTATGAAGGAAATTACAAGGTTTGGAGGGGAAGCTGCTATCTCAAGCTGGGCGGGAAGTCCTTATAAAGTCCGTAATTCAGGCAATTCCAACTTGCGCCATGGGTTGCTTTAAAATCCCCCTAAATCTATGTCATGAGATTGAGGTTCTAATTAAGAAGTTTTGGTGGGAAGAACGAGGGGATCAAAGAAAAATTCACTGGCTAAGGTGGGATGAGATGACAAAATGACAATGGTTCGTGGTATGGATTTCCAGGATTTAGCTTTGTTCAATGATTCTCTCCTTGCAAAACAAGCTTGGTGTTTGCTGCATGATAAACATTCCCTCTTTTATCAGATTTTTAAAGCTCATTTCTTTCCAAATTTCTCTATAATGGAGGTGGAAGATTCTAGAACAAGTTCTTACACATGGAAAAGCATTCTTCTTGGCCCAGATGTCATAGCTCATGGTTCTTGTTAGCGGATAGGCAATGGAAAATCCGCAAATATTTGGAAACACCACTGGATTCCTTGAAAACATCCCACCCCAATCTCTTCACCAATTATTGAATCGTTGGAGGAGGCAATAGTGGATCTTTTGAAAAATTAATGAAAAAGTGGGCCATATTGTTAAACAGAGCAAATGGAAATGGCAAGATCCAAAGGTCCGAATGATTTGTTGAATTGAGATGACATTAAGAAGATGAAGTGCTCTTGGAATGTGGCTTGTGAGACCATGAGGCTAACACCGCCTATAGCAGGAACATTTAGAGAGTCTATAAATAAGTTCACTTACGCAGGCTTTACTATTCCTAAAGGGTGGAAGGTATGTGACACTTACCAGTACATTAGCTAAAATATACATCTTCACTGTGTTTTAATGGTGGTTCTTAGTGTTCTAAATCCTTTTTTTTTTTTTTTTTGCAGGTACTTTGATCTCCATATTCAACACACAAAAATCCCAAACACTTTCCAGATCCTGAGAAATTTGATCCTTTAGGATTTGAAGGGAGGAACCAAGCACCTTACACTTTGTGCCATTTGGAGGAGGACCTCTGATTTGCTCGGGGAGGGAGTACGCTCGATTAGAAATACTAGTGTTTATACATAATGTGGTGACAAGATTCAAGAGGGAGAAAGTAATTCCAGATGAAAAGATTACTTATAAGCCATCACCCATTCTAGTTGACGGTTTACCAGTCTACCTTAAGCCTCATAATCATAAACATTAAATTTCTTTAAACCCTTGGTGACACAAATTTTATAAAGGAAAATGGTTAATCTACTACCAATTTTATTGCAAAAAACTTAAAAAATATATGACAATGAATTTAAGTGCCGTTACTTCAATAACATAATAAACTAGTCGCTAACCCGTGCTATGCACGGGAACCTACCTATTTGTGAGGTAGACTAAAATAATTTTATAAATTTTTAAATTGATTAAGAAAATACATCATTTGCTCTTGTATAACTTCAATTTGTGTTACAATTTTAGATATTACAAAAAAATAACTCAAAATTTTAGATATTAAAACTTCTGAAAGACCAAAAAATATTAAAGAAACAAAACAAAATATATATGACTAAACAATAGAAAAATATAAGAGAAAAATGAGTTACATTCAAAAGAATAATTTCAATTATTGCAAATTTTTTTTATCTTGTAAAAAAAGGCTAATGGGAGTCTGGTGGTTCATATAAGAAAATTACTTTTTAAAAAATACATGAAAAATCATAAAATAATTTTTTTTTAATAAAGTAGAGGGGAAGAAAATAACATAAGAAAAGCTCATACCTCTACTCAGCCTTTATAGTGTTCATGATTTATTCGCCATTATTCTTTTGCTTAAACTACCCTTACTGCTTGGTGTCACGACCCCAATATACCCAATTCTATGTTTTGCCATTGTTTTTTCTCCTTCCTTTGAGCGTGTGAGGTTGAGAGACACTTGCTGGTCTATATATATGCCATGTAGAATATGATAAGTTTGGGGATTTAGATAGACTCAATCTTTCTAACAACTTTTGAACTTCACGTTTAAGATTTCAACCAATCGCTAACCCGTGCGATGCATGGGAAAGTTCTTATAGGGTTAACCTATACGGTGGAGTCATACCATGGTTGCCAGAGTTTGTTCTTAAGGTTGGACTCAAAATTGTCAAAAATAGAATTTTGAGCTTTTCAGGTGCCAATATTTTAGAGCATCTTGCTAGCTCTTTCATTGAGGCACTATGTGATTGTTTGGATAGTGCTGAAAGCTTATTGCATCTGCGTTTCAGAAAAATAAGCGGTATCCAAACACACTTTATGTCATTTGAGACAACAAAATAACTATTAAATTTGATGAGAGACTTCTATATTGCATTGAAAATAAATGAAAGTACATCAAGTATTTATACAAATTCTGAGAGTGACTAACTTCTTACTAACTCCACAATATACGAATCTAGCCTCTACAACCAATCAGATCAATAAACGTGTATATAAATAATAACTATGAATTAAACTAATCCTAAAGTACAAGTAGTATAGCTATTTTAAATATAAACACTGTCATTTATACAGTTACGGCTACAATTCTTCCATTGCTCTGTTCTGATACTCTGCCTCTCTGCCTGAGTCAACAGTTACAATCCAAACTTGCTCGACCTTCAACATGAGTCCTTGATCTTGTCCTTTTGATAACTATGAAACATCATTGGTTTCTTTGTCTTAATGGAATTGTCCAGGTTGGTGTAAAGATTGACAAAAACACAAAGGCTTAAAAGAAAATACTGACCTCTTTACATAGATATGGAGAGTGCCACCTAATTGAAAAATAAAAAAGTGACAAAATCCATAAAATGAAAATTCCTAATAACAATTTAGGTAGAATTTGATCTTCTAGGTGTATACTTCTTTGACCCACATGAACTGCACTTGCGCATAACTCTAAGATGGGAGGAAAATAAAATAATAATGAAGCATCTTAATGAATCCTTCAACAAAACAAACAGAAAGTTGCTGTAAGGATTGCATAAGAAGAAAAAGAATGTGGTGGTGAGAAAGGAGTGCATAACGGTCCTACAAGAATATTAAAGAAAAATATGTCAACATACATGTAATATTTAGAAATGAGTTCAAGGCTTACATATGAAGGTTTGGAATATATGTTCCTTCCATGACATTGCACACCACAGCTACCTTCTTAGGTAGAACATTTTGTCCACTATTTTCTAAAGACCTACTTGAAAAATTGTCACAAAATTAGGCTTAAAACCTGATGATAAACTCCTCAGTCTATAAAGTCAAATATACAATTGCCCCAAAAATCAACTGGAGGGAAAAGAATTGCACACACACACAAAAATAGGACAGACGTACTTCACATTTGGCTGGTATTTTTCTGAAGCTGTGACTCATAATTAGACTTTGCTTTACAATCTGCACAATGGTAATCTACATTCTCTAGATCCTTTAAACCATACACAAGTCAATGAATAAACGCATATATGACAGGAACAGAAATTGACATCACAATTCATAAATCAAGTGTATTAAGCACACCTTGAAAAGCTTGCTGAAAATATTCTCACACTCAGCATGCACCCACAAATTACAACCCCATCACAACACACTTGATCAACATCTCTGAAAGCACAAAACATTGTAGAAGCTTACCCAAACTGTCTTTAACTAACCAAATGTGCATATATATACACTATGAGGGAGAAAGATTCTCTAGTAATCCCAAATGAAAGACTGAATCTTATCCTAGAAAAGTATATATGATTTTGATTTAGAGTCACCATAGTGAAACAAAACAATTCACATTAATGTTCCTATAAAACTGAACATCAACATTTTAATGACACCAAAACCAATTGTCAACAAAGCTCATAATTAGAAACAAAACCTTGCTAGCATAGGATAGACTTTCACAGATTTCCCCATCCGATTATCTTCATTCTATTTTTTCCATTGAAGTACTATCTGACTCTATTCCTAAACAGAATCAACCCTGTGACTCTTTTTTTCCCCATTCAATACATATGAAGCAATTTTCAATTATCTGACATAAACTTTCTAAAGTCGGGTCCCTTTTTCAGTTTGGCTCAGGTATTTCGTCAAACACTTTAAGGGTGAAGGGTTGGGATTCTGTTCTCTTCAGCTACACCCTCAAGTGGGGTTGTTCAGCCTCGGGGTGTTGGGGCTTCTCTGATTTCAATCAAAATACAGCCATACATAAATCCAAGATGCAGTTTCGATTGAAATCAGAGAATATCTGCTTATACATGTTTTCAGAGGCAGTTTAGCTCCACTACCGCCTCCAAACCCATCAATCTATGCTAATCATTCAAAAGACACACAACCAAACGTAACCCTAAATCATACTTAACAGCCAAAAACAATAGAACACAATTAAAAACTTACTGGTAATGTTTTCGGAGAAGTGACGGTGGTTGTGTGAGATTTTGCATCATTCAGTAGGCTGCCTTTCAGTGGTGGAGGCAATCCGTGGTGGCGGCGATCTGTAGTGGCGGCGGCGACGGGGGAAGAATCTGAGTTTTGGGTTTTGATTTTGGAGGAAGGAAACGGTGAGATTTAGGTTTAGGGAAGGAGATGTTTTAGTGCGTGAGCAGAGAAGAGAGATGCTTCTGGTTTAGGGAAGGAGATGTTTTAGGGTGAGTTTTACGGATTTTTTTAGAAAATAACTATAAAACTCAAACAATATTATTAGTTAACCAAGGTTTGAAACTATTTTGGTTTCTAACAATTCGACTTCAGAGGGGTCGATTTTGATGTATAAAACGAGTATATTGCACTCGATTTCCCATCGCACCAGAAGCTGAGTTGGACAAAGTGTCCACGTAGGCTGGAAATCGAGTCCAAAGAACTCGCTTTTTCTTCATTGAAGTCGAGTCCAAAGGACTCGGTTTAGCTTAATGGAAACCGAGTCCTCTGAACTCGATTTCAGTATACCCAGCCAAAAAACTTACATGAACTTTTTTCGTGTTCTTCCCTTTCCTTTTCTCCAAATGCCGCCTGGGTTTCTCCACTTCCAAGCCCCAAAAACCCATGAAAAAATCAAATCCAAAACAAATCAAACCCACTCTCCAACGTGTTCTTCTCTCCTCCACTGGGTTTGCATCGGCGCCTGGGTTCGTCGGCATCGTTGGTCAGAATCGGCGCCTGGGTATCGTTGTTCTTCGTTGAAATCATCGTTTGTTCTTCGTTTGCTAGGTTCTGTGTTTGTTCGTTGGTATTGCTGGGTTTTTCTTCGTCCTTTGCCACCTAGGTTGATGGGTTTTTGCGTGCGTCGTTGATTCTTTCTTCCACTGGATCGGCGGCAAGAAACCACGTCCGATCCGATTTCCATCGCCTGAAGCTTTCGTCGGGGTTTGGTCAGAATTGGCGCCTGGGTTCGTCGGCAAGAAACCACGTTTGTTTGCTGGGCTGTTCTTTGTTCTTCGTTCGTCGGTATTGCTGGGCGTGGACAGCATGTTTTTTTTACACAAAAAAACCGAGTTCACTGGACTCGGTTTTTATACATGGAAAACGAGTTCAGTGGACTCGATTTCCTTGTATGAAAATCGAGTCCAGTGAACTCGATTTTTGTGTATAAGAAACGAGTCCAGTGAACTCGATTTCTTGGCCTACGTGGATAACTTTTCCACCTCAGCCGCGGGTAAAGTAGGCGAATATGAACAGGGAAATCGATTTCTCTAGAGTCGAATTGTTATAAACCAATATAGTTTCAAACGTTGCCTAACTTATGCTATTGTTTGGGTTTTATTGTTATTTTCTAAAAAATCCCGAGTTTTACCTTTTTTTGGTTTTAAAGAGGTATCGGGTCTTGTAATGGGGAAAAAATTAGGTTTATTTTTAAATTAAATTTAAAAAAATAGAAAAAAATAAATAAATGCTGACATGGAAAATTGTGGAAATTTCAAAGGTTTCGGTTTTATATATATATATATATATATATATATATAGATTAGTATTGGGAAAATTTATAAATTAACAACGTTTGAGTTTAAGTTGGACTTGTTAGAAAAATAGCACTACATACTTGTTAAGTTTAGTTTAAACAAAAAAAAATTTGTTTAAAAAAATGATAATGATGAGTTTGAGTTTAAGTTGGACTTGTTAGAGAGATAGAGTTTCACTCCTTGTTAAGTTTGGACTGAACAAAAAATAATTTTATTTAAATAAAATCATAATTTTATTTAAATATTGTGCTGAAGTGAAAAATTGTGAGAGTTTAAGAAGTTTCGGTTATATATATATATATATATATATATATATATATATATAAAGTTAAAAACTGTTATAAAAAATTAAATTAAGTAAAACACTAACTAAAACGTTTTGCTGTAAAACACAAACTGAAAAGTTTATAGTGCATTCTAAGAAAAAAAAATTATAGTGAAACATTGAAACGTATTGCTAAAGTATATTTATATATATATATATATATATATATATATATATATATATACTGATGAGGTATTTTACTTTCAATTTCTATTTTGACATATGGGACATGCGCATGCATACAAAAGATTTACTCTCTTGCACCATATACTTATCACGTCAGAAACTGGATCAGGCCAATTAACCGGAAGTATAATTTAGGATTGCTTCTTGAGACCCTTCGGGAGCAACTTCACTTCAAATATAACTGCATCTGCTTTTCCATATTGTTTGACTTGGATATATTATTTTTGTTCTAGAATTTTAGTTGAAGTAAATTTTCAAGCTCTTGAAACATATATCTAATAGAGTTTTGCTTAAACTAAACTATTGTAACATTTGATAAGATACTTACATGTTAAAGAGAAATAATAAATACACTTGATAAGATAATTACACGTTAAAGAGAAATAATAAATATATAAGATATAAAATCTAAAATAAAAAGAATTTAAAATAAAAATAAAAATAAAATAGTGGTGACGTAGAAAATTGTGAGAAATTCAGAGGCTTCGGTTTTATATATATATATATATATATATATAGATGAATGTTTGAATACTAATATATTATTAGTGATATATCAATTTTTAAGACCAATCACTCAAGTAATAAATTTTGAAATGTTCTTAGTATGTATAAGCTTACCATTTTTTTTAGAAAGATATAAACTTGCCGATTGATGTCTCCAATCATAAAAATATTAATTCAAACATTTGATTATTATGTTTTAAAAATAGCTCTATCCCATTCATTGCAATATTAGTTTATAAGTCTTTAGAATAAAATGGCTAAATAGCAAATTATACCCCCAATGTTTGGAGTGTTTGGATTTTATACCATGAAATTTTAGAATTTGGATTTTTCTCCCTAAAGTTCTATTCTATTTGCATCGACAACCCCTCTGTCCCTATTTTCCGTTAAGTGTCATATAAACATACCACACGTGTTTAGTTTTTCCAATAAAATGATGTCACATCATTTTTGTAGCCTAAAAAAATTAAAAATGACATGGCATGATAAAAATGACTTGGCATCATTTTATTGAACTAAACATCTATACATGTGTGGTAAGCTTATGTGACACTTAATGGAAAATATGGATGGAGAGTTGTTGATGCATATGGAATAGAACTTTAAGGGGCAAAATCCAAATTCTAAAACTTTAGGGTATAAAATGCAAATACCCCAAACTTTGGGGGTGTAGTTTGCAATTTTGCCTAATAAAATTGATATTAACTTTAGCATTTTCTTATATTTATGAGTCTACATTCCTTTTATTTTATGATATATTTATTTATTTCGGAAGGGCATATTTACGATTATTGTTGATTCAATAAAAATAACTACTAGTTCCAAAACTTGGATGTACACATATTTAGCAATATTAGAGTATCTTGGAATAAATAAAATTCGATTTATCTAATTCTTGTACCCTGTTGTTCATTGCATGACCTTGTATATTTGACCGAATTTAGGAAGAAAAAACAAGCATTGATTTTATGGGAGATTCTACCATACTCAAGTTTTTGGGATTTGGCTTACCTCCAGTACTTTTTTAACAGGAATCTCCTTTTGTTTTAATGAGAAACTGCCACATCACCCACTAACTAAATAAAAGGTGGAGATTAAAACCCACTACCATTTGCTATTGTGTATTTAAAACAAAAGGATACTTCCAATTAAAAAAGTACTAGAAGTAAGTCAAACCCAAGTTTTTGCCTCGCATCACGCATGCTAAGACGATTTCGTAGATGATTAAATTCCTAAAACTCTAAATGCAACATTATTTTTCGAGAGTAAAAAATACTCTCTCTCTCTCTCCCCAAATCACTATGTTGTTGTTTTTTTTTATAAAACTCTCTCAAATGAGTTTCAATCTGTTCATAGTTTCTTAATGAGTTCTCATGATTTGTGGCTGGTTCATAGGGTTACAATTGTTAACACCATATTTTGCTACCCTTTATTAGAACAAGTTGTAATGTGATAGTTATAGAGTAATTAAGAGTAAATTGGTATTTTTCTATGTGAAACATTGCCCTAACCATTTTTATTGAATGCTTAAATATGATTGGTTGATTCATGATCATATTATACAAATGCGTACATAGGATTATCCTAGAGTAATTTTAATTGGTCCATAAAATGATTAATTGATATAAGATCCTATTGTTTCATAATTTTAACTATGGTAGACATGCAAGCAATTAAAAATTCCACATCAATAATATTATATTTTTTATTAATTTTAAAAATTTTGTATTTTTATTATCAAATAATGCATTTATTTAAATTAATGAATTAAGGTTTGAATGATGGAATAAAAGAATCATGAGAGATTCTGAATTTGCTAAAAAGGCTGAATTATCTCTTAAAAATAAGTAAAATTAATTTAGAACAAATTGGAAGTATGAACACTAGTAATTCCACCCAATTTTTGGCATCGTAGCCTTAAAATTAAGGAAAATAGCAATCTCTATAAATGCAAGAAGTGTCTCAAGTCTCAATAGAAAAGAGGTCCAAATTTTTGTTTACGGTATATTAGAGAGCCTTTAGAGCACTAATTTACTCAGCCACATCCCTAGCCATGATTCATTTTTTTCTCTACGTATTTTCATCACACACATCTTTTCACAGTACACAATCCACTGTATTATCATAGGAATCATCCACAGCCTCAAATCCAAGTTGTTTAGGTTATTGCATAGCATTAACCATCTATATATCCTTTATTTTAATCGGACCAAAACACTTACAATATACACCTTGTGTGCAATGCTCTCATCAAGAACCTTCACTCTCTGATCCTGAAAAAACTTCTACTTACGATTTAGGACCTTGTAAAGCTTTACCAAATTATGATCCTCTAGAGGTTTAAGGAACTAAACTATAGAGTTTCTAAGGGGTTGTTTGGATCATCAATTTCCATAATTCATAACTCTGTTTCCATAACTCATAACTCAAAAATGGTGGGACCCATAGCGAGAAGTTCGTTTGAGAGCACCATAACTCTGTTTCCAGTTTTTTGTTTTCATCACTTAATTCTCTGATTTTTGAGTTATGAGTTATGGAAACTGAAAACACATTTTAGGTGTTTTTAGTTTCCATAACTTATAACTCAATGGCATTTTTGTAATTAAACACACATGGGACCCACTAGTCATAACTCAGCCGCACTTTTGACCAAGCTACTTTCTTCTTCTTTTTTTCTTTTTCTTTTTTTTTTTCTTTTTTTTTTCCTTTCTTCTGATCAGCTCGTCTTCTTCAATTTTTCCTTTTTCTTTTCTTTTTTCCTTCTTCTTTCACTGGGTTCGGGTCTCTGGGTTTCTTTTTTTTTTTTTTCTTTTTTTTCTTCTTCTTCTTCTTTCACTGGGTTTGGTGATCTGAGTTTCTTTTTTTTCTTCTTTCACTGGGTTCAATGATCTGGGTTTTTTTTTTTTTTTTTCACTGGGTTCGGGTGATCTGGGTATTGGGGGAAAAAAAAAAAAAAAGCTGCACTGAGTAACAGGTATGGGACCCACAAACAGTGTGAAAAATATAGAGTGATAGCAAGTGAGTGATGGTGCCAAACGGGTGTGGTATTTTAAAGTGATGAGTGATAAGTGATGAGAGACGGAAATTAAGTGATGAAAAAAAGTGATCCAAACAGCCTCTAAAATACTATTCACTCTTTTGAAATGAGTGATTGGATTTTATCACGTTATCAATATTTAAAATAAAGAATAAAAGTATGATACTCAACATTTTTTAAAATGTTGATGATAGGGTAAAATCCAATTTACTCATTTTAAGATGAATGGAAAGTACTCTATAGTTGAGTTACTCTAAAGCCTTGATGACCTTGATATGGGCTTTGGTTTTCATATTGGAAGCATCATTAACAACAATTGTGCGCACTATAAACAACTGTTCACATTAGCCAACCTCTTTGTTCACATTAGGCTTGTCAAATTATTGATCATCTTATCCCTTTCCTCCCCATTAGATAAAGATTAAACAACTGTTCCACAAAGGATTTCAATACTATAACAACAATTCTCCATCAAAGTCTTAACGAATTTGAATTTCTACTAAACTCCATCTTTTATAATCAGCCCAATGAAGGGTATATATAGCAAGTTATCAATTCTAGTCCTGTTTGGCTTTTATTTATTTATTTAATTTTAACATATTAAAAAGAAATTTTTTTTTTCAAGATTAGATAGGAAAGTACTTAAAAGGAAAAAACAAAATTGAAAACAGATTGATAATGATCATTTAAAAAAGAAAAACAAATTTTTTTTTCTTATATATATATTTTTTTTTCTTATATTAGTAAAGGTAAGAAGTGGTTGTTTGACTAGCCGTTCAACTTATTAAAAAATACCAAGATTGATAAGAAAATAATTGTATAAAAAATGAAAATAGATTGGTAAAGCTCATCTAAAAAATTTTGATTTTTACACAAATTAAAAATTAAAAAAAGTGGTTGTTTGTATGGAGAAGAACTAGATAGCATGCTGGGAGGGGTTGTGTGTTGATTTGTGGGGATACCCCAATCCTCAACAAACAATTCAATATGAGATGTGGGCTACCCATCCATTGTGGATGGGGGTGCCCTTTAACCTAAGGGCAAGGGGCATGCTGAATATTAGACTCTATATTGGACAAATCAACATATTAACCACATCCCACCTAGGCAATCTCGGCATACATCCAACCATTTTAATGCCCCAACTTGGTTACAAGCTTACGTTACTAAGCTCGGCAATTGGTAAGGTTATACCAACAATTTATAAATAAAACAATTTACTTGTATTTTATCAATGTGGGATATTTTAGGATTGTGTGTTATTTATTTCAAGTGTTACTGTTTATTTTTTTACCTATATTTTCCCAAACATGTTACGCTTAGACTTTGTTCTTCTTCACATTCCTTTGTAACTCTAGAGAATGAACTCACTTCTGCGTTAAAGCCATTGAGCCAAATGGACTCTCGCTTCTTCTGAAAATCTTATTCCACTTGATTCTCCTCTTTTTGGTACCCCTTTTCCCTCTTTCACTTCTTATAAAATTATTTTCTTTTTCCTTGTCCGACATAAGAAAACAGAGTACTAGTAGTGGTTGGCCATTTGGGTTTTATGCTAAAATTCAATATTTGCTTCTATGCTGATGGATTTCTTTGAGAAACTATACTTACAAAAATCTGGGTTTTGTTGTAAATTTGAAACCTTTTCATTAAACTGAAGCTTAATTGCTTTAAACTTATAGGTTAATTTCTATAAACTAAATTCGATTTAATTTAATCCAAATTTAGTTGTGTTAAGTATGAAAGGAACTATTCTGATGAATCAGTTCACTCTAGTTCTTTTGATTTCTTCGAATGCATGTATATAGTTATATACGTATGTTTTTGAATATTTGTAATATGAATGCAGTGATGTAGGAATGGAGGATTTTCTTTCGAGATATGTCTTTGGGAAGAAGAAGACAACAGAATTTGCTAACTTGTAAGTACTTGAAGACTGGATTCCTTGAAATATTGATTTTGTGTAGTTGTTATTTGGTTTGCTATTTTGATTCTTTACAAAGATTTTAATCTTTGCTAGTTCGGATTAGAAGGCAACAGAAAAATTCGCTTCACCACGTTTTTTGGCACTATATATAGTGGGAACAATAGAAGAAAACAAAGTAAAATTTGAAATTGCACTCTACAGCTGAGAATAAGTTCTTAGAACAATTGAAGAACCTGATGCAAGTTTTAGTTTTTGGGGTTTTGTGTGCTTGCATGTACATGTGTGGACAAAGTTTTTATAAATCTTTGTTTGATATGTACAAATTGGAACACTAGGCATGTTGGATTACTCTCTACAATTTTCTTATCTTTTTGATCAATCAGCAATTGATTTAAGGTCCCAAGATGTCTTCTATTGACACTTCAATGGCATACTCAATGATAATATGCTTGCTATACATATTCCATGCTTACTTCACTTCCTATCTTGCAAGTGATCTGCTCATCCTTAAACAGAATGAATTGCACCATATCACTCTGCCATTTATGCTTAACTGCTCCTTTCTAGTAAACTATACCACAATCTAGATTTCTTGGTGATCTTTAAAATGCCTTTTTATACATTGGTGCAGATAATTGCCGAACTCTTTCATAACTAACCCATAAACACACACACACATCGTGGTACTTAAGTTTATGAGCTGAATGCTACTTTTGCTTGGTGGGTCAACAAAATGACTTTGTTTTATGGACCTTGTTTGATGCTATATTGGAATGACCTACTACAGGCTCCTGTTAATGCATTTTTTTGTCCAATTCCATCTCTTGATTGAGACATTTTTGTTCCTATTTTGGCAATTATTTCAGGCAAATGTATCCTGGCATCAAATAGTTGATATTGACTATTTTACCAGGGTTTGGAAACGTGGTGTTCTGAAAGGGGATTCAGTGTTTGGTTCCAGTTGTGGCTATGGTTATGATACTTAAGCAATGGTCAATACGGTTGCTGATGAATTAGCCAGGACTGTGTTTATGCAATGTATATTCAGAATGATGCTTTAGAGAATACTTCTTTGCTAGAAGAGTTGGTTGATCCCAATGAGGTGCCCTTTAACATATATGAATCTTTAGTTCTATACTGAATTCCTTCTAGTTTTATTTTTTTTTGATACCAGGTCGGGAATGTACCAAACACAGGAAGTCTTTAGCTATGAGTTTAAATCGTCCTCATTCATATTTTTTAATGGCCAGAATTATACAAGTTATTAAAAAAATAAAAAATAAATAAAATAAATAAAAAAAAGGCTAATGTTTATATTGTGTTTTGCATAATAAAAACAAAAATAAAATTGAAAAGCTGCAAAAGAAGAGGTTGTCACCAGGGAGTACACTATCAACCTTCACAAGAATAAGTGTTTGTATTTCTATGCGTGTGTCTCATCATTTTTGTGCTTGTTAATGGGTCTGATCTGCTTTAAGTAAGATTAGATTCAGTGGGTCAAAGCCATTTTATTCTAATCTTATTGATTGGTGCATTTTGAAACATTCTTTTGTTGAAAACAATGTTGTTTCTTTTGACTCAATTGTGTATTTGGAATTTTCATTTCATTTGAGTGATTAAAAAGAGGTTGATTTTTAAAAATGGTGTTATGCATTTGGGATGAATGTATTCTGAGCTGTAAGTATCTTATTTGAATGATAAACAGTTCATTTTTGTTTTGCAAGTCTCTGTTAATTATGGTGGAACATGTTTCAACTAGAAACTGTATATTCTAGGTTTGAAAGACTTATATTGTTTAGAGTGTTGCAGAGATGATATAATTTCCATAGATTGGTGACTTATATCATTCGTTGAAAAACCCTCAATCTTTGAAGGTTTTTAATCTATTGAAAATTGGAAGTATACATGAACTTTTCTGTGTGACTTGTGAGTTGTTATGTGATTGATTCGCCCTCATCATGGAAAACTGCAAAATGGATATTCAGAATGATGCTTTAGAGAATACTTCTTCTTTGATAGAAGATTCACTCAATCCACACAAGGTGCCCTTATCTCACAGTTTCAATTTTTTTTTTTCTTTTCTTTTCTGTTTGAACTTTTTATCTTCTATGGAAAACAAAACATTATGCCTTTTTTTTTTTTTTTTTTGGGATGTCACCCTACTAATTTTGGATAATGAAGCTTATAAAGGAATCCATTTTCAGTATTAACATATATGGATCTTCAGTTCTAAACTAAATTCCTAGTGCTCTCTGATGTTAATTCGTGGTGCATGAGTGCCAGAGCTGGAAATTTTCTGATTCCAAATTGCCTAAGATTCTTTTAGTGTGCTAATCATGTATGTATGAATTTCTTATTTAGTGTATAAACTCAAAAGTCAATTTTATTACTTGTAGCTGAAGGGGACACCAAATGTGATAAAACTTATGGACCACTTGACTTACTTTCAGTGCTTTTAGAAATGCCAATTTGGTTGTCGATGAATAATGAGGCATTCACTATTCTTGGAAATGGTGGAGATCTTCTAGACCTGTTCTTTTACATGTTCAACCTTCGTTCACATGTTGGCAGACTGCACGTTCACTGGAGAACAAATATAGGATTCAATCTTTTTGTGTTATCCTTTTCTTTTTTCACTTGTCATTTCCCTCAATATCAGGTCAGAGTTGTTTAATGTGAACTACTTTTCTTTTTTAGTAGGAAAGTGAAGTGAAGGATTTTAGTTATCCTATCCCCACACCCCACCCTTCAAAACAAAAACAAAAAATTGGAATTGCTAGTATAGATGTAAACATGGATAGAAATCCCCTTAGCTAGATATCATTCCAATTCCGTTGGATGCCCCTAAAGGGACTTCTTTGACTATTCTAGAATGTAGAATTGTTGATTTGAGATTTCTTTATTTTTCTGTAGTATCTCACATGTCAAATATGTAATAATGAACAACAAAGCTTATATACGCATGTTGATCAAACCAATATTTTGGTTGGTTGCTAATGTATTTAAATTAAACCATTTTTTATGATATGTTCTTTTGGAATCGGAGATATGTTATTTATTTTTAAGACTAATTTTACACGTAGTGCAATTGCCTATGAGATCCAAATATGCACAGAAAGAGCATGTTAAGCTCTTGTCTATGTTTCCAAGGCCTCTGTAAGGTACTTACTATGCCCCTAGTTTATTGAAAATCTTCATTTAAATGTTCTGTCTTTAGGATCGATGAAATGATGTAAATTATTAAGGCTATTTTTCAATTTTTCAAATACACTTTTGAATGTATCAAAGATGTCAAATTAGTTCAGAACTTTAGATGTTTTTTATGCAGCATTATTCTCATGTTCAAATTAAAATGGATCTTATGTTTTCCATTTCCATTTTTAAATACTTATCAAAAAAATATTTTAAAATACACTTGTACTTTCGGATTTAGTTTGGTTGTTTTCTTCCCCCTACCTCCTACTGAAAATTAAAATATCTTTAAGGACCTCAAAAGAGTACTTACCTATTTGAAAATGTGAGATACTGCAACTTTTAGAGGACATGGCTATTGTTTTGGTTTTCCACTCTAGATCAACTTCTAATTTTGCTACAATTGAGTTATTTGGTGTTAGTTATCGCATAAATATTGAACAACTATGGAAAGTCTTAATTCTCAGGTCCTGAAAACTTGGAATTTGGCTACAGAAGTCCACATTTGAGCTCTTTCAAGTGCCACATTCTCGACAAATCATATACCATTATTCATTTCCTCAATGCCTCAGAGTCCAAGTTCTTTAGATCTTACATATGGTTTGAAAAAGTTGTTATCTCATATTTCCAGTTCATATTAAATTTTTTCACAATCCATCATAAATCATGATTAATATGCTAATAATTAAATAACCAATTGAATGTGTACTAATAGTAAGATCTGGAATACTATGATTGGAGATTGTAATATGCTAGTTGATGTTATTATACCATGTTTCTTGCTTTCTGCAGTGCATAGCAGTTTGTTTTCATTTTATGGTACTAGAACATGATTATTTCCTTAAGGCAATGTTCAAAAATAGGTGTTTTCATATTAACGAGTAAAACAATCTAGTACCTTTTCCCTCTCCTTTTCCCCAGCAGATCTTCTTGGCTTTCCTTTTAATTCTCTTCTGTTCCAACTTATGCTGGAAGCCAGTAAGATACTTTTATGCTTCAACAAATAAACTTTTCAAATCTAAGTTCTTAAGACAGTGCATAGAACTAGGATTTGTAGAAAACGCATAAAAAGATGCCCTAACTTCGTATAAATATTGGTACAGCTAGTACATAACTAACTTGGGGTACAGTCCCTGATATTTATATTGTTATAGCATGCTCACTTGGTCATCATCAGCTAGGCAATATGAAATAAATAAATAGTGCCTGCATTTATGATCATATAATAAAATGTATAAATGAACAAACAATTATCTAGAAAGAAGAATTCCAAATATCTATAGCAGTTAGCTGTGGTATCTATTCTACAAGCACGGAGACGATAAAAGTGGTTTCGTTTTTGTATTTATGCTTCATATTTCATTATATTTATTAAAATTTGTTTGTGACTTTTTTTGGATTCATATAACATCAGGTAATGTTGAAAATTATACTACTGCACTTTATCAAGAACCACAACACATGCATCTTAACAAGGCAAAAATTGATGACCTGGGTGCTTTTAGGCTTGTTGTTTTCAACTTAGGTTGCCTTCCTGGTGGTGACAAAAATATAATTACAAAGCCAGAAGTAACACTACTTGCACAGGTAGTCATTACTTGTTCTCTAATTCAAAAGATAGTCATTTTTGTTTTCCAGGTTGTAAAAATTTTTGTACTCTAACCATTGCCTACACCTACGTACACACTTTGATTGTTATTTATGAAAATATTTTAGATTCAGTAGAATCATAATACTTCTCTCATCCTTTTCCTGATATTTTCTTCAGTTTATATCAACTTGAAAGCCTGGGATGCATTTAAAAATCGAGGGATTTGAAAAATTATTTCTACTTAAAATACCAGATATGAATTTAATGACACATAATAATTTATGTTTTAGAGATTTTGTTCAAACAAAAGCACTTGTAACATTATCGATTCAAAATTATATTGTAAATCTAATCATTTCAAATCCATTTATTAATGATGCTTAGATTTATTCATAAAATTTCATCAACAAGAAAAAATTGTCACTTGATACTTTATTCAAGTCATTTAAATAAAATACAAATTCTTCTCTTTAAATCTATTCAAGGGTTTGTCTTGTGTCAAGTTTATTGGGGCTTTGGACGCAATATGGACACGACATGTATTGGTCTCGTATCTTTTCCAATACACTGGACTTTTTAATAAGTTTTTGCCGGCTATTGGAATAACTAATGAGAATGACAAATCTTATACATTATATTCTCCTTCAAAATGTTGTTTAAATGCACACCCATAGATTCTTAATATGTTTAATGTTTTGTACAAATTATTGTGAAGACTTAATATTTGTACTTAGTCTATGATATTGTGATTCAAATTATACTATGTCATCTTTTATGATTGTGTATCCACTTATCGTAAGACCAATAATGGAATTTAAATGATAGTTTTGAGGATTGTATATCTACATGCTCACACGTGACTATGTATGTATTTGGAAAACACTAATTTATAATTATTTTTAGAAACTATCATTGTGATCAATACCTCAAAAAAAATATTAAAAAATTATGTATACATTTTTATTTTGCTTGAAACTATTAGCGAAATTTTTATATTTTGTTAGATATAACTATATTAAAATCACATAATAATTCTTAATTAGAGATATGTTTTATATAAAAATTAAATTTAAATTAAGCATTCATATGGCATCTGTAATATATTTTTATCTTATTCATTAATTATGAGATATTTTTTACTTTATTGAAACTTTTAAACTCTTAAACATTTGAATTTAAATTTCAAATAAAATAACTTCATTTACCACTCGCAATACTATTAGAGCATTAGCATCCGAGATTCTAAAAAAAAAAAAATTATTTCAAAACATAAAAAAGTTACTTTACTTATTTTAACATCTCATTTAACAATACAATAGACATCTCAACTTTTATTTAAACATACAACTCATTAAAATAATGTAAACTACCCAATTAAATAATATAAATGACTCATTTCTCTCCTCTCCCACGTCTCTCTTTCCTCTCTTCCTCTTTGTCTCTCTCTTCCAACAAACCCACATAGCCAGCAAACCAAATTCTTATTTTGGACGCCAAATTCTTAAAGCTTTTAACATTGATTAAAAAAAATGCATACAATTTATTAAATATTATTGAGGTTAGGGGGGGTGGCATGGCCGCCCCCCTTGGCAAATATATAGCTAGGTCCCAAATTTAAGTGAATTACTCTCACATGGGAAATAATTTATTGTCATTTTGCATCTTGGCTTGTAGTCATATGGGAAAACTTATGGTGCAATCCCAGTATAAATTCACTACCAAGGTTTTGAATCTTGTAATAGAAAATATCACCTTTTCATACATGGAACTTGGTGTGCGGTTGGATTGCACGTTACCTGCGTGCAATTCAGCATGTGCATTTTTGGCTAGATACCATGGCATTGTTCACGACCCAGACAAAAACGCAAAAACACGCATACCAATGCATTTTTGGGTCCCACGGTACTATTCACACTTTTAAAAATTATTTTGCTACAGTGCTTCCAGTAATAAATTTTCAGTTTTTAGCAAATAAGCAGTATCTAAACATACACATAGTCTCACTCATTGGTAGAATATTGGGAGTTGTTATGGATTTCTTCCAAATCATGCTTCACCTTGTAGTCTTTAGTATTTCATTCTCTCTCATCTTCCTCATATATAAACAAAAATCGACTCATGACAAGTTGCCACCAGGTAAAAAAGGATGGCCTATCATTGGGGAAACATTGGAATTTGCCGGGATAGGGCAAAAGGGAACTCCAGAGATGTTCATTAATGACAGAATGAGAAAATGCTCTCAGGATCTCTTCAAAACCTCATTGTTTGGGGAGAACATGGTTGTGTGTTGTGGTGCTTCAAGACACAAGTTTCTATTCTCGAATGAGAAAAAATGTGTCGGCACTTGGTAGCCACGTTCCGTGGATCAAGTTGCGCTTTCTCCTGAATCTATTGAAAACTTTGTCCCCGAAGATTCTATCAAAGTAAGGAGGGCCATAGTTCAATATCATGTTATCAATATTTAAATTAGATAATAAAATTATGAAACTCGATATTATTTTGAATGTTGATGATTAGGTAAAATCCAATTTACTCATTTCAAGATGAATGGAAAGAATTCTATAGTAGAGTTACCCTAAAGCCGTGAATTTCATATACCAAATGGTTTTTAGTAAAGGTGGGATTTGAATTTCAGATCTCTTATTCAATGACAAAAACTTTATCAGTTGAGCTAATAAAAACCCACATAAATTCGATTAATATGAGGTTTGAATAAAACTATTACATTTATTTTCACATCAATTGATAATATTTTTTAAAAACAAAACAGGTAAAATCTTTGGCATTTGCTTATATTTTGAGTCTCCATTTTCATATTTATGCTTATTGTTGATTAAAGAAAAATAACTACTAGTCCCAAAACATGGATGTACACATATTTAGCAATACTAGAGTTTCTTGAAATAAATAGATTTAGATTTATCGCCTAGGTCTTGTACCTTGTTGTTCATCGCATTACCAATACCAAGTGCATATTTTGGCCAAATTTGTGAAGAACAAACACACATTGATTTTGACTCAAACACTACCGATGTGGTACTTCGTGTCCACATCTATCACTACAAGAGTTATACATCGTATCCACATCTATCACTACAAGAGTTAGGCACTTTTGTAGTGCTTTTTGGGGTTATGTAATTGCTTTAAAAGCTTTACAGTTTACATAGCTTTCCCCTTCCCCTGTTGTGTTAGAATTATAGTTTCTCAACCAAAAATAAAATAAAATAAAATACACAATGATTTTTGGAAAATTTACTACACAATTTTTATTTTTTTTTATTTTTTTTTAGTATGGTACCTCTCATAGTAATAAGGTTACATATAATAGTAGTGTTTTTTTCCCCTTTTTTTTTTTTTTTTTTTTTTTTCTCTTAATGTATGATAGTAACTTTGTCACTCAGTGGCAAAGACATAATTTTTTTTCAGAGGTCCAGTATAATTATATCAATAAATTTTTATAATTCACAAAATAGCACACAAATATGAATTCAATTTCTTAAACACATCTTTAATATGATTTATTATATATATTATTTTTGCATATACAAAAATTAATTTGTCATGAAAATTTATATACTTCAAGACAAGTATTTCATTCATTAAGTCATTTGTAATTATCCTTTAAATTGTATTAATTACAATTAATATTATTCAAATATTTTAAATCAAGGTTTTTCATTAAATACATTAAAGATTACACAGTACTTGATCAATAATGGTACCGAGATAGTTGCTCACCAAAATTTGGAAAAAAAAAAAAAAAAAAAGGATTTGTTGAAATTGACTCGAGTACCACACTTACGATAGAATATACTTCTTACAGCATGTAGGAAGCTATAGTAAAAGAGGCCATTGGACTCAACCCAGTAAAAGATCCAACTGGAACATTCAAGTCGTGCTATTGTTTATGCTATATATTGTCTAGCTAAAAAAATAAAACTTGTGTTATGGCACACAGCCTGAAATTATTGTCCCGCAATAACAATCCATGTTACTTTCATAGTCAAAAAGATTTTGTGTTCCCATAAACAAATAAAAACCTATAGAATTTGTATTGCCGGAGTAATGATAATTGCCTTAGCGGTTTGTCATCGTTGGAAACTTGGCTCAGATGAATTTCCAAGTTCCAAGTAGTATGTGCCAAACAATAAGAGTGCCTGTATGATACCAAGTATTATGATTTTGTTGTCAATACAGAAATAAAATTTAATTAGTTAACTTTTTTAGATGCCCTACCTTATGAGTTCTTTAAATTTTTTTATCCAATGGGCCAAGCGAGGAAAGGTATAAGATTGATTAAGGCAATTGAAAAAAAAAAAAAATTTACCAAGATTGACAATTTTTTTTTTAATTTAAAAAAAAAAAAAAAAAAGGAGTAAAAAGTGGTTGTTTGTATGGAGAAGAGCTAGATAGCATGCTGGGAGGGGTTGTTGTGTGTTGATTTGTGGGGATACCCCCAATGCTTAACCATTCAATTTGAGATGTGTGGGCTACCCATCCATTGTGGGTGGGGGTGCCCTTTATTAACCCAAGGGCAAGGAGCATGCTGAATATTGACACCACATAGTGGACAAATCAACATATTAACACCACATCCCACCTAGGCAATTCTAACATACATCCAACTAATTTAATGCCCCAACTTGGTTACAAGCTTACGTTACTATGCTCGGCACTGAGTTAGGTTATTGTAACTCTTTATAAATAAAATAATTTATTAGTATTTTATCGATGTGGGATATTGATGATTGTGGTGTTATTTATTTCAAGTGTTATGGATTTACAATGCCTTTTTTTCCCCCTCTATTTTCTCTAACAGGTTGTCGCTTTAACATATATGGATCTTTAGTTCTATACTGAATTCCTTTTAGCTTTTTTTTTTTTTTTTAACCAGGTCGGGAATGTGCCAAACACAGGAAGTCTTTAGCTAATACGGCTATTACAAAAGATTTGGTCCAACCAAAGAGAATGTATGGGGGACTTGGTGCACGTCTTGATCTTGAGGTAGTTCCCTGCGAAATGTGGCCAGGAACAGCTTGGACTATGAGTTTGATTCCTTGCTGGCTAAGTGTTGGATGTCTGCAAATGGTGCCCTGCTATACCAATGGAATTCCTTGTTTTGTTTCCTCCTCTGTTCTCTTCCATCACTGTGAGTGTCGATGATAATTCCTGTGAACCCCAACTGTGTAACTTTTATGACTGCACTTTGTATGTCAATCTGCTTGGCTATGAATGTGGACCAGGTTTTAGTGGTGTCATTGGCTTCCAAAATTCTACTTCCCTCCCTGCTTATAGCTTCAAAGGAAATTCCACTTCTTGTACGCAGTTTATTTCTGACTCCATCTGCTTTGATATGGAGTTCCCAGGCCTGCACACTTATGTGTTGGTGGGCCTATTTGGTTTTACCCATTGTCCTGTTACATATGCTATTTGGTACCTGCATATCAAATGTTTTGAGGTTAGTAAGGCTTCAGTTGGGCTTGCCTCTTTCCCTTCATGGTCACCAAATATCAAATGCTATTTGGTACCTCCATATATAAAATGGTGTTTATTTTTATAAACATATTTAGATTTTATACCCTAAAATTTCAGAATTTGGATTTTTCCTGCTGAAGTTCTATTCTATTTGCATCGACAACCCCTCCGTCCCTATTTTCCGTTAAATTTCATACAAACATGCCACGCGTGTTTAGTTTTTCCAATAAAATGATATCACGTCATTTTTGTAACCTAAAAAAATTAAAAATGGCATGGCATGATAAAAATGACTTGGCATCATTTTATTGAACTAAACATCTAAACACGCATGGTAAGCTTATGTGACACTTAATGGAACATATGGATGGAGAGTTGTTGATGCATATGGAATAGAACTTTAAGGGGCAAAATCCAAATTCTGAAACTTCAGGGTTTAAAATCTAAATATCCCAAACTTTAGGGATGTAGTTTGCAATTTTGCTTAATAAAATTGGTATTAACTTTAGCATTTTCTTATTTTTATGATTCTACATTCCTTTTATTTTATGATATATTTATTTACTTCGGAAGGGCATATTTATGATTATTGTTGATTCAATAAAAATAACTACTAGTTCCAAAACTTGGATGTACACATATTTAGCAATATTAGAGTATCTTGGAATAAATAAAATTCGATTTATCCAATACTTGTACCTTGTTGCTCATTGCATAACCATGTATATTTGACCGGATTTAGGAAGAAAAAACAAACATTGATTTTATGGGAGATTCTACCATACTCAAGTTTTTGCCTTGCATCACGCATGCTAAGACGATTTCATAACATAGATGATTAAATTCCTAAAACTCCACATGCAACATTATTTTTCGAGAGTTAAAAATACTCTCTCTCTCTCTCTCTCTCTCTCTCTCTCTCTCTCTCTCTCTCCAAAGCACTATATTGTTTTTTTTATAAAACTCTCTCAAATGAGTTTCAATATGTTCATAGTTTCCTAATGAGTTCTCATGAGTTGTGGCTGGTTTCATAGGGTTACAATTGTTAACACCATATTTTGCTACCCTTTATTAGAACAAGTTGTAATGTGATAGTTTTATGTAAGAGAAAATTTCGTAAATGACCCTAATCCTATGTGGTTATAGAGCAATTAAGAGTAAATTGGTATTTTTCTATGTGAAACATTGCCCTAACCCTTTTTATTGAATGCTTAAATTTGATTGGTAGATTATTCATGATCATATTATACAAATGCATACATAGGATTATCCTAGATTAATTTTAATTGGTCCATAAAATGATTAATTGATATAAGATCCTATTGTTTCATATATATATATATATATATATATATATATATACAATATAGAAATTCTACTCTAGCCTAATCTATGTGTATATGTGTGTGAACCTTCCTCCTAGAGACTTGAACCCCGGCACTTACCCCCCTAGGCAAATCCTAACATACATCCAACCACTTTAATGCCCCAACTTGGTTACAAGCTTACGTTACTAAACTCACCACTAAGTTAAGTTATCGCAACACTTTATAAATAAAATAATTTACTTGTATTTTATCGATGTGGGATATTGAGGATTGTGGAGTTATTTATTTCTAAATAAAATAATTTACACATTTGATTCTTATGTTGTTAATATAACACTATCATATACATTTTCAAGAGCTTATTAGTTCAATTTGTTGACACTTCTTGGTGTGTTTATTAACGATTACATCATAGAGAATATTCACCTCTTGATGTTAGTTATCATTATATTGTTGGGCTTTGTGGAGCCTAATTGTGTTTGATCCAAATTATGACTTGACCCGAAATAATATTACTACCGTTTTTAATGGGAGACTTTCTAAAGATTAGTCCATGGAGCGGAAGCTTGGGCCAATAGGCCTGTTTTGTAGCCTGTTGTGAATCTTGTGCGCAGGATAGAAAACTGTCGTTTTAGGGATTAGAGTTTTGTGTGTTGGTTTTTAGAGGGAGAAAAACTGTACTACCTCATCTTGTATTTTTTTTTTCTCTGAGAATAGTGAAATCCCTACAACTCCATAGACGTAAGCAAGTTGCTAAACCACATTTTGTGTAATTGTTGTTTTTCTTTGGCACATATTTTCTCTATTTTTGCATCTCACAGATCTGAGAATTTTGTGGATATTCCTTTCATATATTGCACTTATGTTTTGTTCGTTATCATGGAAAGTTTTATTTTTTAAAAACCATATTTTTTGTGTTTGGTTGCAGTCCTAAAACTAAATTAAAAAATACTTTCATTTATTTGGCCTACACAAAAAATTATTAATTCTTTTTATAATTTCAAATAATTATGCAAAAAACAACTCTTATCATACTCCAAATACGTAACTTTCTTTTTCTTTTTCTTTTTCTTTTTTTTTTTTTTTTTTTGGAGTAGTTTGGGAGGCTCAAACCGTAAAACATAATAGAAAATAATGGAAATGAATATTTATCTCTATCTTGCTTGAATGTTTTAAAGGAAAACTTATATAACCTCCTTTGTTTTTAATTTGGATTTTGAAAGTTGAAAAAAAAATATACATGTTGTTTATTATGTCTTGAGGTAGTGTAATATGGATAGGGAGAGTAAAAATTCCCTTCTATTCTTTTCAATTTCTATACGTATCTTGGATAATTATAAGGAAAAAAGGGGTGCGACCTAGGTATTCACTCCTAAGGTTTGCAATCAAACGGTGTGGCATGAAATTTTTTTTTTAATATATGCATCTATATATGCTCTAAATAAATTTCAAAGGTCACAATCATTTGTGTGGCCTAATAGCAATAAGATTACATTAAGGAGTGGGTATGGAGGAAATTACAAGGTTTGGAGGGGAAGCTGCTATCTCAAGCTGGGCGGGAAGTCCTTATAAAGTCTGTAATTCAGGCAATTTCAACGTGCGCCATGGGTTGCTTTAAAATCCCCCTAAATCTATGTCATGAGATTGAGGTTCTAATTAAGAAGTTTTGGTGGGAAGAACGAGGGCATCAAAGGAAAATTCACTGGCTAAGGTGGGATGAGATGACAAAATGACAATGGTTCATGGTATGGGTTTCCAGGATTTAGCTTTGTTCAATGATTCTCGCCTTGCAAAACAAGCTTGGTGTTTGCTGCATGATAAACATTCCCTCTTTTATCAGATTTTTAAAGCTCGTTTCTTTCCAAATTTCTCTATAATGGAGGCGAAAGATTCTAGAACAAGTTCTTACACATGGAAAAGTATTCTTCTTGGCCCAGATGTCATAGCTCGTGGTTCTTGTTGGCGGATAGGCAATGGAAAATCTGCAAATATCGGAGGAGGCAATAGTGGATCTTTTGATTGATGAATCTTCAATTTCTGCTAAATAAGATGTTCCCAAATGAACTCTAAGTATGTCATATGTATCTCTTGACACATATGACATATCTTATAAATATGATTTTGAAAAATTAATGAAAAAGTGGGCCATATTGTTAAACAAAGCAAATGGAAATGGCAAGATCCAAAGGTCCGAATGATTTGTTGAATTGAGATGACATTAAGAAGATGAAGTACTCTTGGAATGTGGCTTGTGAGACCATGAGGCTAACACCGCCTACAGCAGGAACATTTAGAGAGTCTATAAATAAGTTCACTTGCGCAGGCTTTACTATTCCTAAAGGGTGGAAGGTATGTGACACTTACCAGTACATTAGCTAAAATATACATCTTCACTGTGTTTTAATGGTGGTTCTTAATGTTCTAAATCCTTTTTTTTTTTTTTTTGCAGATACTGTGGTCTCCATATTCAACACACAAAAATCCCAAACACTTTCCAGATCCTGAGAAATTTGTTCCTTTAAGATTTGAAGGGAGTAACCTAGCACCTTACACTTTTGTGCCATTTGGAGGAGGACCTCGGATTTGCTCGGGGAGGGAGTACGCTCGATTAGAAATACTAGTGTTTATACATAATGTGGTGACAAGATTCAAGTGGGAGAAAGTAATTCCAGATGAAAAGATTACTTATAAGCCATCACCCATTCTAGTTGACGGTTTACCAGTCTACCTTAAGCCTCGTAATCATAAATATTAAATTTCTTTAAACCCTTGGTGACACAAATTTTATATAGGAAAACGGTAAATCTGCTGCCAATTTTATTGTAAAAACTTAAAAAATATATGACAATGAATTTAAGTGGCGTTACTTGAATAACATAATAAATGAATGTTTGAATACTAATATATTATTAGTGATATATCAATTTTTAAGACCAATCACTCAAGTAATAAATTTTGAAATGTTCTTAGTATGTATAAGCTTACCATTTTTTTTAAAAAGATATAAACTTGCCGATTGATATGTCTCCAATCATAAAAATATTAATTCAAACATTTGATTATTATGTTTTTAAAATAGCTCTATCCCATTCATTGCAATATTAGTTTATAAGTCTTTAGAATAAAATGGCTAAATAGCAAATTATACCCCTAATGTTTGGAGTGTTTGGATTTTATACCATGAAGTTTCAGAATTTGGATTTTTCTCCCTAAAGTTCTATTCTATTTGCATCGACAACCCCTCTGTCCCTACTTTTCGTTAAGTGTTGTAAGGTTGAAATTTATCAACCATCTTGTTGGCTTTATTCCGTGCCAATTTGCTTGTAACATTACGGACTAAGAGAGAGAGAGAGAGAGAGCGTCGGCGCTAGAGGAAACGAAGTTAAGGTTGAAGAAGGCCAAGTATAGAAGAGGGAAGAGAGAGGCATGGAAGATGGAACTCAGAGAGAAGAAAAGAAAAGAATATGGGTAAGGGTGAGGGCGTGAGGCGGCTAAAGTGAAATGTAGAGAACAGAGAGTATGGCTTCTTTTTTCTTTTCTTTTTTCTTTTTTTATGTTTTAAGTTGATATAAAACGATGTAGTTTTATAGGAGAGAAAAAATTAAAACGTTAAAATATTTTTAGCAAGGTTCGAACCTGGGCCAAGTATAGTCACATGCGTGTCTTACCACTAGATTAGTGGTACACGTCTTGAAATATTTTGTACATAGTTATATTTAATACATATCGGTCGGTTTCGGTTCGGTTCGGCTCGGTTCGATTCGGACTTTTATTTTCTGAACCTAAAAACGAAACCAAAAATTTTGGTTTTCATTTTTGCAAACTGAAATCGAACTGCACCAAAAATGAACTAAAATTTTGGACACGGTTCGGTCGGTTTTTTCGTTTCCTCGGTTTTTTGCACACCCCTACCTTAAGTGAGTGGATATCACTTAATAAAAAAAAAAATTTTAAAAAATTGTAAAGTTGGTATTCACTGCAAAGTTAAAAAAATTATATTTTAAAAAAATAAATAGATGCATTTGACCACATGACATATGCTACACGTTTTCTTTAAAATAATTAGGCGAAAAACCCATTTTCGTCCCTACATTTTTACGCGATTCTCACTTTGGTCCCTAACTTTTTTTTCACCTCTTTTAGTCTCTATCTTGGAAAACGCGTCTCGTTTTCGTCCCTGCCGTTACATTAGAGACGGAAAATGCACACGTGGCAAACGGAGTGCACTATTGGCACACTAAAAACTGACGTGGCCATTAAAATAATAATAAAAAAATGTTATTTGGCATTAAAAAAATGCCACGTCAGCATTTAATTTAAAAAAAATTAAAAACAGAATTAAAAGCCAAAAATCACATGAATTGAGATCTAAGTGTGTCTTGAACAAGAACAACAAGAACACAAACTCAGATATAAGAACACAAACCCAGAAATTTAAGGGGGGGGGGGGGAAAAAACCTCTAGAACTGAGAGAGAGATTGACATTACAATAAGTTAAAGAAAACCACAACAGGAAGAACAAATTTTGGATAACTACACGAAGCACAAAAAAATCAATGAAACAATAAATGAATAAAAAGCTTTTTCATCAACTCAAATCCCCCATGTTTTTCCTTATAACTTATACTTTTGTTTTCTCAGCTTCCAAACAAAAACCCAAAAAAGAAATCTTCATCAAACAACAAGAATTGCACAACAACCCAATAACACAACACAGTGAATGAAAACAGTAAAACAAAAAGTTAAAGCAGAACAAAATGGCAAAAGGGTTTGTTTTTATAGACCACTATGAGGTTGAAGAGGGTGTTCTGGTCGACCTTGAGGAACTCGGTGTCCCATGGGTTAGGGTCGGCGGCCTCAACATGCTTCTTGCAGTACTTGATGGCGTGGATCGGAGATCGAAGATGGTCGAGGCATGGTCTTTGAGATCGTTGATGATGGTGAACAATGGCTATTTCGGAGCTCGGCGGCATGGATCAAAGATGGTCGAGACGTGAAGAGGCGAGGTCTTTGAGATCAGAGATGGTGAGCAGGCGAGGTCTTTGAGATCGTTGATGATGGTGAACAACGGCGATTTTGGTGACTATTTGGAGAAGCACAAGTGTGACTGAGAGAGATTGAGAGTGAGAGATATTGATGGTGTAAAAAAGAAATCCTCCAAATGTGTTGGATGTTCTCGATGGGAGCTTGAACTGTTCTGGAGGTTTTTTTTTTTTTTTTTCCCCCTTAAATTTCTGGGTTTGTGTTCTTAGATTTGAGTTTGTGTTCTTGTTGTTCTTGTTCAAGACACACTTAGATCTCAATTCATGTGATTTTTTGTTTTTAATTTTTTTTAAAATTAAATGCTGACGTGGCATTTTTTAATGCCAAATAACATTTTTTATTATTATTTTAATGGCCACGTCAGCTTTTAGTGTGTCAACAGTACACTCCGTTTGTCACGTGTGCATTTTCTGTCTTTGATGTAACGACAGGGACGAAAACGAGACGCGTTTTCCAGGATAGGGACTAAAAGCGGTGAAAAAAAAAGTTCGGTACTAAAGTAGGAATCGTGTGAAAATGTAGAGACGAAAATGAGTTTTTCGCCGAATAATTATGCTACACGTGAGCCAACTAGCCCCACCCTTATTCATTTCGCATCACAAATATGCTGCACGTTTCCCATCTACCACATCATTACATCACTTCACCAGATAATGTAGGAGAATATTGTCGAGGCATTCACTATTCTTGATAATGAAGGAGAATATCTTTCTTTTACATTTTCAACCTCAATTTACATGTAAGCAGATGAGTGTCTATTTGGATACCATTTATTTTGTTGAAATTAAAAACTTATTATTGAAAGTATTGTAGATAAATGTAAAAGTTAGTTGAAATAGTACAGTGAAGCCTATAAATAGTACCAAAAAACTTATGAATAGTAGCAAAAATAAGTTGAATAATAAAATAATTTTAATTTTTCATCTCTATCCAAACAAAGACAGAGTATTTGGCAAAAATTATTTTTTTCAACTTATTTTACTATTCAGCTTATTTTTGCTACTATTTATAGGCCCCATCATACTTTTTGGTACTATTCATGAACCCTACTGGACTATTTCAGTTAATTTTTACCTTTATTTACGGGACTTTCCATAAAACAATTTCAATTATAACAATTCCAAATAGATCTTGCATGTCTAGTTACAATGCCTTTTGTTTTTAAGTATTTGTTTGGAATAGGTTGAAAATTTTAATTTATTTGTAATTTTAATTTATTTTTCTTATTATTTATGTGTTTTATTGTACTTTTTAATACTAATTATGTATATTATTGTACTATATAACTTATTTTTCACTAATTTTTTTTATACATTGAAGATAAAGAGTCCGTTTGGTACATGTGTTTAAAAATTGAAAATTGTTATTTGAAAACATGTGTGAAAATACGTGTGGGTGAAAAAGTGTGTGAAAATGAGTGAAATATTATTTAAAAACTGAAAATGGTTGTTTAAAAACACAAACTAAATACGCCTAAAGTTTTTTGTTTTTGGGATAATTACAGTAAACCCACCTGTGGTATGGCCCGTTTTCACTTTGCCTACCCATGGTTCAAAACTTAACACTTTGACCACTTGAGGTTAGTCCCGTTAGCCTTCCGTAACCCACCTCTCCGTTTGCCATTAGAAAAACACATTTTTAGGCAAAAACAAATATAACAAGAATCAAAAAGTTGTTTGTTTTGATTGCTTAAGAACTTCTATAAGAACATAGTGAAGGAATAGCAAACCACGGGATAATTTGAGTTCAAAAACAACATTATTGAACCAAATAAAATGGGCTTGGGCTTGGGCTTATCCTTGCACTTACCCTTCATTCCCTTCTCTATACTTGCTTTTTCTCCAACCCCAAACTCATTCTTCGAGTATTCCCAGAACTCTCAGGCACAAAATTTCTTGTTCCAATCAGACATCCCAGGTTGACAAGCATCGACAACCTCAAAGAATCAAAGTTGCTTTTGAGACCACAAAGAAGAAGAGGAAACCCAAGCCGAGCTTCTTTGAGCAAATTAAAGATAAATGGTCGCTCAAACCCAGTTCCAAAAGAGAGAAATTTCCATGGGAGGAACCAGAAGAAGAACATGAAGATAAGGAGAGACAGAAATCTTCTGGGGTTTGTGTATCTGACTCAGGAATTGAGGCTAAAGAATCGGTGAGTGACCGAGTGAGCTCTGTGTTTCCGAACCGGGGTGTTTTGCCTCCTTGGGTTCATGGAAGCAAAAGCAATACCAGGAATTTACGGGTTGATTCTGAACCTGAAACTAGTACCCAAAAGAGTTGTGAACTAAGAGAAGATTTTGATGAGGTTGGTGGGCATTATAAAAATGGTACTGAAAGTGCATTATAAAAATGGCTTTGTTGTCTTTACAAATCCTTCCATTCACGATAGGGTTCTTCAAGACAAGCACACCATTGATGCCAGAACGGTCTGACTCACACCTATAATGGGGTTTTCTTCCTTTTATTTCCTAGGTTTTTGTTGTCTGGTGGTAATTCTAATGATTTGGCTTCTGGGTCTTTTTTGTTTGTTTGTTTTCTTATTGGGTTATTGTGGTTTTGCTTCAATTTGTTTTTCTTTTTTTATGCTTGTTTGTATGGAATTTTGAGTTTTTGGGTATTTTGGAAATCTTATGTTCTTGTTGCGAAATTGTGGTTCTATTTAATTTATGCTGCCACTGATGTTTGTTCTTGGGATTTTGTTGTTTTTGAGTTTAATCGTGATGGGGTAATGTGGTTTCTCATTTTATTTGGTTCAATAATGTTGTTTTTGAACTCAAATTATCTCGTGGTTTGCTATTCTTTCACTATGTTCTTATAGAAGTTCTTAAGCAATCAAAACAAACAACTTTTTGATTCTTGTTATATTTGTTTTTGCCTAAAAATGTGTTTTTCTAATAGCAAACGGAGAGGTGGGTTACGGAAGGCTAATGGGACTAACCTCAGGTGGGCAAAGTGTTAAGTTTTGAACCACGGGCAAGCAAAGTGAAAACGGACCATACCACATATGGGTTTACTGTAATTACCCGTTTATTTTTTTGGAAACTAGTTTTTTTGTTAACAGAACTAAAAAAAAATATCTATTTACACACATTTCCATACCATTCGCACATGTCATGTCATATCATCACTTTCAACCCTACCAACCCAACCCAAATCTGACTCTCTCTCTCTCGTTTTCTTTCTGCTTTAGTCAACTCTCATCTCCAGTCCCACCATTTTATTTTTAGCAAAGGCTCAAGTCTCACCTGAGTCTCTCTCTCTCTCTCTATTTTCTTTTATTTTGCTTGTCCAACGATTTCATTATTTGAATTTCATTGAAAAATCCCTGCTCTCTTTTTTTTTTTTTTCTTTTTCTTATTATCATCAACACCAGTAATGATTTTCTTTGGTTCTTTTCCTTCAAATAAAATTTAAAAACAGTAAAACTTCAAGAACCGTAGTGTAGAAAGAAAAGATTTTCAGGGTCCCACTGCCGACTGCTCGGTCTACCACCACCATTATGCCACCGGAACCATAACTGGTAAACTTTTTAATAATTTATTTATTTATTGTTAAGTTTTTGGAATGGTTTGTGTTTAAGTTGGTTCTATTTTTTTGGTCTCTGTGTTAGATTTGGATTTGTTATGGATATTTGGGTTACATTAGCAATATCTACTGCAACCAAAAGAGAAAGCTTAAACGGTGCTTAAAGCTATTCTTCTTATTAGGAAAAATGGGTAATGAGCCGCGACAATGACAAGGTATTCCGATGTATCTTTTCTCTCTCGCATTGCTTGTTGATGTTTTTAAAATTTTGTTGCAACCACTCCGGTTCTAAACTTCTAATGGCATAAAACTTTAAAGAAGTGGGATCTTATTGCTCAATCAATAAAGTCCTAATGGTTCAATAAGAGATCTGAGTATAATTTTTGCTTACATTAAAATCTGATTGATGTCTTGATTCGAAGATAAAGAGTTATTAGTAAAAGCGAATGACATAAATTAAAATTCTCTAAAAAAAAATTTTGAAGAAAAAAAAAGTCTTTAATTCTGTAAATATGTTTAATGTTTGATTACTTTGTTTTCTACCGTCCATTTGTTTGGTAAATAGTATTGGTCTTGCTTTAAGAAATCAAACAAATATTTTTACCAAAATGTGTGTTAAGTTTCAAATTTAAGAAGATGTTAAATTTTAGGTATGCCCCCTTCATTTAAAATATATATATAAATATTTTTAATTTATTTTTGTTTAATGTTGACTTTTTTGTCATATAAAATACATTCATTTTAGGAGTATTTAAAGCATAAGTTTTAAAAAATACATAAATACATCTCTTTAGAAATTTTTTTTTCTAAAAAATTAAAGTGATACGCATTTATATTTAAAAATTTAAAGATATCGAGAGTTAATGATACTGAAATTTAATAATACATTTAGCTTGACTCCTCTAGAGAAAATACATTTAGCTCATCTCCTCTGCCACTGACTAGATTTTTTTTTGAGAGACTAGATTAGTTGACCGAGTTTGATTTTCCTTAATGTATCAAATAAGTTTTTAAACTTATGATGACCACATTAAATGTTTTGACCATGTGAAATTTCCTAAACCTAAAGTAACAAATAAGATACTATACCTCACATGCTCATCAGTGTCAAAACTAAAATTTAATTCAACAATGGACCACAAAGTACTGCACAAAATAGTAGTTCACAAAGCATGTTCATGTGCACATTCACTCTATAGAAGCAAATAGACCTTTGAAAATGTATGCAAGCAACTAATTCGTGTTATTCTCACAAAGATTTGAAAATATGTGCAGGTCTGGCCTCGTTGACAAAATTTTAGGCTTTGCTACTCCCTCTATATATGCATCCTAATTATACTTTCTAGTGCTTTGTTCACCTTATTTTCTAGTCTTGCTCATTGGTGTAATTGTTAAAGTTGCAATGGATATCCTTCCAAACCTGCTTCACATTGTGGTCCTATCTATTTCGTTCTGCCTTGTCTTCCTCATATTTAGACAGAAGTCCACTCATTCCAAGTTACCACCTGGTAAAAAGGGTTGGCCGATCATTGGGGAAACATTGGAATTTGGTACGGCTGGACAAAGGGGAACCCCAGAGATGTTCATTAAGGAAAGAATGAGAAAATACTCTCGGGATCTCTTTCAAACCTCACTGTTTGGGGAGAACTTGGCTGTGTTGTGTGGTGCTTCAGGAAACAAGTTTTTGTTCTCCAACGAGAAAAAATATGTCACCGCTTGGTGGCCACGATGCATTCAGAAAGTAGTGTTTGAATCTGAAGAAAGCTATGACAACAATGATTCCACTAAATTGCGTAGCCTCGTGGTTGAATTTCTAAAGCCAGAAGCTCTTCAACATTTCATACCTATCATGGACTCCATGGCAAAGGAACACTTGGAGACAGATTGGTGTCCTTACAAACAAGTCAAGATTTTGTCACGGTCATTGAAGTATACCTTTGCATTGGCTTGTAGATTGTTTATGAGTATCACAGATCCTAACCATGTGACAACATTTTCTGATCCCTTTAACCTTGTCAAAGCTGGTACAGTGTCTGTGCCTATAAATATTCCAGGTACAGCCTACAATCGTGCCTTAAAAGGAGGCAAAGTTATTCGCCAAGAGATTTTAGCGCTCATCAAAGAGAGGAAGAAAGAGCTAGCAGAGAATAAAGGGACAGTTGCTCATGACTTATTGACTCATACACTCCTTGCATCAGATGAGAAGGGTAGAGCTTTGGACGAGATGGTGATTGCTGGAAACATTTTGGGCTTACTTATTGGTAGCCATGATACCACTAGTTCTGCTATCACATCCGTGTTGAAGTATCTAGCAGAGTTCCCTCATGTTTACAATCTGGTCTTGCAAGGTACTTCTTCTAAACATGCTATCTACAATTGCTATGGCTAGCTATCTCTACCACTTAAACATTAATTGCAGAAATATATATGAAGTAACACTGGTGTAGCTCTTTGTTAATTTTACTTTACTCAATAATTTTTTTATTAGATTAATATTTTAATATTTTCACATTTAGATTAAACATTCTGGATCTTCTTAAAACATAAGTGCTAAATTTTGTACTAATTATATTTTATTTACTATTCGATTCATAACACATATTTTATGGATAATTATTAATCCTGATAATCTTGAAATTTTGCAAACATAGAGGATATATCGGAAAAATGATAGAGTTTACCTTCAAACTGGATCGGAGGTACCTCAAACCCACAACATGACAATTCAAACAATCATTTATATGTATTTTGTCATATGACCAATTTTTTTAGAGGAAGTCACATGACCAATTTAATTCATCACATTCATTGTTTAAATAATTTAATAACTCATATGATTTAATATTTATGTGAATAGTCAAATGCTAGATTTCACAATTTACTTAAGTGGGGTTTATATAGGGAGAGATAGTTTGGGTTAGGTATACATGGGCTTACAATAGAATTGAGCTTCTTGGGCCTACACAAATAACTAATACCTCTAACAAGCAAAAAGTATGTGTTTCAATGTGTCTGTGTTTGTGTTTTAAGTTTGTGATTAAGGATCTTTTAATTCATAGTTTGTCTCCTAACAAAAATCTTGACTTCATCACAGATGCCTTATAATTGCTGGGTGAGGTTAATCTACTGTAATGCCCCAATCTTTTAGTGGCCATACGCTAGCTAATAATAAGAAATTCAAAAACTTTATTTAGTATGCTGCAAGTAGCTCTTCGCACAAGCGACACATGGTGCTACTTGGAAAAATTAATCTGATGAAAAAGTGGGGTATATTGTTAAGCAGAGCAGATGGAGATTGCAAGATCCAAAGGTCCAAAGGATTTGTTGAATTGGGATGACATTAAAAAGATGAAGTACTCTTGGAATGTAGCATGTGAGTCAATGAGGCTATTATCGCCTGCTCAAGGAGCATTCAGAGAGGTTATACATGACTTTACTTACAAAGGTTTTACTATCCCTAAAGGGTGGAAGGTATGTTTCATTAACAATACATAAGCCAAATTATACATAGTGTAATGAGATCTGAATCCATAATTTAATGGTAATGCTTAGAGTTCTGAATCCATATTTTTGCAGACATTTTGGACTGTACATTCGACACACAAAAATCCTAAATACTTTCCAGATCCTGAGAAATTTGATCCATCAAGATTTGAAGGGAATGGCCCAGCACCTTACACTTTTGCACCATTTGGAGGAGGACCTCGAATGTGCACCGGAAGGGAGTATGCCCATTTACAAATACTAGTGTATATGCATAATGTGGTGACAAGATTCAAGTGGGAGAAAGCAATTCCAGATGAAAAGATTACTTACCAACTATCCTCCATTCCAGTTCACGGTCTTCCTGTTATCCTTAAACCTCATAAACTTTAGATTGAGTTAAAACCTCTAGTGATAACTATCTCTATATTTAAAGTATAGGAAATACTACTAAGGTTTAATAATTGACATGGTAATGAATGTCATTGGTATTACTTCAACAACATAATAAACACACCAGTTTAAAGCCTCATGTAATAAAATTTGTAGTATTCCTAATATCACTTTTTTGTATAAGCTTACAAATAGTGTATCATAAATCACAAAAACTAATTCAGGCATTTAATTATGTGCAATGCTACAACTATACAAGTCTTACAAATTGATATGACATCAATTAAATAGAAGTTATTGTGACATTCATTTATTTTGCTCTCGAAGTTAATCAATCATATTGTACAGTAAAATTCATAGTAATTCTTGCATTTTTTTTTAAATTAATGTGGCTAATCACATTCATTATTTCATCAATTTGTGAGTTTTTTTTTTTTGTTATAGAGTTGACGGTACCTAAGCATTTTCTTTATATCTTCTCTAATTAGTTTACAAGGACTATAGGGGACAAGGACCCAAGCAGCGTGGAAGCCATTTTTTATTTTATTTTATTTTTTTATAATAAATTTGCTTTTTAATTGTTGGGTGCCAAATGCTTTATGTTTTTACCACGTATCTGTGCAAAATGAATCCCATTCCATGATAGGAATTTTTCCCTATAACTACCAAAACTTTCTTATCTACAGTTCGCCTCATGCCTTACAGAACAAAAAAGATATTTTGTGATATTACAAATAAAGACAGTATTTAAGCTTGCCTTTTCTTTTCTTTTCTTTTCTTTTTTTTTCTTTTTTTCTTGCTCAATAGTATTTAAGGTTATGTTTGGTAATAGTTTTTGTTTTCCATTTTCAAAAATTTGTTTTTGGAAATATAAAAAAAAACAATTTTCTTGTATTTTTTAAATCAAAAACATGTTTGGTTAGTTGAAATAAAAAATAATAATTTTTTGAAGAAAAAAATAGAAAATACTAAAATACGTTGTTACTAGGATTTGAACTCTAATGCTAACTCATTAAATGAGACAGATTCATTAAATCAAATGTGTGTTTTCATTGACTTTTGAAAACTAGAAGCTAAATACAATATTTTGTATGTTTGTAGTTGTTGTGGGCCTTTTTATAATATTGGGTTGGGCTGCCTCCTGCGGTACTGGGTCCAAATATTCTGAGTAAGGGAGTTGAGACTGGTCTAACTGCAATTCAATTTGGTCTGGTTTGTGCGCAAACTATGTCTTGTTTGCCAAGAGCATGCTTACGACAGGCAGAGCTACTTTAGATGAGTTGTGGCAAGCAAAGGTAATAATAATAATAACAAAAGAAAGTACTTCGGCTTCTTAATCAAAGTGAATAATTAATCCTTAATTAAGAAAGATAATCATAATAACAACAATCACTCTTGTAAAGAAAGCAAGGGGAATAAGTGGGTAGTACACGAGTTAATCAAAAAGAAAGAAATCAGATCAATCTGATCCACAGGACCAAGAGCAAAGAGGGAAGAACATTTCTTCTCAACGCGAATAATCTCTCGGGAAAATCCTGCGGTGGAAATTAATCACTTTGAGGGAAACGGACTTGAATGGTTGATGCTCAAAAGAACCATTTTGCTTTTGGCTAAGAGCAGGACTTTGAGAGGGAGAGAGGGAATTAACCTATTGGTACATGCCTACCATTCTAACTCTCTGTTTTTTACTTTCCTTATCTTTTATTATTTCCTTTTTATCTTTCCCTTTTTTCTCTTTTTCTCAATACTTGTTTTATATTCCATGGTTTTTTCTTAGAGATTCCTGTTATCGTGCTAGTCTATTGTGCATGGCAAATGCCTATTTTTATAGTGTCTGCCGTGACAAGATTTCACTATTTTAGCCTTTAACCACCTTTGTCTGGTCTGGGTGTACTTGCCGACCGCCACTGGTTCGTCTGTGTTGGCTGTGCCACTCCCCATCACCAGACAAAGAAGACCATTTTGTTTGTTTGTCTGCTGTGGCACCTTTACTTGCTACGGTGTGGGTGCTCTCTCTCCCTATCCCTCATGGCATGCACCTAGTGGTTCTTACTTAGCCTTGCTTCTTTTGGGTGGTATGTCATCCCAACAAGACATTTTCCCCAAAAGAGCCTGAGTAGGAACCTCAGAATAGGTTTTTCTCCTCTCCCCACTGCCAAACCATGCCCTTTTACCTCTGACCTATGACCTCACCGTGTCCTGTATTGGCTGGGTACAGGCTGGTAATGTCTAGGCCTTGCACGTGCCTCCCTTCCACGCATGTCCAAAATCTGCATGCTGCTCATGCGTTCGCTGTGGTTTGCCTGCATAGTCTGCTGTCCGTCTTTAACTTCTTATGTGAGCTGTTTTCTGATTTCTCCTTTTCTTATGGCTCGGTCCACTTAGGGGCTAGGCTTTACTTGATGGTGGGCTTTGCCTTCTTCAGCCTACTTTTTTTCTACTATCATTCCTGCCATACTATTTTGCCATTTCTATTGCAATGTTGTTTGACCCGATCTTGCTGGGCCTGCCGTTTAATCTTCTTTCAATGGCTCAGTACGACCATTGGTTCTTTTATTACTTGCGGGCTCCTGTGTCCCATTTGTTTTCTCTTGGGCATCCTTGGCCCATTTGCTTTCCTCGGGCTTCCTTGGCCCTTTTCCTAACTCTGCATTCCTATGAGCTTTTACTAACTTCTTCGGCCTTCTCCAGCCCAATTACCTTATCCCTCATCCTTGGGGCTGATGGGCTTGCCATCAACTCCTTACTTTCTTTTGCTTGCATTACTTTGGGTCTGCTGTGGCCCATTCTCACTTTTCTACATCATATACTACCCATGAGTTTGTTATTTCTCTCTTTCTGGACTCCTTTAAGCCCGCTTGCTTCCTCAAGGTCCATTTGTTTATTTCATGGGTCTGTGATCCATTATTCTTATCGCTTGGGCTTAATGGTTTTTCTATCCATTTACCAACTCTTTTCTGTCCGTGTTGCTGGGCTTCTCCATTCTATTTGGATTCCCAAAATGATCATCAACATTAGTTTCCTTCACAAATTGAGATTTAAGAACAATTTTTGTTTTCTGTTCATTTTGGCTAGCCAAACAAGTTTTTCAATCTCAAAAATAGAAATCGTTTTTGAAAACAGAAAATAAGGGGAAAAACAGTTATCAAACAAACCCTAAGTTTGCCGTAAGCATAGAATATAAATCTTGCTAATCTTTCTTTAAAAATAGGCAAAAAAAAAAAAAAAGGAAAAAAAAGTGCAGCAAGTGAAAAGGAAAAGGTAGTGCTTCAAGGGCCACAACATTCTACAGGAAAATCAAAATATTCTGCCAACAAATTCCTTAAAACCTGGGTGATTCATGGTTATGGTGATTTAACAACATAAGACTGCATAAGCAATAAACTATATCATTTTCATTTCTTTGGAAGTTTTACCTACCTTTGGTTTGAATTTGAACATTCTATTGACAAATGGAAAGCACTCCAATAAAACTTCCGTCAACAAATTCAGAACCAAACAGTAATCATTCATATTTACTTCTAAAAGTACAATAGTATCTAGTCAAGCTTATTAGAGATCATCATACAAACAAAGAAGCAATGTCACCATGGTTCCTGAAAACATTGATATAAGAAATGCTAAGTACACTTCCAAAGAATAATCAAATATAAAGGTAACAGAAATACCTTGCAAAGAATATGTTTGGCTCTTTAAATTTTGTTCTTTTGATGTCATATCTCTATGCTCACTTGCTCAGTAGAATTTAGCAGTTTGTAATTTAAATCAAGAACCAAGTAAAACTTCTTATGGTGCAATAAATTTTTAATGTCTTCATTTCTCAATCTGTCAATTTTATTATTCTGAAGCCTGACTCCCTGTAAATAATGTTCAAGCTTAAACAAATTACCATTTGAAAAAAAAAAAAATCACTCTACTTATGCTACTATTATTCTTGAATAAGAATGGATTAATTTTTAAGTTCAAAGTTAGTTTACATCTCTCCAGTTTTGATTTTAAAATTTATTTCTGTGGGGTCAAAGAATTTGACGACCCCGGCCCACTTTATACCAAGCCCAAGGCCCATTCTGAGGAGGAAGAAACGTCCGAGGACGAAGTCAGAAAGTCCAAATTGCCCAGGAACATCGCCAAGGACAATCCCGTCCTCGGCCAACCAAGACCATAGAAGGGAGGAGCAACACACCATCAAAGGCAGCCTCCCAGAGCATCCCAAGAGAAAGAACAAGTACAATGTGTCAGCCATGGAAGCATGGTGGAGGAGTAATTCCAGAATGAACTGTCACCTCTACATTAAATGCCCACAACTAACGTTCTGGCCGCATTAATGAGGAAATGACCCCTGAACAGTGCAGCCTTGGTTGCTGCAACCCACAGAAAGAATGGGAAGGCGGCTAATGGGACATGCACTCAAGTAGTGACCTGCTTGATCAACAAATGTAGGGTTAAGATCAACTGAAAGGGGGTATATAATGTAAGAAATCCTTTTGGAAAGGGGAGGGACATTTAGAAGCATAGAACCTTGTAGCAACTTGTATCACCACTGAAACCTTTGTAACAAATCACTAAAGAAGTAATAAGAATTACCAACCCCTAAGAGGAGGGCCAATGACAGAATTTCACACTTTATTCCACGTCTCTATTATTCAGTCCACTTGCAACCGTGTTTAGTTGTTGTAATCCTCACTAGGGCCTAGTTCTTCAATCCACTCTCTACAAATTCATTGTATTGGGCTAGTTGGGTCTGAGTCCACTTATCCAACAATGGAAGTGCTCAAACCCAGTCCCTATAATTGGCGCCGTCTGTGGGAAGAACTTGTGTGTTAGTAAGGGCGACAATCAAGCATGGTAGGATCAGGCCTTCATCAAGCAAGATCCCATCGGCCTGAACTGGCTGGATCCCAACAACAGGGTAACTTCGCTGACCCTGAGCATGATCGAAATGAAGAGAACGGAAGGTTTCGAAAGGGAAGTGTGCACACCACTCAAAATAGCAAAAGTCACTCTCGTGCGGGCAGTCACGTACTCCAGAGACAAAATTACAACCGGGCCCTGCAATCAGAAGAGGTCAAGAGTCATGTGACCTAAAGACAGGGTGATAAGCAGGCCATGTAGCAAGAGATAGACGACTTGAAGAGAAAGTTGCGCCATGCACAACGAAGGCGATCTCGACCTAGCCCTGACCTACCCTCTGACGATGAAAGTGACGATGACTATAAGCAAAGATCGAGAACTCCTCCAAGCGAGACCTTTTCCCACGAAGAAGAGCACTACCGGAGGCGTGAACATAAAAGCCCATCTCCTAGGGGCTTAGGATACGATGCCATGAGTAACTCTGGATCAACTCTCCAAGTCGCCTTTCACACGCCATATAGAAGGGGCTGGACTTCCTCGACGATTCCAGCAGCCAACCTTCACCATCTATAATGGCAAAACGGACCCCGTGGAGCATGTGAGCCAGTTTAACCAAATGATGACTGTCCATTCTAAAAATGAGGTGCTGATGTGCAAGGTTTTCCTATCTAGCTTGGGAACAGTGGCGATGAGGTGGTTCAACGGCTTAAAGACGAACTCCATAGATTCGTATAGGCAGCTAACCCAAGCCTTTGGCTCCCGTTTCGTCACAAACGGCAGAGCTCCTCGGCCCGTGAGTGCATTACTGTCTTTATCCATGCACGATGGAGAAACTCTAAAGGTCTACTCGGAAAGATATTGGGAGATGTATAATGAAATGGATGGAAATTTTGATGATGTCGCCATCAGCACCTTCAAAAATGGTCTCCCAACCGGGCACGGCTTGAGGAAGTCTCTGACTGGCAAGCCTGCCACCAGTATGTGCCAACTGATGGATCGGATCGATAAGTACAAACGAGTAGAGGAAGACCAGCTGCAAGGTAAAGCAAAGGAGAAGGTTATCCCTCAAGAGATGAGGGATTTTAGGTCGGACCGATATAACAGCAGCCGCCCGAGGAGAGATTTCGCAGGGCAACCCGGAGCAACCAACACACAGACCGTCGGCGCTGTGTTCCGAGAACTAATACATCGAGTGTTGGAGAAAATCAGGAATGAGCCGTACTTTAAATGGCCGAACAAGATGGTGGAAGAGTCCACGAGGCGCAATCAGAACCTCTATTGCCAATACCACCAGGACCACGGACATACCACGGAGAACTGCAGGAACCTCCGGAACTATCTAGACCAGCTGGTTCGAGAAGAAAAGCTGAGGTACATTTTACATCATTCCAGTGGTCATCAAGGCCAAACCCATCAGGAGCCCCAGAGAGATAATGCCTTAAGGCCACCTGCAGAGATGATCAATGTGATCCTGGCCGCTCCGGGAAGAACAGGCACGCGCCCTTCACCAGTGCTATTTGTGGCTCAGTTACCCGCCGAGGAGTCCCCGCCAGAGCCGAAGAGGGCTAGAAGGAATTTTCACCCAATCTTGAGTTTTTCAGGAGAAGACAAGATCGGAACCACCCAGCCCCATGACGATGCGCTGGTGATCACTCTTAGAATCGGGGACTACGATGTGAAAAAAGTGATGGTGGATGGTGGCAGTGCGGCCGAGGTCATGTACCCGGACCTGTACAAGGGGCTGAGGTTGAAACCGGAAGACCTAACGCCCTATAGCTCTCCCTTGATGAGCTTCGACGGGAAGCTTGTTATTCCAAAGGGCATGATTAGGCTACCCATCCAGACCGGCCCAGAGGTAGTGGAGGTGAACTTTATCGTGGTGGACACCTACTCTCCATATACTGCCATTGTCGGCAGGCCCTGGCTCCATACCTTGGGGGCTGTTGCCTCCTCGTTGCATCAGAAGGTGAAATTCCCGTCAGGGGACCAGGTTCTTGAAATCTGTGGTTGCCAATCCACGGCAAGGCAATGTATGGTGGCTGCTATTTCACATCGGCTCGACACGGAGCCCTCGGCCACTGCTGAAAAGAACTTATAGCAATTAAAGGCCCCGGCGTCGTCTCTTGATGCGGCGGCCGAGGAGGCAAAATGCAAAGATCTAGAGAAGGTGGTCATTGGTGGTGACCCAGAGAAGTTCTTTCAGGTCGGAGCCCAGCTGCCTCTTCAGGAGAAGGAGGAGTTGATTGAGTTTCTCAAAAGAAATATTGACGTATTCGCAAGGGATGCTTATGATACTCCAGGGATTGATCCAGCCTTCATCTGTCACCATCTCAATGTCAACCCGGCTGTCATCCCTAAGAAGCAACCACCCCGGCGCCCATCAAGAGAGCACACTGATGCGATTAAGGACGAAGTGAAGAAGCTTAAGCATGCAGGGGCTATCAAAGAGGTTTTTTTACCCCGAATGGTTGTCCAACACTGTGGTGGTCAGAAAGTAAAGTGGAAAATGACGGGTTTGCCTAGACTTCACAGACCTGAATAAGGCATACCCAAAAGACCCGTTCCCCATGCCTCGGATAGACCAGCTGGTGGACGCAACTGTAGGACATCCTCGGATGAGCTTTTTAGATGCCTTTCAAGGCTACCATCAAATACCACTAGCCCCCCTGGAGGATCAGGAGAAAACAGCCTTCGTGGCACCTAGTGGAAACTACCACTACAAGGTAATGTCGTTTAGTTTGAAGAACGCGAGGTCCACTTATCAAAGGATGATGACGAGGATGTTCGAGCCGCTGTTGGGCAAGTGCATCGAAATCTATGTTGATGACATGGTGGTGAAGAGTAAGGTGGAGGCCGAGCATTTAGGAGACCTCGACAGCGTCTTCGATGTCTTAAGAAATCACAAGCTGCATCTAAATGCTTCCAAATGCTTATTTAGTGTGGGTTCGGGCAAGTTTTTAGGCTACATGGTTACTCATAGGGGAATCGAGGTTAACCCTGACCAGATCAAGGCTATTAATGATTTAAAGCCACCGCAAAACCCCAAGGAGGTTCAAAAGCTTACTGGAATGATCGCAGCTTTGAATCGATTCATTTCCAAGTCGGCGGATAGATGCAGACCCTTCTATCTCTTGATAAACAAGTGGAAAGAATTTGAGTAGTCCGAGGATTGTATCGTGGCCTTCCAGCAACTCAAGGAGTATCTGTCCAGACCACCTATCATGTCTAGTCCTGAGGCCGATGAAGTCCTATACGCATACATCGTTGTGGCCCCTCATGCTGTGAGCCTGGTGCTAATACGCGATGACAATGGCCTCCAAAAGCTAGTATATTACATGAGCAAGTCCCTACATGAAGCTGAAAATCGATACTTACCCTTGGAGAAAGCCATACTAGCTGTGGTCCACGCCATGCGAAAGTTTCCCTATTATTTCCAAGCCCACACAGTGGTTGTTCTAACTCAATTACCCCTGAAGTCTGTACTTCGGACTGCTGATTACACTGGAAGGATTGCCATATGGAGCATGATTTTGGGGGCTTTCGACATTAAGTATATGCCTCGGACCTCTATAAAGGGCCAGGTTTTGGCTGACTTGGTGGCCGAGTTTACTGAACCATCAGCAAAGGCAGTAACAGAGAAGCATAACATGGATGGAAAATCGGTTGGGGTAGTCTCCATGTCAGAACCCCCATGTTGGAAGGTGTACGTCGATGGGGCAGTGAATCAAAGGGGGTCTGGAGTGGGGCTAGTCCTAATATCCCCTGAGGAGGCTGTCATAGAGAAATCCCTAAGACTTGGGTTCTCGGCCACGAATAACGAGGCCGAGTATGAGGCCTTGTTACAAGGAATGGCCACGGTGCAGAAAATGGGAGGGAAAGTATTAGAGATATTCTCGGACTCGAGATTAGTAGTGGGCCAGGTGAAGGGAGAGTTGGAAGCCAGAGATGTGAGGATGCAAGAGTACCTAAGCCAGGTCAAACGCTTGCAGTCAGACTTCGATCTTTTCAGCTTGTCGCACATCTCCAGAAGTGGAAACACCTATGCGGATTCATTGGCTACGCTTGCTACCTCTTCCGCAGGGGGTCTACCTCGGATTATTCTCGTTGAGCATCTGGGTAGAGCAAATGAGGTTGCTAAAGGCATGATTCGTATCCATCAAATTAGAGCGAGTCCTAGCTGGATGGACCCCATAATGAGATTCCTCAAAGATGATATTATGCCCGGGGTGAAGTCAGAGGCTGAGAAGGTACGAAGAAACGCTCCTCGGTTCTGGTTGTCCGAGGACCACAAATTGTATAAGCGCTCATATTTTGGGCCTTATTTGCTGTGTATACACCCTGAGGCATTAGAGTTACTGCTTGAAGAGCTGCACGAAGGAATCTGTGGGAGCCACATAGGAGGGAGGTCTCTGTCGCACCAAGCCCTTACCCAGGGGTATTGGTGGCCTGGGATGCAGAAGGAAGCCCAAGAATAAGTTAAGAAATGTGACCAGTACCAAAAGTTCGCCCCAAAAATTCATCAACCAAGAGGGGTCCCCAACCCTTTGTCCAACCCATGGCCATTCGCCCAGTGGGGCCTGGATATTGTTGGCCCTTTCCCCAAGGCGCCAGGAAATCAAAAAGATATCTGCTAGTCGGCACAGATTACTTCACCAAATGGGTCGAAGCCGAGCCATTGGCCAACATCGGAGATGTGGATGCTAAGAAATTCATTTGGAGAAACATTGTTACGCGGTTCGGGGTCCCCCATACCCTCATTTCAGACAATGTACTCCAATTCGACAGCAAAGCCTTTAGAAGATACTGTTGCGAACTAGGGATCACAAACAGGTATTCAACTCCAGCTTATCCTCAGGGAAATAGACAGGCCGAGGCTATAACCAAGGTCATAGTCAATGGGCTTAAGAAGAGACTAGACGATGCCAAAGGAAGATGTGTAGAAGAGCTACCACATGTTTTGTGGACTTACCGAACTACGCCGCGGCGGTCAACAGGGGAGACACCTTTTTCCATGACCTATGGTGCCAAGGCTGTTATCCTTTTAGAGGCAAACTGCCCAATGTTGAGGACGAGCTCCTTCACTCCAAGCAGTAATGATGAACTACTAGGGAAGAGCCTAGACATGATCGATGAGCAAAGAGAAAAGGCAATGATCCAGCTGGCCTATTACCACCAGAAGCTCAAGCAGGGGTATGATTCCAATGTGAAGCTGAGACCGCTAGCCCTAGGGGACTTAGTGTTGAGGAAAATTGTAGGTGCGGCCAAGAACCCATCCTGGGGAAAGCTGGGGCCCAATTGGGAAGGACCGTACCAAATTACTTCAGTAGCAGGGATAGGTGCATACTACTTGGAAGCCTTAGACGAAAAAGCTGTACCTCGTCCATGGAATGTAAATAATCTGAGGAGGTATTATTATTAATAAAAGCACTTTCTCTAATTTGAATTTTAAGGTCTATTATGATTATAGGTCTTGTATTTTGGCAACCGTCTAAGTACTAGACAGAACCAAGATCTTGCATGGTCCTCGAACTCAAGCCTATGGGGAAACTAGCTACTTCAAGAAGAATCAAAGTGTTAGACAAAACCAAGGTCTTACATGGTCCTCGGACTCAAGTCTGTGGGGAAACTAGTTACTTCAAGAAAAATATAGGTACTAGACAGAACCAAGGTCTTGCATGGTCCTCGGACTTAAACCTATGGGGAAATTAGCTACTTCAAGAAAAATCTAAGTACTAGACAGAACCAATGCCTTGCATGGTCCTCGGACTTAAACCTATGGGGAAACTAACTACTTTCAAGAAAAATATAAGTGCTAGACAGAACCAAGGTCTTGCATAGTCCTCGGACTCAAGCCTATGGGGAATCTAACTACATTCCAAAAAAAAAAAGAAAAAAAAAAGGGGAGTCTGTCACCTCGGACCACTTGCCCTGTCCTTATTCAATAAGGATGTAAAGCAACACAAGCTCATGAGCATCACTTAAAGCACTTTAAGTTATGACAACCAAATTCATGGGGTATAGGATTCATATTACAAGGTTATTGCCTTTCATAGTCTATTCAGCAAAAGCAAGTCATAGTATTAAAGTGGCTCAATTATTAATCAAAGTCTAAGTGGAAATTATCATTATGGACTTTACTTTTTTTGGCTGCTATTTCAAAATGGAAAGCAAGTCACATTATTGAGATTGTTTAGCTAATAATCAAAGCGTAGGTTATACAAGTAGCAGAACCTACCATAATAACAATGAACACATAATGTAAAAAAGAAATCTCGTATATTCCATCTGAAAGTCACATTACAATGTTCAAAAAAAAAAAAAAAACATAAGGCAAAAATACAACTGGAGCTAGCCAAGGAGGCCTATTTCTTCAGCTTCATTTTGATCCCTTCCTTAGGGAGTTGAGCAGAAAGGGTCTCAGGATCCTTGGAGCCTTCAGTTGGAGGAACAGCCTGCAGAGGATCAACTAGAAGAGGCACCTCCTCGGCATTAGGGGCTTGGGCACCAGATGAGGACTTCGTAGCATCCTAGGGTGCCTTATTGTTTGGACCTTTGTCTGTTTCGGTCACCCCAGCAGGCTCAGCTTCCTTGGCAGGCTCATCAGAAGTGGCAATGGCCAGAGCAGCTTCGTTGGGAGCAGTACCAACTTCCTCAGGAACCACCTCAGCCTCGAAGCTAGAGGGAGCAGCCTCACGGATGGCAGAAGGGTAGTATACATGCTCCACCTTCCACAGGTCAGATGAAGCCTCAACTCCAGCTTGTTTGAGGGCCTCATTCCAAGTCTGGGAACAGTAGAGCCTGCATACCTCAAGCATTTGAGACTTGAGAAGGGCCTGGGTCTCAGCCATTCCCAAGTCATAAGCCGCCTCCTCAGCCTTCTCCTTAGAGGCCTCGGCCTCTGTCCTGGTGAATTCAGCCTCCTCCTTATCCCTCAAGGCCTTATCCCTGGCCCACTCTGCAACGTTCTTGGCCCTCTCTGCCTCGGCCATCTTCTTCTTTAGCTAAACGATTTGCTCCTTAGCGATCTTCAGCTGATCCTCTGCATCGAACAGACGCCTCGTCTGGTCTTGGGCCTGCTTTTGAGCGCTAGCAAGGCCTGACTGAGCGCTGTCTCGGGCCCTTGTAATCTCCTTCAGCTCCTCCCTTGCTTTTGAGAGATCGGCCTTGGAGGTTTTAAGAGTCCGAGTAGAGTCCAGATGCCTGTCGCGCTCGAGGTTTAAGGCCCTACTCTGGTTGTTGGCCTCCTCTTCCAACCTAAAAGTGGCCTGGATAGCCTGCCAATTGAAATAAGCACACAGTAAGTTGGGAACTAAAGAGCAAAATCCAACGAAGTCTCAAGTGCTGGATGTCTTACCATGCCCAAGTACCTCTTCAGGTTGAAGGAGACCTCCTGCCTCCTCAAGTTCTCCAAGTCGGCCATGTCAGCGGGGAGTAGCAGAGACCTCTCCAACGCATCGGCCACGAATGTGCCTTCACCCCCTCTGAACTCCCTAAGGGAAGCATTGTCCATCAAAGGCTCCCCGTGGAGCATTGGGGCGGGGAGCCAAGCCTAGGGCTCGGCCTGTAGGGCCACTTCCTTTCTTTGGTCCTAGTGCCCAATTTCTTGTTGCTTGGAGGCCCGCCGAGCTTCGTCCTCCTCTTGGGAGGATCAAGATTTGTCTGCTCCCATGGGCCGTTTGCCTTTGTCCTTCTTATTTTTGGGATCAGTGGGCTCGGACCCTTGGGGCAGACTTAGCTGAGGTGGAGGAGGTGGAAGCCTGGACTGGGTGGAAGATGACCTGGTCTGAACAGGCAGAGACTTGGGGGGAAGGGGATGAGGCTCGGATTAGGACTTCCTCGGCGCGTCCCTCCCTGGCTGACCCTCAATCAGGTCAAGCAAGCTGGTCTGGGGTTGTCTCTTAAAACCCATCTCGGCTTGAAGAGAAGTCCTTGCAGATGAGAGGTCCTCGGACGGATGGGCTTGGTCAAATGCGCCAAATTCGTCCTCGGATGAACCCAGATCAGCAACTTTGTCTTCTTCTTCTAGTCTTCTGCCCTCGGCCTCTGTAGTTTGAGGGGATGAAGAAGGGCCTGCCAACGGAACACCTTCCGGGGTAGGGGATCCTTCAGGGAGCAAGAACTCGTGCTCTGCTACGGTGATTTTGTGAAGCCTAGGATCTTGGACTTTGATCACGTATTTTGGGCCCGAGAATGACTTCTGGATCGGATCGTACCCGAGGATCTTGTGGGCAGCTCTAACTTGGTTGTCAGCTTCGTTCACAAAGATCTCCGCCTAAAGTACGGTTTCCAAGTCCTCCCGGTTGACCAGGTGGAAGTGTCGTTCAAAAGCGTGCGGATCTACAAAAAAGAAGGCACATCCGTATTAGCAACCAAGCACTGTAAACTTTGACATCACAAAAGATCAACCTTATCCTATCCTGAATGCCCCACCTGGTACCCCCTCCTCTGTCGGACAGTGAAGGCTGTCGTGCCACTCCCCAGACACGATGAGAAAGTCTTTGTTTAACCCCTTACTGGACTCGGGAAGGCACTGAATAAGCCGGACCTTATCATCCCTCGTTTTCATATAATAGGACTTACCCTTTAGGTGTTGGAGGTTGTAGCACCAGTTTACATCGTGGTGGGTTAACCTCAACCCCATTTTCTCGTTTAGAGCGTCCACACAACCCAGAATCCTAAACACGTTAGTGGCGCACTGGGTAGGGGCTAATCGGAAGTGCCTAAGGTAGCCCCTCATCACCGGCCCCACAGGGATTCTCACACCGCCTTCAAGGAAGGCGATTATGGGAATCATTACTTCACCCTCATTCCTCCTTATATGCCACTCCCCTTCTTCACAATACCTCAAACCTATGTTACTGGGTATCCTATAATCGGCAATGAATTTCTCTATTGCCTCTTCAGACTCAACCAGTTTCTTAAACCTACCCATCCCTAGGAATGGCTAAAAGACTCAGGGAAGAACAAAAGAAGGAGAGGAACGAGAGAAAAAGAAACTTAGAAGGGAGAAAATGTGAGTTTGAGAGAGAAGAAAACTTTCAGAAATGAGAAAAAGCTCCTCGGACAGGCTTTTTATGTTGAAAAGAGGCGTAAGTTTGGTTGAAGACTTGACCGAATTCAGTGTACGTGCGCAAAAACTCTTGAGTGCAAAAGTAAAGGGGCCAATTAGGTTCAAATGGGTATTTATACCCCCAATTAAAGATAACCGTGCGGGTTTCCTCGCTCATAAAGCTGAAAAAAATCCCCACCGTTGGATTACCATCACATCGTTGAACGTGGGGAGCATAGAGTCGCCAGAATTTAATGAGGGCGCACTCCGTATACCGAAGCATTAGGAACGTGCCTTGGACAGGTGAAAAGACTCTGGCACTGACGGAGGACAAGACGTGACAAACTATTACGACGGCCCGAGGATATCAAAATCCTCCTCTCCGTTTGAGGATCCGAACAGCAGGATTTCAAAGGGCTATTGTGGGGTCAAAGAATTTGGCGACCCCGGCCCACTTTATACCAAGCCTAAGGCCCATTCCGAGGAGGAAGAAACGTTCGAGGACGAAGTGAAAAAGTCCAAATTGCCCTGGAACATCACCGAGGACAATCTCGTCCTCGGCCAACCAAGACCATAGAAGGGAGGAGCAACACACCATCAAAGGCAGCCTCCCAGAACATCCCAAGAGAAAGAACAAGTACAATGTGTCAGCCATGGAAGCATGGTGGAGGAGCAATTCCAAAATGAACTGTCACCTCCACATTAAATGCCCACAACTAACGTTCTGGCCGCATTAATGAGGAAATGACCCCTGAACAGTGCAGCCTTGGTTGCTGCAACCCACAGAAAGAATGGGAATGCGGCTGATGGGACAGGCACTCAAGTAGTGACATGCTTGATCAACAAATGTAGGGCTAAGATCAACTGAAAGGGGGTATATAATGTAAGAAATCCTTCTGGAAAGGGGGGGGGGGACATTTAGAAGCATAGAACACTGTAGCAACTTGTATCACCACTGAAACCTTTGTAACAAATCACTGAAGAAGTAATAAGAATTACCAACCCCTAAGAGGAGGGCCGAGGACAGAATTTCACACTTTATTCCACGTCTCTGTTATTTAGTCCACTTGCAACCGTGTTTAGTTGTTGTAATCCTCACTAGGGCCTAGTTCTTCAATCCACTCTCTACAAATTCATTGTATTGGGCTAGTTGGGTCTGAGTCCACTCATCTAACAGTGGAAGTGCTCAAACCCAGTCCCTACAAGTTCAGTCATAGCCTACACTAAAATCCAATTGATGCCTTGGCTTGATGATAAAGAACAATTATTATGAAATGTATGCAATAGATTTGAAATACTATCCTATCTTAAAAATTAGTTTATGGACTTTTGAAATGTTTATAACCATAATCTTGTTTCCATTTACCCTTTCAAACTGTACAAATTAAAATTTTGAAACTTCAGATTTTTCGAATTGAAAAAAGTACAAACACTACTATGCCATAAATTCTTCACAATCAAATTAAACTGTAGTTTGAGATTTGAAACGTTTGATTTCAAAACTTTTTATAGAAATCACTCATACCTCTAAAAGAATGTGAGCAATGTCTCTAATATTACACACAAAATATTGGTTTACAACAATTGAGTTGGTAAATTATTATTGAATTTTATGTGAGCTCATTGACACTAGTTTATTGTTCACCATTGAGAACTTTATCACCTCGACAACTATGAAATATATTATGAGCAATGTGTTCACTTAAATAATCGTGCCTGTGTTTGAACCTCGTTTCATCTTCATTGTGTGTGTGAGCGTGTGTTTTTGTCTTTTAAAAAAAAGAAAATAAAGAGTTTTTTTTTTTTTAGAGATGGTTTCAACCTATTAGGAATGCTTGATGAATTGGTCGAGTATGAGCAGTTGACAATCACTTTCACATAGGATAAAATACTATTTTAGTCTCTAAAATTTACCAAAAGTTTGTTTTCCATACTTAGAAAGCTCTTTTTTCATCCCTAGGCTTTGTCAATAGTTTTTCAATAATTTAGGACAAAAATATGAATAAAAAACATTTTTAATAGTTTATTGATAATTTTTTTAAAAGTTTTATGCATAGAAATAAGACATTTTTAATAGTTTAGGGACAATAAATGAACTTCCTAAAGTTTACAGATAAAAAACAAATTTTTTGTAAAGTTTAGACCCTGTTTAGATGGTGAGTTATGAATATCCTATCACTCGTCACTCCAATATCATCACTCATCCCTCGTCACCTTATAACTCATTTCTTATCATTTAAAAATTTCCAACTTATACCCCAGTTATGTTTGGGTCTTAAACCCGATTGAGTTTTCATTTTAAAAACTCAAAAAACTCACATTTTTGTAGGACCTACGCTGAACATTGTGCAGTGCCCACAGAACGGCTACCCGTGGAACCCTTTAGCCCACATAACTCCTATTACTCTTATTTCCTTCAGCCCACAAGACCTAACTACACCGAACCCTTCAGTTCATCGCCTCCATCCTCATCCTTAAAACTGAAGCCATAAATATTATTTCTACAGGGTCTTCCTCCATCCTCATCCTTGAAACCAAACCCAGAAAATCTTCGGTGCTATGCTCCTCGATCAGATTGGTGGGCACTGGAAGCCCACTTCTCGGCCAGATCGATGGCCACACTACAACCCATTAGTCATTGCTTCTTAGAGCATTAGCATTGGGGAATGCTAATGCCAAATCTAAGGGAAATTTGAAATTTTAAACCCCAAAACCATCTGCATTGGGGAATGCTAAACAGCAGTATTGCAAATTTTTTTGCAATACTGCTACAGTGCAATTCTATGTTTAGAATTGCACTGTAGCAAGTATTGTAAAAAAATAATAATATTTTATTTGGAAGAAAGCTGAAAATGAGAGAGAGGAGAGAGATGGGAGAGAAGATATAATTTTGAGATATATTATTTTATTATGTAGATATATTATTTTAATGAGTAAAAGAGAGAAATAGAAGTTTGGGATGTGGAGGTATTGTAAAATGATATGGTATAATGATAAAGTGACTTTTTAGAATTGTAAAATAGAGTAGCATTGAAATTTTCCAATGCTAATGCTCTTAGGTCGGCCAGATCGGTGGCATTGGATCCACGAAGTGAAATCTGGTGTGTATTGTTCTTGCTCTTAAGTTTTATGATTTTAAAAACAATTTCTTTATTTTTTTTTAAACAAAAACAAAAAATTTTGCTGCTAACAGATTTCCAAATTTCCAAATTTGTAGGATATTTTTTTTTAAAAAAAACACATTAAAATTTTGGACAACCAAGGAAAATAGAAAGTTCAAACTAATCGATTAAGCTAATCTCGTGCAATCCATTTATTAACTTGGACAGACCATTATGATCCAAGTTATTTCTTGATGCATGCATGAGGTGATATCAATTAAGAAAACTAATTGGACAAACATATTTGGTTCGTATTTTCCGTAAGAAACATATCATACCATTTACATTTGTTTAAATACTATCCAGCCAAACATTCACGTTCATAAGCAACTGAGAAAACAGAACAAAAATAAATGGGTTTGGGAGGGAGCCCATAGGTGGGTATGGAATAGAGAGGGTGTACATGTGATTGGGAGCTGAAGAAAAAGAGACTGAAAGAAAGAGTACAGGAGAAATGAGTTTGGTTTGAAAAGTTGGTGGGGAGTAAAGGCTGAAGTGTAATGTGACAAGACTCTGACCGTGGGCCCATTATGTGAGAGAACTTATGAATTTGCCCCCCATAATTCTGTTTCTATAGCTCAAAAACACCTCCTTCTTTTTTTTTCTTTTTCTTTTTTTCTTTTTCTTCTCATTAATTCATAACTCAATTTGGTGAGTTTTGGGTGATAAAAACAAAAAATAAAAACTCATCCAAACAAGTATAGCATGTGTGGGACCCATTGATTTTGAGTGATAAATGATGAGTTTAAAGTGATGAGTAATGAGTTTAGAGTGATGGGTTTAACTTATAGGTTGTTTGGTAAAAGTATTTATTTATAGATTTTTGTTTTACAATCTTTAAAATGGTGGGTCCTACACTTGAATTTATTATTTGACTAATATTTTCTAAATATAGTTTTTGAAAAATTGTATCCTATTTTCCTGATTTAGAACAAGATTTTGAAAACGGCTTGGAGGTGTTTTCAGGATACAGAAAATGTTTTTAATAACATAGTTGTAAATAAATTGAAAATAATAAAGTCCACATATTTGTCCAATTTGAGGAGCTTATCTTTATCTCACACCCTTCAAATTTGAAACTTATCATAAAAAAAATAAAAAATAAAAAATAAAAACATGATGGGCTTTATTCCTTATCATTATCTACAAAAAAAGAAGAAGTAATCTACAGATTCTCTGCCTTTTTTTTTTTAATAATTTTTTTTAAAATCTCAAAAATAGAAAAAGCTAGTCTCTCAAATAATTAATTTTTGTTTTTAGTACTTTGAAAATTGTTTTTAAAAGTGAGAGTCAAACATATAAGACATAAAAATTATTATCTGAAAACTAGTTTCATGTTTAATTTTTTAAAATTATTTTTTATATTGTTTTGAAAACAAAAACAAAAACAAAAATTCTCTTACCAATCAGGCCCTTAGAGCCTGTTTGGTAAAAGATTTTTAATAATATTATTTAATTTTTATAAAAATATATATAAATAAAAAATGCATGAAAATACATATTTTATTTAAATATCACTGCTAGAGGCCCAGCACCCGAAATACTATAGTAATGTTTGTACTTCATATTGAATTTGGACCACGTCGATTACCTTTGAAAAAAAAAAAAAAAAAAAACGCGGTCAAAGTCGAAACGCGCCATATAAGCTTCAAATTATCGCTTTGTCAGTCTAAAGTAGTAGACTCTGTCACAGACACAGAGAGAGATATGTTATCGCTTAGACTTTGTTGTTCAACTTCGCTTGTAATTTCGAAACCCTTTATTGGTTTCGTGGAGAAACTCTCGCTTTCTTCGCGAAGAAACGTTTCGCAGAGTAGCACCAGAAACCTCTGCTTCTGTGCGAAGCGGCCCATTGAGCCGAATGGACTCACTTCTTCTCAAAATCATACTCCACATGATTCTCCTCTTTCTGGTACCCCATTTCCCTCTCTCTCTTCCTTCTGTGTTTTGTGACAGTGACTCTAATGGAGAAGAATTTTTCAAATATGACAAAAATGGTTTTTTTTTTTTTTTTCCTTTGTGTTTCAATTTTTCAAGGACAAAACGGAATATTAATGGTGGTTGGCCATTTGGGTTTTGTGCTAAAATTCAATATTTCCTTTTATGTTGATGGATTTTTGCATGAAACTGTAGTTATAAAATCTGGGTTTTGTAGTAAGTTTGGTAATTTTTTTTTATAAAAAGATGAGTAATTGTTATAAAACTGTAGGCATATAGTAATTGTAATGTGAATGCTGTGATGTAGGAATGGAGGAAGTTCTTGGGAGCTATGTATTTGGGAAGAAGAAGGCAACAGAAGTTGCTCACTTGTAAGTACTTATACACTGGATTCCTTGAAATATTGATTTTTATTTCGTTGTATATTTGGTTTTCTGTTTTGATTCTTTACTCAAAAAAATAATTAAATAAATAAAAACCCTTATTAGTTTGGATAAATTTGTACTTGATTTGAAACTTGTATGACTATTTTTTTTTTTTTTTTGAAAAATTGAAATGGGTTCTTTACTGCTACAGTGTAATGACTTTGGCCACAACAATCTATGGTTAAAAGACTTTCTTTTGTGATGCTTAGTCTGCAAAAGTTCTGTTGGATATAAATAGTGGTGACATTCTTAATGGATGAGCTTATGTTAATATATTATCACTTGATGGGATATTATATGTCATGGTAAGAGAATCACATTGAACAATGTGGTAAAGTTATATTTTTGATGTTCAAAATACCAAACCTTTATTGACTAAGTGCAAAATTGTGAATTGATTAATTATTAGCGTTATAGTGGAAACCCTATAGAAGACAACGAACTGAAATAAACATATAAGTGCACTATAAATTCTGGAGAAAATAATATTTTTACAATGATAAATACCAACCTTCTGTAAGAATCTCTTTTCTGTACCAAATTGAATGCAAAGCACCTGATGTGAGTTTTAGCTTTTGGGGTTGTGTGTGCTTGCATGTGCATGTGTGTGAAAGTTTTTTATGAATTTTTGTTTCATGTAAGCATGAATAGGAACATTAGGTTTGTTGGCTTACTCTCTACAAGTTTCTTATCTTTCTGATAATCAACAATTTGTGGAAACCATTTTTTAAGGTCCCAATATATCTTTTATTGAATAATTAATGGCATACTCAATGATGAGATGCTTGCCATGCATATTCCATGCTTACTTCACTTCCTATCTTGCAAGTGATTTGCTCATCCTTTACAAGGAGATTAAGTTGCACCTGATCATTCTGTCATTTATGACTAACTGCTCCTTTCTAGGAAATAATACCACATTCTAGATTTAGTGGTGAACTTTAAAATGTCTTTTTGTACACTGGCACAGATGATTGCAGAGCTCTTTTGCAATTAAAATGTCTTTATACTTAAGTTTATGAGCTGAATGCTGCTTGTGCTATGGTGGGTCCATGAAATGAGCTTGTTTTATGGACTTTGTTTGACTCTGTTTACAGTGAGCTTCTACAGGCTCCTGATGAGCCATTTTCAAGTTGGGCTTGGGCTCGAGCTATTAAAAAAACCCATTGATATTTAGTCTCTGAGCAATATTTGTTTGTGACTGGTAACTGAATTGAATATTGTCCAATTTGTTCTGTGCCATTTCTAGATTGGGGCATTTACATTTGTATTTTGCATATTATTTCAGGCAACTGTGACCAGGCATCAAATATTTTCTATTCCCTATGTTTACCAGGGTTTGGAAACATGTTGTCCAGAAAGGGGATACGGTCATTGATGCCACTTGTGGCAATGGTTATGATACTTTAGCAATGGTCAAAATGGTTGCTGATGAATCAGCCAGGGGATGTGTTTATGCAATGGATATTCAGAATGATGCTTTAGAAAATGCTTCTACTTTGCTAGAAGAGTCACTTAATCCAAACGAGGTGCCATTATCTCACAACAGTTTTTACTTTTTGGAAGTAATCCGTTTTCAGTTAACATACATGGAACTTCAGTTCTAAATTACATTACTACCACTGTCCAATGTTAATCCATAGACCATAGTGCATGAGTGCCAGAGCTGGAATTTTTCTGATTCCATAGCACATAGGCATCTTTTAGTGTGCTAAGTATGTATGTATGCAGCTTGTTTTTGGTGAATAATTGCAGAAGTCAATTTTATTACCTGTACTTGAAGGGGATACCAAACGTAATAATGCTCTGATTGGCCACTAAACTTACTTTCAGTGTTTTTAGAAATGTCGATTTTCTTGTTGATGAGGCATTCAGTATATTTAGTAATGAAGGAGATTACCAAGATCTGTTCTTTTACACGTTCAACCTTAGTTCACATGTTGGAAGACTGCATGTTCAATTACAAGGCCTGATGTAGTATGCTGACTAGATATATTATTCTACTAAATATTGATTGGATATATTAAACTTCTTTATTTGTTTAATTTCATTTGTCAATAGCCATTTGGTGGGAAGTAAATTCTCTGATAAAAGGATAAATTTCCTGTCTTGGGAGCACTAAGAATTTTTTAACAGCCTCCTGACTCCTGCAACTGTTCTACTTGAGTTAATCAGAGATGTAGAACTTAGCAACCCCCCACACCCACCCTGACTCCTGTCTGGTTCTGTTATAATTGATGTGGACTTTTTGGTGGGAACTAAATCGTCATACATTTGAGGATATGAATAATTTTATGGATACAATCGATAGAGCTATTTGCTAGATTGTTGTTTGATTGGTCTCGTGTGCGGGGCTTTACTCATAGTAACTCCATTCTTGAGATTTTAGAATAACTTTTCTTTCTGTGCATCACCTTTCTAATTCTTTAGACTTCTTTGTGTTCACTTTCATGTACACAGAGTAGTCTTGTTTAATAAAATACTTATTTACTTATAAAAAAAAAAGATAGTGTCACAACAGTACCGGTTGGCCTTGATCTCCCTTTTGTTTTTAATTGTGGAGTTCACTGGAGAACAAGAATAGAATTTGATCTTTGTGTGTTATCCCTTTTTATTTTCACTTGTCATCTCCCTCAAAATCAGATCAGGTAAGAATTGTGAAATGTGAACTCTTTCTAGTTGAGTAGGAAACAGGGGATAAGGTTTTTAGATATCCAAAAAGAGAAAAGAGGAAAAAAATGAATTGCTCATATAGATGCAAACATGATGAAATGCCCTTTAAATATCTAATTTATATCGTTCCTGTTTCATCAGATGACCCTGAGGGACTACTTAGATATCTAACCTAGTACTTAGAATTGTTTATTTGAGATATCTTTTTATTTCTTTATGCATCTCATGTGTCAAATATGTAATTATGAACAACAAAGCTTACATACATATTGTTGATCAAACTGTTTAACCTTTGCTTAATGTGTCATAATTGCACCATTTATACCATATGATATAGTTTACTGGTCTTTAGGAATTGGAGACATGTTGTATATTTTTAGGACTTATCAAAAAGTAATTGCATTTGTAATTTCATAAGTTGTAGTGCAATTTCTTATGAGTTGCAAATATGTGCAGAAAGAGCTTGTTAAACTCTTGCCCATGTGCCACAGTAAAATGGACAAAGTTGTTCCAGAGGCCTCTGTGAGGTACTTACTATGACTCAAGTTCATTACAATCTTTATTTAAATGTTCTATTTTTATAAGCAATGAAATGATGTCTATTATTAAGTTTTTCAATTGATTAAATACAAATTTACTTTCTGTTAATTATTTGAAAATTTGAGATACTCCAACTTTAGTAGACACGTTTATTGAAACAATATGAGGGAGAAGAATTTAATTATGGTTTCAAACTTCAGGCCATCTCACTTGCATCATTAGGCTTTAGAGGTTGCATCATTGAAGAGTTGGTGCTACAACACACACACACACACACCCATGTGTTTGCAATCCATAGCACTTTCACTTTGTTTTAAAGGCAGTGTTCCAAAATGGGTATTTTTATACTAGTGAGTAAGCATGCTAGTTCCTTTTTTCCCTCCCTCTCCTTTTCCCCAGCACATCTTCTTGGCTTTCCTTTTTTATTCTTTTCTGATCCAACTCATAGTGGAGGTCAGTAAGATACTTTTATGCTTCAGTAAATAAACTTTTCACATCCAAGCTCTTGAGTTAGAACCAAGATTTGTAGGGAACACATAAAAATTCTATAACATGGTATAAATATTGGTACAACTAGCATGAGTAGCTGCCACAAATAGCGTCCCTAATATATATATATAGGTACAGCATGTTCACTTGGCCATTTAATTTCATATTTGCAGTGGAAATTTTTGCATCAGCTGGGAAATATTAAATAATTAAATAGTGACTGCATTTATGATCATATAGTTAAACAATTATCTAGAAAGAAGACATCCAATCATCTATAGCAATTAACTGCAGTATCTATTCTACAAGCAAGGAGACGATAAAATTGGTTACATTTTTGTATTTATGCTATTGTATCTAATTTTAGTTATAATAATTATTTTGTTACCTTTTATGGATTCATATAACATCAGGAAATATTGTAAATCATATTGCTGTATTTTATCAAGAACCACAAAACATGCATCCTGACCAGGCAAAAATTGATGACCTGGGTGCTTCTAGGCTTGTTGCATTCAATTTAGGTTACCTTCCTGGTGGTGACAAAACAATAATTACAAAGCCAGAAACAACACTACTTGCACTGGAGGCTGCAAAGGGAATCCTAATGCCAGGAGGACTTATCAGCTTGGTGGTTTATGTGGGGCATCCTGGCGGCTGGTGATACTTCTTCTCTTGTTGATTCTTATGGTTATTAATTTTTCTTTTGCTCACTATGCTAGTTTTCGATGAGTGATCTGTGTTTTATCTGGCTCACCTATCATAACCTGGTTGACTGAAGCTTGTAACATGCTAATGTGGTCAGTCAAGGCCAAATTTTAAAGCTCATGCGTAATTTTGCTCCCAATTAGCAGAATGAACAATTCAAAGTTACTTTGTTAAGACATAAACAGTCATCTGAGTAACAAACCATACTTGAAGGGTTGATTTGTCGTTTACATGGACAATTTGATTTGATCAAATATTAGATATTATTTTAGGGCGATATAATTGAATTTGCACAGGCTGTATGTTCAGATAATTTCCTTTATGGTTGATTTTTTTTTTTTTTTTTGCCTTCTTTTTATTAGCCAAATTAAGTATTAAGTTTAAGCACGAATTCCAAAGAAACAAATTTCTGGCACTCCATCCACAACCTTCCAAGTTCCATCTTAGTGGCTTGCCTTTCTATTTAAGGTCCCTTAGATCAGTATGATTTTGGTGAAAGTTTCATTGTTATAGACTTTAATCAATATATAGGTAAAATGAGTGAGGTTACATGAAGATTGATTCGGTATTATCCTATCATAGGTTCTCTCCACATGAGCCATATAAATGTATAATGATTAATATTTGATGTTGTTTATTATTTAGGCAATTTTCCCTTCTTTCAATAAGGGACTTTGGTGCTTATGAACTTCTTAGAATTTTAATGGTTGAATATGCATTAATAGATACATATTGGGTTTTGCTATACAGGGCAGAATCTGAGACTGTACACACTTTTGCTTCTAAATTGCCAGTTAACAATTGGGTCTGCTGCAAGTTCCAGATGTTAAACCTACCATGGGCTCCCATACTTGTTCTCTTATTCAAAAGATGAGTCATTTTGTTTTCCCAGTTGTAAGGATTTTTGTACTCTAACCATTTCCTACAGGCTCTCATTCTTATTTTATGTAAATATTGTACAATCAGTTGAATCACAATGCTTCTCTCATCCCTGATATTTTCTTCAGTTTATAATAACTTCATATCAACTTGAAATATTGGTCAACATGTAAATCTTTCTTAGTCAATGGATGTTAAGTGCACTTGGGATGCATTTAAAATCTAAGGGATTTGAAAAACAATTTCTAGTTAAATAGCTAGATATGTCAAAAGTCTTATAACTCAACTGGTTGGCATCTCTAGGGCTGTCCACGAGTCAGGCTGGGTCGGTTTTGGACCTAACCCGGACTCGACCCGCCGGAAAAATCGATCGAGTCAGTTTCGGGTGAGGGTGAACGTCGGTTGGGCTGGGTGGGTCGCTGGAATAAAGAAAGCATCAAAATTTGAAAAAAAAGTCGTCGGAACCTGGAAAAACTCGCCGGATTTTGGAAATATTTGTCGGGTTTTGCATTTTCTCGCTGGATTTTGCATTTTTTTGGTTAAAAATTGCTGGGATTTGGCTGGATCTCCTCGAATCTAAACTTGATCTCGCCGGATCTACTCGAATCTAAGCTTGATATCGCCGGATCTCCTCAAATCTAAGCTCAATCTTACCAAATACGGTTGAGATCTCGCCAGATCTCCTCGAATCTAAGCTTGATCATGTCGGAGTTGGCCGAATTTGTATATAACATCGGTCGGGTCGGGTGGCTCGGGTTTTTGAGAAGAAAACCGCCACTCGACCCGCCGGCGTCGGGTCTTGGGTGCGGAAACCCGTAACTGACTAACAGAAGTGTCGGTTCGGGCTGAAATTGAGTGGAGATCAGGCGGTTTGGTCGATCCGGCGGGTGTGTGTCAGGTCTAGACACCCCTAGGCATCTCTCGTGTTTTCAAGGAAGATATTTAGGTTCAAATCCCTCTCCCAATTATTGAATTATCCACACAAAAAAAGGAGTTAAATAGCTAGATATAAATTTAATGACATAATAATTTGAGTTTTGGAATTTTTTTTTTCAAACAAAGACTTGTAACAATATTGTTTTGAAATAATATATTACATCTACTCATTTCAAATCCATTTATTTACAATGCTCAAATTTATTCATAAAATTTCATTAACAGGAAAGAGTTATCATTTCATATTCTATTCAAGTCATTTAAATAGAATATAATTTTTTTTTCTTTTAGTCAATTCAAATGTTTGGCTTGTATTAAATGCATTAGAGCATTAGACGTGACATGGACATGACATGTATCGATCTCGAATCTTGTACAATGCACTGGACAGAAGTCTTGCCTTCTATCTAAATAAATTATTGAAGTGAAAAACTTCATCTTCAAATAAGAAACTAAAATTGTCACGACCCAAACAGTGATACCAACTCCTAATCGGCCAGTCAGGACCTTGGTTAAGTAGTAAACTCTTATTAATCATGATAACATCCTGATTAAGACTAATCAACTCTAGGAAAATTACCAAGAGTGTACCAAAATTTTCTTATGTTTTGTTTTGCATTAAGCGCACAACGTTTTCGATGTTATGAAATTTATTGCGTAGGATAAGAGATGAAATACTCTATGTGGTACTTTTGTAAGGCTAGCAAAATTATTTTATATAATAACTCATTTATAGAGACTGGTTATGAATAATAAAAATAAAATCATGACTCTAATACTACATGACAATAGCTTCAAATAGATATTGTTACCCATTTCTTTTCTCTACAAATATTTGAATCTTTGACATCTGGAGAGGTACTATTTGATAAAAATGTAAATGTTGGTGTGAATAGCAATTATGAAGTTAATAGTAAACTATTTTACCAAATAAGAACAAAACCAATCTCATGATTTTATTAATTTATTATGGGTGTGCATACTGAGTAATGCTAGAATTATATTCAATGAATATGCAATAAATATATTTAATTTTGGTATAAAAAAATATAAAACAATAATAAAGAATCAGTGGTTGGGTTGGGCTTTCCCAGATAGAAAAGGAGGAGTCCATAATTGACACTGAGCAAAAGACAACAAGTGGAAAATAGAAAATTCGATCGCGATGGGACTCGAACCCACAATCTCCCGCTCCGGAGGCGAGCGCCTTATCCATTAGGCCACGCGATCCCATGGTCAGGAACTGCAACGTTAATTATATATTCGGAACCATAAAACGTGTATACCACCCCACACACACATATATCTATATATATATATATTTTTTTTTTCCTTGGATTAAACAAGTGAGAAAGCTTAAGGGTAGATTTGGTTGGGTTGATTTTAAAAATGTGTATTTTTTTTCCTGGTGTATTTAAGTCTTTAATGCATAGTACAAAAACTGTACCAAATCACCAGTTAAATTGTGAACCAAAGCATTATTCGGAATGGTTCGGTGTAAAATACTAAATATACAATGACCCATTATCAAAATTGGTAAACAAACAGATTGCACGAGTTAATCCTTTTAACCCACGGATAAACCCAAAAAAAAAAAAAAAAATTCCGTGTGTTTTTACTAAACTATTGAAGATTAAAAAGATAATTTGATAAAGTCATAAAGTGATAAACATTAAAGACTAAAAGAATAAAGAGATAAAGTAAAAGTCAATAACTGCCATGAGATGAGAGTTGAGATTAAAGACAATAAAAGATAGTGATGAGAGTCTGAGACCAAAAGAGATAAAGAGATATTGATAAAATTATATATGCAAGTGATAAAGTGATTAACTTAAAAAAAAAAAAGGGCTAAGAGAGACAAAAATAGAAGAACTTCTACACTAAAAAAGTCAAAATTTATCAGACTAAAAAGTTAGCTGATTAAACTAAAAGAGTCCAACATCTCACAAATGTGTAATCTCTAGGGTTTAATGATTAAGCTAAAAATTTATTTTGATTTTCTATGAGATATGTTATTTCAAGACTTTTGAACTTTATAACTTGGTTATTGGATGATTTATGTGAATGATGTGTTTATTTATTTATTTTATTCTCTAACTTTATGTCATATGATGTAATTTGTTATTGTTATAATTAATTAATTTATCTAAATGGAGTATTTCTTTTCTTTTCTTTTCTTTTTATAATTATAAAATATATTATTTCTTTAATTAATAAACCTACAATTCAACCAATGATGATTGAACTAGTAAACCAATTCTTCAGCCAGTCAACCTCCAATACGGTTTTGATTATGCTTTAATATATTGTGGTTTTGTTATGAATTGTCAAATGGGGAGATTGTAAAATCTATATTTTTAGGTTGACAACCATATTTTAAAGAAAATTGGTGGGGCTCAATGTTTTCTCCTCGAACCTAGTAGAATGCTATCCTCTAACTTTTCTATCCTCAACTAAACAAAGCGTAAATTTGTCTTGTTCGGATGGTATTTGGAAAGCCTAAACATAATTGTTGTTTATCTATACTACTATTTAAAGGGTTTCTCTTGTTTGGGATCTTCATATTTTTTTGGTTTAAAAATACCCAAACATCCCTATATTTAAGTGGAGACAAAACTAAAGAACAATCCGGTAAAAATACAACTCTAACTCCAACTAAAACATTACCTAAAAATAGGGACACTCTCTTGTTGATTTTCAAATTGTTTTATCTACTTATAAATTCTAAATACGTAATATTAATGAGAAAACGTGTAAATCTTAAATTGGAATGAATGAAAAACTATGACAAAAAAAAAAAAAAAAAAGCCTCATCGCACGCAAGAAGCGCGTGTGATAAGGCTAGTTACCATAATAGGTCTTATATAATAGCCAAATTAGTAGAGATGTTAGCTGTTAAAACCCAATCAGATTAAGGTTTTATATTATTTTTTTCCTTCTCATCTTAATTAATTTACTTCTTAATATTTTCATACATTATAGCTAGGGTCTTGGAATTATTTTTGTAATGTCCTATCTTACAAGAATTCCTCTCCTTTATTAGTGATTTTTACCATCGTTCTACTTCTTTGAACAATATTTTCTGTCACAAGTCACATGTTCAATCTACCAGTCTCTTATATAGGTTAGAAGCCTTATATATATATATATATATATATATATATATATATAATCAAAATGCTCATTTACAAGACTTTTTTTTTATTTAAAAAAAAAAACACATGTAGTAGCTAATACACACATATTACACCCTGGTCATATTTGACATTGAGGAGCCAAAAAAAATTCTCAACTATTAGATCTGTCACAGAGGTATACTAGTGATCTAAGATGGTTAAATCTAGAGAAAGAGCCTCCCTTTCATCACATCATAATATAAATTTTATACATGTAAAATAGTATACAAGAGTCGCAATATCAAGCCTCAAACATAATACCAAATATTCTTATCTCATCTTTGAGAAACATATTAAACGAAGCAAAATAATAATAATAATAATAGTGATAATAATAAAGTATATAGTATTTTCACTTTAAATTCATCGAGAATAGTTAGTTCAAGAGGAGCTATTCTTGGTCTTGTATCGGTAGAGAACACGTTTTTTCTTGAGTGACGAATTCTCAACAATGATCACAACTTTTCCTGGTTCGTTGTTCTTAAAAGAGTTGCGAATCGAACCCTCTTGTACACCCAGCTTCCTGTCTCTTTGAATGATAAGGCCATATGATCCCTCATCGCTTGGTAAAAATTCCTCCCTGTAATTCACTTCCCAGCCCAAGATAATCACGTCCCAGATTAAAGTAGTTCCAGCCTGTTAATACCACCAAACAATAACCTTTATCAAAGTTGGACAATCACTTGCTAAGTCATAGAATTGGTCTTATGAAAAAACTAACAAAGTTGTTTCTAATGCTTTGTCTAACTTGAGCAAAAGTATGTTGTAGAGTTGAGAATCTGGGTGCATCTAATGGATATAGAGTAGGATAAATATTGTTACACAATAATGATTTCAAGTTAGAATTTCAATTTCCTTTTCAGTCATTTGTAAAAGTGTGTGCATTAAAGTGTATGTAATAAACACGACTCCACCTAGTAATATACTAGGTTCAGGCATTCATATTTCATGGTTTCCAAATAGAAAAGAGAAATGTCTCAATGTGTACCTCTAATACTGGGATCTCAATATTTTCTTTTGATCCTGCCTTGACGAAAACTTCCCTAACAGGATCTTCAGCTGAGAAATCAGACTCATTTTCCTGCTTAAGCCCACCATTATGGACAAAAACTTCCTCAGCAGCAATGTACCTGCAATGAAGCATTTAGCTAATTCCAATATTTCTAAATAGACCCATCTCTAAGTTAGCTTAGATATTAGAGACCTTGTAGGGTTCTTACTTCAATAAGGTTTCTGAAACTCTAGCCGGGCGAACGTAGACAAACTTGCTCTTGGTTCTTTGGGTTAAGAAGGGTGAGAGGAGAGCACTAAAGGCGTAATACCAGAAAGGGACATTGATGAATACCTATGACAAAGATAAGTGGTTCATCATTAGTAGCATTGAGAGTAAATTGAGATATGCAAATTCAGCTTTGTAAAAGAATTACAAACTATCTAGATGCAACTCAGCAGAACTAATACGAGGATAAACGTAAACGGCCTCGTTAGAATTTGGAAGTCAAACAAAAAGTTGAAAATTCTTGGAAAACTTTTAGAAAATGTGTATGTTTAATATAATAACATATAGTTGGCAAAGAAAAATTTGTGAGGTTATACATGAATAAACAAGTTCAATCAAAATCCAAAGAATTGAGCATCTCTATCTTCAAACATACATAGGTATGGCAATCCAAATAGGCCAAAGACGAATAAAATATTCATACATGGATATATAGGTGTATATATTCAGTGCTAATAAACTTATTAATAATTTTACTAGAATAAATCTTACAAACTGAAGTGACAATGAATTTAATTGGTTTCATATCAATAATTAATATAATAAATAAATTTTTAATTATTTAATATAATAAATAAATTTTTAATTATTTTTTTAAGATTTTAAAAATTGACATCAATTTGAAAAATCTACAGAGTAGAATTTTTAAGATCAATAGCATCACTCATATGTATTTATTATAAACAAAATTATGAAGAATGGATGCAAATTATCTTGTTAGGTCTTCACAAGCATTTAGTTCAGAAACTTGTGAAACATAAATCACCATGAATGAAACTAATGATTGTGAAGAAAACCTTACATTTTTTGCAGCAAATTCAGGATAGTTGTCTTGGAGGGTCACAATCACTTGTCTGGCAGCAAGCCTAAACTCCTTCCTTGAGGGACCTGGAGAGTCCTTAAGATCAATGATTTGGAGCATTGAGCACACACCCCCAGGTTTGAAATCAAGCTTTTGAACCCCCTTCTCCATCAGCTGAATCCTCCACCTCAAAAACTTTTCACGCTTTTCTTGGGTCCCAAGTATCTTGTTGTACATCTCATGATCTCCAAGCAACCCAAAATTGTTGTAGCACACTGGGTGGCCTTGGCGATCGACACCATTAATGTAAGCAAGGGATTCAAAATCAGCATCAAAATTCTCATTCAAGATCGAATCGATATTGTTTTCCTTCCTCCATTGAAGTGTATTGCTTAACATTTCAAATGCCTCATTGACCTTGAACTCTCTAGCCCTCAAGAACTTCAATAGTATTACATCAGTGGCAGTGTCTGCTTTGCTAGGCAATAATGGTACACCCCAAAGAGCAATATCCTCATCAACAATAACCTTTTCTTCCTCAACAGCCACATGGGTGCTTTCCTTTGCGGCCTCTTCTGTGAGTTTCTTCTTTTCTTCAGTATCTTGCTTTGACTCTTTGCTCTCTTTGGCATCATTGTTCTCAGCTTTTTCTTCTTTAACATTATTGTCACTCTCTTCTTCTTGTTTCTCTTTATCTTTGCTCTCTTTTTCCAATGATGTTGCATTTGCTTGTGATTCAATTTTCTCTTTCTTCCCCTTCAATAAAGTATTCCCATGAATTGCTTCCTCAACCTTCATTCTCAGCTGAGACAATGCATTCTTCTCACTCTCTTTCAAATCAGAAGAGAAGTTGCTCTCTTCTCTGAATGAAGAACTCTTCTCAATTGTAGGAGGTGGTGACGAAACAGCTTTTTTTTCAGCTTCATCTGTCTTCTCCAATCTTTCATAATCTTTCTTTGTATTCTCAGTCCCTGCCTTCCCACGAATAACTTCCTCAATCTTCATTCTCAGCTTGACCAAAGCCTTCTTCTCATGCACTTTCAAATGAGAGAGGAACTGGAAGTTGCTCTCTTTCTTAGAAGAACTCCTGATCTCAACATCAGGAGATGGTGAAACATCACCCTTTTCAGCTCCATTTTCCTCCTTCTTCACCACCTCTTTCACTTCTTCAGCTACATTCTTTGTATTCTCAGTCACCACCCCATCGTTTTTATGCACATCCTCTTTCTTTGGTTCTCCATTTTCTTCTACAACTTTCACATTTGCCACTGTGACATCTTTGTTTTCAACATCCTTAGATAAATTTTGCTCTACATGTTTTCCATCGGTCTCAGTAATTGTTGCCATTTTGAAGTTTTGTTTGATTGAATTCAAGAGTTTAATTCCTAGTAATTCTGGCAATGAAATGAGAAAAAGAAGAAAGTACTTGGAATATATATATGGGATAGATAAATGTAGAGACGATAGAGTGGAAGAACACAGACCTCAAACCTCTCCCTTTTTGCCTCCTATGTTTTCTCTCTTCCTTTGTTTGGTATAAAAAGAGAGACCTAGTTAATGGTTATATTTTTGACTTTGAAAAAATCATCAATTACAACAATATAACTTTTGCAACTTAATATTGTTATTTACTAATTGAACTATCTAGACTCCGCAAATATTTAAAATTTTTACATTTTTCACCAAAAAAAAAAATGTATTATTTGTACAAATAGATTCATAATTTTAATGATATTGATATCAAATTTGATGCCTTCTATAAAATAAAAAAAATGTGATGCCAAAAAAATTAGAATTTGGACATATGAAGGGAAAATCCTCAGAGCTCTAAGAATTCGGGAACATATAATTTAAGGTTTATTTTTGTTAATTATTTTTATAATTTGCAAATGATGTGGACTGAAAATTCAGGTTTGGACACCATAAATGCGTCCTCGCTCAAATAAAAATAGAGAATCTTCCATACCTAAGGATAATATTTATTTTGAACAAACTTGGCTAGAAATTAATTGACATAATACAATTCTTTTTTTTTTTTTAATAAAAAAAACCCTGTCTAGAATATTTGCAATTTTGACAATTTCAACACAAAGGGACAATTTCATCAATACCTTTACAACAATATAACTTTTGCAACTTAATATTGTTATTTACTAATTGAACTATCTAGACTCCGTAAATATTTAAAATTTTTACATTTTTCACACAAAAATGTATTATTTGTACAAATAGATTCATAATTTTAATGATATTGATATCAAATTTGATGCCTTCTATAAAATAAAAAAATAAAAAAATGTGATGCCAAAAAAATTAGAATTTGGACATATGAAGGGAAAATCCTCAGAGCTCTAAGAATTCGGGAACATATAATGTAAGGTTTATTTTTGTTAATTATTTTTATAATTTGCAAATAATGTGTACTGAAAATTCAGGCTTGGACTCCATAAATGCATCCTCGCTCAAATAAAAATAGAGAATCTTCCATACCTAAGGACAATATTTATTTTGAACGAACTTGGCTAGAAATTAATTGGCATAATACAATTCTTTTTTTTTTTTTTAATAAAAAAAACCTTGTCTAGAATATTTGCAATTTTGACAATTTCAACACAAAGGGAAATAAAATGGACAAATCACTAACTATAACATTGAGATTATAGTCTAAGATAAATGAATTTCCTTGTATTCCTAACTATATAGATTTCATTAGTTAGCTTTTTGTTATTTAATTTTACTATTTTTGCTTAACTTCTGTAAACCATAAATTTAACCAAAAACATTTGTTGTATGAATTTTAGATGTTAGAAAAATTCCACGGTGTTACTTGTTAGGGTATGCCTCCTAATTGAATCGTTAAAACAAATGAAAAAAAAATGGATAAAAAGAAATATAAAAAATAAATAAAGACCATCCTGCAAGTTTGGGATTAAAAAAAAAAGTTTCAAAAATTAGGACTTGCCAAAAATGCCAAAAACAAGAACAATTAATCCCGAATAATCAACTCAAATAAGTAAAAACATTGTAAGATCAAGAATGTTAGATTACAAAAAATTTGGCTAAAAATTTGGTTGAATGTGAATTTTACAACTCCATTCAATATTTTTTTTATTCAATATGAATTTTGACAAATTCATCATTGAATTATATTTTCTTTTTATATCCAAGAGTTTTAAATTTGAGATTTATACCAAAGTAATGCCTAATTGTATATATTTAAATAGAGAATATTTTTAAAAGCATTAAAATTAAAAATAATAATTAAAAGAAAAAAAAAACACCTAGGATACCAAGGTGAAAACTAAGCACATGGCGGTTTTAGATGAAGTAGCAAAGGCCTAGCTTTCCTCGCAAGTAGTTAACTGCTCCAAACCTCAACCTCCGGATTTATCTCAACCCACCCACAACCCAACCCATTACCCACTTCTTTCTCTCTCTCTCTCTCTCTCTCTCTCTCTCTCTTAGAGTACAAATGTACAATAATTAACACACTGAGGCAGTGAAGTTAATGTCAGTTACTCAGTTTATCTAGTTTTGTACTTGCAAATAAATTAAGGTCTTCTGAGTTCTGCTCTTGTGTCTGCTTCAACAAACAGCATCTACTTCCTTACACAGTATCTCTCTCTCTCTCTAGCTATGTTTCAGTTTTTTCACTTACAATACCTACTGGGTCATGCTCATTTCTTACTTTTATATCTAAGTTCTTAATATACTACATATTACACAACCCTTTTGCTACTATTTTCTTCTGCTACCACTTTTGTTCTCTCTTGCTAAACTTATAAAGACTCTTTTATTTTTTTGGCACTTCACAAATTATTTTGAACAGAGAGGAATTGTACCCACTAAGCACTAAAATTGTTCACTTCGTGTTAATTAGCTTGCTATGTAATTGTTCAAAGTTTAAGTGATAATATATACATTGTTTCTCTTCTGCAGGTTTTACCATCATGGCCTTGAGTACATACAGAGAGTTGGGAACACTTCAAAACCTTAGCACACAGATTAGTTGCCAACAAAGACAAGCAGAGCTAGCAGGAGAGCTCCTAAGCTATTCCAACAACTTTGAACTTCAAAACACATTGCTTCATCCACTGTGTGACCAAGAAAGTTTCCTACACCCTGAAGAATGTTACACCCATTTGCTTCCATACTTATCATCTTCTTGTGAACCTTTCATTTCTCTCTCTGAAATGTTAACACCCCCACAAGATTTTGAACCCTACTCATTCCCAAAACGCCAAAGATGCCATGAAAATCAATTTAGCTTGGATTTTACACCAACTTTCTTTGATGGGCTTGTTCCAAATCCTTGTCTGGTGGCCGACGTTTTGCCTGAACTCTTCTCTCAACTGCCTGAGTATGGTATTCCACAGGTTGATTGCACTCAAAGTGTTGAGAGTTCAAAGAAAATGAATGAAAGAAGTGTGTCGGCACAGAGCATTGCGGCTCGAGAAAGGAGAAGGAAGATCACTGAGAAGACTCAAGAGCTAGGGAGGCTGATTCCGGGTTGCTCTAAAATGAACACAGCTGAGATGCTTCAAGCTGCTTCCAAGTACGTCAAGTACTTGCAAGCACAAGTTGGGATTCTTGAACTCATGGGTTCATTTCAGGTAATTTTCATGTTAGAAATATTATAAATTTCATTACAATTTTATTTATAAATTGATGTGTTAATTTTTTAACACAAAATAAAATATAATTAAAAAAAAATTATTTAGTATATCATACCATGATGCTGGTTATATTAATTGACATGTCAATTTTTAACCTTTTTTATTTTTATTTTTTTAATAGTACATTTAATAATTTCTTTGAAATTTTCCATTTTAATTAGCTTCTGCTAAGTGATCTTTTTGGTGTCTAATTTGAGTTCACCTCATATTGGCTAATTTGTGTGACCTTTCTCCACCGTCTTAAAATCATTTTCATCTATTTTTAAAATGAATGTATTAATTTTTGTCATATTATCAATAATTTAAATAGTGTTAGTCAGTATATGTTATTTAAATTAGATTATAACAAAATCTAATCATTTATATTCCAAAATAAATGGAATAGATTTTAAGACTACAAAGTATATTTAACTGCTCATCAAAAGAAAAAGAAAGAAAAAAGTATATTTAACTTGAGAATTTCAGTGGATTTTTATATATCTTTTAATGATAATGCATGGCCAAAGTTTCAATACATGCTGCACTATTTGGTTTGCTGTCTATGACTATAAAGGATTAAAACTCCCAACTATATATGTACTAAAAAAAAAAAAAAAAAAAAGCTTCTTCTCCTTTGCCTTTTCCTTTATTATTTTAATGTTTTGTTGGTATATAATATTTACTTTTTTACTTATCAGATTTAATGTTAAAAACCTAATAGCATCCACAGCAATGTTCTTAAAATAATTTTTAGTTATTTTATAGCTTCAAACAAACAAAAATACCCCACAGCAATGTTGCTAAACTTAAAATATTTTACCAACTTGCTATAGTGAGCTGTTAGTACGTAGTAGCAGCTCTCTCTCTCTCCATGTGTAGTGTTTATTATATTTGTTTGTTTATATCATTTTAATGTGTTGTTTGTTAAAATAAAATCTTTGATTTTTTTTTTTTTTTTTTTTTTTTTGAGAAGAAATAAAACGTTTGATGTTGGATGTATTATAAAGTGAGTTGTTAAAAAAGATAAAGTTGCTAAAAGTTATATTTTTTGATAACCTTGCTGTAAATGCTCTAACTTATACACTTGAGAAAGTCTATAACTAGAATGACATTGCTCTCGGCATGTAATGTAATTAACCCAATAAGGGCTAATAATAGTAGTACTATGATCCAGAAGATACCAGGAAGTAGAAAACAATCCTCATAAGAATGGTTCACGAGAGAGTTTAGGAGACAGTTAGAAGGGAAAGAAGAACGTAGGAAGTTAAAGCGATATACATGCATGAGAGACTTTAGGAGGAAGTTGAGAGACGTGCATGAAAGTAGGAGAGACTCAGAGAGCTAATCATCCAATGATACACATGCTTTCATTAGCCAATTATTCTTTTATTTTAATTTTTTTAATGAAACCTTAACCCACTATTTTTGAGAGGTTTAACCCACTACTATTGAAATAAAAGGAGAACGTATGAAATCAAAAAAACATAGCTTTACCTCATCACTTGTGTTTTCATTTCTGTTTTTTTTTTTTTTTTTACCTTGAAATGGAGAAAATCTTTGAGATCTATGCAGTAATAGATTAATTTTTCATGTTACTCTTTGAGATCTATGCAGTAATATTTGTCCATACTATGTTAGGCCATAATTTTCATTTTGCCATTGTCAGACAGTATTAGGAGAGCTGCTTAATGGTCTGTTCATATTCCATGGTGAATGACTAATATAGTTGTGCCAGAGTGATTTTTTTTTTTTTTTTTTATGAGATTAAACATAAATCCCTTATTTAATGACAATAAACTTTACTAAATGTTGGTATCACTTTTATCTATCAAAATTCAACCCATGTTCTCTCTGATCGTTTTATTAATATCAAACTTTCGGCCCAAAGTTCTATGCACACAAAAGTGGCCCATAAATTTCTGAGGTTGGTGTAGCTAAACTTTTTATCCAAATCTTGGTCAGGTCATTTCAAGAATCTATAACCAACCTCAAATCGTACCAAATTTTAAAGAACAATTGGTGAATATCAAAACTATACAACACAATTCGACAAGGCTTAGTTTTTTTATTTATTTGTTTTTATTGTCATTACCACCAAAGTTATTTATTACTTAGTTTTGAAAGAAGTGAGAATTATTTTGTACAGGAAACATATGCAGCCAGTCCCACAGAAATGCAAGTCATCCTTGCATCTCCAAGAGTTCAAGAGAAGCTATATTTGGAGGATAAGTGCTTGGTCCCAAAGGAGCTTTCCAAATTGTGTGAAAGAGCATCATGACATTTTATCTAAACCTTCAATTTCTAACGATCACAATCGCCTGGTCAAATCAGAGGGTTGACAAGAAGGCCAAGCAAGTGAAAAATATGTTACTCTTATGTGATTTCGTTGTGTATATAGTGTTGCTTTTTGTAAATAATTTTCGTGCATAAGTACTTTTCCATTTCATCTGACGGCTAATAGTTTTCCACCTGAAAGTTTCTCATCCAAAAAATTGGTGCAGAATATATGTTTGTTCAGCTGGAAAATACAGTGGTATATATGATAAGAAGCCTCACTTTCTTTCCTTCAACATATTATATTTGGGATGTTATACAGTATTGCAATGAGCGCAGGATAAAATAATGGAATGAAATGAAAATGAATATGTTGTATTTTCTCTATTCTGTTTGCAAGTTTATAAAGGAATGGATGGAATTTAAAATAATTATAAAGGCTTTTTTTTTTTTTTAGAATAAGATACTAATAATAATAATAATACTATTTTTCCTTTTACATTTGTCTTTTCTCAGGATAAGGATAGAATTGAGGAATTGAGATTTCGCCTCCATTTCATGAATGTAATGAATGTTCTTCTCAGTTATGAGGGAATGGAATGGAATATTTCTTGACAATACCTTTATATTCATTCCATCCCATTCCTTCTCCCAAAGCATCTTTTCTTTGACAATCATCTCCAAAGAGGAATAACTGAAAACCATAGTAATTCCTCTATTTCAATCTTCTTTCATACTGTCTTCCCAAACATAATATCTTAAATCTTAGATACAAAATCAAGCTCAAAAATTAAATTCCTATAAGTCTATAACTTCACCACCTTTTCTCAGAAAGTAATAAGAGAAAGAATGTGACTTTCAAAACATTATAGGTCAGTTTAGATTGAACTTCTTGTTGCTGAAACTGAAAACTGAAAATACTGTAGCAAAATAATTTTAAAATGTGTAAATAGTACCGTGAGACCCATTTTTAATATTTTTAAATGCATAAACAGTGATGCTACAGTAAAAATTGTTCCCTGCACACTACCAAGGGCAGTAAGACTTTTTCTTTTCTTTTCTTTTCTTTTTTCAAAAGGGGGAGCTGTTTATATGGGAGGTGCGAATTCATCTTTACAATAGCAACTAGATAAGTTAAAGAGAACTTAGAGAAGAATCATGCTGCTAATTATTTATTTTTCATCATCAACAAAATGTGAAGCCTTAGATCCCAACCCACTACCCCGTATCCCTGATGCTCTTCCACCTGCTTTGTTTGCGCAATGAGAGTTTAATAACAAACACAAACTGTAATTCAATATTTATTAGAGTTATAAGGCTTGGTGATATTTAACCGTTTTAGATACAACCTCTTTCGTCACAATTGACTGACAAACCTCATGCCGCACATGTTGCCGGAACGCTTCCAATAATGATGCATGGACATTTATGAAGTCTCAACAGGTGTGTCAGGATGTGCTCCCCATTCAGTCCAAGATCCATCATAGACTACAACATCGGGCTTCCCAAGTCGGTGGAGACCCTGAAAAAACAGAAGCATGAGACCTTTCTTTCAAGATTGTTCTTTTTTTTATGTATAAATGTCTTCAGAACTTTTTATTAAAAATTAGCTAACCCAAGTACACAGGATGTACTGCAGTGGCAAAAAATTAAGAACCCAGATTACAAAGACTAACTAGAACAAGGAGAGACAAGGAAGAATATGAAGGCAAAACTAGACTCCATTCAAGGAGAGTGGAAGAAAAATGACTTTAATCAAGTATCGACCATTCAGAGTCCTCAAAGCATCTACCATTCTGTTCCCGCCAAAAACACCAAAACAAACAATATGGGACAAACCTATATTTCTGTCTTTCAAACTTTCCCTGCCAAAAATCTAACAACTCAATAAATTTATACAGCATAACCCAACAGATACCATACAGACAGAATGCCATAGACCACAACGCATATGCTATCCGACAAGATGCTCCGCTGATTCCCCACATCTTTTGCACCAATCAAGCACTACAATATGCCTATTCTGAAAATTATCTGTAGTTAAAATCTTACCTAAAGCAGCAGTCCAAGGAAAGAACACTACTCTAGGAGGAACCTTTGATTGCCACACCTTTTCCAAGGAAATGAGATGACAAAAGAAGGAGATGGAGAGTGATAAAAACCTTGAACCCCGAAACCTTTTCCTCATTGCTAGCTTCCAACAAACCTTGTTAGCACCACAGCCCCGTACATCCGTGAAATAAAGCATATCCAAAAACATAGCCAACAGTTCCACCTCCCAATCCTGCACTGGATGATAGAACTGGATGTCCCAATGAATCCTCCCACCAGAGAAACACATGAACTCCGACACAAAAGACTCCCTTGCCTAACTAATCCTATACAACTCTGGAAATACTTCTTTAAGAGAGCAATCCCCACACCATACATCCTCCCAAAACTTTCTTTCAAAGTTGTTCTACTGCCAATATTATCATTTCCCAGCAGAAAACTAGCTTCATAGGCATGTGATCATCTTTGTGGAATGTAATGATTCATTTTGAACTGTTTTCTACTATTGGAATGTAAAACAAGATGATAATTAGATATTATCTATCCCAATGCCCAAAAAGGGACCTCTTCCCCTTTTCCTCTTCTCTATTTCTGTCCAACCAAACAAGAAATATGCCAATCCCTCCATTTCCCTTCCAACTACCCACCCATCTAAATATCAAGACAATACAAAATGAGAGACAGAGAGAGAGAGAGAGAGATAGAGAGAGAGGGGTACCAATGCAAGGACACATGCAGTTACACCAGTGCCACACGAAGTTACAACAGGCTTTTCCAAAGATATGCCTGCAGAAGAATTTGGGATTAAGATTGTAAAGTAACAAGATCAAGTTCAGTATAAGATAGCAATGGCAAAAGGGTAAAACCTAACATACTGCAACAAAGGAACTATACCTAAGTTTTGCTCATAGCAAAATTACCCACATGCTATCATGAAACAAATACATGGTATGCAGACCTTTAAACTCACTGGCCTAAAACAATAAGATAGCAATTACCAAGCATGACTTGACTTTCCTATTAATGTTTCAATAAAACAACACACAACCTCCTACATAGACCTTTTTTAAACCTCTGCTATAATTTATATCTGCATATCTATTGTTGGTAATTTATTATATCCTCACTTATGATGCAGTCATGGAACATCAATCAATCTGCTACAGTGCAATTTTATCATTCAAGATATCTCTTATGGGGTCCATGTGTAATGTCCAATTGAAGCAAAGTCCCATATGAACAAATGAAAAAGCCATTAGGAAACAATTTTATACTTGCTTCATGACAGCGTTTTCTCTCTTTTACACTTTTTGCTTGACATCATAACATTAGTCATTTTCATCAGTTATTTTTATCCCTTATTGGAATCCAAGTGATGGTAGAAATGTGTGTGTGTGTCATAGAGAGAAAGACAGAGAGAGAGAGGAGGGAAGGTGGGAGGGATAGGGAGTCATTGCCAAGGCTGCCATTAATTTTTTTTTTGATAGGTACAAACTTTTTTAATTAAAATTTTTTGCATGATAAACATTTTCTTTTTCATTTAATTGTTAACTTGACATAGGATAGATTTAGAGAGAACTGTTTACATATTAGTTCACTGTTAACTAATAAAGTTACAAAGACTAATTTGGAGACTGCCAAGAGTCTTGTAGCTCTATTGGTTGGCACCTCCTAATGTTTCCGACAGAGATATCCAATGTTCAAATTCTCTCTCCTCTGTTGTAACTATTGAATTATCAAAGTCTAATTTGGACACTGAGAAAATACAATGAAAACTTCCAGAAAGTTCAAGAATTGACTATGTTTTCAAAATAGCCTTAATTTGTAAGAGTTTCTGAAAATTACAGATCTGACCCTCACCACAAAACTAACCATAACTTGCAAAATAAACACAAACTATTTTAACCCTAAACTCCTATATGACTTGACTTTAAAAACTATGGGTTAAAACTGTGTCACATGACTAATGCTGACAATTTCATATTTATTTGTATTTGTATTGATCCAAAAATTTTCAGATCAGATCCACATGGTATTAATATATAAATAACAATTAGTTCTCAACTGCCATAGTTCAACAAGATATTAACGAACCCAATACTGAAGGAATAGAATGTTTCACAAGAATATGACCGATATTAAGAGAGAATTTGGGGGGGGGTGGGGGGGTTGTGGTGGTTCCTTACCTTCTTCTTCAAATCGTTTCTTTAGTTCATCTGCAGGCAAAAGTGACTGTGAAGCATCCAACACCTGCAAAGACACACCACACGTTGATAAATAAATTGTTTATGAGGCATAGCTTTCAAAGGATTTTTTGTATCCTCATCCACTACTTCCACAACACTATAGAAACAACTAAGATGACTCTCAGTCATAAATTGTTTCCTCATCTACTGCTTCCACAACACTGTAGAAACAACTAAGATGACTCTCAGTCATAAATCAAAAAACATTGTCATGTCGAACTCTTGAAATTTAAAAGATCCCTGAAATGAAATCATGCAAGAACCAGCTTTAGACTCTCCTGTCCTTGCATGTTAAAAATAACCAAATCACTACTTTTATCGCCAAAATAACCCATATTGCAACTATACCATAAATTAGACTCTTCTTCAGAAGTTAAATAGCTTTTAAGCACTTTTATCCCCCCCACCCTTTTTTTTGTTTTGCAGATCACATCACCATAATCGGGCACTTTCAAGATTTTTATTTTATTTTATTTTTTAATGCAGATAATAAAGAGTTCAAGGAAAACCAAGTTCAGATACCAAATAATTCAAGAATTGTGGTCTAATTTTGATGTGGGGTCTTCTTGGCAACCTTTGTAGGCTAATTTAGTTATTATTGAGTCATTTTACAAGTTGTTGATTCAGTTTTAATTAAGTTTTACTAAAATCAGGGAAATCTGGTAATTTCAAAATTTTCCAGAAGGGGCTGTAAAGGGCTTGTTCTCATTTTATGTTTTAAGTTCTTTTTCTATATGGTTTAGAAATTCGTAAGTACTTTTTCTTTGTTATTAGTAGCCTAAGACTCCTAGTCCTTCTAGGAAAAATGTTATTTAGGAGCCCTAGTCCTTCTTGGAAAGGATTTAGCAATAGTTTATATATAAAGGCCTTATTATAAATATATATTTTTTTTAATAGGTAATAGATATCTTCATTAAAAAAAGTACGTCATGTTTATGATGATGAACAGAATGTACTAGAAACAAATACAGAGGCTTTATTATAAATATGTTTATAAGCTTTCTCTAGGTCTAGCTTATACAGAACTCCAGGAATGCAATCACTTTGTACATTGCTAAATCCTATATATACACTATTGCTAAATCCAATCCACTGTTTCTACTAAGAGTTGGAGAAATTAATTTAGACATTTAAGGCAGGCAAAATTTGCAGACAGAAATTACTACACAAAAACCATGAATCTAAGAGCATCTAAAATGACACTTTTTTTTCTTTTGATAAGTAGCATCTAAAATGACACTTATCATTTAGAACTTAAATTTGACATCAAAATCCAACCTGGGAAAGAAGTGGATTCAATATAACAGATGGAAAAGCTATCAGGTCATCAAAACACAACAGAAACCATATAACATTTGATCATTCACCTGGGGAAAAGGAATGCACTTGCTGCCAGGTACATGACCACTTTTAATACCCTTTCGAGGCTCCGCTGCAGTTCCATCGAACCTGAAAAAGTATTCAATCTCCATCAACTCCAAGAATTTTGCATTAAAAACAGGCACTCTGGAAAACAATCCAAATTACTAAATAAAAGCGACCTTTTGACCTGGACCATTCTTTCTCATCCCTCTACATTCGCTTAAGGAAAAACAATATAGACTACAAAAATCATGGGCTAGTGAGTTGGACATATCCAATCATATCCAGAATTCCAGATGTTCCTCGGGTTTAGCAATTAGAATCAACCAAGCTATGTCAAGGAAAATTAAATAGATGCAGGCAAGCTTACATTCTATCATGTTTGTAAACTTTCTGATCTAAAATCATGCAATAATTCACCTGGTCATTTCTGTGGTCATTCAACCTGGCCCAACAACCAACTTCATTAAGCAGAACTCTTATGAGAAACATCCAAGGTCTGGATTGCACAGACCATAAACTGGAACTATTGGTTATATAATTACTGCATGTTAGGAGAACAAAATGTTCACATATATTTTTGTTAGTTGACACTCCCAATTATATGCTATACCGATTTAAGGCATGTTGGACCTCTCTATGCAATTTTATTTGTTATATTCTATTTGCATAGAGATCAGGCCATGGAGTGATGCCTTCCACCAAAAGCTATAGGTCATGGGTTCAAGTCTGGGTATCAGCCTCTCTAAGAAAAAAAATGTGAGCAGGACTGCCTATCAATCACCTCTCCAAGGCCCCGCAAAAAAGTGGGAGCTTTGTGGAGTGAGTATGACTTTGTCTATTCTGTTTTACATAGAACTTGATTTTTTTTTTTTTTTTTTTTTTTTGGGTAGGTATAGAACTTGATAAGTTTTGCAGAGCAAGATCTTCTAATCAATTTGTTATCAAGCTTATTATCATTTTTTTTTTTTTATAGGTAATCAGAGAACTATTATTAAAAAGAAAAAGAAGAATAATACAAGTTGTTCATGATGATGAACAATGAGAAACAGAAAAAACAAACAGCCAACGAAAGAGAGGGAATTCAAATAGTTAATCTAAGAGAAAACAAAAAATCAGGAAGAGACGAAGACTCAGTAAAACCCCAACAACGAGACCACTCAAAAAGACATCGTTGGCTTAAAACCTTTAACTCATCCAACGTCTTCTCCAAGTTCTCAAAGCAGCGGCGATTCCGTTCCAACCAAACAATCCACATTAAGTACCCTGGAATCAAATTCCAAATATTCGAGTTGTGCTTCCCAAGCCACTGATGCCAACAAGACAACAATCCTGCCACCGATCCTGGCATAACCCAATGAACATCATAAGCCTAAAGCATAAAGGTCCATAAGGAATGAGTAACTGGACAATGAAGAAGGAGATGGTCAACGGACTCCCCATCACAACAACACATACAACACCAATTTGTCAAAGTGCGACCCTTAAGCATGAGATTATCCAACGTGAGAATCCGATCGTGAACAGCTGTACACAAGAAGAAAGCCACTCGCTTAGGAATCTTAGGTTTCCAAACACCCTTCCGAGGAAACCGAATATTCGGAGTACCCTGAGTTGCATGGTAATACGAACGGGTGTCAAACTTACCATTACCTTTGAGTTGCCAACAAAGAGTATCCCTCCTATCATCCCGAAGAATACGAGGTTGGATAAACTGTAAAAGAGAAAAAGAAGCAGCAAGCTCCCAATGTTCGAAAGCTCTGTAAAACCTTAAATCCCACACTCTAATAGTGCCTCCTTTCGGAATCCACAAAACCTCAGAGATGCAAGCATCCTTAGCAGCTAAACACACAAAGAGCTCAGGATATAGATCTTTTAGGGTATTATCCCCAATCCATCTATCATGCCAGAAGCGGATACGGGTGCCTTCACCCACTACAAAAGACAGATGCTTAGAAAAACTCTCCCACCCTTCCTGAATGCTTCTCCAAAGGCCACATCCATGAGTTCTCCTGCACACTTTCGTACACCACCCCCCTTGACCCTCACTGTATTTTGCGGAGATAACTCTCCGCCAAAGATGGGTAGCTTCAAGCCCAAAACACCACAACCATTTCCCTAATAAAGCTTGATTAAGCGACGCCAACCTTCTTATCCCCAAACCCCCCCAATTCAACCGGTAAACACACTTTTTCCCAAGCCACCAAAGGATATTTGAAACTCCCTTCAGAAGACCCCCAAAGAAAATTCCTCTGAATACTTTCCATTATAACTGCCACAGCTTTAGGAATAGTGAAGAGGGATAAAAAGTACGTTGGAAGACTAGAGAGAGTACTCTTTAGTAAAGTGAGCCTACCACCCTTAGATAGATAGAGACGCTTCCACCCAGATAGTTTCTTCTCCATCTTCTCCAAAATAGGATTCCAAATCGCAGCAGTCTTAAAAGAAGTTCCCAACGACATTCCCAAATATTTCATAGGCAAACTCCCCACACTACAATGAAGAATACTAGCCAGATCAACTAGATTATTCACCTCCCCAACAGGGACAATCTCACTTTTCCCAACATTGGCCTTCAAACCCGTAAAAGCCTGAAAACAAGACAATGCCAACCTTATTGACAGCAACTGATCCTTAGAAGCATCACAAAATAAGATAGTGTCATCCGCAAACAACAAATGGGAAATCCGTACACCAACAGAATTCACAGCTCCCACATGAAACCCCCTAATAAGGTTATTCTCCTCTGTCTTCTTCAAAATTCTGCTTAAAACCTCCATGATCAAAAGAAACAAAAACGGGAATAAAGGGTCTCCTTGTCTCAACCCTCGAGAGCTTCCAAAAAAGCCTTCAAGGGATCCATTTACCAGGACAGAAAAACGAACAGAAGTAACACAAGCCTTGATCCACCCCCTCCATTTCGACCCAAATCCCATCCGATCCAACAGATAAAACAAGGCCTCCCAGTTTATGTGATCATAAGCTTTTTCAATATCAAGCTTGCAAACCACCCCCGGGATCCGGCTCTTCAACCTACTATCCAGACACTCATTTGCAATGAGCACTGAATCCAAAATCTGCCTTCCACCAACAAACGAATTTTGATTCTCAGAGATGAGATTATCCAACACCGTCCTCAGCCTGTTATAGCCAACACCTTGGACAACAACTTGTACACACTACCCACCAAACTGATAGGGCGGAAGTCCTTAATGTTGACAGCATTACCCTTCTTAGGAATCAAAGTGAGAAACGAAGCGTTCATAGACCGTTCAAACACAGAATGCTGATGAAAATACTCGAAAAGAAAACATGAGGACAAGGATGGGTAATTTGTAAGAAAAAAGAAAGGAAACAATGAACAAACTGAACTGAGAACATTTGAGCGACAACAAAAAAATTTTAGTGGTGGGCTATGGTTCCTCAACAGATTAGTCCCAAGTTTTTTGGGTTCGGGTATTGATTAGATCCTCAACAAATATGTAAGGATCGGCCACATGTATTCTTGTTTGCTATACAATTTTATTCAAAGTCATTTTTTGATAAGTAATAAAAAAAATTTATTCAAACATTAAAAAAAAGAGACAGCCAAGCATACCTGACATATACAGCTTGGGATCAATACAATCAAGAACACAAATATTTTATTTTATTTAATTCAAAGTCATACTTTCTATTACTTCCTTAACTGAAGTCTTGTCTTCCTCAACATTTTTCATTCCCTCAACTTAAATCAATTCACAATTTTAGGTGCATTAATTGCTCTCCTCTCTCCTCTAAACACAACCAACAATCTCAAACAACCCTCTCATCTTTCATCAACAAGGGACAACCTTTAACATTCCCCATTTTGAACCCTATCTTTCTGTGTATTTTGATTTATCCATCTTAGCCTTCTCATTTTATCTATACTCATTTTATGAATATCTTACTTATTAATAGCCCAACATTCGTGTCATAGAGAAAAATAGAATTTATAGCAGTCTTAAAAAAAATTAAGTTAATAGGAATTACACGATCACACAATGCTCCTAATATGCTTCTCTATGAATTATTGATCCAATATATCAAAAGCTCTCACTCTCTGGTATCTCTTGACCATCAAATCTTACAACCCTTTCATCTCTACTTCTACTTTTGCTGAACTTACATTCACATTAACTCTACCTGCCTCTCTATATTTTTCCATTAGGCATCTAAGCAAGAAAATAGCTTCTGTAATAAATCACCCTAGCATAAAACCGAAGGTGATGCAAGAATGCTGAAAACTAAACACAAGTTTTTCAAACCCTTTGCCTATAAGAACACCTTTCAGTGGATACTACTTGTGCTTAATCAAGATAGCAACAATAACTAAACGCTGAAAACTAAACACAAGGTTTTTAAACCAACAGTACAAGAATCACTGGCAATATTCTGTAAATTTTCAACTATATTACCACATCTAGGTGAAGATATCACATTCATATATTCAGCAGAAATACAGAAAAAGAAAAACATTGGATACCTGGCCTTTGATCGGGCATCTATTTGTTGATGAGTCCTGTCCTCAACGTTCTTTTTAACCTGGAAAATACACAGAAAAGATATATATAATTAGAATGCTTAAATCATAGCCTAAGTTACATGGGAAACTTTTGCCCATACTTGCACTAGAAAAAAGGTAACTAACTTGTATGCTCGTAAAACCTCTATTTACTCGAATAAAACAAGCATAATGTCAATCAGAAATAATTTTGCTATTTAATATTCTCATTATTTTAGTAAGTATATATTGTATATTCTTTTTCTTTTTTTATTTATTGATAAATACTAAGTATATATTGTATATTCTAATGGAATTTTTACTACCAGAAGCAACTGACCCACTAGAACGCATTAATTTGTACATCACATACAAAAAATTCACTAGCAAGCACATTACAGGTCCATGCTCATGTATCATCAGTACTAAACCACAGATATATATTGCATTATTTATCATAATATGTCCACTTGGAAAATTTAAAGATAGTCTGGTTACCACTTTCAGAACTGAAAAATGAGGCATAGATATTAATTTTATTACTATAAGCATGGATTAAGATAAGCATATTTATCAAAAAAAAGGATTAAGATGAGAGCAACCCAACCTGATCAAGGGTCCAGACAAGATGTGGCTGAAATTTGGTCTGAAATGTGACTGGCCCAACCTGCAGAAGAATAGTGCATGGGATTGGAACAAATCATGAGTTTTCAAAAGTAAAATTCAAACAGCAATATTGAGGGGGAGGTGGGGAGAGAATAATCAAATTACTGGGCACATAGTTTGGTGTATGTCAAAGCCAGAAAAAGGCATAGAAAAACAACATCGTTTAAGGTCTGAACCTTAGATGAATATATCAAACTCTATATCAAATTTCCAATATATTTCTTACTAAAATATATTAACTGCATTAAGCTATGAAACAGAATAGCACAAACATTATATCATTTCTTTTTTCTCCTTTGATCCATGCTATAAAAGTATGCAAAAGAAAGAGAACTTCCGCTCCCTTTAGCGTGACCAATTGAAAACAAAATGGCATAACAGGCCTAAAAGTGACAATGCAATAGTACCATACTTTAGCCCCTAATTTCCTCCAACATTTGACTTTGAAATCCTAACCTTTATATTTTCCCCAGTTCAGGTAATCAAATAATAAAAGTCTTCTCCAAAAGCAAATCTCAATTGAAGATGATGTTATCTTAAAGACAAGTTTAGCTCAATTGTCAAAAGTATGAACTTAAGAAGCTGATAGATGTATAAAGTAGCTCCTGAGAACTCAATGTCAATATGAAACCCTATGGCATATAGAGAATTTTTTTCTTAAATATTTAGGTTAAAATATTTTATTATAAGAATATATGATTTACAAAGCAAACCAATGCACTGAGCATGGTGAATAAAAAACCTAAAATACTGCAGATTTCAATATTTAATTTTCTATCCCACAAAAAGGAACCAGAAAGAGGAAAATTAAAAACTAGCTGAATGAATAATAAACTTACTGCCTGTCCCTGATATACTTTCTCAATCGCCTCACTGGCAGCACTAGCTTTCAAAATAGCATCGCCAGAAGCACTAGATTCAACATCATATCCAGATGCACGCCATCTTGGCAGGCCTCCATCTAATACCCAAACTCTGTCATGCCCAAACACTCGAAACATCCTTATTATTTGAATAAGGAATAACTATATTAGTTTATGCTTCAAACATGAATTCTAGTGAATAAGAACATTTATTATCAACACAACTCACCACCAGACACGAGCTGCACTAAAAATCCCCTTCCCATCATAAACAACCAACCCATCTTTGTTATCTATTCCAAGAGCAGAAGCAGCAGCAGCAAAAGCATCCTCTGACGGCAACATGTGCGGCAACTGAAACAAGTCATCAATTCTATACTATAAATAGAGGGCAAAAAAAACAGCATAAAATACATATAAAAAAAGGTGGTGTATGATCCTAACCCAAATGTGTGTGTGTGTGTGTGTGTGTGTGTGTGTATGTGTATGTGTATGTATATATGTACTTATGTATATATATGGGTAAATGCATATATACATATATATATATATATATACACACGTATGTAAATATAAATATAGCAAATGAAGAAACCATCTCACATTTGAAGTTCGGTCAGATATTCCATCTACATCAAAAAACAAGGCACCAGGGATGTGAGCAACCTGTTGGAGGGAATAATAGATGAAAATGGATCAGAGCCGAAAATCTTACAAAACACCCTTGCAGAGCATATCTCAAGGATACCATATACCCAAACAGTTCTGAATTTAGGATAAAGAAAATTTATGAAAGAAAATCGAGAATGAGATTTCAACATAATCATAGTAATTACCTGATACTCTTGAATTGGATTCCTCTGCTCATCTGGCATGTACCAGGATGCATCCAACACCTGAATATAAAAAATATAATATTAACCAACTGTTAGGATCTTAAGGGAGTAACATGCGTGTAGTACTTGACTCATTTCTGGGGCTTGTATGTGGGTGTGTCAAGGTTAATGAGCTGTAAATGCAGAGCTTAATGCTCGCAGGAAATATACACGCGAAATGCTACTAATATCTGACTGGTTTCAGAGATTAACAAATGTCCATTATAACTAGTATTAGAGCAAGTGATTTGCACATGGAGCCTAATTAAAGAAATGTTATTTACATTAACATTTTATAAGTGAGGTAATAATTTATGTAAATAATAATTTCTTTTAGTATTGCCGCCTTTAGAATCATTAAGGACAATAGTTGATCAATTTTCACCTTAAAGAGTTCATGCTTAATTACACAGTATATATGACTGCTAACAAATCGATTCCAATGAACTTTAGGTATGTTCATGCTAATGACCTATTGGGCCAATAGCAACCAAGAAGCATTCAAAAAATTTCTCAATATGAATGTGGGACAACAATCACCCCAAAAGGTATTAAAAGGGATACAGGAGCCAACAGATTGGAAAAGGTGTGATGCACACTTGATATTTTCCTTAGTGACTAAAATATGGTCAAATATACATACACATAAATTATATCCAAAATTGATCTCGTGAGCAATAATCAGAACTCAATTTGAATCACAGATCAAACAGATCTACTAAGTTGTGGATTTCTAGGATTTACAACATGCATATTACTGGATATTATGGAACTACAAACAATTTCTAAATTTGATCCCATAAAATATCAATGATTTCACAATAAAAAAGAAAAAGGAGCAACAATAGGTGCCAGTTGAACTACAAGGCTCTTGGCAATTAACATCACAAATTCCCAAAGTTGTGTCAGCCTCTCGAGAAATTATAGAGTTCTCTAGTAGACCACGTCACTAGTCCACCATTTCACTAAAAAACTTCCACTTGTTTAAAATTGTTGAGTCAGTAATTAATTTCTGTTTAAAAAAATTTTCTAACTAACAATTTTAAACAAGTGGCAGTTTTTTAGTAGAATGGTGGATCGCATCACTTGTCCACCATATGGATCTTATAATTTCTCCAGCCTCTCACAGTATTGGGAACTAAGATGCATCTCAAAGCAACTTCTAGTAATCCAATGGTTGTTGAAAAATGTATCAGTAGAGAAGAAATTGAGAGAAGTGTCTAAATCGGATGTCTGACAGAAAACTCTGCATTTAAGATGATAATAAACTCCGCCTAAATCTTTTGTGCCTTCCTAGATATTTTTTGCATAATTTGGTTGGAAAAGAATGCAAAGGCACCAATGGTATGTATGCTTGTATATTACGCGTTGTTAATCATCAACCCTAATCAAGCTTTGTTGGAACTTTTTTATTCCTGTATTTTCTCCAACCCCATAGACTTTGAGTCCCAAATAAAAATGGCACGAAGAGAAGTGAAATGATCAATTAACTATTTAGTTCCTAGTTAATTTATAATGGGGAAGCATAGTCAAAGAAATCAATTGGGCCATTTGTGTTTGAGAAAAAGAAAATTGTAATTCCTTGGATCCACATGCAGCATATATAATAAATAATAATTGGTTGAAAAGGGTTGAAAAAGAGAAAGGACCACTGTAAAGATATTGTCTCTTACTATAGTTGATCTCTTCTTATTGGGCCTACCTACTATAAAAACTTAAAAAGGAATAAATATGTATCTAATTAGCATATAGAGACCTAGGCACAAAAATCTTACTGCAAAATTTAAAATAAGAATAATATTCATTTGATCAGACAGGAACTAAACAGGAGGTTTAGAGAACATGTCTAAATTTTTTAGTCACATGGAACAAATGGTGAGCTCATGAACAAAAGTGCCAAGCGCACTTAAGCACATAGGCCTCTTGGAGCCTAGGTGCAAAGCACAAGCATGCACCTGATTGAAGTAAAGCACACTGTTTTCCAATATAATATCTCATAACTTCTAATAGAAATATTAGTAACATATAATAAAAAAATAATAATAACTCAAAATTTGTATATTTTACCTATTGGGTAAGTACAATTGTATAATGTTTGTAAATTCAATTTTTTTTTTTTTTTTTAATAAGTAACATAAAAATTTTATTAAAAAGAACACAGCCCAGTACATAAGAAATGTACTAAAGAGGCAAAAACATCAAGAATTGTAAATTCAAATTTTACCTAAGTTATTATAATTTTTTAAATTTTTATTTAGTAAATTGAAAACAATTATCAATGGTCAATATCATAATAATCTAGTTATAGAAAGTTTAAACATAATATTTTATATAATTCTCTTGTGCTTTATAAAAGCACATAACCATGATAGTTATGATCAAATAATGTATATGGTTCAATCAATATACATCTAAAACTAAAAGTCAAAGGCCAAAGAGCACAAGAATTGTTAATTAACCTTGTTTGTTTCCTATGACATGTAAATAAAATAATAAAAAATCTGTGTAATACAACACCCTAAGGATAGTGGTTGTGTAGTAAATCACTGGTCCATGTCATTTCTTTCAAGACTAAGCAATTAATTTTGATGATCCATATCTTTTTTAGCAACAGAATAAAAAAGCATGCCTAGGTGTGCTTTATGCTTCTTCAAAAAGCTCCTAAAAAGCGTGCCTAAAGAGCGCTTCATTAAATGAGATTTTTTTTGGCCTAGTGAAGCATTGAGATCTTGGGGCTTTGAGCCTTGAGCTTAAGCATACCTAAAGCATGCTTTTAAATTTAACAACACTTCTCATGGATTAGAGAGAGAGAGAGAGAGAGAGAGAGAGAGGGATTCTTGTGTATTTGCGTGCACTAGCATATATGCTGGAAAGCCTGGAATGGATGTGTGTTTACATACACATAAATAAGAACATGTGAAACGTAAAATCAAGCAAAAGAACTCTCAAACAGACGACTAAATTAAAGAACACGAAGTATTACATAATTCTCAAATTCAGTTTTTGTCAATATTCAACCAAAGGAAAGAAAATAGGGGCAGTAGGAACAAGCCCAAGCAGGTACCTTGAGATCAGGTTCCTTGAGGTTAGCATGAAGCCAATCGACAGAAACAACAGGCTCATTTGTAGATAAAGTTTGTGTTGAAAAATTAGCTCTTCTTCCAACCACTGAGGATGCCATAACACAAGGAACCCGAGAAGATGCTTTATATGCTGTATAAGAGGGACTTGATTGAAATTGAAACTGTCTCTTCTGCAAGTAACATGAATAACATATCATATGATCTTGTCTTAAAGAGAATAATACAGTTGGAGAGGTAGCTTCAACTCATTAAGAACACTTAAACAAATAGGTTTTCGGTATCCAACTAAAATCTTAAGAAAATATGCTAGAAGATACAACATCTATACAAATAATTGCTAAAAAACCCCACGATCAAAAATACTTTAAAGATTTCCCAATTCAGTTTAAGCCAGGGGATATATAGCAAAAGCATGAAAAACATACTTTTCATTATAGGATTTGTAATGATATCACTACATGAATGTGTACAGGAAAAGCTTTAAATGCACCCCAAAAAAACTACTCAGCTGTCAATGCTTTCAGTGCATAGATTTTGTACATAACATACACCACTGGTTGAAATATTTTGAACTACCTCCATATCAGATGCTTCAACCATAACGACAATCAGAAAAAAAAAAAAAAAAAAAAAGAGAGAGAAAATAACACACTCATAGAGTCCAAAACAGTTCCTTTTCTGTTTTGTTTGAATACAAGAGTACAAAAACAATTGCTATAAACTAAACAATACCACTTAAATTGAAGCACATAATCAAAAATAGAGACCACATACAAAAACCAACAATGAAAACTATATCAGAATTCAGAACAAAGTCCACGACTTTTACCAATGAATCCCATGATCTGTAAAAAGCACTGATAAATGCAAAACCCCATCTCTCACACTCAAAACCAATAACAAAATTCGAAGCCCCATTAAAAAATGTTTCAATCTTTATATACAAAGGACCATAAAAACGAAATACCCAGATTGCAAAACCGATCAAATCAAGCATTAGAACAAGAATTACACAAACACAATCACAAATTAGGCCAAAATAACCAAAACCCACCAATGTTTTGGACATTCAATACAAACCCAGATAATATTTTCAACACAAAAAGCCATACTTACATTGAATAGGGAAGACAAAAGTCTGGGCTTGTGAGTACTGAGAGAGAAGGAAGAGTGAATAAAACGGTGAGTCAAGAGAGACCTTGTTAGAACGGTCGAAGCCATCTACTCAGAGACCATAAGAGTAAAAGAGAGTGGCTTTTGGACACTTTTGGAGTCAGTTTTCAGTGAGAGCTTTTGTGTGATGTGAAACTGGTGTGGGAAGCATCCACAGTAGCTGCTAGTCTGCAAGACTGCTGTTGTCTCGTACTGATAAATATTAAATTGTTTTTTTATACCTTTCATTCAGGGGACTGTTTTGGGTGAGACTATTTCAATGCACATAAGGTGGATTTGTTCAAGTTTAGAACAAAAATATAGGTCAGGAATAAGAACAAATAGAAAAAAGGATCTTCTATTGGTTGCCGGTTTGGCTTTAAAAAAAATAAAATAGAATGTACCAAAAATTAGAACAAAGTTTTTGGAGAGAAATCTTTCAAACACATCAGATATATTTTAGATTAATTGAAAATTTTAAAAATCTGACCGTTGATTGAAATATTAAAATTTTAAGTTTTTGTGATTTAAAATTGTGTAAAAAAATAACTTTATTAATCGAATAGTATTTAACATCCGATTTAAACGAAACTTGATATGCATGTTAATAATATAAGGAATATAAAATTCAACAGTTAAATTTTTCAAAATTCAAACCCAAAAAAGATATATGAGAAGTTTGAAAATTTTCTCTCTAAATTAGTTTGGAAAGAAACTTTATTCCAAAAATTGTTTTACAATTTTTTTTTATTCACTATACATGGTTATCTCTAAAATTCTTAGGGAGATTCTAAAAAAATAATAATAATAAATTTTTAAAAAAAAACCCTACACTTTTATATTTTAGACAAATTAAAACCCTATACTTTTCATTAATCGATTATACATACATACACAGATACACACACATATATATATTTTTATATAAAGTGTTATCCCAACCTTTAGTCATATTATTTCATTCGTTGCTGATGAAATTCCTCGAAAATCCCATGAATTGTTAGTATGATGGATGAAATTTGGGACTTTTGAGCTTAAAACATGTCATTTAAGTCATTGAGACCACCACACAAATTTCTCTGAAGGGACCCAGCCTAACATTGTTAACCATGGCTAATGATGACAAATCTAATGCCAATATACAAAATTAACTTGTACCGATTTAATTAAACCAATTTTACCCTCTTTCTTGGACCCATTTGATTTCATAGTATTTGAGAGAGAGATCAGCCATTTATTAGTCACCACAACAACCACCGCAACAACCATAATTTTTCCTCTCCCCACCACTACAATTGTTGCATCAACCATTTGGTCCTCTTTTTGAAGCAATCACAATTTGGTCTTTTCATCGCCACGACCATTGTTTGGTCCTCTCGTTACTGCCACCATTATCTTATGAAGTTTGTATGATTTTGTGAGTATATTATATTGTGTATGACTTTCATGAGAATGGAACATAATAAATGAAACCTATTTTGTTAAGTGTGATTGAGAATATGATATTGTTGCAAGAGGTGTTACGGGGGTATGTGGTGTATGGGTATGAAATTTTAAGCTTATCCGTTATTTTCAATATGTGATGATGTGAATGTGATTTTTTTATCCAATTTGTGTCAAGTGCATGTATTTGAACTTTGAATTAGTAAAAGGGTGGAATGTTGGAATTTATTTTTTGTGTATTTTTTTTAAGACAATTTTAACTTATGATGTCCGCTTTTGATAATTGCTTTCTGTTATCAAACCAAGACACTTATAGGCAATGATTGAAACCCTAATCTCCTATTTGACGACAAAAAATTTACCACTTGAGCTAAGTAGAACCCACATTTTTTGTGTATGTATATGTAAAACTTTGAGATATTTGTTTAAGTCACCTAGCAATATACTTGACATACTAAGTGGCATAATATATATATATATATATAGATTTTAACTGTTAGCTACATCAAATTTTAATTTCATTGGATAGTACTAATCAATATTACAATGGTACCGTCCAATGAGTTTAAAAATAAATAAATAAATAAACTACAAAATGTGAAATTGGTACTGACTAATGTAACTAATTAGTGATCCAATAAATGTGGCAATGGTACGGTCATATGTAATGTTTCTATTGTCAAATGTGATATTGTGACTAAAAAAAAGAAGAAAACAACTAAATGTGACAATGGTACAATCATATGCAATGTTTGTACCATCTAATGTGACTAAAAAAAATAAGAGAACCATCGAATATGATAATGATATAGTCATATATAATGTTGATACTACCTAATGTGAAGTTAGAAGTTAGAACCATCAAATGTGACTTAAAAAATAAACAAAGCACCAAATGTGATATGGTACGGTTATATGTGATATTTGTACTGCTTGGTGTAGATTTAAAATCATCAAATGTGATTTTTTGGTGACTTGTTATAACAAGGGATAGCAAAAGATATTGTAGAATTTCCCAGTATACATAATTAATTAGTAAATATTAATCAATAAAAATTCAAATTAGAGAATTTATAGAAATAACATATCAATTTAATTTGACTTTGTTTAAAGAAATTTAATCAAAGATTTGATTGTTGTTTGGGTTGTTCTATAAAAAAAGATGCTGAATTTTACTTTAGTTTAAATGAACATAATAATAATATTAGAATGATGATTGGGCCTGAAAAAATAAAGCAAAAATTGCAAACCCAAGCTTCTCTAAAAAGGCCCGGCTTCATCCTAAGCTGTAAAGTGGTTTAAAAAGGTCGGATTTTCTATATATAGCGTCCAAAATTTTCGACTTAATAAGCTAAAAACTGATGTAAGAAAAGAGCTTGGAACTTGACTTTCCTAGATTGATCGAGTTCCAGTTGCCACAGTCTGTGTCTGATAAGTATGTGTATGTGTGTGTTTAATTTATATTAAACGATTTTAAATCCATTGCTTTTTCAGTGAGTTTCTGTGTGAGTCCATATGAAAAGGCATTGGATGTCTTGAATGAATCAGTTGTGTTTTGTTGATATATAATTATATACACACAGTCACAGGGTTTGGGTTTGTGCTGAAACATGTGTGGGTAAGTGAATTCCATGTATAATTCAGCAGAAAAAAGAAAAAGTGAATTCCATGAATGTAAAAGTAAAGAATTAATGCATATGCTGTGTAGTGTAGTGTTTGTGCTGTGGTCAGTGGTGGTGAAGAATCACTGTTTTAGATTGAAGAATGTGAGGTTTTAGTAGTGTGCGTGTGGGAGCAATTATAGCATGAGAATATGTGTATGGATCATGTAGTCATGCATGTATTTCTATGGTGATTGCTGTGAATCAGCATAAGATTCTTATTCTTATTATTACTTTTTTTTTTTATATGGAGATTCTAATTTTTTTTTTTTTTTTTTTTTTTGAGAATCCGTTCCAGTATGCTTATTGTAGGGTCAATTTTTGTAGCCCAAGCCCAAGACGGTATGGATTTTGAGCCCACTGAACCCAAGACAATAAATTTGTAGAGAGTGGGTGAAAGAGCTAGGCTAGAAATGAATTAACAGTCTAAGATTGCAGTGCTTGTGGATAAATTTGTATTCAAACGTGCTCGGACAAATGCAAACTTAACGTCCGAGGAGGAGTTTGTATTTAATAAACTAGGGTTACAATTCTTGGAGCTACAGTAATGGAGTTTTCTCCTTTTTTCCTTCTGATTTTTCGATCCCCTTCTATCAGAGACATCTCTCTCTTATATAGTACATTCCTCCTTCATCTTCACCGTCCACTTGTTCATCATCTAGGCGCCCACTTGAGTGCATGTCCCATCATGCGCCCACTTGAGTGCATGTCCCATCATGCGCCCACTTTAGCCTTGTGTGAGTGGCGGTAGCTGAGAGTGCACTGTTCAGATGTCTTCTCCACATTAATGCAGCCAGGGGAGTAGATGCAGTGCATTTAATGCGGTGGTTGAAGTCTGTCTCCTGGATATTTCTTTGATCCTGTTATCCTCATGCGTGTCCGAGGTTCATTCCCGTCGTCACATTCGTCAGGGGGATTACCTAAGCTTCCCAGACACCTGTCGGGCCCAGCTTCTTCGGATCCGAGGATATTGGACTCCTCGGACAGTTGAACATCTCCTCGGATCATGCACGTGCTCCTCTCCAGACATGCTCCTTTCACATGGGCCTCTAACTGGGTTTTTTCACCTCTTCAGGCAAACAGTGATCCTCAAACAAGGCCTTAGGCCCAATACGTTAAGTTGGGTTTTTCACCCCCCACAATAGCCCCTCAAAATTGTAGTTTTTCCCTCGCATCCGAAGAGAAAAAGTAGGATTTTGACTTGCCACGGGGCAAAAGCTTGAGAACAGGCAAATTTGAACTGGCACGTGCGTAAGCATAAAAATAGACGCTTCATTAATGCCGCTGCAGTTTTCATATTCCCAAGGTGCTGCATTAATTGCACCAAGTGGCGCTTTGTCCTTCGTATCCAACGGTGAATGACTGATCCAACGGCTATGGTTTTTTCTTCAGTATTTAGGCGGGAGTGCCCCTGACCCTTCGCTTGACCCTGTATAAAACCTCAGAGGAAGTTATTTTTTTCTCACTTTGCAAATCTCAGTCTATCCAACAAGAACAGGAATCCAAACGCTCCGAGCTCTCTCAATTGCTGACCGCAATCCTTCTCAGAGCCTTTAAGAATCTTCCTGCGAGTTCAAAGATCGGTCCCTAGCACCGTTTTTGTAAGTTTTCACAATCTCAAGCCCTCTGTTTTCTCTTCGGCTGTCTTCTACATCGTGTTTTCACTTTTCCGTTTAAGAAAGATGGGCAAACTCGAGTATTTGGTAGACAGCCCCGCTCAGTTGGAGAAGTTTAGGGCTACATACCGCATACCCCCAAACGTGGGGGTAAGGTATTGTCCTCCGAAGAAAATACTGACTGATCGGAAAATCGGAGAAGTTGTGATCCCTCTCATCGCCTTCAAAGAAGGGGGAATGACAATCCCCATGGGTCCCATCACCACTAGCTACCTTCGAAATCATAGGCTTACTCCCTGGCAGTGCGTGCCCAATATGTTTAGGATCTTAGGGGCGATTGAGGACCTTAACCTTCACCTAGGATTGGGACTCACCTGGCTCGATGTAGTACATATGTACGAATGCCACAGCTAGCAAGATGCGGGATATTACTTAAAATCCCAGTCGGACGTTGTCAGGCTCATTTCCTGCCTCCCCAAATCCAACAAAGGGATGAAAGACGACTATGTGATCGTCTCGGGCGCATGGCATGACGGCCATCATTGCCCAACCAAGCATGGAAAGCCAGGTGGGACATGTTAGATTTAGGCACACTAACCATAGGTTTAGGGTCCTCGTCTTTTAATGGTTTCTGATTCCTTGTGTTGCCATTTCTAAGTTTCTAACCATGTTCTGCTGTGATTTGTGACAGATAAAAATCAAGTTTCTCCTCGGCTCAGCCTTACAAACACAGCCGCCCTTAATTACCTATTAAGGTCAGACATTTTCGTGAGCGAGGACGGGCAACTCCGATCGGCTCCCCTTATTCTGGGATATATAGGAAGTCCAAAGGGTTTCCAACCAGTCGGCAACGCGATTGTCCAGGGAGATCATCGCCTTGCACGTATTGACGTCGCTCGGAAGGGTTTCTTGGCGCCAGACGAGCTTGAACCCGTACCCCATCCAAATCCTCGGGCCATACCCCCTCTTGTACAACCACTCCAGCAAGTTCCTCTCGGACAGGCAGTTGAAGGTGAGAGGGTCGGCTCTTCTACCTCCTCGCTAGAGGAGCAGATAGACAGATTTCAGTTCGGGGGAGAGGCTTTAGGGGTAGACCGAGTGATAGAGGTCTCAGACGCCGAGGAAGAGGCCGACAAACAATCAGGCATTCACCTTAACTTGCTAGCTGCTCATTCTGAAGACTCCTCGGACGACGATATGGATTTGAGGAGTATGATGAAAGGTAGGGGCAAAAAAGCTGAGCAGAAAGGTGCTGAGACTTCTCAACCGGTGGTGAACCTGCCTCCAGTGCCATCCAAGGTTCCTGACCCTGGCTTAAAACCCATTCCTGACCTGAAGAAGAAGAGGCCCCTTCTTGATGCTGAGGAAAGGCAGGTGTTGCCAGCCAAAGGGACTAAGCAGCAGAAAGTGGTGAAAGATCACCGGACCCAAAGGGCTTCGTCCACTGAAAGCCGAGAAAAGGTCCTCGTGGCAGATGTCCGCCTAGGAGGACCGCGAATCTGGTCTCCAAGGTTGGAGTTGAATGACGCTCTAATCCTCTGGGAGACCTCTCTCAGGAACTACGATGGAGGAAGGGCAGGCTATGTTGTTGAGGCTCTGCAACAACCACTCCTCCTTCCCCACGACATGGACTCCTTCAGGCGCTTCAGCCAGCACGATATCTTTCAATCCCTTAAGAGGGATATGGCCATAGTAAGCGTGCTTAGCCTGATTAGCTGAATCACTAACATCTGCTTTCCCTCCCCCCTTTTTTTACTGTGCTTCATATTCGGAATTTCCCTTGTGCAGGTCACCCAGCAGATTTATGTGGCCGAGGAGTGGAATAAGAAGAACCACCTCGAGGCCCAGGCAGCGGTCTGCTCTCGAGACGAGGCGGAGAAATCTCTGGGCCAGCTAAAGGAGGAATACGCCCATTTGTCCGAGGATCTCAAAGAGATGACCTCCCAGAAGAAAAGCCTCGATGCTGGGATCAAGAATGCAGAAAAACAAACTGAGGAACAGCGTAAACAACTACACATGGCAGAGATCAATCTGGCGACCGAGAGGGAGCTGGTGAAGGGTCTTAGGGCTGAGCTGCAAAAGGCCAAGGCGAGCGCCCAAGTGGCTGAGCAAAATGCCAGACTGGCCAAGGAGGCGGTTGAGGCTGAAAGGAAGGCGGCGTACCAGCTGGGGGTAGAGGAGACCTCGTCCCAGCTTATGGAGCAATTTGCCTCGGTTAGCCGAGATTACTGCGGCATAAGTTGGAGTAAGGCCCTGGATGCAGCTGGAGTCCCTGCCGACTCAGAGCTGAGGCTGCCTGGGAGCGTATACTATGATCCTGATATCCGAGAACTCCCAGGAATTGATCCCCCTCCTGCTTCACAACTTCCAGAGGCTTCGGAGCCAACCTTGGTCAGTCATGCTCCTCCATCCACTCTTGATGCGCCCAAAGAGGCTGGTCAGCCAGGTGACAAGGGGAAACCAGCTGAACCAGCCAAAGACAAAGGCCAAGGGTTGGGTAAAGAGAAAATTCCTACTGAGCCCACGGATCAAGCCCCTGAAGTAGTTGCTCAGACAAGCCAGGCTGCCGACCCTGTGGTCCCTCTAGCGAAAGAATAGACATATAGGGCTTTTGCTTTGTACTTGTACTTTTGTTTTCATCTAAGGAACTGTAAACCCCCTTTTTTCTTTCATTAATGAAATAGTTTTCCTTAAGTCTAGCGTTTTCCTCACATGTCTTTATAGCTTATTATTGCCGCATATAACTGTACATTGCAATTATAACACAATAATGCAAATAAACTTGATTGATACATCATACTGACGGCGTGAGTAATTGAAGTTGATATTGAAAAGAACAGTCCGAATAAAAATTATTAACAAATTATGATTGGAGCGAGTAAAGTATAAAGTGTTACCACCCCTCGGCTTTAAATTAAATATAACTGAGGAAGCCAATCATAAGTAGAAATCAATTTAAACATAATCAGGAACTTTAGCGCTAAGCCCCAGTGATAATAGCTGCGTGGGGATATTGACTAACCTGTCATTTGGTTCAAAGATTATGGGGGTCAAACGTATTCGAGTGTTAACTAACCCTAATCATCTGGTTCGAGGACTACATGCATGATTGGATTTAAGTTTAAACACTTAGAGAATTGCACCGGAGTGTTAACTAACCCTAATCATCTGGTCCGAGGACTACAGGCATGATTGGATTTAAGTTTAAACACTTAGAGAACTGCACCGGAGTGTTAACTAACCCTAATCATCTGGTCCGAGGACTACAGGCATGATTGGATTTAAGTTTAAACACTATAGAACCGTAACCGAGTGTTAACTAACCCTAATCATCTGGTCCGAGGACTACAGGCATGATTGGATTTAAGTTTAAACACTATGGAACCGTAACCGAGTGTTAACTAACCCTAATCATCTGGTCCGAGGACTACAGACATGATTGGATTTAAGTTTAAACACTATAGAACCGTAACCGAGTGTTAACTAACCCTAATCATCTGGTCCGAGGACTACAGGCATGATTGGATTTAAGTTTAAACACTATAGAACCGTAACTGAGTGTTAACTAACCCTAATCATTTGGTCCGAGGACTACAGGCATGATTGGATTTAAGTTTAAACACTATAGAACCATAACCGAGTGTTAACTAACCCTAATCATCTGGTCCGAGGACTACAGGCATGATTGGATTTAAGTTTAAACACTTAGAGAGAGAACGGTGAATGAGTGTTAACTAACCCGAATCATCTGGTCCGAGGACTACAGGCATGATTGGGTTTAAGTTTAAACACTTGAGAGAAAACTTTACGTGGCGAATTGACATATCGGCTGAAGAAAAGATTTGATTAATAAAAGTACCTCTTGAGGTTATTTACATTCCAAGGACGTGGTATTACATGACCATCCAGGTCTTCCAAGAAATACGCCCCAATGCCAGCTCCTGAAGTGATGCGATATGGCCCTTCCCAATTGGGTCCTAATTTCCCCAAAGCCGGGTTCTTTGCAGTGCCCACAACTTTCCTCAGCATCAGATCACCAGGTTCTAGAGGCCTGAGCTTTACGTTAGCATCATAGTTTTGTCTGAGTTTTTGTTGGTAATGTGCCAGCTGAACCATTGCACTCTCCCTTCTTTCCTCAATCAGGTCTAAGCTCTTCTCTAGTTGCTCATCGTTTCTGGTCGGACTAAATGAGCTAGTTCTTAGTGTTGGGAACCCGGTTTCCAAAGGAATGACAGCTTCAGCCCCATAGGTCATTGAGAAGGGGGTCTCCCCAGTAGACCTGCGAGGCGTAGTTCTGTAAGCCCAAAGTACATGTGGCAATTCCTCTACCCATTTACCCTTGGAATCATCTAGCCTCTTCTTCAAGTCATTCACTATGACCTTGTTGACAGCTTCTGCTTGCCCATTACCCTGGGGATAGGCGGGAGTGGAGTATCTATTTATGATTCCCAACTCGCTGCAATAATTCCTGAATGCCCTGCTATTGAACTGAAGGCCATTGTCCGAGATGAGGGTGTGAGGAACTCCAAACCGGGTGACAATATTCTTCCACACGAACTTTTGCACATCAACGTCTCTGATATTGGCCAGCGGCTCGGCTTCGACCCACTTGGTGAAATAATCTGTGCCGACCAGAAGGTACTTCTTGTTTCCTGCAGCTTTAGGGAATGGTCCCACGATATCCAAGCCCCATTAGGCGAAAGGCCATGGGCTAGACAGCGGATTAAGAGTTCCCCCTAGCTGGTGAATATTTGGGGCGAAGCGTTGACATTGATCACACTTTTTGGCATACTCGTGGGCTTCCTTTTGCATGTTAGGCCACCAATAACCTTGGGTGAGGGCTCGGTGAGCCAGGGATCTGCCTCCAGTATGGCTCCCACAAATCCCTTCGTGCAGCTCTTCTAGTAATAGCTCAGATGCTTCAGGATGTATACACAACAAGTATGGTCCTGAGTAGGAACGTCTGTATAATTTTTGGTCCTCGGACAACCAGAACCTGGTGGCCTTCCTCCGAATTTTGTCAGCTTCCCCCTTCTCTTCTGGTAATATATCTTCTTTGAGGAATTTAATTATAGGGTCCATCCAGTAGGGCCCAGTTCTGACTTGGTAAACCCGGACTGCCTCTCTTTTTGCCTCTGTAGGCCCGTGCAAGTCTTCGACAAGGATGACTCTCGGCAGGTTTTCGGCCGAGGAGGTAGCAAGCGTGGCCAAGGAATCGGCATATGAGTTACCATTCCTGGGAATGTGTAGCAAACTGAAAGAGTCGAACTCCGATTGCAGGCATTTAACTCGGCTCAAGTACCTCTGCATTCTTTCGTCCTTTGCCTCAAACTCGCCTTGAACTTGACCTACGACCAACCTTGAGTCCGAGAGCAACTCCACGGACTTTCCTCCCATTCTTCGGACCATAGCCATTCCCATCAGCAAGGCCTCATACTCCGCCTCATTATTCATTGCCGAGAAGTCCAGCCTTAACGACTTCTCTATAATGATCCCCTCGGGGGATATTAACACCAGCCCTACTCCAGAACCTCTTTAGTTTGCCGCGCCATCAACGTATACTTCCCAGTGGGAGGGACTCTGATGGGAGATCATGCCAACCGATTTTTCATCCATGTCTGATGTGGGCCTCACTTCTTCTAGTTGGGGCTCCGTGAACTCAGCCACCAAATCCGCGAGTACCTGGCCCTTGACCGACGTGCGGGGCATATATCTTATATTGAAAGCCCCTAAGATTGTACCCCATTTGGCAATCCTCCCAGTGTAATCAGCGCTTCAGAGTATAGCTTTGAGTGGGAGTTGAGTGAGAATAATGACCGTGTGGGCCTGGAAGTAGTGAGGTAGCTTCCGTGTGCCAAGCACTACTGCTAGGATAGCCTTCTCCAGAGGCAAGTAACGAATCTCAGCCTCATGTAGCGACTTGCTTACGTAATAAACTGGTCTTTGTACACCACAGTCTGACCGTATCAACACCAGGCTCACTGCACAGGGAGCTACAGCGATGTAGGCGAACAGTACCTCATCTGGCTCAGGACTGGACATGATTGGTGGCCGAGCTAGATAATCCTTGAGTTGCTGGAATGCCAAAGCACATTTTTCAGTCCATTCAAATCCTTTCCACTTGTGGAGTAGAGAAAAGAAAGGCCGACACCTGTCTGCTGATCTAGAGATGAACCGATTGAGGGCAGCAGTCATTCCGGTTAGTTTCTGAACTTCCTTGGGATTTCGAGGAGCTCGTAGATCGTTGATGGCCTTTATTTGGTCGGGGTTAACCTCGATCCCTCTGTGAGTCACCATGTAACCCAAAAACTTGCCGGACCCCACTCCAAATGAGCACTTAGAAGCATTCAGTCGCAGCTTGTGCTTTCTTAGAACCTCAAAGGTACTTTCAAGGTCCTTCACATGCTCGGCGACAACCTTGCTCTTCACTACCATGTCATCTATGTAGACCTCGATATTTTTGCCCAGCTGTGGCTCGAACATCCTCGTCATCATCCTCTGGTAGGTAGCACCCGCGTTCTTCAAGCTAAATGGCATCACTTTATAGTGGTAGTTACCGATAGGGGTGACAAAAGCAGTGTTCTTCTGGTCCTCCTGGGCTAATGGTATCTGGTGGTAGCCTTGGAAGGCGTCTAGGAAGCTCATCCGAGGGTGGCCGACAGTGGCATCCACCAGTTGATCAATTTTCGGCATAGGGAATGGATCTTTGGGGCAAGCTCTATTCAAATCAGTGAAGTCTACACACACTCGCCATTTCCCACTCTTCTTCTTTACCACCACGATATTTGCCAGCCATTCAGGATAAAAAACTTCTTTGATAGCCCCAGCTTGCTTGAGTTTTGCTACCTCCTCTCTCACTGCGTCAGCATGTTCCTTGGACGGGCGCCGAATAGGCTGTTTCTTGGGGGTGACCAGTGGATTCACCTTCAAGTTGTGGCATATAAACTCTGGGTCTACCCCTGGGGCTTCGTAAGCACTCCAGGCAAATACATCGAGATTTCGCTTGAGGAACTCTATTAGCTCTTCCCTCTCTTGAAGAGGTAGTTGAGATCCGACTTGGAAGAACCTATCAGAATCATCCCCAATAACCACTTTCATTAGATCATCGCATCGGGTGCCTTCATCCGAATCTTCGACGGGCAATCCCCGAGACTGTAGCTGCTATAAATCCCTTTAGGCTATGGCCGAGGACTCGGCTTGGGTCTCATGTTGAATGGCAGCCACCAGGCACTGTCGGGCAACAGACTGGTCTCCTCGGATCTCATGGATCCGCCCTTCAGATGGGTATTTGACCTTCTGGTGCAAAGTAGAGGGAACAGCCCCAAGTGCATGAATCCAAGGTCTGCCTATGAGTGCCATGTAGGGTGAATATACGTCCACAACTATAAAGTCCAACTCCACCACCTCGGAGCCGGCCTGCACAAGTAAACGTATCCGGCCTTTCGGAATAACAGGCCTTCCTTCAAAACTTATGAGGGGGGAATCGTATGGTGTTAGGTCTTAGGGTTTTAGGCCTAGCCCCTTGTAGAGGTCTGGGTACATTATCTCCACGGCACTACCCTGGTCCACCATCACCCTCTTCACATCGTACCCTCCTATTCTAAGGGTGATGACTAGTGCATCATCATGGGGTTGGATGGTGCCAATCATATCTTCGTCCGAGAACCCTATTACCGGCGGGGCACCAGACTTAACTTTCTTCGAACCTCGGCTCGATTCCCATGCTGATGGTCGGCCTACCGACATAACTTTCAATGGCCAGGATCCTGTCCTCCCCGGCGCGGCGAAGACGACGTTAATAGTCCCTAGCGGTGGCTTTGAGGGGTCATCTCTTCGTGGCCCTGAGCCCATCTGCCCTCCTTGGCCGCTAGAGGGGTGTAAAAGGTGTCTCAATCTACCATCACGAACCAGCTGGTCCAAATGGTCCCACAGGCTCCTACAATCCTCCGTGGTATGCCCATGGTCCTGGTGGTACTGGCAGTAAAGATTGTGATTGCGCCTCTCAGGGTTTCCTACCATCTTGTTCGGCCACCTGAAGAATGATTCATTCTTGATTTTTTCCAAGACCTGGTGGACTGGCTCTTTGAACACGGTGTTGACCGCTGGAAGGTTTGTCGACCTTGACTGCCCAGCAGAATCTCTCCGCGGTTTATTATGGTTGTAACGGTCCGACCTGAAATCCCTCCTCTCCTGGGGGATAACCTTATCCTTACCATTTCCTTGCTGCTGATCCTCTTCAACCCTTTTGTACTTTTCTATGCGGTCCATAAGTTGACGCATGGTTGTGACCGGCTTGCCAGATAAAGACGTTCTCAACCCGTGGTCAGTAGGGAGGCCGAGCTTGAACGTGCTGATGGCCATTGCATCAGAGCTGCCCTCCACATCGTTGAACATCTCCCAGTATCTATCTGAATATGCCTTCAAGGACTCGCCTTCCTGCATGGTCAAGGATAGCAGTGAAGATAGAGGTTTGGCCACTCTTCAGCACATGACAAAACGGGAGCCGAACGCCTGCGTGAGCTCCTTGAAGGAGTTAATGGAGTCTGCCTTCAGACCGTCAAACCACCTCATGGCAACTGGCCCAAGACTGGAAGGGAAAACCTTACACATCAGAGCTTCATCTCTAGAGTAGACAGCCATCCTCTGGTTAAAGTGACTCACGTGCTCCACGGGATCTGTTTTCCCATTGTAGATGGTGAACGTTGGCTGGTTAAAGCGTCGGGGAAGTTTCGCCTCCTCAATCCTGCACGTGAAAGGTGACCTGGAAATCTGATTCAGAGCCCTGCTCATGGCATCGTTTCCCATGTCCCCACGTGATGGGTTTCTGCGTTGTCTCCTACGATGGGACTCCTCTTCATAGGTATAGGACTCGCTGGCTGGTGTCCTAGATTTATGTTGATGAGTGACATCCCGCTCGTCATTAAGGTCTTCGTCAGAATACGAGGAAGCCCGTTTCCTCTTTGCATGGCACAACTCCTTTTTAGTTTTTCTACTTCTAGTTGCAAGCCTCGGTTCTTCTCTGCATGGGACATGTGACTTCTGCCCTGTGATTGGCTTTGGCTAATGCGCACCGTGTGTACACTGCCCTTACGATATTGTTTCTTCTCTAAGTTAACAAAAGGGTCCACGTGTTGGGATGCCCTGGATTCTGCTTCTTGTTCACCTTGTCCTGCCATCATCAACTGTTGTTTTCACCTTTGCACAAGCTCTTCCCACAGACGGCGCCAATTGTAGGGTCAATTTTTGTAGCCCAAGCCCAAGAGGGTATGGATTTTGAGCCCACTGAACCCAAGACAATAAATTTGTAGAGAGTGGGTGAAAGAGCTAGGCTAGAAATGAATTAACAGTCTAAGATTGCAGTGCTTGTGGATAAATTTGTATTCAAACGTGCTCGGACAAATGCAAACTTAACGTCCGATGAGGAGTTTGTATTTAATAAACTGGGGTTACAATTCTTGGAGCTACAGTAATGGAGTTTTCTCATTTTTTCCTTCTGATTTTTCGATCCCCTTCTATCAGAGACATCTCTATCTTATATAGTACCTTCCTCCTTCATCTTCACCGTCCACTTGTTCATCATCTAGGCGCCCACTTGAGTGCATGTCCCATCATGCACCATCTTTAGCCTTGTGTGAGTGGCAGTAGCTGAGAGTGCACTGTTCAGATGTCTTCTCCACATTAATGCGGTCAGGGGAGTAGATGCAGTGCATTTAATGCGGTGGTTGAAGTCTGTCTCCTGGATATTTCTCTGATCCTGTTATCCTCATGCGTGTCCGAGGTTCATTCCCGTCGTCACATTCGTCAGGGGGATTACCTGAGCTTCCCAGACACCTGTCGAGCCCAGCTTCTTCGGATCCGAGGATATTGGACTCCTCGGACAATTGAACATCTCCTCGGATCATGCACGTGCTCCTCTCTAGACATGCTCCTTTCACGTGGGCCTCTAACTGGGTTTTTTCACCTCTTCGGGCAAACAGTAATCCTCAAACAGGGCCTTGGGCCCAATACGTTAAGTTGGGTTTTTCACCCCCCACACTTATTAATAATCAAGAAATTGCATTATCTGCCAAAACAAAAGCACTAATATCTAGAAGAACAGATTTCATCCGAACAATTAAAAAAGAACAAAATTTAGCCCTCTTTGCCAAGGCATCAGCAAAGAAAAATAATTAAAAATAAATTGCAAATTACATTACTAAACTTTGAGACTGTTTGGATTTTATATTCTGAAATTTCAGAATTTAAATTTTATCCTCTGAAATTATATTTTGTTTGCATTAACATTTAACAGCCCCTACAATCATAAATTTTGTTAAGTGCCACATAAGTTTTCCGCGTGTATTTAATTCGTCCAATATAATGATGTCACGCCATTTTATTTAAAATATATTTTAAAATTTTTATGAAACAAAAATGTCATGACATCATTTTTTTTCTTTTTGGAACGAATTAAACATGTGTGGCAAGCCTATGTAACATTTAGTGGAAAATATAGACAAAAAGACTACTTATGCTAATAGAATATAATTGAAGGAGTAATGTTACAGTCATACACTATTTTACAACATTTTTATAGAATGTTGATATGGCAAATCTTTTATTAGTTTTTATCTAGGTCTACCATTAATATCACTTTTTCATTTACTAATAATTACTCACTATATCAGCTGTTTGTAAAATAGTTTGTATGTCTAACAGTATTCTAACTTAAGAAGGTGAAATCAAAATTCTTTCATAGTATAAAATCCAAATACATTTAAATTTTAGGAGTAAAATTTGCAATTTAGCCAATAATAATTAATTAATTACATTCAAACCAAATCAACCTCTTCACATAATTAAAAGCCATAATGAACTTTTAAATATAGAGTGGAAAAAAGAAAAAAACTAGTAACTTCTAGAATTCTTGGAATTATATTCGTCCTTGTAAAAAACTTATCAAGCCGACCTCTAATACTACCTAGTACTACTAGGAATTTATAAAGTCTATAAAAGCACGTTGGTCCAAACCCTAGAACTCCATAACTTTGAGCTTTGTACCAGATCTTCCTTGGCACAAACTCTCACACTCATTCGGTTCAAGGCTTCAACTCCCAATGTATGTATATACCAACTTTTACATCCTCTGTCTACAGTCTTTCTCCATATTCTCTGCAAATACTTGTTTCGTTTTTTTCTTTTCTTTTCTTTTTGTTTTAGACTATTAGGGTTTATGGGGTTAGCTGTTTGGTTGCTTATATACGTATTCATGGCCTTTTTCTCTTACTATATGGCCATAGGTTTACTGGGTGGACCTTGAACTTGATGTTAAAGATTTACTTCTTGACACTTTGTAATTTGTCTTCTGTTTGTTTTGACTTCAAATATTTTCTCTACAAATTCTTAGAAAACTTCTTCTTTCTTCCATGAATTGTTTGTTTGTTTTTTTTTCACTGGTACGATTCTCTTTTAGGAGACCCTTTTTAATCCTCGGAACTATGTTAACAAAGTTTTGGTTCCTAATTTTGAAAAAAGTATTGTTGTTTACGATATATACATAGGATTAATTAATTATTTGCGAGTATGTTGAGGTTCTAAATTAACTTTGGCTGTACAAAAAACAAAACAAAAAATCCTTACTTTTGAGTTTAGTGGGTCGTCTTGAAATTGTAAAAAGTGTTTAACATTGAATGTGGCCATCTTGTATTGGTGTCTTAGTGATTGCTTGTGATTTTTTTATGTCCAGGGTTTAGCTGTAGTGCAGGTTCTGGTTTCTGATGCGATCAAAATTTGAGGGTCATGGTGTTTTAATTTCTGTTCAATCTAAATGTCTGATAAGAATGTCATTGATTATTGGCCCAACAAATTTGAAGTTTGTTTTGCACAGTTTATGTGGATTTATATATGCACTTGAATAGATGTTAATAATTTTGAGTGTGGAATTGATTGCTTGGGGGCAATAGGCACGGATATATAGGGAGTTTAGTATATTTGTTTTGGTCAAGTTTGTATGCATGTAACCTTCAGATTCTAGACCAGGAAATTTATTTTCTGATTTCCTTTGAAGATGTCTGCACTTTAACAGATGCATTGGTGTTTTTATTAGGATTTTCAGTTTTTAATGATGATGTGCTGAGTTAGATTCCACAGGCGATCTTATGTATAATAGATAATCAATTGAAGTTGGAAAACTTTATAAAAGTTTGGTACATAAAATATTACTGTAGAAGATATAGTAGAATGTCTTTAAAGCTAGGTAGTAGCTATAGGCTATAGCTCAATTGAGACTCTCTTTGTTGCAATAATATAACTCATTAGCACTATTGGGGGTGAGAACATGTTCTATATATTTCCATTATCTGATCCTTTTACTTCTGGTTTTATTTTTCTCCATTTATTGATTAATCTTATGAGAATTGGTAACATATTTTACTCATGTTGTCATGCTTTTGTGTGTTTAAATATACAGATTCTGTGATGGCTACAAAACGTATTCTTAAGGAGTTAAAAGATTTGAAGAGGGATCCTCCAGTTTCTTGCAGTGCTGGTTTGTTGCCAAACTTTCTCATTGTTTTCCCTTATGACATTCTTTCTTACTGTGTTACCATATGTTCTACACTTGACAATGTATAACTTTAATAATATCCTCGTTACAAAACTTTGTCTTTGCATTGTCTGTAATTATATTTCTCAAGATTTATCTGCATATACAGTGTTAGTTATACGTTGTCAATAATGTTACTTCTTTTTGGATTTATAACAGTCTACCTTCTTATGTAGCCTTATTGGAAAATTTTTGGAAGTCAAATATCGGTTAGATTTGCATTACAGAACTACTTTGATTGCCACTTTTTCTATCCGAGTGCTGAAGGAATTTATCTGTTAATCTACGTAATGGAGTACTCAAATATTTTCTTGGTTTGTGGTAAATGTTGAGGCTCCACGCTTCTGTTTTCATCACTTTCACTGTTAAGCATATTGTGATTTGTGAATACATGCCAAAACACCAGCAAAGTTGACTTTTTTTTCACAAAAACAAGCTGACCTAGTTACATTGAAGGACTTTTATAAATTTAACTAATAATTATAATGTTTTTGATTTACAAGATCTAAGTTTCACATGTTTTTAGGTCCCATTGGAGAAGACATGTTTCATTGGCAAGCAACAATAATTGGTCCACAAGACAGTCCTTATGATGGGGGTGTGTTTTTGGTTAACATACACTTCCCACCAGATTACCCATTTAAACCACCAAAGGTAATGACTAAATCTTCTTGTATGCATGTAGAATTCTTAAGGTGTATCTGTCCCTGTCAATTCGTGTGTCTTCTTGTTTGTATGTACCTTAACCTTTGAACTAGTCAATTGTAACTTTACTTTGAAAGATGTAAATTAATTATGATAAGAGATAGATCAAGTAGAGCATAATCTTTATCCTTCCTATAATCAAGCTTTTTATCTGTTCATTGATAGAACACAATAGAACTATAATTTTCAATTTAGAATGTTATGATTAGATATGTGGTATTCCTTTGATTGTGTTGACACCATGGTCATTGTCTCATTGATACTACCAAGAGGTCAAAATACAATGTGAATAGTCTGAATTCATGGTTTTTCTCTTTTGTTTTTTTAAGACATTTTCCACCCTTTAGTTCTCCCAGTTTATTTGTGAATGTGCTTTCCAATCAAAACTGGTTGAAAATGGAGACTTTATGAAAAAACTGTTACACAGAAATTTACTTATGTATGTGCTATCATGGAGATGTCCATTTCAAAAGAGAAAAAAAGAATGAAAAAGCAAATTACTAAAATTGTCTCCATGAATTGACATATAAATATTATATACCTTGAATTTAAAAGGTTTGCTCAAGTTGCATTGTTTATCGAAATTACGGACTGTTCTTTCAGTTCTAGTCAAGGGGATACATTTCAATTGACAAACTTAATTGTGATTTGACAGGTTTCATTCACAACAAAAGTTTTCCACCCTAACATCAACAACAATGGAAGCATTTGCCTTGACATTCTTAAAGAACAATGGAGCCCTGCCCTTACAATATCTAAGGTATCATTTTAGTGTAATTCATTAGTTCTTTAACTTTTGTGAGTGGTCTTGGTCATTCACTTTGGCAGTGTTAAAAGTAATAAATATATAAGCATAAGTTAGTGCCTCAATCAAGATAAAAATTGTTTGATCAATACAATAATTGGTTGCAGGTGCTGTTGTCGATATGCTCGTTACTGACAGATCCAAACCCGGACGATCCTCTTGTCCCCGAGATTGCTCATATGTACAAGACCGACAAAGCCAAGTATGAGACTACTGCTCGAGCTTGGACTGAGAAATATGCAAGCTCTTGATTTGATTTCAGTTTGAGTGAAGTGAATTTAAGATGGGTTCTCCAGTAATTTTTTATAAATACAAGTGGATTGAGGTTTTGTACTTACATTTTGAATGCTATTTAGGTTTATAGATATGCATCATTTCTCTTTAAAAACCTGAGTTCTATTGCATTTTTTTTTTTTGGTTATGTCTACTATCAAATACAATTATTTGCTTTTTCATGCTGTGGTCCTTATCAGTTGTCACTAAAATAAAGAAAACTGCATTAGAAAAGACTGAGAGGGGAAAATTAGTCAATGTATGCATTTCCCTAACCATGTCAGCTAAACAACCAGGCCTTATTTTCCGTTCATGTATATAATAAGTAGCATAAAACTCAGCTTTGTTTACAAGCCCAAGCTGGTTGTATTTTGGCTCTAGGATTAAACTTGTGGGAAGATTTATAAAATTTCCCTCATCAATTCCCATACCCACGTGAAATAATTAGTGGAAGTGGTTGTAGCTGGAGGTAAGGAGATGTGATGATATAATCCAGTTGGGTGTTTAGTTCCTTAGAAAGAGAAAATCAGTACTACTGTGACATTATCTGCAGACTGCGTGGGAAGCCACAATTTGTCAAATTTGGCTAAAAATGAATGCTGAGAGGGCATGTGAATTAATTAGTGGAAGTGGTTGTAGCTGGATATAATGAGATGTGATGATATAATAGCATGAGAAGCCACAATTTGTCAAATTTTGCTAAAAAATGAATGCTGAGAGTTCATGGAAACCAAGTAAGAACTGAGGAACAGATTATTAAACTAATTAAGAATGATGCTGGTGCAAAGGAAGGTGCTTGCAATATAAGTAATTCTATCCAAAACCATGTCCTTTCTATTGCATTGGAAGGGGATAACTTCATTTTTATGCTAGTGTAAAAGGGAATATTGTTTAGAGGAGTTAAATATGCTTTTGAGTTGTTTAGTTGATGTGGTTAAAATTGTATGTGCAGTTGAATGCTACATGTTTTGTGATTGTGCTTCTCTGTATATCTGTACATCTCTTTTGGAAATGAAATCACTCATTCATCCAAAACAGAAGTATTTGGATTGGAGAAGTTTCTTGATTTTAATTTTCTTGAGATAGGGAGACAGGACATACAAATCAAAAGGATAAGCTTCCAAAGTGGCTAATTCATGTCAACAAATTCAAGCTATGTATATATGTTCTTTGATTGAAAAACTATAGGTTTATGAGAGCCTAAAGACATAATCACAACATCAAGTTCATAAGGAGTTATGGATTATTGAAGTGCTTGAATTACATTAATTAAGGATCAATCTTGTTCTGAAATGATATAATGGAGGAGACAAAATGTCAAAGAAGGACGAATTAGAAAGATGAATATTTGTCTGCAATATTTTATCCAAGGCCTTCTTGGCAAATAAGAGTATGGAATTATTTATTCCTCTTCAATTATTCACTTGGCATCAACAGCCAACATCTCAAACATGCACAAGGGCCAAAACCAAAATTTTCATTTGTCAAAAACTTTGTACACAATCTTCAAAATATTGAATATGCTTGGAATTTTTTACAATTGACTAAAATTCTGAATAATCGGACGACCAGTTACGGTGGACAAATATTGCAATGGCAGCCAGCTTTGTAAGTGGCCATCTCTTTTTGTTTCCAGTCAAGGCCTTATAACAAGGATGATGATCATTTAGAGAAATGACAGAGCATATTACATATTTGGTTGGTACAACCCAATCTAATCTTCAAGCATTCCTACATGGATGGTTTTACTTGGACAATAGAAGAGTAGCATAAACATAAGTCCAACAGGCTTAACTGAATCTTATTTCTCCCAGAATGCAGTTCATCAACATACTTCACATAAAAATGTCTCAAGAAGATCAAGAAACTAAAAAATGGTATCACATTGCTAATAAACAAAGCATATTTACCTACCTCTATACCACCCGAGTCAATGCCCAAGGATAAAATATTTATGTTTTCCCTTTTTTGGTCACTTGATAGAGTTTCAACAAAAAATATCCCCCCCCCCCCCCCCCCCCCCACAAAAAAAAAAAAGCATTAAACACCATCGCTGAAAATCAATTGTAGAGCTTCCAGAATTTCTTTCCTCCTCTCCTTGTTTCCTAGTTGATGGCTGATATACAATATTATGCACAAATCAAACTGGTCATTGATGGAATCCAGTTAGAAATCTTGGAATGCCAGCAAAATCAGATACAATGTCCAAACTGTGGAAGACACTTGCACTGCTTCTCACCATTTGTCTACAGAGATGGGAAAGAATGAAAATAAATACAAGTAATAGATTACATCAAGAATATCGTTAATTTTTATAACAAGAATCCACGGCAAAGCACTTCTAAGAGCAAGCCTTAATTAAAAAATTAGTGAGTTCACATCTGATTTAATTATGTTGGGGTCAAAAGCCTAGAAAATACCCGATATTGAGTAGGGTAAAACAAGTCAAGAATCCAGGAGAAAAGATTCTCACATCTGGCTTTGCATAAGATATTAATGTAATGAAATAAATATAAGGATGCAAATAGCGTCTTTCCTCAGAAATAAGGGTGGAGGGTTAAGTCAACCATATCATAGGTAGGAGTTATATTAACTACATGTTGAAAAATATATATATATATATATATATATATATATAGACACACACACACGCAAATAGTTAACATTGTAAAATGTTCGTTACAGTGTTACTTAATCATTTCCAACTAAATTTTAAGAGTTCATATTGATAATGAGAAAACATTTCAGCTTGTACAATGTTTTGCAGGGGGGAGAGAGGGAGTTGAAATGGAGGAACTGTATTCTTTCCTCATGACAATCTATACTTCAAATTCTTTATTACTTCTATGCCTGTATAATTCATAGGAAAAGGCAACGGTATGAATTATATGTGCAGTATATGGAAATCTATAATAAAACGCACAGTCAAGTTTACTGACTCAAAGGAAGAGAACAAGACCAAAAAAAAAAAATAGGGAAATCAACTTCGAATTACAGTTTTTCCCCTTTCATGTACTCATCCTACTTGAAAGAATTATCATAGAAAAACAGTTGGTTCTTGGATTAAACACGATGTGATTTATAGCTCATTTCATGATTAGAAGCAAGAGATGTCAAACCTTGGTGCAGTGGTAAGTGCCATCTACCCCAAGCGATGTATCATGAGTTTGAGACTAGGAATTAACCTCTCTGAAATTGGGGATAAGGTTAACTACCAACTACCTCTCCTGGACAAAATGAGTCTTGTGGACTGGGTACACCATTTTTTTCGTTTTAGAAGCAAAGTCTTTCTAGCGGGCATCCATGGTTGGCCCTTTTTTTACACAGAATTTAGAATTCCCTGTTAATCAATGTTGTCAAAACCGGACTGGGTAGAAGTTTATTCCACATATGACGCTATAAGACATTTATTTTTTATTTTTTTTAATAAGTAATGGCTATAAGACAATTTTTTTTTTTTAATCTATTCAATATGTATTTATATGTACTAAATGATAATACGAGAATAAAAAGAATAATAAGAGTATATAAAGTTAATACATTCTACTATCATTTCATATTCCACCCACTGTAGGAAAAAGTGAAATCAAATGTAAACGAAATGAGAGGAAATAATCTAGGGGAAGACTATTAGGCTAACTTTAATCAAGAGTACGCTTTCAAGTCTCCCTACCTATTCCTTGTTCCTTTTCCCCATTCCTGTTAGTGTAGCCAACAAGCTGGAAAAAATACAGACTTCCTGTGGGGAGGGCTTCAAAGGGAGCATAAATTGCATTTGGTTTATTAGTCTACTATGTGCAATCTAATCCAAGGGGTACTAGGCATTCAAAAGCTGCTGATTTTTAACCAAGCTTTGCTTGGGAAATGGCTGTAGAGGTATGGGTTGGAACAGAAGTCATTGTGGCAAAACCGCAAAGGGTTATTGATAGAGCAAGTACAGTACTACTTGATGTCAGAGGTACACTGGAATGGTAAAAGGTCCTTATGGGTAGGCCCATGGAAAAATATCAGGAAGGGTTGGGAGAAGTTTGCTTCATACACTTGTTTTGAGGTGGGGGTTGGTTCCCAAGTTTTGTTTTGGAAGTATCATTGGGATAGCAATGGGACTTTCCAGGATAGATACCCTGAGCTGTTCAGGTTTGCTAGAGACAAAGAGGCTTTGGTTTCAGACTATTTTGATTGGGTTAATGGTCAGTTGCATTGCAAACCTTTCTTCATCATAGAGGCACAAGACTGGGAGTTAGATTCTATGGCCCAATTTTTTGGATGATCTGTATGCATAATGCAGTGAAGGTAACCCCTACAGGTCCTGGTAGATTGGTTTTGCTCCCATCACCTAAGACTGGATTCCAGGTTAAAAGTAATTATAGAGTGCTTCAAGTAAGGGCTGTAAATTAAATCCTATCCAATTTCCTTGGAAATGCATATGGAAAACGCTAACCCTGCCTTGTATTGCATTCTTAGTTTGGAAGATGGCTCTTGGGAATATATAGGTTATGGATAATCTTTGAAAGAGGGCTTTTATCATGGCAGACTGGTGCTGCCTGTGCAAATCTGATGGTGAGTCAGCAAGTCATCTCCCGTTACATTGTCCTATTGCTTGTGACCTGTGGGCTTTTTTATTTTTCCTAGGATAACTTGGGTCATGCCAAATTGCCAAGTTATGTTATGCCAATGTTGGAGTCTTGGAAAGGAGCCTTGGGATCCTGTAGATTCAAGGAAGTGCGGGGTTCCATTCTTGCCTGTCTTATGCTGTGCATTTGAATGGAGAAGAGTCAGTCTTCATTTATGGGAAAGGAGTTAACTTTGCCTAATTTTAAGTGCATGTTTTTGAAGACCCTTTATGAATGGAGTTAGAAATCCTATACTTTCTAGGTGTATTCTTTGATACAGTTTTTGGAATCTTTTCTTATTCACCATCAATTTCTTTGCTTGTATCTTTCTCTCCTCTTTGTGTATATTTTTCATTGATTTTTTTAAAATTATTTTTATTTTTACTGTATACTTCCTGTATACACTTTCTGTTTTCACTAAATTGACATTAATTAACAAAAAATGAAATCCAAAGTAGGGGTAAAATATAAATTATGTTTAATGAGCTCACAAAATGCAGGTAGTGTAAAGGAGTATGAAATACTTTAGCATAAACTACATGGCATAACATGGGAGAACGTAAAATTAAATAATTTGCGTCCCCTAGATATTGAAAATGTAACATTAATAGACAAAAAGGAGAGACACAAACCACCCAAAAAAGGAAAAGCATAAGAATGACACTGAGACTTCCTTGCATATAAAACCACTAGAAGCCATGCAATAGGGAAAAGAAAACATTTAGACTTCCTCATAAACAAAACCACTAGAAGCCATGCAACAGGGACAAGGATCGAGGTATGTGCACACCTAGCAATTACCCAGAAAAAACATGGTTTCTGAACCATTTCGACCCAATAACGGACTCCACTATGGTCTATAAAGACACAACAAAATTAAATTTGGAGGTTGGTTCAAGGCAAAGGTGTCATGTTCCAGAACAGCAGAACTCATCCAAACTAGACATTAAAGTCACTAAAATAACACTATTGTTAATAGTATTTTTAGAACAGCATTAGCCATATAAGAATCCTAATAGCACATCCAACCATCCTAATTCCAGACCCATTAAACTTCTCATTATCCCCATATCAACATCTCAAGTTCTGTTTCTTTCCTAGTCTCCCATCAAGTTCTTGTCCTTTTCACCAACAAGTCCTATAGACATTGACAGTATCATTTACAGAGAGACTAGTACCTTACCCAGGTCCTTTTTTGTCTTATCATCTTTGGTGACCAGCTAGCATGACAGACAATAATCAGGTCTTCTGATTCTTGACATGTATCAGAGGGTTTTAGCCTCTACAACCAAGGTTGGGAGGGGGCTTCCCATTTGAAAACCTTCCTGTGCTTTTGGTACAAATTTGACCATTCCTAACTCACCAGAGTGCTTTATTTCTTTGTTAAACTTATCTGTTGGTATGCATTCAACAATAGATGCATCAGGCTCCCTCTCATTCCTTTACCCGCACTAATGCATGTACAATCTGTGTGTAGCAGCACCATTTTCTCACAAGTACAATTTCTACAACAGTTGATGATGGAGTCCATACTTGGGACTTTGATAAAATGAATTGATGTGTTCAGGTTCCTTGGGGATTGCGGAAATCCCTTCTTATGCTAATCCAAGCATTGGAATTTAACATTTATAGTTTACAAATCCAAAAAAAAAAAGGTTGTACCCTATATGCATAACTCATGCTTTTGTGGTGTCTAAAAGATGTCATGGTAGGCAGCCTTACCCCCAAATTTGTTAGAAATCCCTTCTTATGCTAATCCAAGAACTGGAATTTAACATTTATAATTCAAAAATCCAAAAAAAGGTTGTACCCAATGCACATAACTCTAGCCTTTTTGCGGTCTAATAGAGGTCATGGTAAGCAGCCTTACCCCCAAATTTGTTAGTAGGGGCTGATTCCCAGACTCGAACCTGCAACCTATTTCTTTTGGTGGAAGGCACTTGCCATCACACTAAGGCTCAACCACTTGTAATTTACAAATCTAACCTCAAAGTAAAATACAGTGTAAATTCTTTTATTTTAACACACAGAAGATAAAACAACCTTGCAGATATTGCAATTTCAAATATTTCTATAACATTATCATTGAGAAAATGTTGAAAAATAATATATATTAGGTAGTATGATCATTTAAAATTTTGAACTCTGGCTTCTAGGTATTAAAAGATCAATACCTCAAAAATGAAAAATCCACCAGGTCTTAACATCAAAGCAGCCCCATTGCAAAGATGGAGAAGATCATCCATGCCATTTAGACCACCATCTAATGCAAGTCTCGGTTCATGTCTACCAACCTCAGCTTGTAGCCCAGGGATATTGTCACTTGGTATGTACGGTGGATTACTGACAATACCTGCAAGTTTTCCTTCCACATCCTTCAATGGTTTGAACCATGATCCTTGCCTTAATTCAATTACATCCTGAGTGGTTTGTAATAAAGTGCAGAAGAAGAAAGAAAAGAAATTAGAGATATTCTATTTTGCTGGAACCAAGAGGGGAAAAAGATGAGAGTGAAAAGTAAGAAACCTAAAAAATTAATACGCTTCAATTTCTCATAGTAAAATAAAAGGCTAATTACAAATATTTACCATATCAACTGAGTAGCATTGTCCCACTAAAGTTAAAAACTGAGCAATCAATCCCCTAATGTTGCTTGAATTTCCAAAAGCCTCCCTATAATTCCAATTGCTGTCAAACTAAGAGCCAATTATTGCATCAATGTGCCACCAATCCCAAAGAAGAAAAAAAGTGCCAAAGCTCTTTTCAGCCTTTTCTTCTCCTCATGCCTCTTAATTTGAGAGCACTTAGAGCTGCAGGGTGTTATTTGGAACTTTGAGCTACATTAGAGGAAATTTTGATCTCAGCATTCATTGCATATCTAGTATACTATTTGTAGTGTTGTTTTAACAATAAACATCACAGATTTACCCCATCCTCTTCCCCACCCCCCCCCCCCCCCCCCCCCCTCCCCGCAAATGAAAAATAATTTAGCCACTCTATTATAAAAAATCCACTCGTATGTTGAATAAATAGATTATCTAAAATTGGAGACTATCTTACCTATAAAAATAAAAAGTTGGAGACTATCTATCACTTTCTATGTTGAATAAATGATTTACTAAAAGCAAATTAAAAACTCCCTGCATTTCATTTCAAAATGTAACATGGTCCAATATATGGATTGTGGGATGAACACTATCCTTGTTAGTGAGTTTTCATGAGAAATTATTGAAATTGGAACCATTACATTAAAATGATAAATTCACTAACCTGAAGACCATACTTCTGCACATTAAAAGCTGCCACGGACAGTGCGACAGGGCTTAAATCTGTTGCAATGACCCTCCCACAACTCCCCAAAATCCTCCCAATTCCAATAGCAAGTGCACCACTTCCAGTTCCTAAATCTGCCCACAATCCCTCTCTTAATCCTTCATTATTTGAAACCACATCAGCCACCAAGTCAACAATGAGTTCCGTCTCAGGTCTCGGAATCAAAACCCCATCTTGGACACTCAACACCAAGTCCCTCCAGTGCTCACACCCAACTAGATACTGAAAAGGCCTCCTCTCTTCAATCCTCTGCTTCCACAGATTGTAAAGCTCTTCTATGCCTGTCCTTAATCTTACATTTGTTTGATTGTTTTCAATACCCATTTGGGAAAACACTGTGTGATCCTCAATTGCATCTTCCATGAGCCACTTAAGCTCCCTGCGCAATAGGTCCAAGTCTGGACCATTGTCGGAGTCTAGAAAGGTTGTCCCAACTGAAGAAGCAAGATTTTTGGCCCAATCATGCCATTTTCGGATGTCAGAAACAGAAGCTGAGTGCAGTGGTGGTCTTAGAAAGAGAGGAATTTGAGGCTTCAAAGAAGTGGGTGGGGATGACATTGATGAAAAGCAAACGGGTCGAAGAAGATTGGTACTTATAGAGGGTTTAATAAAGACTGATAAATTAGAAGGAAAACATCCACGTATGAAGCTTAGCTTCATTTTTTGGCAATATCAATGTCAGAAAATGTAGGTTTCTCTATGCTACAATATCATTCTTAAACCTGGAACAAAATTAAATAACCCCCACAAAATAAAGCTACAAACTTCTATAACATCAACATTATCCTGCCAAAAATTCTCACCACCCACCTTATAACAAAGTTACAAAACCCAATTCTGATTCCACCATAAACCCATTAAAAATGCTCCTATAAACACTATGACCAAATCAAGAATTAAAAGGCCTAGACTTCAAATTTCATCCCCAGCATTGAAATTTCTCTATTGAATTCTCTACCACTCTCCTAGTTCTGAGTGTACCAATAACTTGGCTTCTAACAATAATGAAAAGCTGAAGAGAGAGACTAAAGCAAGAATGTCTAAACTTAACAGAAACATGAAACTAAAAGGTTTCTATACTTCAGACATTATACGAGGAAAGGAGAGAGAAAGATTTAAACTTTAAACCAAGCAGGGCCTTTCACTGGGCTTTTAGAATTGAAATTAGAATTTCTACGTTTCAATCATTGATTAGAAGAAGAAATTTGTGTGTGAATTTTCGTGGCTAATATTCCCCTTTTCTAAGCAACCAAACAAAAGGGAATGGAAGAAGAAGAAGGGGACCTGGAGAACTTCACAGCCAGTTCAGGAGAGCTCCTTGCTCCTCTTCAAGGAGATGAAAAAGAGTGAGGTACGGTTGGGAATGTGAGGGAAAAGTTTTGTTAGAGATACGGGTTTATGGGCTTTTTCTTGGAAGGTAATTTATGGGCTTTTTTTTTTTTTTTTTTTTTTAAGAATATGTTCTAAAAATTGGATCAAATCAACCTGTTCAATCGGTAAAAACTGGAAACGGAATCTTTTTTCCAATTTTGTGGTCCGTTTTAATTTTAAAACCATATTTAAATTCATTTTGGAACTCAACTATTTTTTTTAATTTTTTTTAAGAAAAAGAACTTGTCTATATTGGCTAAAAAAAAGTTCAAGTATTAGGTTATCATTTTCTATACGCTGAAATGAATCCTAGGAAAGAATGTAAAGAAATTGAATAAGCAGGTTTAAAATACAAATTATTTTCAAAAAGGCAAAAGCAATTGCCTATGTTAAATATGTACAAATATTAATTCAAGAAATCATTTCATGAATGAAGTAAAGTCTAAACCAATAATCCATCCCTAAAACATTGACTATATTACTTGTAAGGACTAAATTTGAATTCCTAGCCTAAAGATATGAATGGACTTAGACCCAAAAATCTCAAAACAATGAATTTGTAGAGAAATGGGTTAGAAAATTGGGTTTTAGTTAATCGAACAATAGATTAAGTAGGTTGATGATGAAAGAATGAAGATAGACAATTGTAGAATGATTCTACCCTTTACCACAACCCTACTATGCTTGCATCCTGCCACTTCTTTTTCCACTCCAACAAACGAGACTGATCGTTTGGCTTTGCTCAAAATCAAAGAATCCATTGCTAATGACCCAAATGGAGTCTTGAATTCATGGAATGATTCTATTCAGTTTTGCAACTGGTATGGGATTACATGTGGCCGCCACCATGAAAGAGACCATAAATTGCATGGAATCATTACACCTTACATTGGAAACCTCACATTTCTTAGGGCCATCAACCTACGAAACAACAACTTTTATGGTGAAATTCCAAAAGAAGTTGGTCAATTGTTTCGACTGCGACATATCAATCTTTCAAATAACACGTTGGGAGGAGAAATTTCAGTAAGTTTGGTCAATTGCACCAAACTCAGGGTAATGGTCTTATCATGGAACAAACTTATTGGGAAAATCCCCACGGAGCTTGTCTCTATGACTAAGTTATTTTCTCTTCTAGTTCAAGCAAACACATTGACGGGAGGAATCCCACCTTCCTTGGGAAATCTTTCGTTGCTCATATATATTTTAGTAGCCTATAATAATTTAGAGGGAAATATTCCAAAAAGCATAGGCCATTTGAAAACTTTATCATTTTTCGGGGTTGAAGACAATAAATTGAATGGTATGATCCCTTCCTCTCTCTACAATATATCATCTATTAGTGTCTTCTCATTTGCACAAAACCAACTTACTGGAAATCTTCCAACAAACATGGGCCTCACTCTCCCTAATCTCAAATTATTCGAACTTGGTAATAATAAATTCTTTGGTTCAATCCCTAGTTCTTTATGCAATGCATCTCAGTTTCAAAAACTTGATCTAGGCAATAATAGCTTTGTGGGATCAGTTCCAACTAATTTGGGATATCTACTAGATCTTGAACTCCTATGTCTAACTAGTAATAACATAGGAAGGGATTTGGACTTCTTAACAACTTTAAGAAACTGTACAAAAATGGAAGAGCTAGGAATTGATGCAAACAAATTCGAAGGTGTTTTGCCCAATTCTATCGGCAACTTGTCAACACAACTTAATGTATTGTATTTAGGAGGCAACCAAATATCTAGTTCGATTCTTGAAGCATTGCAAAATCTTATTAACCTAATTATCTTGGAAATGGATGAGAATCTTTTCACAGTTGTGATACCTACTTATTTTGGGAAGTTTCAAAAATTGCAAGGATTGTTTTTATCGAAGAACAAATTGTCAGGGCAAATCCCAAGCTCCATTGGCAACCTCACTCAATTGGTTGTATTGGACTTTTCTCAAAACAATTTAGAAGGAAGCATACCTATAACTATTGGTAATTGCCGAAGTTTGCAACAATTGATTGTTTCACAAAATTACCTCAGTGGAGTCATACATCAGTAGGTTTTTTCTCATTTTTCTTTGTCGCTATTACTCAATTTATCCTACAACTCATTTAGTGGCAAGTTACCTATTGAATTAGGCAGTTTGAAAAATATTAACTCTTTAGATGTCTCTGAAAACAACTTGTCCGGTGAAATTCCCGTAACAATTGAAAATTGCTTGAATTTAGAAAACCTTTACCTGCAAGAAAATTCCTTTGAAGGAATCATACCTTCATCCATGGCTTCTTTGAAAGGCCTTGAACGTTTGGATGTTTCACAAAACAACTTATCAGGATTTATTCCAAAGGGTCTAGAGAAACTTTTATTTTTAAAATTTGAACATTTCGCTCAATGATACTGAGGGCGCACTACCAATAGTTGGTGTTTTCAAAAATGTAGATGCAATATCAATTATTGGAAACAATAAGCTTTGTGGGGGTGTTCCACAGTTGCAACTACCTGCATGCCCCAAAGTTACAAAATCAAGAAATTCCCTTACTTCTAGATCAATAATCACAACTTTTTGTGTGGTTGCATGTCTCCTTCTAGTTTCATCCTTTCTTGTTTTTTATTGGAGGAAAAAATATAAAAAGAAACCATCTTCTATAGTCTCAAAGATGGATCTCCTTCCAACAATTTCGTACAAAATGCTTCATCGAGCAACTAATGGATTTTCTCTCAACAATTTGATTGGATCCAATAGTTTTGGATTAGTTTACAAAGGAGTTCTTAATCAAGAAAATATGTTAGTTGTAGTAAAGGTTTTAAACCTTCAAACTAAAGGAGCTACCAAGAGTTTTGTGGCGGAATGCAATGTCTTAAGAAATGTTCAGCATCGAAATCTTGTGAAGATCTTAACATGTTGCTCTAGTATCAATTATAATGGTGATGAATTCAAAGCTCTAGTATTTGAATTCATGACAAATGAGAGCTTAGATATGTGGCTACATCCAATGACAGATTGCAAAAGTCAATCAAAATATTTGAGTGTTCTTCAAAGAATAATTATTGCAATTGATGTGGCTTCTGCATTAAATTATCTGCACAATCATTGTCAGCAACAAATCATTCATTGTGATTTAAAGCCAAACAATATTCTTCTCGATAGTGAGATGATTGCTCATGTAAGAGACTTCAGTTTAGCAAGACTCCTTACAAACACCAGTGATTCTTCCTAGAAGCATACTAGCACAATCGGGTTAAAAGGATCTATTGGCTATGTTGCTCCAGGCATTACCTCTCCTATTTAGTTTCAAATCCTTAATGATGCAAGCATTTTGCTTTTCAATTTGTCACTTTATCAAAAGATAAGATTTAACTCCTTGAATTTTGGAGCATATAAGCTTTTTAATATTCATACAATCAATATAAACATATTAACACACTCTCTTGCTTGCTATTTCTATCTCTCAAAACAAATATTCACGTGAATACATACAAGCATGGAATTAATTTTACATTAAATTTAAAATATAATAATTAATAGCAAAAATAAGATTTATACTTTGAGAAATGCCAAAGTTAATTTGGTGATGGACATTTATCCTTTGACTAAGCTTCATATCTTATTTTTACGCATATATTTCCTTAATCAAATTGAGCATGCAAAAACAATTGTAATTTGGCCCCTCGGGTAAAGTTTCATACACCTTCCTTCCATTATGGAAGTAATAGCACATGTCATATTATTTTTCAATATAAATTCGTTTCATTTTCTGGACATTGCATTTTGTAGCCCTTAATCCATATTTTCATTATAGACAGAAAATTGCTTAATATCCTTCCATTCCATGAGTTGTAGAGTATGGCATGGGTGGTGAGGCATCAACTGAGGGGGATGTATATAGCTATGGAGTCCTTGTGTTGGAAATGTTTACAGGAAGAATGCCCACCAATGATATGTTTAAAGATGGTCTCAATCTCCACAATTTTGTTAAGATGGCATTACCAAAAAGACTTGCTCAGGTTGTCGACCTGGTGCTTTTGCCCAGAGGTGCTGTAGAAATGGGAGCAACAACTTCAACAATGATGGCAATAGAAGAAGATGAAAAAAATGGCAATGAAATTGAAGTAGATGAAGTTAATTACGCCGTGGACTCTTGGTGTATTGATACTAACATGCAAAAGTGCATACTCTCTGATAAGGGGAATTTTTAATTGGAAAAATAAAAGTTGGTCTCCAAAAACCCGTCAGCTCTATTATGCATACTGAAGACATCACGTAAGATGAAGCCATCGGTCTCTAAGCTAAAGGCAGTAAGCTGAAGATAGTAAGCTGAAGAGTAAGCTAAAGACAGTAAGCTGAAGGCAGTAAGCTGAAGAGTAGGCTGAAGACGGTAAGCTGAAGATAGTAAGCATAAAGAGGAAGCTGATAAGAACAAGCTGAAGAGGGTAAGCAAACCTCCGTCGGGATCCATTAGTAAGTGACAATGTTAGGGAGTCCACGAAGCTCACCGCATAGCCGACGAGTTGACCTTAGGCAAATGAAGATAGGTAGTCGACGCTAATAAAGCTGAAGGGTGCAGGCGAAGCTGATGACCCTAACGAGGTTGATGACCCTAAGGAGGTTGACGGCCCTAACGAGGTTGACGACCCTAACGAAGCTGACGACCCTAATGAGGTTGACGGCCCTAACGAGGTTGTAGGCAAAGCTGACGACCCTGACAAGGCAGTAGGCAAAGCTGACGACCCTGACGAGGCAGTAGGCGAAGCTGACGACCCTAACGAGGCTGACGACCCTAACGAAGCTGACGACCCTGACGAGGTCGTAGGCGAAGCTGACGACCCTAACGAGGTTGACGACCCTAACGAAGTTGACGACCCTAATGAGGTTGACGGCCCTAACGAGGTCGTAGGCAAAGTTGACGACCCTGACGAGGTCGTAGGCGAGGCCGACGACCCTTCATGGCTGAAGGGCATGAAGAAGGCTGACGACCCTTCATGGCTGAAGGGTATGAAGAAGGCTGACGGGCCCAAGGCTGACGGTTCTATCAAAACCATGGCTTGGCCACCACGCATAAACTATAAAAAGATGACTTGTATTCCACGTTCAATATTAGAGTCCTATAAGTAAAGGATTCCGCAATCTACGCTCATAAGGATTCCTAAAAGGAAAAGACTTCTACTCCAAGAAAGAGAGGTCCACCCTCTACTACTATAAAAGCCCCAATACCCTCAGAAATCGAGGTACGCATAATTCACTCCTCTCTAGGACTCTAAAGTTGAAAGAAGTTCTAACTTGACCTTCGGAGGGTATTTGGCCGGCACCACACCGGTGCTCTCTGTTAGGTCTTCTCCTTTTTGTTATGCAGGAGCTGTTTCAAGTGTGCGAGTATCGTATGGCTCACTGGTGGTTTTTTCGGCATCATCAGTTGGCGCCGTCTGTGGGGAAGATTTTTACGACTTGTAAGCCATATTATCGCTTCTCGGACAAAGAGTTGCATGGTACTTACTCGCTCGATGGCGACCACCAACAACGTTCAAGGAGATGAACCACGCCCAATTGCACTCGAGAGACAGGTGCAAACTCTCACTGTAGCCGTAGAACGCCTCACTAAGCAAAACAACGATCTGGAGGAACAGTTACACCAGAAAAATGCAGGTCACGGCACTTAAGAGCAGGACCAAGAAGGCACCAGTGTCGACATAAGAGAACGAGAAAGGCTGGAGGGCAACAATGCTCCTAGTAGACCAGAGCGTCAAAATCTGAGCATGCCATCCCTCACGGATGCAACTCAAAAATACATTGCCATGGAGATACAGGCAATAAAGGAACAAATTGAGGTCATGATGAATGCCCTCAAAGGACGGGTATCCAGCGACCTTGACGATCTAGTAAATCGCACCGACTCGCCGTTCACTGCAGCTATCAATTCCTTCCCCCTACCACATAAATTTCGCATGCCGCATATAGATAGTTACGACGGAGTGAAGGACCCCCTGGATCACCTAGAGACCTTCAAGACCTTGATGCACCTTCAAGGGGTAGCAGACGAAATCATGTGTAGGGCCTTCCCTACAACGCTGAAGGGCCCCGCAAGGGTATGGTTCAGCCGACTGACGCCGAACTCCATCAACACTTTCAAGGAGCTAAGCGCTCAGTTCACTACACACTTTATTGGGGGACACAGGTATAATAAGTCCACGGCATGCTTGATGAGTATCAAGCAACGAGAGGACAAGACACTAAGATCCTACATAATGCGCTTCAATAAGGAAGCGCTATCGATCGACGAAGCCGACGACAAAATACTTGTAGAAGCCTTCACAAATGGGTTGCGAAAGGGTAAGTTTTTGTTCTCACTATACAAAAACGACCCCAAGACCATGTCGGAAGTACTCTACAGGGCCACCAAGTACATGAATGCTGAAGACGCACTTCTGACTCGAGAGAAGAGAGAAAGGCAGGAGGATACGCGACAGGACAGAGGGCGGAAGATAGCAAGAACTGGAGACGCTGGACGGACAGAAGCTACACCACCCATGGAACACCAAGCACCTACGGAAGTACTACCAGTAAAAAGGATGGCATGAAGAGTGGCACCCCTTTATTTCTAGTTTACCTTAGTGAATTTTAGTTATACTCAGTTTTTCTATTTACTTTAGTTTTTGCTACAAAGCCCAAAGGGCAGGTCTTCGTTTTCTTTTTAAGAACTATTTTTTCTATGAATGCATGGTTTATTATAATAAGAGGAGTTTATTTAGACATGGCTAAGTCGCCTATGGATGGATGGTCACTACGCTAAGTCACCTACGGGTAGACGCATGGCTAAGTCGCCTACGGGTGGACGGTCACTACGCTAAGTCGCCTACGGGTAGACGCATGACCAAAGTCGCCTACGGGTGGACGGTCAGTACGCTAAGTCACCTACGGGTAGACGCATGGCTAAGTCGCCTACGGGTGGACGGTCACTACGCTAAGTCGCCTACGGGTAGACGCATGGCCAAAGTCGCCTACGGGTGGACGGTCACTACGCTAAGTCACCTACGGGTAGACGGTCACTACGCTAAGCAACCTATGGGTAGACGTGTGGTCAAAGTTGCCTACGGGTGAACAGTCATTACGTTAAGTCATCTACAGGTAGACGCATAACCGAAGTCGACTATGGGTAGATGATCACCATACTAAGTCGCCTACGAGTGGACGACCAAAATGGTGACGAGGTACCAACACTTAGTCACCTCAATAAGTCCACAAAGTGGACGACCCTATTAAATCCACAAAGTGGACGACATTGATGAGTCCAAAGTGGACGACCTCACCCTGAGAGAATGAAAAATTATTAAGTCCACAAAGTGGACGAGTTTATCATTGAGTCTACTGCTAAGTCCACAAAGTGGACAAATTTATTACCAAGTTTACAAAGTAGATGAGCGTAAGTCCACAAAGTGGACGGGCCTATTGCCAAGTCTATAAAGTAGACGAGTTTAATATAAATCCACAAACTTGACCAAAGTCTACAAAGCAAATCAACCTAAGTTCACAAAGTGGACAAGCATATTACCAAGTCTACGAAGTAGACGAGCCTAAGTCCACAAAGCGAGCGACCTCTCAAAAATGAATGAACTTATCCACAAAGTGGATGAATGTATGACTTGTCCCACAAATGGACGAGTAGAGGCTCATCCGAAAACGGAACGGATCAGTTCTCGCCACGTGCTCAAGCATTTAATAAAGGCGGCTCGAGGCGTCACACATGAGTGACCTTTCTGACGATATTAACTCCATAACCTGTCAGCTAAAGCTGACGAGGTTATGAAGTGGGGGGCAACTGATAAGGGGAATTTTTAATTGGAAAAATAAAAGTTGGTCTCCAAAAACCCGTCAGCTCTATTATGCATACTGAAGACATCACGCAAGATGAAGCCGTCGGTCTCTAAGCTAAAGGCAGTAAGCTGAAGATAGTAAGCTGAAGAGTAAGCTAAAGACAGTAAGCTGAAGGCAGTAAGCTGAAGAGTAGGCTGAAGACGGTAAGCTGAAGATAGTAAGCATAAAGAGGAAGCTGATAAGAACAAGCTGAAGAGGGTAAGCAAACCTCCGTCGGGATCCATTAGTAAGTGACAATGTTAGGGAGTCCACGAAGCTCACCACATAGCCGACGAGTTGACCTTAGGCAAATAAAGATAGGTAGCCGACGCTAATAAAGCTGAAGGGTGCAGGCGAAGCTGATGACCCTAACGAGGTTGATGACCCTAACGAGGTTGACGGCCCTAACGAGGTTGACGACCCTAACGAAGTTGACGACCCTAATGAAGTTGATGGCCCTAACGAGGTCGTAGGCAAAGCTGACGACCCTGATGAGGTCGTAGGCGAAGCTGACGACCTTGACGAGGCAGTAGGCAAAGCTGACGACCCTGATGAGGCAGTAGGCGAAGCTGACGACCCTAATGAGGTCGTAGGCGAAGCTGACGACCCTAACGAGGTTGACGACCCTAACGAAGCTGACGACCCTAATGAGGTTGACGGCCCTAACGAGGTCGTAGGCAAAGCTGGCGACCCTGACGAGGTCGTAGGCGAAGCTGACGACCCTGACGAGGCAGTTGGCAAAGCTGACGACCCTAAAGCTGACGACCCTGACGAGGTCGTAGGCGAGGCTGACGACCCTTCATGGCTGAAGGGCATGAAGAAGGCTGACGACCCTTCATGGCTGAAGGGTATAAAGAAGGCTGACGGGCCCAAGGCTGACGGTTCTATCAAAACCATGGCTTGGCCACCACGCATAAACTATAAAAAGATGACTTGTATTCCACGTTCAATATTATAGTGCTATAAGGAAAGGATTCCGCAATCTACGCTCATAAGGATTCCTATAAGGAAAAGACTTCTACTCCAAGAAAGAGAGGTTCACCATCTACTACTATAAAAGCCCCAATACCCTCAGAAATCGAGGTACGCATAATTCACCCCTCTCTAGGACTCTAAAGTTGAAAGAAGTTCTAACTTGACATTCGGAGGGTATTTGGCCGGCACCACACCGGTGCTCTCTGTTAGGTCTTCTCCTTTTTGTTATGCAGGAGCTGTTTCGAGTGTGCGAGTATCGTGTGGCTCACTGGTGGTTTTTTTGGCATCATCACTCTCAATCCTTAACATTGGAATCTTATGTTCATTGGAGTCCCCAAAAGAGAGAATGAGTATGGAGGATGTCATTAAGGAACTAGTATTGATAAAAAATACTTTTGCTGGTTTGGGGATTCACAGAGGCAGACCAAGTAGCGCCCAAGTTAATTAGAGGTATTTTTAGTTTTGATTAATAACTATCATTAGTAGTGTATCATAGTCAATTACTTTAATTTCATTCACATCCTTAAAAATGATTTTTAAAAAAACGTGAAGCCTTTATGTCTACTTATTAATTTTTAGTAGATTATTCTAACTAATTGTGCAGTTAGATTTTCATTTCTCATTCAAGGTCTAAATGCTAAACAGAAATAGTCACTATATTTAAACGCATGACCTTCCTATTATCGTGTTCCAATTATCCATGTATAAAATGGTGAGGTAAAGAACTTTTTTTGTGAACTACAGGGGCATGAAACTACTGAAAGAAAACAATGCTTGGATTAAGCAAGGGATTCAGCATTTCTACTTGATGTGTTATAATTTCATGCTTGTCTAAAATCCCTTGTTGAAATGATCAATGGATGATTTGCTTTCTCTTCTGGTGTAGGGGTCGTCTTCATGCACTGTGATTTGTTCAGCTATGTAATGTGTATTTAGGTCTTTGTACTTTTTAATCAATTCAATTCCAAAAAGCCTTTACAGGAAGGGAATGTTTTAAACTATGTAATGTATATTTAGGTCTTTGTATTTTAGAACTTTATATGCTTATGTGCTGCATTATTCTAGTGTTCAAAACTTCAAATAAAAGTAGTTCTTTTTAATTTCATTTTAAACTTATGTTTCAATTTATCTAAGTTTCAATTTATTTTATATGCTCTTGAGTAAATTGTTAAAAGAACAATCATCCTTCACGGCCTAGTATAAATTCTTCAAGGATCCATTCTAAAATATATTTTTTACAGTTCCTGGCCTAAATTACTGGAAAAATAGGATTGAGGCCATGAGATCAATAGAATGGCAGAAATAAAGAACAGAACAAATCCCCAAAGCTAGGCCAGGGTTGGTAATGAATTTTGGAAAGTATATCAACATGGTCTCGGGCTAAAAACAGGTAACCTGGTGAGCAAAACATCAGAGGGAATCCCATAAGATTCTTTGACGCTTTTGCCAATCACTTCACACCTTCCATCAATTCGTCAGCAACATCCTTAAATTTAATTCCCTCATTATTTTTGGGTCCCTTAATCTGAAAATCAAGACCCATGTCCTGTATCTTCAGAGCAAGAACTTTTGGCCTCAATCTTTCAGAATCAAGCTCATCTTTTTTGGTTTTTTTTTTTTTTTTTGGATGTCTGAATAAAGCGTTTCTAAGTTGTAATCCCAATCCAGCCAGTGAAATTAACTTAATTAATTTAACACACACTTCCATTTTGCTATGTTCATATGTTCACTTAACACACGTTCATATGGTATAGATTGTACTAACATATTTGACTAAAAAATTTTGGTTACTGCTACTCTACTAACATTACTTGACCTCATTCTGCTTCTCTCTTCTTTTTCATAGTTCATGGAGACGACTTGGCTTCAGTACTTAAAAGTTACAATATCAGAAAGAGAATCATTTAAACCACCAGCATGGCTTACCTTTGGTAAATTTTCTTTAATCAATTGGGACATTATTTTTGTACTCGTACCATTTAGCCCAAAAAACATTATTAGTGAAATTGAGCATTCTAAGTTACCTGTGAGTCTGTGACCGAGTTAATGAACTCAACGATAGCTGAGCTCAAGTAGAAGCCAATGGACAAAGCGAGCCAGGAAAAATAAGTGGAAAGGATCTCATCCTAACAAGAGCTTCCTTAGAGAAAAAACTCCATCAGACCCACCGGTGTGTTCACAAGTTGTACAATACCTCCAAACATCAGATGACTCCCACATATATTCATTTCCTCACTGGAATAAACGCCTACAACTCTAGAGTGCCAGAGTTGGGGTGAATTATGCATACCTGTTTTCTGAGGGTCTTTGGGTTTTTATAGTAGTGTAGAATCGAACTCTCCTACTTATGAAACAAGTCTTTTCCTTATAGGGAAGATCTTTATTGATGCGTATATTCCATAATCCTCTTATCGTTGGAATTCTATTCGTATTGGGACTCTACAGACTAGGGTTTATCATGCGAGGCAAGTCGTTTCCATTTAAGGTTTCTTGGAGGCCACGTAATTATCAGTCAAATGCCACGTGGACTTTGGATCCGTCCACCGATCGTCCGTTCACATGCGATCCATTCATCATTGGCTCATTTGCATCACACCGTCAAGTCCACCTATGTGGATCCATCATCTATGATTTTCTTCCTCTTCAGTTGCCCCCTCACCCTATGGGTCCATGACCCCTTAGTGGAAGGACCCGTGGGGTGACGGTTTAATCTGGTCTCATCGGGAACGCTTTGGCCTTAATAGGCTGGCCTAAAATCATTAATGACGAAGGACACGTGGCGCTTATTGAATGGTTGTTCACTTAGATCGAAGCGTCCCTTTGTCTTCTATGTCGTTCCCTCTATATAAACCAAACTCTCTCCTTCTCATTTCTTCACATTCTACTGAATTCTACGATCAGAGCGCACACGTCATCATCGTCAGACAAAAGTTACCGTTCAACTGTTGCATCCGTCATCAATACTTCTCTACCGTCCAACCACACCCGGGTAAGTATTTCCTTAATCTATTCGCACTTTTCATTTCTAGACTTCGCACTGTCGTCATCCATTATAGACCCGTTAGAGTCTTAGGCTTTACCGTCACATGTAGGTCATGTCTAGTGCGTCCGTGACAGGACGGGCTATGATGAAGTGTACTCGTCAGGTCACAAAGACCTTGACAGTCCAAGTGAAGAAAGGAGTCCGTCAGCTAGTTCTCCTTCCTCAAAGTATGAAGGTTTGGAGACAGGAAGGCCAGATGATGAGAATAGTGAAGGCCTGGATGATGCCGTGCCCTCAGTTCAATCCATCGTGGGTCCTGATGGGCCTAGGGAGTTCGTCATGTTACCCATATGGACAATCAATGATTTTAACTCCACGATTAAAGAACCTCACTTCAAAACACTTAGGGCTAAGTACCAAATTCTTGACAACATACCTATCTGTCTTCCTTATAAGTTGGAGAAATGCTACTATGATGGTGTTGAGGGTGTCGGGGTTTACAAGCAAATGCTGAAGGCAGGGCTCAGATTCCCCTTAAGTTCACTAAACCGTCAACTCCTCCAACACTTAGGTTTGTTCGTCAATTAGATTTCCCCAAATGCATAGAGGGTCTTCCTAGGCGTGGAAGTTTTATACGGGGCAATGTCTGATGGTGCCAAGAGGTTGACGGTGCGAGAATTCCTGCATTGTTACTGTCCTGATGAGATTGCCCAGTCAAAGGGCATGTACAGTTTTGTACCTATGAGCCTTTTGCTGAGGCTTGTGTGTGAGACCCCAAATTCCAACAGGGATTGGAAGAGTCGTTATTTTTTCATGGAAGGTAACGAGTGGATGTGCCGTCCTGGTGACATCGAATACATGCCTGTTGACACAACATGGGGCATAATTTCTTCGTCTGGTATGTATCCGTCTACATTCTGTTTAGTTTCTATCTAAAGTGTCACTCTAACCGTCGTTTTTCTTTTTCTCGTTAGAGCAGTGGAGCTTTTTGGAGAAAATTTTTAGGAAGTCTAAGCTAGAAGAGAGGACGTGGTCCAAGTTGGTCATATTAGATACAATCCATTGTCACTGCGACGGACCAAAGCCAACCACAGCAGCCCGTCAATACGACGCTCAAGTTAGAAACCGTAAGCTCTTCCTCTAATACTTTAACTGATTATTCTCAAATCATGCATCTAAGTGTGTCCGTCCACTTTTGCAGAGATGGACGTTGCTAAGAGAAGGGCCGCCATTAAGCAACAGGCTGCCAAGAAGAAAGAGGACGAAAGTCAACCCCATGAAGGGACGGTTTCATCCAAACCGTCCACAAAGAGAAAACAGCCGGAGAAATAGGACCGTCTTCCCAAGAAGCCTAAAATCACTATGGACCCCGTCCTGGGTCTAGAGGCTGAGAAGACGGTCACCCTTGTCAAACATGGTGCGAGGAAGGGTTTTATGAAGGGCTCGTCTACCATCTAGGAGAAGCCACTCGTCCTCCTCCGAGAGAACTCCAAACACACCTTGGAGAGGCTTTCGTCCATCATAACACCTGAAGACTATGAGGACTTAAGCAACCACTCGACGGAGGCGATGGGGGAGACAGGGCTTTTTAGCATAGCTCAGGTAATCTTGCCCGTCCACTTTTCATCCGTCCTTACCTTTTAATTAGTTTGAAACTAATCATTCCCTTCCATTTTTTAGGCCATGGTTATGATGAAGGGGCTAATGGGACGGTGTCTAAATCATAAGAAGGCGTTGGACCATATACGCCGAAGGTGACGTCGACAGAGGACGAGCTGAACGAGCTGAAGGCTTGGAAGGTGGGCATGGACAAGAAATTTACTATGTCAGAGATGGCCAGGAAAGAACTAGAGGACTATACAGAGACCTTGAAAAAGGTCATAGAGGACAAGGAGAAAGAGATTAAAGATGCCAGGGATCAGCTCCGTCAGGCAAAGGAGGCAGCAATTCGTGAATATCGTGACTCCAACGCCCTCATAGAGGAGCTCGCGGTCTCCTACACGGACGGATTTGATGATGCCGTCCATGGCCAAGAATGCTTACCTTGACCTTGACTTCTTAATGCTCCATATTGATGACCAGACCCAAACCACTGCTCAGCCCGTCGCCTTTGAGAGCACGAAGGATCTCTTTGTAGATGACGTGGCTCTTAGCGACAAGGAGTCAGCTCCTCATCACGCCCAAGTTTAGACCGTCGAGGGAGATACCCATCAACCTGAGCTTGTTCCAGAGAATGTTGAAAACACCCAACTTCCTTAGTTTTTATTTATTTATTTATTTTATTTTTTATGGAATTTGTAATCATTTTGGAAACCGCCTTTTATCCGTCATGTATGCAAAACATTACCCCTTAAAGGTTTTAAGTAATATTTATTTACTTATTCTGTTTTACTTTAACAGAATGGTCTTTTAGATGGATCTGTCCTTTGTGTAGTGTTAATTTTACTATTGAACCCATCTACTGTCTAGACTTGATTCATCATCATTTAGATGAGCCCGTCTACAGGCAATCGCCCATTATACAAAAGTTGGATCCGCTTGATTTAAGGACTTGAGTAATTGTTGTCCTTCACGTATGCGCCCGTCCACTTTAAGGACTTGATTTAGTGCTTGTCCTGGACGAACCATCTATTTTATTGGTCTTTCTAACAGACCCATCTACCTTTGTGGATCGACTTTGTGGATCAGACTATCCTCGTTTGGACGAATTCGTCCACTTGGTTTTGATTATTATCCTTTGGATGAATCCGTCCATCTAGTGGATGGTTTGTCCACTTTGTGGACTTTATATTCATCCTTTGGATGAATCCGTCCATTTGGTGGATGGTTCGTCCACATTGTGGACTTAATAGTCATTCTAATAATGAATCCATTCACATTGTGGATGGTTGGTCCACTTTGTTGACTTAATAATCATCCTTTGGATGAACCCATTCATTGTATGGACTTATTATATCCATCCTCTCGGGATGAACCGTCCACCTTAAGGACTTATCAAATTATTCCTCCTTCTGGGATGAATCGTGCACTTATGGACTTAACAAATTATCCATCCCTATGGGATGAACCGTCCACTTTATGGACTTTATTATCACACATTTGATGAATCCGTCCACTGTATGAACGGTTCGTCCACTTTGTGGATTTGAGTATCTTCCATCCGTCCATATGGTGGATGGTCCATTCACTTTGTGGACTATTACCATCCGTTGGATGAATCCATCCACTGTTTGGACCTCAAGTTGTAGATATATAACACAAGGTAATTTTGAATAACTCCTCTTATTATAATGGTAGTTCATGCGTAGAAATTGTTCTTAAAAATAAAAATAAAAAGAAACTTGCCCTTGGGCTTAAAAGGTAGATAATGAAAACTATAAAACTGGAAAGAAATAAACTGGCGATGAGGAGGTGTTGCTACTTGCTACTTGTCTACTGGTAGTACTTCTTTAGGTGCTCCGTATTCCATGGGTGATGTAGCTTTCGTCCGTCCAGTGTTTCCAGGTGGTAGGTCCCCTTCCTATACCACGATGCAATTCTATATGGTCCTTTCCAATTAGGTCCTAGCTTTCCTTGGGAGGCGTCTCTTATGGCGCCCATTACCTTCCTTAGGACAAGATCTCCTACCTGGAAGTCCCTGTGTTTGACCTTGGTGTTATAATACTTGGCCATGAGATTCTAGTACCGTGCTAATCTTTGCTCCGCTATTGCTCTCACTTCGTCCACCAGGTCCAGCTATAGGCGTATGGTTTCATCGTGCTTGCTTTCATTATGGTTTTCCATCCTGTAGCTTGTAAGTCCTACTTCCACTGAGATGACTGCCTCGCTCCCGTATGCTAGCCGAAACGGGGTCTATCCTATTGGTGTTCGTACCGTTGTCCTGTACGCCCATAAGACACTTGGCAATTCTTCAAGCCATATGCCCTTTGCCCCCTCGAGCCGAGTCTTGATTATTTTGAGCAAATGTCGGTTCGTCACCTCAACTTGCCCGTTGGCCTATGGGTGGGCGGGTGATAAGTAATGGTTCTTAATACCCAACTCCGAGCAGAAGTCTCTGAATGCATCGTTGTCGAACTGTTTCCCATTATTTGAGATGAGTATTCTGGTATGCCATACCTGCATATGATGTTCCTCCATACAAAACTTCGTATATTCTTCTTTGTAATAGTGGCTAAGGCTTCCGCTTCCACCCATTCGGTGAAGTAGTCAATGCCGACCACTAGGAACTTTAGCTGCCTTACTATTGTTGGGAATGGGCCCATGATATCTAGTCCCCATTGAGCGAACGGCCACGGGGCCGTCATAGTGGTAAGTTTCTTTGTTGATTGCTTGATGAGGTTACCAAATCTCTGACATTTGTCGCAAGCCTTCACATATGCATGGGCATCCTTTTGCATGGTTGGCCAATAGTATCTTGCCCTAATCAGCTTTTGTACTAATGAGCGCGATCCTGAGTGGTTCCCGCAAATTCTCTCGTGAACTTCTCTCATAACATATTCTGCTTCTTCTGGGCCGAGACACCATAGGTAGGGTCGAGAGAATCCTCTCTTGTAGAGAACGTCTTTAATCAGGATGAAGCGGGCAGCTTGGACCTTTAATTTCCTGGCAGCCTCCTTCTCTTCAGGCAACACACCCTCCTTCAGGTAGGACACTATTGGTGTTGTCCAACAGTTCTTGAATCCAACCTCTTGTACATTGACGCAGTCTATTAGTGGTGAGACTTGAACGAAGGATAGTACCTGGTTGGGGATGACCATATGTTCTACTGACGTTGCTTTAGCGAGTCGGTCGGCGTGCTCATTCTCCTCCCTTGGGATTTGAATGAACTTGGCTCGGAGATTGTTGACTCGGTCCTTCACTTGTTCCAGATAATTTTTCATCCGTTCATTCCTGTAGTTGTATTCTCCGTTAACTTGATTTATCACCACTTGGGAATCGCAGTAGAGGACCAAATTTTCAGCTCCTGCGGCCATGGCGAGGTCCAGTCTTGCTACTAAGGCTTCACACTCCGCTTCATTATTTGTTGTAGGGAAGTCTAGACAGATCATGCATTCGATCTTATCTCCTTCCGAGCTATGGAGTATCATACCGACTCCACCTGCTTGCTTATTGGAGGATCCGTCTGTGTGGATGCTCCATTGTGGGACTTCTTCTGCCCCCTGTCCTTCAACATTGGTGAATTCTGCAATGAAGTCGGCGACCACCTGTCCTTTAATGGTAGTGCGGGGGTGATATTGTATGTCGAATTCACTCAATTCCATTGCCCATAACGCCACTCGCCCAGCAGCTTCAGGATTACTCATTGCTCACCTTAGAGGCTTGTCCGTTAGGACAATCACTGTGTGAGCCTGGAAGTAGGGCTTGAGCTTACGAGCCGTAGTAACTAGAGCGAAGGCGAGCTTCTTCATTTGAGGGTATCTCCCTTCTGCACCTCGGAGCGCACAACAGAGGAGATGAAAGGTAAGCCTTCAGATCCTCGAATGCTTGTTGACACTCGATCGTCCATTCAAATGACTTTTTCAGCGTTTGGAAGAATGGCAGACACTTATCCGTTGCCCTTGATATGAATCTGTTGAGCGCCACAATCTTGCCGTTGAGGCTTTGGACTTCTTTAACATTCCTTGGAGGTGCCATCTCCATTATGGCCCAGATCTTGTCTGGGTTGGCCTCGATGCCCTTTTGAGACACCATGAACCCTAGGAACTTTCCTGCCGTCACTCCGAAAGCATATTTGCTTGGATTGAGTTTCATGTTGTAGGAGCGAAGGGTGTTGAATGTTTATCTAAGGTGCTCCAAGTGGTCTTCCTCCCTTCTGCTTTTTACCAGCATGTCATCCACATAGACTTGGACATTTCTCCCAATCTGCTGCTCGAACATCTTGTTCATAAGCCTTTGATACGTCGCCCCTGCGTTTTTGAGGCCGAATGACATTACTTTATAGTAGAAGAGGCCTTGGCTGGTGACGAACGAAGTCTTCTCCTGATCGGCTTCGTCCATCCTGATCTGGTTGTAGCCTGAAAAAGTGTCCATGAAGCTCAGCAACTGATGTTATGTCGTAGAGTCAACCAGGATATCCACCCGCGAGAAAGGGTAACTATCTTTTGGACATACCTTGTTGAGGTCCGTGAAATCAACGCACATCCTCCACTTTCCGCTAGCTTTCTTGATCATTACCACATTTGCCAGCCAGTCGGGGTAGTAAACTTCCCTAATGAAGTCCGCCTCTTAAAGCTTGCAAACTTCCTCTGCTATAGCTTGGTCCCGTTCATGGGCGAATACCCTTTTCTTCTGACGGATGGGTGTGACAGTGGGTGATATGTTCAGTTTGTGCACCATTATGGCGGGATCTATCCCCGACATGTCTTCATGACTCCAAGCAAATACATCCTGGTTATCCCTAAGAAAGGCTATCAGCGCTTGGTGAACCGTTGGGCTAGCGAGGGTACCAATCCTCGTTGTTCGATTATTTCTAGAGTCGTCGAGGGGTATCTCTTCGAGCTCTTCCACTGGCTCTGTGGTTGTTCGATGTTCTTCTATGTTGGTGATCTGGAGGTGGTCACCCATCTCCATCATTGCTATGTAGCATTCGCGCGTAGCCACCTGATTTCTACGCAGTTCTCCTATCCCGTAATCCGTAGGGAATTTGATCATCAAGTGGTAAGTTGAGGTTACAGCCTTCCATGAGTTGAGGGTGGGCCTCCCTATGATGGCATTGTATGCAGAGGAGCAGTTGACCACAAGGAAGGTCACGTCCTTAGTGATCTGTTGGGGATAGTCGCCTACCGTCACGGATAATGTGACTGCACCAAGTGGGAAGACCCGTGTTCCTCCGAATCCAATGAGTGGAGTGTTCGTTGGAATTAGTCTTTCTCTATCAATCCTCATCTGTTGGAATGCCGGGTAGTAAAGGATGTCAGCCGAACTGCTATTGTCGACTAGAATTCGATGCATATTGTAATCTCCTACTCGTATGCTGACTACAAGTGCATTGTCATGCGGGTGATGAAGACGTCGGGCGTCTTCTTCTGAGAACCCAATGACGGGATTGTCCATCCGTGGCATTTTCGGTACAGAGCCTATTAGCTAAACATTTTAAACCATCCGTAAGTAAGTTCTCCTGGCCTTTTTGGACGACCCAGTGGCCATCGTGCCCCCTACTATCATTCTTATGTCCCTTATAGGCGGCCTGGGACGCCCATTCTCCCGTTTAGGGGCCTACTCTTGTGGCTGGTCCGTCCTCTCCTTGGTGACAAATCTCTACAACTTTCCTTGTCGTATAAAGGCTTCGAGTTGTTGCTTCAGGTCATAACAGTCAGATGTATCATAGCCGTGATCACAGTGGAACCTGCAATACTTATCCCTAGGCCTTTTATTAGGATCTCCCTTCAGCTTACCGGGAAAGGTCAAGGCTCCTTCGTCCTTGATCTGCATTAAGACCTGGTTGATCGGAGCATTCAGTGGCGTGAAACTCGTGAATTTCCCTGTAGGGGGTTTTGAGCGCCTGTCTTCCCGTTGTTCTCCGGTCCTTGCCCTCTTTGGTCTCCTGTCCTGCCGTGTGTCTTCCTGTCTTTCCCTCTTCTTGGGCCTCTCTTCTCAGGCCAACAACGCATCTTCTGCGTTCATGTACTTGGTTGTCCTGTATAGCACATCTGACATAGTTTTGGGGTCGTTCTTGTATAAGGAAAACAGGAACTTACCCTTTCGTAGTCCGTTTGTGAAGGCAGTCAGTCGAAAGAGCCTCCTTGTTAAAGTGGGTTATGTAAGACCTCAATGTCTCGTCTTCTCGTTGCTTAATGCTCATCAAGCATGCAGTATACTTCTTATACCTATGCCCCCCAATAAAGTGCGAGGTGAACTAGGCGCTTAACTCCTTGAAAGTACTGATGGAGTTAGGCGCTTGTCGGCTGAACCAAATTCTTGCAGGACCCTTAAGCATTATAGGGAAGGCCCTACACATGATCTCATCTGCTACACCTTGAAGGTGCATCAAAGTTTTGAAAGTCTCTAGGTGATCAAGGGGGTCCTTAGCTCCGTTGTAGCTTTCTATCTGCAGCATGTGAAACTTCTGCGATAGGGGGAAGGAATTGACGGATGTGGTGAAAGGCGAATCTGTTTGATGGACCAGATCATTGAGGTTGCTGGACACCCGTCCTTTGAGGGTGTTCATCGTAAGGTCCATCCGTTCCCTCATCATCTGCATCTCTGCGACTATGTGAGGGGGAGCTGTATCTAAGCTGAAGGGTCGGTTGGTATCCTACCGCTTTTGTCTGCTTGGGGCGTTGCTTCCTTCCGGCCCCTCTTGGTTCCGTTTTTTAGCGCTGGTTCCCTCTTGATCTTCTTTTTGGGTGTTCAATGCTATGTTCTTCTGGCGCAGCTATTCTTCCAGATCGTGGTTTTGTTTGGTGAGGCGTTCTACAGCAGCAGCGAGAGTTTGAACCTGTCTCTCGAGGGCAGTCGTGGGTGGTTTCCATTGAGCGAGTGAGCACCATGCAACTTTTTGTCTGGGAGGCGATGTTATGGCTTACAAATCGCGAATCCCCACAGACAGCGCCAACTGATGATGCCAAATAAAATCACTAGTGAGCTACACAGTCCTCGCACACTCGAAACAATCCCTGTATAATCAAAAAGAGAAAACTCTAGGAGAGTACCGTTGTGGTACCGGCCAAAGACCCTTCGAAGGTTAAGTCAGAAAACCTTTCTACAACTCTAGAGTGCCAGCGTTAGGGTGAATTATGCGTACCTATTTTCTGAGGGTCTTTGGGTTTTTATAGTAGTGTAGAATCGAGCTCTCCTACTTGCGTAACAAATCTTTTCCTTATAGGAAAGATCTTTATTGATGCGTATGTTCCAAAATCCTCTTATCGTTGGAATGCTATTCGTATTGGGATTCTGCAGACTAGGGTTTATCGAGGCACGTCGTTTCCATTTAAGGTTTCTTGGAGGCCACGTAAATTGTAATTTTCAGTCAAATGCCACGTGGACTTTGGATCCGTCCACCGGTCGTCTGTTCACATGCGATCCGTTCATCATTGGCTCATTTGCATCACACCATCAAGTCCACCTATGTGGATCCGTCATCTATGATTTTCTTCCTCTTCATCACAAAATCAATTAAGAAGTGAAAAAGTTATTCCATGTCTTTCTGTCTTTCTTTGAACAAAGACATACACCCAATTCATTTTCTTTTCTTTCCTGTTTTCCGATATGTTCTCAATTGATGTTTATGTGTTTTTGGTTTTCTAGAATTTCTCTCAAGACTGAGATTCGTATATTCGTACTAATAACTAGTTGATGTCCATACAAGAAGTCAAATATAGTGCAAAATTATTCTTAGATTGAAATACAACTAAAATGTTATAAGGATGCATCATCAACTAAAAAAAAAAAGCCTAACAGATATATATGTCTTAAATGCTTCCTCTTTAACCAAACAAAAAGTTTAGCATACAGATTCCATAGCACTATAGACTACATAATGTTTCTTTAGGATAAACAGCGCAAAAGGACCAATAGAAAGACAATGTTTAAGCAGCTAAATGTACTCTTTGATTCACATAGGCTGACAATAAACACGTGATTGAACTCATCTAAGGAAAACATAATAGCATTCCATATCTAAATATCTCTCAGAGGACAAAGATAGGATGACATCGCAAGATCAAAAGATAATATAAACATAAGTTGTAAATATCAATTACTAATATATAATAGCCACAACCATGAAAGGATAATATCAATCCGGTACCCAAAAAAAAAAAATGCTTTTAACAATACTAACATGCCTACTGCAACAGGTAAAAGCATGAAAAGGGATTCAATTCATCCATAGCACTAATGACTTCTCAGTAAGAATAAGATTCCACATTTGCACCATCAAGTAAAGCAAGGTTCTCCATATAACCATCCATGCATGACTAAAACATACTTCTTTTTCCAGCAGGACTGCATCTTCTTCTCATGGGACTGCTCTTGAATTAGAAGTGAACCATACTTGGTGTAACCAATGAAACGAGTCCAAATTTTATTCGGTGCAGCAGAAACTGTATTTTCAACTGATACAATACAAAGTTTATTCGAAGTTTCATGCACACCATACTCCCTCATCACCCATATGCAGATTGGCATGCCATATGGTTGTTTTCCCAACATTGTTAAAGCCAATTTCCCCTTGAATGATGTAAGACATTTCCCTTTTTCAAAAGAACCATCATCATCAGGCACTGGTAACTCTTTGAATTTCTCGCTATTGACATCAAATGACAAATATCATTTCAGTGTCGCAAATCTACTGCCGTCCTCCTCCTTGCATCATATCTAACATCCAATGCACACGTCCACTAACAAATGGGAACAGCATATCATGGTTAATTTTGTTGAACACAACATCAGGTCTCCACGAGATTCCAAGTTCAACTATTTTCCATGAGTCCGGCTTTAATGTGTACACCTCAATCACAGGGGAAGACATGTAACTATATAGTTCACGAATAATCCTCACAACCTTGTAGTCATTACTCTGGTAACCACACACAAATCCCACCGCTTTTATAAAACTTAAAGCTGTTTAAGGAAGTGTCATTACCATCAGGTAACTTCTTAAATTTTCTAATGCTGGGGTTCCACAAGACTCGAAAGTCCATTGTATGAACCCACTAAATCAGCGACTCCAAACTCTAGAACTGATGGGAATTACAAATTCAGATATCTTTTCAAATGTGCGGCCGGAAGCGACCGTACAGACTTGATTATTACCACGACAAGGGGAAATCATGATTATGATTATTAAGATAGCGGGTAGAAATGAAATTGGGTTTAGTGATGTAAGAGTACCATGATTTACAAACGATTTCACTGGTAGAATTTCCGCAATCTAAAACACTATCACGTCTTGGAGATGATGCTTCTACCGCTGTAGGACAATCGGTCCTTGTGGTCCAGAGAGAGATTGTGTTTGCCTGTTTGGGTGACTAGTATTTCTTTGGCCATCAGCGTTTAGGAAATTTTATTTTGATTTTATTTTGATTTTATTTAGAAAAAGTGAGTTAATCTCACGTTGAAAAATGAGTTTGAGTTAAAGTGATTTAAAACTTGTATTGTATATCCAAGAATTAAGTCCTTTTAAATATATACCACTGTAAATTTCTTTAAAAAACATTCCCCCTTCTTCCTGTATGTGGAGAAATTATAAGGTCCACATGGTAGACTACTGATGTGATCCACCATTTCACTAAAAGACTTTCATTTGTTTAAAATTGCTGAGTTGGAAATTTTTTTTAAACAAAAAATGATTATTGACTCAGCAATTTTAAATAAATGGGAGTTTTTTAGTAGAATGGTGGACAGATGACGTGGTCCACCAGAGGACTGTATAATTTCTCGTGTGTGTGTGTTAATACTGAGTATTCTCAAAAAAAAAAAAAGATTTTATTTATTTATTTATCCCATATTTGTTTAAGCACATGTTAATATTATCCTTTGTCATTAACAAAAATGTGATTATCAAAACTGGAAAATTTATGGCATGTTTGGTAGGTGAATTTTTGTTTTTGTTTTTAAAACTGTATGAATTTTTTTTTTTTTTTAATTTGAAAATGAAACTAGTTTTCAAATAATATTTTTTTATATTATACGGGCTGAATATTGTGTATTATAGTGTTCGAGCGACCATTTCTATTTTTGAAATTTGTTTAAAAACATTTGCAAAAAGGAGTGTTTGAATGTTACTTTTTGACAAAATTTGCGAAATTTTCCTTTTGACAAATGTAATAATTTTTTTTGGGGGGGGGGGGGGGGGGGGAGGAGGAGGAGGAGTCAATACCAAGACTCAACGTTGGGCTTTAAATATGGTCCAAAAGCTATTAGAAAAACTTTGGAAAGATTCTCTTTTTATGCTTTTCACCCAGGCTAGGCCTAGCAAAGATTACGAGATGGCCCAAAATGTTTCCTATAAAACAAATGAAAAAGTCCACTTCAACAAAGAAATATAACAGCAGTAAAACATTTCAACTGTAAAATAAAATAGAACAGTGTAAACCTCCAGCTATTAGCGATTCAACAAATTGAGAAGTGTGTTTACATCACCAATATCATCATCAGAAGGGCCTATTAAAAGAGAATCCTACATTATAATAGCATGAGGGAAAAAATTTATATTCACAAATACATTATAGCCCTCAATTGAAAAACTATTGACAAAGATTATAGGTTCCATTATAACAAATTTGTGTGTGTAACCTCGTGTATATGCACAGGTACATTTAAAAACAATTACAATTATATATATATATATATATATATATATATAAATTAGAATCTAATTGGATGATTTGGATCTAGGCTCTTCGGTTTTATACCCAATAATTTACTTGCCACAAAAATTTGAAAAAATTAGATAGGACACATGGCACAAAATTAAACTCCTATTAAAAATCAATTTAGAATCTAATTGAATTTAGACTATTTTATTTTTGCAACTGATAATTCATTTAACACACAAATTTAAAATTTAGATAAGACACGTGGTGCAAAATTAGACTATAATTTAGAATTTAATTGGATTTTCTCTCACCTTTGGCCATTAACATATATATATATATATATATATATATATATATTTATATATATGTGGGGCCTAATAATCTGGCAACCCCGGCCCATCTTATATTCGGCCCAAGGCCCATGCCGAGGAGAAAGAAAAGTCCGAGGAAGGAGTGTGAAGGTCTTAATGGCCAGGAACCCTGCCAAGGATGATCCTGTCCTCGACCAACCGAGACCGACACGTCAGCCATAGTAGCGTGGCAGGGGAATACGTCCAGGATAAGCTGTCACCTCCACACTAAATGCGCTCACCTAACCCCCCCAGCCACATTAATGGAGATGTGACCTCTGGACAGGGCTGCCTTAGTTGCTGCAACTCACAGGGGTGCTGGGAAAGTGGCTGATGGGACGGGCTGTCAGAGGGAAGAAGCATGGATGATTAACAAGTGGAAGAGAGAGGTTGAAAAACAGAACTATATATAGGAAGGAGAAAGAGATCAGAGGGGGGGACTTTTCCCTCAGAGGAGCCCATGGGAGCAAGACCGCTATCAAGCTCCTCAGACCGGTGCCGAGGACAAACTCTGGAGGATGATCTTGGTCCGCCCACCTCTGACGGCGGCGAACGCTGCACTGGACGTTGCCCGCTTGCTAGGGCCTAGTTCTTGAACCCACTCTCTACAAATTCATTGTACTGGGCTAACTGGGCTTGAGTCCACTCTCTCAACAGCAGAAGTGCTCAAACCCGCTCCCTACAATTGGCGCCGTCTGTGGGGAGAACTTGTGCACTAGTAGGCGCAACGGACAATCGTTCCTAGACGGCTAGTTTACGGAAGATTAACAGTGGTGCGTTTGCACAAGAAAAAGCGATTGCAGAAAAGTAGAAGATTCAAAGAAAACGAAAAGAGAACGAACATTGCAGCACTTTATTAAATGAAAAGTAAATACAAGATACAAACAGAGGCTCAGACAGACTTGTTTTAAAGCCAACTATACAAACAGAGGCCCAGACGGACTTGTTCAAAAGCTAACCCTAAAAGAAAAGGGGCAGAGGCAGGCTTGCTTCAAGGCTACCAACAACCCCCGAGCCGGTGTGGGTGGTACTGGCGAGAAGAGAGGAGCAAATGCAAAGGCGCCCAACGGCCCCGCCCCATGATGTTCTCTTGATGCTCCCCCAGCCTCGTGATGCTTGAACATTGGAGGCGGCAACACTCGGGCACCAAGCATGACGTAATCTTGCAAGCCTCCACCGGCAGATAAGCTGGGAGCGAGGCACCACCAGCTTGAAGGGCAGGCATGGACGCACGCCGGAGAAGAGCGTTATGTGCTTCATGGACCTCCCTCCTAACCACCAGGCACGATACCACCAGGATGATGCCCAAGCCTCGCCGTGCCGGAAGTCTGATGCGGACCACAACTGCAGCGGTTCTCAACCGAAGGAGGAGGACCCTTAGTTGCTTGCCTCCGCCCTCATCCAGAGCCATCCCATTCCGCCAAGCTCTGATCACAATCCTGGCGAGGTTATTGAAAGGGCTTAGGGGGTGGGAGAATCATGCTTCCTGTTTGACTGGAGGATTTGTAAAGTGTGGAAGGACGATTCCCCCAGAAAGCCTTATATAGAGGGCGAAAGTTGGTGGGAATTGGTCCACCCAGAATTCGAAAGAAGAATTATCAGCGACATTAATCCTAACCGAATTCCAAAGAAGCCTACAGCCGCTGGATCTGCATTAATCCACGAGGATATTAATGAAGGCGCGCCTTGCACACCGAAACGTCAAGCGCAGAACGCGAACAGTCAGGAGACGCTTCATAATCGAGGAAGGCAAAAAATTGGAGTGAAGAAGGGGTTGCTGCCACTCGTGAGGATAGAAATCCGAGCCACCCCTGTCCAGGGTAGCGCGGGGTCAAGGGTCCAGTCTGATGAATAGCCCATTCTCGGTGAAACCAGGCCGAGGCTGCCATCACTCTAAAAACAGACCTCCCAACGCCGAGGACAAATCCCTCCACTCCAAGAGGAAGAACACCTGGGTACTAGGCTGAGCCAAGGTCTCCCGTGGTCCTCGGACCCAAACCTTTGGCGAAACTAGTTACTTACAAAAGAACACTTGGGTACTAGACTGAACCAAGGCCTTGCATGGTCCACGGACTCAAGCCTCTAGGGAAACTAGCTACTTACAGAAGAATATAAGCGTTAGACAGAACCAAGGCCTTGCATGGTCCTCGGACTCAAGCCTCTGGGAAAACTAACCACAGCAAGGAGCACCTAGGTACTAGACTGAACCAAGGTCTTGCGTGGTCCACGGACTCAAGCCTATGGGGAAACTAGCTACTTACAGAAGAATATAAGTGTTAGACAGAACCAAGGCCTTGCATGGTCCTCGGACACAAGCCTCTGGGAAAACTAACAACAGTAAGGAGCACCTGGGTACTAGACTGAACCAAGGCCTTGCATGGTCCACAGACTCAAGCCTATGGGGAAACTAGCTACTTACAGAAGAATATAAGCGTTAGACAGAACCAAGGCCTTGCATGGTCCTCGGACTCAAGCTTCTGGAAAAACTAACCACAGCAAGGAGCACCTGGGCACTAGACTGAACCAAGGCCTTGCATGGTCCGCGGACTCAAGCCTATGGGGAAACTAGCTACTTGCAAAAGAATATAAGCGTTAGACAGAACTAAGGCCTTGCATGGTCCTCGGACTCAAGTTTCTGGGAAAACTAACCACAGCAAGAAGCACTTGGGTACTAGACTGAACCAGGGCATTGCATGGTCCTCGGACTCAAGCCTATGGAAAAACTAGCTACTTACAGAAGAATATAAGCGTTAGACAGAACCAAGGCCTTGCATGGTCCTCGGACTCAAGCCTATGGGGAAACTAACTACTTACAGAAGAACAAAAGCGTCAGACAGAACCAAGATATGACGTGGTCCTTGGACCCAAACTTGTGGGAAAGCCAATAACTTCACAAGACTAAGTCCCAGCCATAACTAAGGTATTGAGTAAAACATCAAAGTATAACAGGTAAAAGGAAACATCATCCGAAGAACTAAAAACGAACAACTGAATATATTATAAAGAGAAAATATATAGTTTCGTTACAATGACGCCAAGCTAAAAGGCGAAATAGAATAAAAATAAATAATAAATAAATAAATAAAAACAACAACAACAACAAAATCAGAGTGGCCCAAGCCATCAGAATGGAATGGCCCGACGAAGTGGCCTACTTCCCCAACTCGGTAGACAACTTGTCCTGAGGAGTCTGCTGGAGGGTTTCTACTGGTACCACGGGACTCTAGCTCGGAGGGGGACCCTTCCTCAGCAGGAGGGATCTGAGGGACGACGAGTGTAGCCTGGGAGTTAGCAGGAGGCTTCACCACGTCCTAGGGCACTTCTTAACTACCAGCTCTTGCCCCTTCCAATGCTCCGTGGCACTCAGCCTCCTCAACAGGCTTATCCACCGAAGTTGAGTCCTCGGCAGCATCAGTCTGGCCTTCATCTGTCGCTTGTGAGGCGGAGCCAGCCTCAGGAACAACGGAGACAACCTCTCGGATAGCAGGAGGGTAGTACACACTCTCGGCCCTCCTCAGGTCAGACGAGGCTTCAACCCCCGCTTGGTTAAGGGCCTCACTCCAAGTCTCGGAGCAAAAGCGCCTGCATACTTCAGGGATTTGAGCCTTAAGGGCAGCCTCAGTCTTAGCCACTCCCTCAGTAAAGGCCTCTTCCTCCGCTTGCTCTACGGAGCGCTCGGCATCTACTCTCGCAAACACGGCTTCGTCTTTAGCCCTTATGGCCTCGTCCCTGGCGTACTCGGCAATGCCTCTTGCCACCACAGCCTCGACCAGTTTCCTCTTCAGGTCGGCAATATCCTCTTTGGCGACCTGCAGCTGACCCTCGACGTCTCGCAAGCGCCCTGTCTGGTCTGCGGCCTACTTCATAGCGCCGGCTAGGTCAAATGCCGCCTTATCTCTAGCCCTTGTCATCTCCTCCAAACCCTCCACTGCCTTCTTGAGATCCGCCTCAGATTTCTTGAGAGTACTCGCGGCACTCAAGTACTTATGGCACTCCTGATCCAGAGCCTCATCCTGGTTGTCGACCTCCTCGTCCAGCCTAAAGGCGGCCTGGATAGCCTGCAAACCAAGACAAAAGCACCGTAAAATAAGTACTAAGCAACAAAATTCAAGCGGTGGAACAAGTACAGAAGTCTTACCATGCCCAAGTACCTCTTGAGGTTGCGGGCCACTTCTTGCCTCCTCATGCCCCCTAGCTCAGCCATGTCGACGGGGAGGAGAAGGGACCTCTCCAAGGCATCGGCTACGCGAACCCCCTCACCACCTCGGAAGTCCCTGAGAGTGGCGTCGTCCATCAGAGGCTTCCCGTGAAGCATGGCAGCAGGCAACCAGGCCTGGGGCTCAGATGCTTAGACAACCTTTTTCCCTTTGTCCTGACCACCAATCCTCAGCTGCTTAGAGGGTCGGCGGGCTTCACCTTCCTCTTGGGAGGAATGAGATTTTCCTTCATCCACTGGGTCTTTGTCCTTGGAAGACCTCTTCCTCTTCGGATCAGAGGACTCGAGCCGAGGATCCGAGATAGGCGGAAAGGTTGACGACCTGGTCTGCGCGAGCAAAGGCTTAGGTGGGGCAGGACGAAGCTTGGGTGTGGATGAAAGAGGCTTGGGTTGTGACTCCCTCGGCGCACCCTTCCTCGGCTTGCCCTCAAGCAAGTCAAACAGGTTGGTTTGGGGCTGTCTCTTGGAGCCCATTTCGGCCTGGGTGCCTGCCCTTGGAGACAAAAGATCGGCTTCAGACAGTTGGGGGTCCCCCAATTCACCAAAGGGATCCTCGGACAGAGAGGCTTCTTCAAATGCACGAAATTCGTCCTCAAACGAGCCCAGATCGACTACTTCTCTCTCCTTTTCCAAACCCTCTCCCTCAGCCTCCGCAGCTTGATGGGACGAGGAGGAACCAGCCAATGGGATGCCTTCCGGAATGGAAGATCCCTCAAAAAATGAAAACCCATGCTCCACCACGGTGATTTGCCTAAGCCGAGGATCACGAGCCCTAATCACGTGCTTTGGGGCTGAGAACGACTTCTGGGTCGGATCATACCCGAGGATCTTGTGGGTGGCTCTAACTTGGTTATCGTCCTCGTTCAGAAAGATCTCCACCCTGAGAACGGCTTCCAGGTCCTCCTTGTTGACCAGGTTAAAATGGCGTGTGAAGGCGTGCGGATCTGCAGAAAGAAAAACAAACTCCTATCATCAACCGAACAAAGCAAATCTACAACGAAGAAAAAAGAAAAGAGGCTAGACCCTCTCCTACTCCGAGTACCCTACCTGGCTCTCCCTCTACTGTTGGACAATGGAGACCGTCGTGCCATTCCCCTGACACGATGAGAAAATCAAGGTTCAACCCCTTACTAGAATCGAGGAGACACTGGATAAGCCGAACCTTATCGTCCCTCGTCTTCATATAGTACGTCTTGCCCTTCAGGTGTTGGAGGTTATAGCACCAGTTTACATTGTGGTGGGTTAACCTCAACCCCATCTTCTCATTCAAGGCGTCTACGCACCCTAATATCCTAAACATATTGACGGCGCACTGGGTAGGACCTAACCGAAAATGCCTAAGGTAACCGCTCGTCACCGGCCCCATTGGGATTCTCATGCCTCCCTCTAAGAAGGCGATTATAGGAATCACAACTTCGCCATCGTTCCTCCTAATGTACCAATCCCCTTCCTCACAATACCTCAAGCCCACATTGCTGGGTATCCCGTAATCAGCGATGAACTTCTCCATCATCTCTTCAGACTCGACTAACTTCTTAAATCTACCCATCCCCAACAACAACTAAAAGACTCGGGAAAGAGCGAAGGAAAGAAAGGAACCAGAGAAAAATTTATGCTACAGAGAGAAGGAAACTTACAGAGATGAGGAAAAACTCCTCGGACAGGCTTTTTATGCTGGAAAGGAGCGCTGGTTGATGTGGAGATTTGATCGGATTCAGAGTATGTGCGCCAGGGTTCTTGAGTGCACGAATAAGGAGGAAAATCGGTTCAAACAAGTATTTATATCCTCAGTTAAGGATAACCCGGCAGAGTTTCCCGCCCATAAAGGCAGGAAATCTCCACCGACCGATTACCATCACACCGTTGAACATGGGGAATATGAAGTCGCCAGAATTTAATGCGGGCGTTTAATGCGGGTGCGTACTGTATATCGAGGCACCAGAAACGTGCATTGGGCAGGCGAAAAGACTCCAGCGCTAAAGTAGGCCATAGTTGGGCGAGTCGTGATGAAGGCTCGAGGACATCAAAATCCTCCTCCCCGCCCGAGGAGCAGGGCAGCAGGATTTCGAGGGGCTATTGTGGGGCCTAATAATCTGGTAACCCCGGCCCATCTTATATTCGGCCCAAGGCCCATGCCGAGGAGGAAGAAAAGTCCGAGGAAAGAGTGTGAAGGTCTTAATGGCCAGGAACCCTGCCGAGGATGATCCTATCCTCGGCCAACCGAGACCGACACGTCAGCCATAGCAGCGTGGCAGGGGAACACGTCCAGGATAAGCTATCACCTCCACACTAAATGTGCTCACCTAACCCCTCAGCCGCATTAGTGGAGATGTGACCTCTGGACAGGGCTGCCTTGATTGCTGCAACTCACAGGGGTGCTGGGAAAGTGGTTGATGGGACGGGCTGTCAGAGGGAAGAAGCATGGATGATCAACAAGTGGAAGAGAGAGGTTGAAAAACAGGACTATATATAGGTAGGAGAAAGAGATCAGAAGGGGGGACTTTTCCCCCGGAGGAGCCCCTGGGAGCAAGTCCGCTATTGAGCTCCTCGGACCAGTGCTGAGGACAAACTCTAGAGGATGATCTTGGTCCGCCCACCTCTGACGGCGGCGAACGCTGCATTGGACGATGCCCGCTTGTTAGGGCCTAGTTCTTGAACCCACTCTCTACAAATTCATTGTACTGGGCTAACTGGGCTTAAGTCCACTCTCTCAACAGCAGAAGTGCTCAAACCCGGTCCCTACAATATATATATATATATATATATATATATATATATATATAAATGAGGAAGTTTAGTTTGGAATGAAGGGACAGAGACTCCAACTAGCACATCAAGATCACTTTTATGCCATGCCATGCTCAAGATAATTGTATATCTTGTGAGTAGTGAAGGCCATTTTAGTAGTATGGGTAATTAATGATGGAAAGGAGAGAATGTCTAGCTAATTATGGATGCTAGACATTTGTATTATTGGGATTTTTCTGCTAGAAGAGAGATAAGCATTTGTGGGTGAGTGTATGAGAGGTATTTATGAGCTAAGGCTTGAGAAGATTCATTATTGAGTTAAGAACTAGGAACTCAAAACCTCATTAAGGAACCAATAAGCTGATTTATGAACTAAAAGCAAGAGGGTAAGTAGAGAATTTATGAGAGGTTGGTATGTCTGGTGTGTTGGTAAATGGCTCTATTTATAGCTGAGTTTAAGAGAGTATTTAGCAAATAATGACTCTGAAAAAATTAGTCTTAATTAGCAATATATCTTCAAAGAATATCCATCCTAGGATACGGCCAAGAATAGTAGGTTCAGCTTTTAGGAATATTTGTTGTTTCAAGAATGTCATCTGGGGGTTCAAATTTAGCTGATCTTGGCATTTAATGCTAGGATTTTGAGGATTGTCCCCAACCAATGAGATTAAAGCATACATTAGGGCTGGAAACTCTATTGGAGATTTCCTTGGTGCCCTCCAGATTCCAAACTACATTTCCCTAAATTTCCCTATTAGGGTTCATGTGCTTGGTTCATGAAACAAAAAATACATACTTTTATTAAGAGAATGAGTTGTTTAGTTGAGAAGTTCTGAAGCTCTTGAGGTCTAGTTATGGCTTCATTTGCTTCTTGACCGAAACTTAGAGAGGAAGAAGATAAGTCGCTCTTAGCCTTATGTATGGTCATATTTAGTAGGTATTAGCTTGCAAGGGGAGTTTTAATCCCAGCTTGACACATGTCCTTCTTAGATTTGATTTAATGAGTGAAATTTTGACTGTTATATGTTCAAGTTGTCATCTAATTAGGCTGAAACTAAATGAGTAATTTGTCCAGCTGTCTTAGTTACATGTGCGGGCTCTATTTGATGGAATTTGGCATATGGGCAACTGGGCTTTATCCTTGAGCTTTTGGGCTTGCACCATTGAAATAGCTCTTTGGGCCCTACAAAATAAATAGTCTTGCCATGATTTTATAATTTACAAGCGCTTTTATTAATTGTAATGTAATTGTAAAATAATTATTTTGGTAACATGTAGGGCTATTTGGTATTAAACAACAATAAATAACAATAATACTTTTGACACGTATTTCTATAACACTCAAACACGTATTTCCACAATACTAAAAACTGAACAACAATACTTAAACACTACTACCAAACAGACCCGTAATTTCCCATGGTTAAAATAAGCATAATTGCCGTAGTTTTTGTAAAATGAGTGTAGGTTTTATTTTATTTTATTTTTGGCTTCAATGTAAAATGAATGTAGTTGCCATATGTTTTGAATGTAACTTTTATAGGCTTAAGTATTAGAAACATATATTCATATCTCTCCATGGGTTTTCATGGATTTTGGAAAAATGAATAGTATTATAGAATAAATGATTCTGTGAGATAGGTAATATGGTATAAATGATTGTCTTGAACCATGGGCTTATATATTTGCTAGGAAATTTGATTTGCCAAAGATTATTAACTTTGGCTTTGAAATATGATTATTTTTTTGTAGGAAAATATATTTTTTGCCAGACTTTATTAATTTTGGTCTTTGAGTATAATAGAATATTTTTTTTCCAAATAATATTTTGGTTTTTATGAAATAATTGTTTGCCAAAAATTAATAGTTTTGGGCTTTTGATAAAATCTTGCCAAGTATAGTATTTTGGCTTTTTGAAATAATGGTTTGTCAAAAATCGTATTTGAGTTTTTAATAAGATATTGTCAAGAATAGTATTTGGGCTTTTATAGATATTGTCAAGTGCGGGCTTGGGCTTTGATAGATATTGCTAGGTGTTTCTTTGGGCTATAATAGATGGTGTCATGTAGCAATTAGCTTTTGATGGTATCATGTAGTAATGGGCTTTTGGTAGTGCCATGTATAAATAGGCTTCTAATAGTGTCATGTAGTAATGAACATTTAATAGTGCCATGTAGCAATTGGTTTTTGATGTGTTTGCTGGGCTCTTGGGTTTCGCCAACAAGGTAAATAGGTTTGGGCATAATGTATTTGTTGGGCTTTTTGGGTTTTTCCAATAAGATAAATGGGTTTGATCATACTGTACTTATTGAGCTTTTTGGGTTTTGCCAACAAGATAAATGAGTTTCTTGCAAAATTTGCTGAAATCATCAATGATACAAGTCTAGATGGAAGAGATTACAATCTTTGTGACCCACCAATTCATCAATGATGTAAATCTTTCAAATTAATGAAATGCTACTATCTATCTTAAAAAAAAAAAAAAAAAAAAAAAAAAAAAAAAAAAAAAAAAAAAAAAAGAAAAAAGAAGAAAGAAGAAGAAGAAAAAGAAACAATCCAAATCTCATCAGTTTAAAATTGGGTTGTCCTAGTCATGGATTTTTCTTCTTCATATCAATATATATTATGATATATCTACATATATATTCCTACATTTAATAGATAAAAACTAAAGTTTAGAGAAATGGTCTAAAGTCTACCGCACAACTATGTTAAAAGGCCTAACATTTTGCCACGTGTCATTTGAGTATCTATATATCTATTTGATTTATGATTCATATTAAATGTTATTTTTTTAATTTATAAATTTGATTATAGTAGTTATAAACATATTATATTTGAAATAAAGAGATTATTTTCTCTACATTGGTATCTTAAAATAATTTGGATATTAATATTTTTCACACGTACTTTATTATTCTTTATTATGTATAAAAATTTTGTTTAAACAAAATTATATTATTACATCATTATTTATTTGTTTATTTATTATTTAAACTAAAAGCATATATACTTACAGTTGAATTTAATATTTTGATACAAATAAAAGTCTCTTGCATCACATGGGATGATCACAGGCTACTCAAAAAAAAAAAAAAAAAAAAAGACACTCAACAAAGACAAAAATAAGAATAAAAATACATCGTTCATAACATGGCTTGCATGATAGTCTAAGTTAGAAGTCAAAGAAATAAGAAGAAAAAGAAGCTCTGCACCTAATTCAATTAGCCAGGGAAAGGGTTAAAGAGACTCGTGAACTTTATTGGGTCGTAATAAAATATTCCTAGTCCAATTTCCAAACTACCCCATGTGGGTCAGCCAGTTATTCTTATTATATTAGCAATATTATATGATTTAAAATGGAATATAAATTTAGGAAAATGTTAACGGATATTCTAAGGACATTTGTTAATGAATCATTTTAAGAAAGTTTTTATAAGAAAAGAAAAAAAAACAATTAATTTTTTGACAGCTTCTTCTATCATTTTTACAAACTATTAATGTGGCAAATTCTTATTAGTTCTAATATGCATGAGTTCACCACTAACATCACATTTATGTTTACCAATAATTATTTGAAAATTACTAAAGCAACATCAGCAGTTTGTAAAAATGTTGTAAAATAGTTTGTGTTTGTAGCATTACTCTTCTCATAAAAGTGTTGTAAAAACTTTCCTAAAATGGTTTACTAACAATTGCTCTAAGAGCACTCGTTAACACAACCCGTAAATTTAATCTCTTAGAGACCTTTGGCACTTGAAAGTCTCTTGGATCACATGGTAGGATTACAGGCTAGTCAAAATTAAAAAAAGAAACCCAACAAAAACAAAACTAAAAATACTGTTAATAACACGGCTTACATGATAGTCAAGTTAAAAGTAAAAAAAATAAGAAAGAATAAGAAAAAGTAGCTCTCTACCAAATCCAATTACCCAAAGAAAGGGTTAGAAATAAGGGCAATTGTTAATGAACTATTTTAATAAAGTTTTTATAAGAAAAAAAAAATTAATTTTTTGAGAGCTTTTTTAATTTCCCATAAAAGTGTTGTAAAAACTTTTCTAAAATGGTTTACTAACAATTAGTCTAAGGGCACCCGTTAACATGAACCGTAAATTTAATCTCTTAGAGACCTTTGGCACTTGAAAGTCTCTTGGATCACATATGGTAGGATTACAAGCTAGTCAAAATTAAAAAAGAAACCCAACAAAAACAAAAATAAAAATACCATTAATAACACGGCTTACATGATAGTCAAGTTAAAAGTAAAAGAAATAAGAAGAATAAGAAAAAGTAGCTCTATACCAAATCCAGTTACCCAAAAAAAGGGTTAGAAATAAGGGCATTTGTTAATGAACCATTTTAATAAAGTTTTTATAAAAAAAAAAAATAATTAATTTTTTGACAACCTTTTCAATTTTTCATACAAGTGTTGTTAAAACTTTTTCAAAATAGTTTACTAACAATTACTCTAGAGGCACCTGTTAATATGACCCGTAAATTTAATCTCTTAGAGACCTTTGGCACTTAAAGTCTCTTGCATCACATGCGAGGATTACAGGCTAGTCAAAATTAAAAAAAGAAACCTAACAAAAACAAAAATAAAAATACTGTTAATAACATGGATTACATGATAGTCAAGTTAAAAGTAAAAGAAATAAGAAGAATAAGAAAAAGTAGCTCTGTACCAAATCCAATTACCCAGAGAAAGGGTTAGAAATAAGAGCATTTGTTAATGAGCAATTTTAATAAAGTTTTTATAAGAAAAGAAAAAAAAAATTTGACAGCCTTTTCAATTTTTCATAAAAATATTGTAAAAACTTTTCTAAAATGGTTTACTAACAATTGCTCTAAGGACACCTGTTAATATGACCCGTAAATTTAATCTCTTAGAGACCTTTGGCACTTAAAGTCTCTTGCATCACATGGGAGGATTACAAGCTAGTCAAAATTAAAAAAGAAACCTAACAAAAACAAAAATAAAAATAATGTTAATAACACGGCTTACATGATGGTCAAGTTAAAATAAGTAAAAGAAATAAGAAGAAGAAGAAGAAAAAGTAGCTTTGTGCCAAATCCAATTACCTAGGGAAAGGGTTGAAGAGACTCGTGAAGTTTGGGTCATAATAAAATATTCTAAATCCAATTTCCAAACTACCCCACATGGACCCTTACACACGCAGTTCCTTTGCAAATGTCACTTAAAGTCTCTTGGATCACATGGGAGGATTACAGACCAGTCAAATTAAAAAAGGAACCCAGAAAAAAGAAAAAAAAAAAAGAAAAATACTGTTAATAACACGGCTTATATGATAGATAAATTAAAAGTTGAAGAAATGAGAAGAAAAAGTAACTTTGGCTGTGTTTGTTTCGTGTAAAACGTTTTCCGGAAAATATGTATTTTCCGGAAATGCTATTTTCCGGAAAAGGAAAATATTTCTAAGTGTTTGGTTGAATTATGAAAATTGTTGTGGAAAATTGAGTTCATGTGTTTGGTTCTATTAGGAAAATGCTATTTTCCTAACCATATTTTCACGTTGATTCCGGCAACAACAACACCACGGCAACAACAGCACCACAACAACAACAATAACAACAAATTAATTCCGGCGACAACAACAACAATTAAACTTTAAACAAACAAAACTAAGATGGGTCTCCTAAGATTAATTCCTCTGACGACAACAACAAACAAACAAAACAAACAAAACTTTCCCACCCATCTCACCATCGCCGTCCTTCATCTCCACTGGGAATCGGGCCAGTATAATCGGTCCTACCCTCTGCTGCCGACACCAACAACCTCCACCACAGCCACCGCGGCCATCCCCGGTTTGGGTCGAAGGTCTGGGTCGTCGATCGAAGGTCGAAGGTCGAAGGCAATGGATCGAACGTCTGGGTCGAACGCCTGGGTCTGGGTCGAACGCCTTTGGGCTTTGGTCGTGGGTCGCCGGCAGAGGCGAGCTCGAGCGGAGGCGAGATCACGCGGCAAAGGCGAGCTCGGGCGGAGGCGATCGAAGGCGAGATCGAGTGAAGGCGACGCGGTGCTTGGTGTGGATCGGAGCTTGGAGCTTGGAGCTCGTCGGAGAGTAGATCGGAGCTTGGAGCATGGAGCTCGTCGGTGTGTGGATCGTCGGTGTGTGGATGGTCTCGCCGTGGAGGATGGGTAAGTTTCTTGGCTCTCTCTTTTCTGCGTTCTCTCTGACCTTCTCTGTTGTGTGCGTTTTGGGCGTTTTACGGAAACCATTTGAAGGGAAAATGAAGGCGTAAAATGATTTCCGGGTCAAAGGCGTAAAAAAGGTCAAACTGAAGCTGATTTTCCGGAAAATTTTATTTTCCGTCCCTGCCAAACACTGAGGCCAGGTGGTAAATGATTTCCGAAAATCATTTACCACCAAAACAAACGCACCCTTTGTACCGCACCTAATTCAATTACGCAGGGAAAGGGTTAGAGAGACTTTGAACTTTGGGTCTTATTGTCAATATTCCTAATTCAATTTCCAAACTACCCCACATGGACCCTTACACACGCAGTTCCTTTGCAAATGTCACTTAAAGTCTCTTGCATCACATGGGAGGATTACAGGCCAGTCAAATTAAAAAAGGAACCCAGAAAAAAGAAAAAAGAAAAAAGAAAAAGAAAAATACTGTTAATAACACGGCTTATATGATAGATAAATTAAAAGTTGAAGAAATGAGAAGAAAAAGTAACTTTGTACCGCACCTAATTCAATTACGCAGGGAAAGGGTTAGAGAGACTTTGAACTTTGGGTCTTATTGTCAATATTCCTAATTCAATTTCCAAACTACCCCACATGGACCCTTACACACCGATTTTTATATCTTGTCTCACAGAGGGGCGGGACCCACACAGAAAAAGTAACTTTGTACCGCACCTAATTCAATTACGCAGGGAAAGGGTTAGAGAGACTTTGAACTTCGGGTCTTATTGTCAATATTCCTAATTCAATTTCCAAACTACCCCACATGGACCCCTCCACACACGCAGTTCCTTTGCAAATGTCACTGCTTGACTTGCTGCCATGGCCTCGCGAGTTCAATTGAATGTGGATTTTTTTTGCTCAGAGCTGCTATAATGTATGTACACATGTTTTTTGGCCAGATTGGACTTATTGGTCTTTAAAGATTAGAAGATCTCAAGGAATTTTTTATCTAAATAACCTCAAAATTTATTGCAAGGGTGATTGAAATTTTAAGTGATAGTGGCTAAGGAATAAAATTGGTAATTTTTTTTTTTTTTTTTATTTTATTTTTTTTCAGAATAAGCATTTGATGTTGTTTAGGACCCATTTGGATTGAGGGAAAGAGGGAGTGGTAGTGAATGGAAGTAGAGTAAAATTGGTTGAAAATAGAAAAAATTTGGACTAATTCTACTATACTCTACTCTACTCTTTGCTCCTCAATCCAAACGGACCAATAGGATTTCAGAGAGTTTACCTATTTAGGACCGACGTGTTGCAAAATACAGTCTGAAAGACTAACAATGTTGCACAGGGATAGTTATGTCCAAAATGCTACTCATTTTTGTGTTCTCATTTTCTCTCCACATTTCTCCCCAACCCATTAGTTTTCATTCCCCTTTTCTCTCCCAACAAAATAACACAAAAAGTGATTTTCTCTCTCCCTTTTTCCATCATCTTCCAAATCTTTTCAACCAAACAAAGTATTAGAGTTTGAGACGAAAATCAAATTTTTAGTAAAGTTCATGGATGAAAACAATACTTTAACGAAAAAAAAAAATTCCAAACCACCTTAGCAGATGTGGCCTAAAATGCAACTTTTCAAATAAATGTTTGTTTGAGAATTTTGTAGTTTTCGATAGCTTATTTGCATAGTATTTAAATATATATATATATATATATATATAATTTTTTGTAACTTTTATACTTAATGTGTGACAAAAAGCTAAAAACTAACATATTTTTTAAAAAGTTAAAAGCTAATTTATTTGTAAAAAAATTGAGATAAAAAAAAAAAAAAAAAAACAAAAACTTTTAACTCAAAGGTTATATTCCAAATAAAACAGAAAGGAACCTATTTGGTAAAATATGTTTAAAAAATACATTATTCTGTAATTGTGGCCACAAGTGATACACGTTTTCCCTTTCCTTATTCAATGGAGCATTCTCGACACTCTTTTTCTTTTAGGTTCTTCTTTACCAAATATGGCCCGGATTTTCCCCCTTCTTTTTGGGGCCCGGCAAAAAAGATAAGAAGTGGAGAAGAAAAGTTAGAATTTAGGAGAGAGAAAAGGTCATGCGGGTGAGTAAACTAAAGAAGAATAAGAAAAAAAAAAAAAAAAGAATAAGAAAGAAAAGAAAATGAGGTAATACAGGTCAAAAAGTAGAGCAAGATAGGAAAATTAGATTTTGAGAGAGAGAAAAGGAAAAATAAAAAATAAAAATAAAAACAGAAAATAGAGGTGGCCTGTGCTATATGCTTAAAATAAAAAATAAAAATAAAAAGTTCTTGGGGAATTTAAGTTCGGTGGTCTAAGGAGCCTTCTTTCTGTTTTAAGTTTTGTGGTTTTGTTTTACATTCTTTATTCAATTATTTTAATTTTAAAGATAGACATTTCCTTTTATTTTTTATTTTTGGATAATTCGACAATTAGAAGATAAGAGATTTGAATATTAATTTTTTTTATATATGTTAAAAATACCAAAAAGTGTGAGAACTAGCAGAATTACAAAGTTCTTAGCCACTTTATTGGTGTCAAGGATGCCCTTATGAGGCTCTTGTTTTCATCTTCCTCACACTCTTCTTTCTTTCTCAAAGGGAGAAACCCATCTGAGAGTGGAGGGTATGGTGTTTTGATTAGGTCAATTGATTGGGCTAGGGGATTTTTGAATGCCATGGGGTTCTAAACATTTTAGGACACCTCAAATACAAAATAAAATCATGGAAATAAGTTTCAGTTGAAATTTGACAAAATTCATCATTAACTTTGAATGACATAATCATATAAAAAACCATATTGGACAACAAGGATCCAAGCAAGTGGAATAGACTGATACATATTGAAAATTTTAGCAAGGATGAAATGAGAGCTAAACATTGTAATTTGCTTACTAACACAAAATATTACTAGAATGGAACAAAATTAATAACAGTACGTATTAATGTTTAGTTTTAGTAAGTAGTAACCATAATTATACAATATTGAGCTTTCGTTTGATTTTTATTTGTATTTTTTTTTTTTTTTTTAAGTCTGGGTCAAGCTAAAATGCATAAATAAATAAAAAGGTAAAATTTTATTTTAGTAAAAAATTAGAAACTACGGTAACTGTTAATATTGCCAGACGGTTTTGCATTTGCAATATGTCTATGAGCTGTGCAGTTATTCTCACGCTACGTGGACCTGACGCTTATTTGTATATTTTCGTATTATTCTGTCACTGTAAAAAGAAGCTTCTGTCGCTGTAATAAAGCCGCTTTATTTACTACCGACTGCTTCTATTTCACTACCATTTTAATCACAATGATTTAGCTACATACGAGTACGACATCCTACCTGCTACCGGAGTCATTTAAGTGTTAAAAAGTAACAATAATTAGTTAGAGCATTCACAGTAGTGAAGACAAAATTTTAGTTATTTAGCTACATAAAAAGTCACTTTATCTATTTTACTTACATACATGTTGCAGCAGTGGATCTATTTTAGCTTTCAATACAATAAAATAATATACACATCACAATAAAATAATATAACCACTACAATAAAATAATATATCCTACTACAAAAAAAAAAACAACCACAACACCAACACATCCACTCTACCATCAGCCACAACCACAGCCACAGCCACAGCCACAGCCATAACCACCACCAACACCACCACCACCAGTCCACAGCAGGAAGAAAAAAAAAAACTCAAATCTCCCGTGAAATTCGACCACGCCGGTGGGTATTTCGACGACAGGTAGTATGAAGGGTTTGGTTGGAGCTGGTCCGATTTGGGGTTCGATCCGTATGGGAAGCGATCGGAGGAGTCTCCGCGCTACGATTCGATTCGCGATGACGGTGTGTATGCGTATGAAGGTGGCAAGGTGAAGCTGTACGGGGCTCGAGGCACCGCGCCGAAGTCTTCGACGTGGGCGCCCACGTTCGGCGACTATGGGAGGTTGATCGGTTTCGGTTCCGGAAAGGATTCGATGGTGACTTCGAATTCGAGCAAGATCGTGAGGGCTGTCCCCAAGGCCGAAACTCAACAAGACGTGAAGAGTGGGGTCCAGAAGTTTCGGGTCAAGTTGCTGCCGAAGAGTCTTGGTCAGAACACCATGGATGTTCTCTGCCAGGTATGACGATAAGCTTCAGTGAATGAGAGACAGGGAATCAGAGTGAATAAAAAAAGAAGGGGCTGGAACAAAAAATTATTATTATTTTTTGCTCCAAGCTATAGTGCACATCTATAGATAGATGTACACTGTAGCAATTCATCTAAATTTTTTAAGTATGGCTTCACTGCTATAGGGGTTTTTTTTGTGTTTGTGGAGCTAAATTTTAGCAATATAGCATTATAGCTACACTGCTGTGAATGCTCTTACACGCAATGTTAAAATTGTAAAATTGTATTTTAGAAATATGATTTCACAATTTCACAATAATTAACTTTATTAAAATCTAAATTGTTTTATAGGACAAAGCTTGAATTCAGATGTTCAATTATATTGGAGTATTACAATAATAATACGTGTTCACTTTTAGCCACGTATCACCGTCTTCATCCCAATATAAATATATGATATTAGATTTCAGGGCCCAAAAAAAAGAGCACCTGGTGGGCATATGCCTCTCCTCAATGCCCTCATCTTCTGAGTAAGAATTACTCGTGGCCTCAAAACAGCCTCCAGATTAGAGTAAATGAGCATAGGAATTAAGTCCTTTCTACAAACACGCATTATATCTTCATACGGTGCAATAGCTGGCTCGATGGTGTTGTGAAAGTTATATGTAGTGAAGGGTTTTTAACAATGGCTTTGGCAAGAACATCCCTTGACACAAACAATGTCCTGAAGAACTCAATCCTATCATCAAAACTATGATTGATTCTAAGAAACCATGTAATGTTAGCCATTTCCTTAAAGCCTTGCGTAAAGAAGGCCTGCCTACAAATAATTTCAAATTTTCAGTATCACTACAACCCCATTTCCTTAAAACTTCGATAGAGTTCTTTGGATGGATTATAACTTCTTCGACATGGTTCAGACTTTTCGTCGAATAGGTTTCATGAATTCCAAATACTTGGAAACCAGAGCAAACGCTGCGGTGCGTAGATTAGGATGCGGAACTGGGTCTTGACCGCAACAATGTGCAAACCCAAACGTAAGTCCACCTATATGCCCATAACACAATTTGTTTTCAAAATCCATCTACCAGCCTACATGTAAGTGTACATGAGAGTCCATTTCAAGAGGTGTCTTGTAATCAAGTTCATATAATTCATCAATGGCTAAAAAGATAATGCAAGTGAGCCCATGACTGAGCTAAAAGAACTTACGATCACTCTAGTTAATGCTTAATGTAATTACATTAAATGAGCTTTTTATATTAAATATTATTTACATAATATTTCGTTTATAAGTTTTTTTTTTAATTTATTTAAAATATATTATTCTTACCTTTTTAATAGGACTAATTTACCTAATAGTGATGGGTTGATTTCTATTCATCCATTATGTTTTTCAAAAAGATTGTTAAAATTATTACAAATTTTATGACAAAAGCAAACAAATTACTGTGATAATGGATGAGATTGGTTTTAACAAGATAAGAGCATCCACATTGATGAAGCTATTTTTTTAGCTATTTGGCACCACAAAAAACTACTTTATTTATTTTATCTACTAACTCTACAAAACATCCAGGCTCAGTGAATTTATTTTAACTTTCAACATAATAAAATAATATAAATATCACAACAAAGTAATATATCTACTACAATAACAGTGTGAACGCACAAATAAAAAAACAATATATAAGAAAAGAAAAAAAATATAAGAATAAAAGAACAATAGCAATGTAAACACAAACAATATATAGCAGTGTGAATGCTATATAAAAAAGAAAAGAAAAAAAAAGAGTAAAGAAGTGTGAACGCACAAATAGCTGTGTGAACGCATAAGAAGATAAATAAGGATAGAAGAAAGAATAAAAATGAGTAAAATATCCAAAAGTAGTGTGAACGCATAAATAAAAAAAAATTTATTTTTTATCTTTTAGCTACTGTGCATAGCCAAAAGTAGCTGTACACTGTAGCTGAGGAGCCAAAAAATATAGGTTTGACTCCACCATTATAGGGCACATTTTGGTATTTGGTGGTGTTAAAAATAGCAATATAGTTATTTACCACCACCAATGTGGATGCTCTAATAAATGAGAATTTAAAAGGTAATTCTATGGTGCACTTTTTTTGGGACACCATACTCACAAGTAGGTAGTCAGCTAACATCACATACGGTTCTATATATACTTATATTGAGCAATACCAACATCACATATGACCTTAAAAAAAATATAAGTTGACAAGATTGTAATAAATGGTTTAAGGGTCCGCTTGGATACAATTTATTTTTGCTGAAATTGAAAACTAAAAATTGAAAACTGAAAACACTATAACAAAATAATTTTTAAATGTATGAATAGTACTGTGGGTCCCATATTTAATATTTTTTCTGAATAAATTGGTTGTGAGTCCCATGAACAGTGCGTGAACAGTGATGAATAGTAAAACTTGTCTCCAAAAGCTGAAAAGCGTGAAAAAAAAAAAAAAAAAAAAAAGCAAAACGCAAACGCCGAATGCAATAATTCCTATCCAAACACACACTAAATATAGGAAGTTTTATAGAAACTCTTATTGACTTTAAACTCAGATAATACACACACAGATATATATATATATATATATATATATATATATAATGACCTAAAATGGCTCACAAAATCTTATGCAAACAAATATTAAAAGGTCAACTAAAAGTTAAAACTTTTCAATTTTACATAATTTTCATAATTATCAATAATTTTACTTGGTTGTTGGAATGAACTAATTCTCTTTATCCATAATACCAATCTTGAGCAATCGTTCAACGACAAGGTGAATTATTGGTGTTGTAAAGATGATCATGGAGGGTCCCTTGGGCTATGTCATCACGTACTAGGATCATCTTTTTTTTTTTCTTTTTCTTTTTTTTTCTTTTTTTTTGCTAAACAAAAATGGGGGTCTTTATGGTTGTATTGTACCACCCGGGTTGTTAGAGACCATGTGAGGGACCGGACCCACCGAGGTACCCGCCAAGGCTCGGCCCGATGTTCCCCTCAAATCCCTCACACAGCAGCCCACCAACAGAAGGCCGTTGGCAGGACTCGAACCCAAGCCTGACAAGCAGGGAACGAAAGTCCTAACCAACTCAGCCAACCCTCTGTTGGCCGTACTAGAATCATCTTAATTATTGATATTGAGGCCCCTTTTAGAACAGTTGAATTTGTCAATGACACCCTTCCACTACTTCCACGAAAAGGTGAATTATTGATGTTGTAAAGATGATCATGGGGGGTCCCGTGGGCTATGTAATCACCTACTAGTGTGGACGCCCCCCAAAAATCGGATTTTTATTTCGGGTTATACATTGGGTTCTTAGCGAGGTGCCTTTTTGTGTGCATGTATTTTTAAGGTGAGGTGTGTGTATGTGAGTCTTTTTTTTTTTTTTTTTAAGAGTTGCTACCAACCATTAGTTTTATATTAAATGTGATTGGTTACCTATGGATCTAATTCATTTTAAGTTACATAATTAACTAAACCGATTTTTCTACAATTCTTTTCACGCCGGGCTAAAATGAATGGTTTTGTGATATGGAAATAAAAATGGTGGCAAATTCACGTATAAGTAAATTAGTAATTGGCTATTACTATCTAACAACCACTTCCACAAATCATAACAAAAAGTTGTGGCCTCGTATTAATCAGAAAAGCAGGACAATGAAGTCAATGACCCAAATTAGATGATTTCTTTGTTGTCGGTGGCGTCTGCTCAATGGCCTATGCACGTTAACAAAGTAATTTCTTTGTTTGTTCGCTTTCACTTTTTATTTTTCTTAGACAGGACTGCTTTTGGAAAAGCATTATCAATTTATTAATACTACTAGTCAAGACAGCACATGCAAGACACATGCTAGCCATGGGAAAAAAAATAGTGATTAGGATCAATTTTAGATTTTATTTGTATCACAAAATAAAAATATAAATCATTTGATTTTTAAAATACATAGAGATTTATATTAATCAAAAGAGACATTAATTTTAAGAGAGATTTACATTAATCAAAAGAGACATTAATTTTAAGAATTTTGATAATTATGTCATAAAAAGTTAATCTCAATCGTATAAGACCGTGATAAATCCCAGTCCAATATTTTATTATTTTATTTTGACCTATAACTTACACCTTAATAGTTGTAAATATATTGTAATAACAACAAAATGTCACGACATTTTTAGTTGTGCTAGATCTCGGTATAATATTTTATTATTTTATTTTATTTTATTTTGACCCATAAGAAATTGACACATGCGTTACAACATTTTCATAATATCTCTATGTATACATTATACTTAATTACAATGTAAATTTATATTGTAGACACAAAAAAATTGGCAAATTTTGTACACATTTACAAACTTTGTACAATATTTACCATTTTTTGTGCAAATGTGTATAATATTAACCACTTTTGTGTATTTACAATGTAAACTTGCATTGCAAGTACAAAGTAAACATATAAAGAACTTAAAAAAAAAAAAAAAAAAAAAACAAACAAACAAAAACAAAACAAAACAAAGCTCAAACCAATTAGCATACTTGAAGGGAAAAAAAAAGAAAAAAGAAAAGAGAAAGTGCACCTCACTAATTGAATAAACCAAAAAAACACTATTCATAAGCCTTTGGCTCTTTTTATATAGTTAATAGATATGCTAGCTTACATAAATATTTAAAAAAAAAAAATAAAAAAAAAAAAAAACACAAACCGATAACTAGAAAAAAAAAAAAAATTTAGGCACTGTATAAATTAATGTTAAAATGTTATGGACTTAGCATTTTTTTATTTGATGCATAAGAAACTGAGATCTCAACAATTGTGAAAACATTGTGATAATAATAAGAGTTGTAACATTTTCTCAAAACATTTATTTTTAGTTGTGGTTGGTCACAGACTCATATTTTATTATTTTATTTCGACTTGTAAGAAATTAACACGCCAATAGTTGAAAATATTGTGAATTTTGTTGTGTCAGTATAACAATATATATATACCGGCTTATATAAATATTTAAAAGAAAAAAAAAACACACAAACTGATTACTAAAAAAAAAAAAACTTTAGGCACTGCAGTTACCGTGCCAATTGAATAAACCAAAAACACTACACAATAAGTGTTGTAACATTTTCTCAAAACATTTATTTTTAGTTGTAGTTGGTCACAGTCTCATATTTTATTATTTTATTTCGGCTTGTAAAAAATTGACATGTAAATAATTGTGAAATTTGTTGTGTCAGTATAACAATATATATATATATATATATATCCGCTTACATAAATATTTAAAAGAAAAAAAAAAAAACACAAACCGATTACTAAAAAAAAAAAAAAAAAAACTTTAGGCACTGTAGCTACCATGCCAGTTGAATAAACCAAAAGCACTGCACAATAAGGGTTGTAACGTTTTCTCAAAACATTTATTTTTAGTTGTGGCTAGTCACAGTCTCATATTTTATTATTTTATTTCGACTTGTAAGAAATTGACACGACAATAATTGTGAAATTTTTTATTTCAATATAACAATATATAGACCAGCTTACATAAATATTTAAAAGAAGGGAAAAAAAAAAAAAACACAAACCGATTACTGAAAAAAAAAAAAAAAAAAAAAAAAAAAACTTTAGGCACAATAGGTACCGTGCCAGTTGAATAAACCAAAAGCACTGCACAATAAGTGTTGTAACATTTTCTGATTACATTTATTTTTAGTTGTGATTGGTCACAGTCTCATATTTTATTATTTTATTTTGACTTGTAAGAAATTGACACGTCAATAATTGTGAAAATATTGTGAAATTTATTATGTCAGTATAACAATATATATACCAGCTTACATAAATATTTAAAAGAAAAAAAAAAACACAAACCGATTATTGAAAAAAAAAAAAAAAATTAGGCACTGTAGCTACCGTGTCAGTTGAATAAACCAAAAGCACTGCACAATAAGTGTTGTAACATTTTCTTAAAACATTTATTTTTAGTTGTGATTGGTCAGTCTTATATTTTATTATTTTATTTCTACTTGTAAGAAATTGACACGTTAATAATTGTGAAAATATTGTGAAATTTGTTTTGTCAGTATAACAATATATATATATATATATATATATATATATATCAGCTTACATAAATATTTAAAAGGAAAAAAAAAAAAAACCGATTACTGAAAAGAAAAAAAAAAATTTGTAGCTACTGTAGCTACAGTGCCACTTGGCACTATAGTTACTGTTCAAAACTTGGGAAAAAAACAAGTGGCTCATGAAACCAAAACACTGTAGCTACAGTGCTTTAGCGCATTCATGCACGTCGATAATTGTGAAAATATTGTGAAATTTGTTGTGTCAATATAACAATATATATACCAGCTTACATAAATATTTAAAAGGAAAAAAAAACACAAACCTATTAAAAAAAAAAAAAACTATAGCTATTGTAGCTACAGTGCCACTTGGCATTGCAGTTATTGTTCAAAACTTGGGGAAAAAAAAAAAAGGCTCACGAAACCAAAGCACTATAGCTACAGTGATTTAGCGCATTCGTGCTTTTATATATATAGATTTATTTTTAGTTGTGGTTGGTCACAGTTTCATATTTTATTATTTTATTTTGACTTATAAGAAATTGACACCTGTGAAAATATTATGAAATTTGTTATGTCAGTATAACAATATATATAAAAAGAAAAAAAAAGTACAAACGGAAGACTGGAAAAAAAAAAAAATTTGTTGCTATTGTAGCTACAGTGTCGCTTGGTACTGTAGCTACTATTCAAAACTTAAAAAAAAAAAAAAAAAAAAAAAGGACAATGTGGCTCACCAAAATGGCATTATAGATGAACAGTGCTAAAACACTAAAGCGGCAATGAAATTGACATCTTAATAATTGTGAAAATATTGTAAAATTTGTTGTGTCAGTATAACAATATATATAAAAGGGAAAAAAAAAGTACAAACGGAAGACTAAAAAAAAAAAAAACTATAGCTACTGTAGCTACAGTGCCACTTGGAACTATAGCTACTGTTCAAAACTATAAAAAAAAAAAAAAAAAAAAAAAGAAGACAAAGTGGCTCACCAAAATAACACTATAGATGAACAGTGCAAACTGTAACGGCATTGCCGCTTTTCACAAAACATTTATTTTCAGTTGTGGTTTGTCACAGTTTCATATTTTATTATTTTATTTTACCTTATAAGAAATTGACATCTCAATAATTGTGAAATTTGTTGTGTCAGTACAAAATATATATAAAAGGAAAAAAAAAAAAAAAAAAGTGCCTCACCAAAGCACTGTTGCCGCTATAGTGTTTGCACAGTGCAAACACACTGAGTGCACAGTGCCGAAGCACTGTAGCAGCATAGCCGCTTTTATATATAAAAAAAGGGTCATACTAACGAGTGCCCTAAGGGCACTCCTTAATAATCCATTTTAGGAAAGTTTTGATACCACTTTTATGGGAAATGAAAAAAACTGTCAAAATATTAATTACTTTTTTCTCATTTGTCATAAAAATTTTCTTTAAATGGATTATTAAACAGTGTCCTAATAACACTCGTTAGCATTTCTCAAGAAATCATAGAAAATTTTATCAATTAAAGATCCCCACGAATTTTATATTTTTGGAGGTATTTGACAGATAGCATTTACGCACTACAAGGTATGTACACACGTTTTTTTTTTTTTTGGCCGTATTGGACTTGCTAGTCTTTTTTTTTTTAGAGATGCTACGTCTACAACAATTTTACAACATTTTTACAACAAATCACAGGTGGTTAGTTGTTATTGGTTCAAATTTGAAACTAACACTAAGATTACTTTTTTGCCCCAACAATAACAACCAATAACAACCAATAACAACCTACCACTTAGGAAATGTTGTAGAAATGTTGTAAAAATGTTGTAGACATAGCATTTCTCTTTTTTTTTAGATGAATGGTAAGTCTTTAAATATTAGAAGATCTCTGGGAATTTTTTTATTTGAATAACCACAAAATCTATACCACAAAATCTATTGCAAGGGTGATTGAAATTTTAAGTGATAGTGGCTAAGGAATAAGTGTTTGTTTGAGAACTTTGTAGTTTTTTTGATAGCTTATTTGCATGGTATTCATAAAAGGTATATATAATTTTTTATAATTTTTATACCTTTTTTTTTTGAGAAAATATAACTTTTATATATAATGTGTGACAAAAAGCTAAAAACTAACATATTTTTCTTTAAAAGTTAAAAGTCAATTTAGGGCATGTTTGATAGACTGTAATAGGCGCTGCAATGTAATAGTTATTCTTATGGTTTAGTTATTCTTTAGTTTGATTATGTTTTTATTATAAGGAATAGTCATTCCTTATGAATAGCTGTAGGGACCGGTTTCGAGCGCTCTCCTCAGATTGAGAGAGTGGACCCAAGCCCAGCTAACCCTCTAATAAATTTATAGAGTATGGGCTCAAGAGCTAGGCCCTAATAAGGAATGCAACGGCCATGCATGGTTGTACGTGAATGCTAGTAACTTAAGTATGGGTTGGAATACACAATAAGGCTCCTCGGACGGGTTTGACAGAGGTTGAAGTTGTTCTTATTTCTTTCAAGAAAGGTTACAATGGTTGAGAGAGAATACACTGCTACAGTATTTCCTTTTCTCTGGTTTTTTCTCCGTCCCCGTCTCAAGAGGGACTTTTTACATTATATACTTCTCTCTCAGTTGATCCTAGCCCTACATTTGTTGATCAACCCGGTTTCCACTTGAGAGCCTGTCCCATCAGCCGCATTCCCATCCCTCCTGTGGGTTGCAGCGCCCAAGACGGCACTGTTCAGAGGTCCTATCCTCATTAATGCGGCCAGGGCGTTAGTTGAGGGCATTTAATGTGGAGGTGACAGTTCACCTGGGACTTGCTCCTCCACCATGCTTCAATGTCTGGTGCTTGGTTCTTGCTATTTGCTCCTTGGGTGCTTTAGGGAGGTTCCCCTTGAGGGCATGCTGTTTGCCCACTTTCTGACCTCGGTCTCCCGAGGATGTAACCATCCTCGGCAATGCTCCTTGGGCCCTAGGCTCTACACTTTCGTCCTCGGACCTAGGACGCGTCCTAAGCGTGGGCCTCTGGGCCTAGCCTGAAGTGGGCCGGGGTGGCTTGACTTATTCTGGCCCCACAATAGCCCCTCAAAATCATGCTGTCCGCATCCTCGGGCGGAAAGGAGGATTTTGATATCCTCGGACCTACTTCGTGTCCAATCAAGTCTTGTCCCTCGTCAGTATTGGAGCCTTTTCACCTGCCCAAGGTGCGTTACTGGCGCTTCGGTGCGCGTAACGTGTCCTGCATTAAATTTAGGCGGCTTTATGCTCCCCACGTTCAACGGGCAGATGACAATCTAACGGTGGGGATGCGTCTGGCATTTATGGGCGGGAAAACTCGCGCGACTCTTCCATCTAGGGTATAAATACCCATTAGAATCGCTTCCTCCTTTTTCATTTACAATCAAGAGCTCTTGCGCCTCCATTTAGAGTCCAGTCAAATTTCCATCTCCATCTCCAGCACAAAAAGCCAGTCCGAGGAGCTCCTCCTCATTTCTGTAAGTCACTCTATCCCTCTCTGAGCTTTTTTCCTCTCTACTCGTCCTTCTCTTTCATTCGCTCCTCTTTTAGTTCGCTTAGGCGTCATTTAGGATGGGTAGACTTAAGAAGTATGTTGGCTCTGAGGAGGCGATGGAGAAATTCATCGCCGATTACAAGATACCGGCCAACGTGGGCTTAAGGTATTGTGAGGAGGGGGAGTGGCACCTCCGGAGGCAGGAGGGCGAGGTGGTGATTCCCATCATCGCTTTCCTTGAAGGGGGGATGAGGATCCCCATGGGGCCGGTGATGAGGGGTTACCTCACCTACTTTCAGTTAACCCCCACCCAATGCGCCTCCAACATGTTCAGAATTCTGGGCAGTGTGGATGCCCTTAATGAGAAGATGGGTCTGAGGCTGACCTATCATGATGTCAATTACTGTTACAATCTTCAACATCTGAAGAACAAGTCCTACTACATGAGGACGAGGGACGACAGGGTCCGGCTTATCCAGTGCCTCCCCGAGTCCAACAAGGGGATGAATGAGGATTTCCTCATCGTGTCTGGAGCGTGGCACGATAACCTTCATTGCCCGACGACAGAGGGAACACCAGGTGGGACAGTGGGAATAGGAGGGGATTCACAGATTCTGACTTCTTTTCTGCATTATTTCTTTTTGCACTGTTTGGTTTCTAACCGTGGGTGTGTTTTCTCTCTGCAGATCTGCACTCTTTCGCGCGCCACTTCAGCTTGATCAACAGGGAAGACTTGCAGAAGGTGCTCAGGTCTGCGGCCTTTGAGAACGAAGCAGACCACCAAGTCAGAGCCGCGCACAAGATTTTGGGGTACACTCCACTCCAAAAGTCATTCGCGGCCCCAAAGCACGTGATCAGAGCTAAGGATCCTCGGCTGCAGAAAATAAAAGTGACCGAGGACGGGTTCGAGTTTCCCGAGGATCCCTCCACTTCAGAAGGTGTCACAGTAGCAGTCCCTTCGTCTTCCCATACATTCCCAGAGGCCGCGGAAGAGGACTTAGAGAGGGAAGGGGACGCTGCAGATTTTGGTCCTGCCGAGGACCATTTTAGCGTTTTTGAGCAACTCCATCAGTCCGAGGACCCTTCTGGAGACTTGGGTGATCCTCGTCTAACCGAGGCAGACTTTTTAGCGTCGGATACATCTTCTCGGCTTGAGATGGACTACAAGAAGAAAGCCCAACCCACCCTACTCGACCTAATCGAAGGTTAGCCGGGGAAGTCCAAACCGAAGTTTCCTCCTCCTCCTCCTCCTCCAAAGGTTCGTCCTGCTCAGACCAGGTCGGCTTCAACACAGTCCAGGCTTCCTCCTCCTCCGCCTCAGGCGAGCCCGCCGTCTAGGCACGAGCCTGCTGACCCTAAGCAGAAGAAGGACAAGGGCAAGAGGACCCTTGAGGACAAATCTGGGCCCACGCGGGAGGGCGATGGCACTCGGCGGCCATCGAAGCAACTGAGGATAGGCTCCTCAACGCAGGATAAATAGGTCGCTCCCCCGCCAGAGGTCCAGGCTTGGCTCCCCGCCCCAATGCTCCGCGGGGCACCTTTGAGGGATGACTCCTCCCTCAAGGATTTTAAGGATGGCGAAGGCGCGTATGTGGCCGACGCTGTGGAGAGATGCCTGCTCCTTCCCGCGGACATGGCGGAGCTGGGGACCATGAGGAGTAGGGACGTTTTCCTCTGCCTCAAGCGATACTTGGGGATGGTAAGACCCTTAACACTTGTGCTTTTTCTTGCTTCAGTTTTTTCTGTTTTCCTTTCTTTTTTGAGCTCGGCTAATTATAACTTATCTGTTTTGTTTGGCAGGCTGTACAGGCCACTTTCAGGCTGGAAGAGGCGGCCAATGAACATGGAAAGGCCATGGACTTAGAGCGCGACAAGCGCTTGGAGGCTACTCGGACCCTTAAGACGTCCGAGGAGGACCTTGCCAAGGCCAGGGAGGAGTTGAAGGCCATGACCTAGGCTAAGAACAGCGCGCTGGCAGGCCTTGAGGGTGCCCAGAGGCAGGCTGAGACTCAGACGAAACGTCTGGGTGAAGTAGAGGGGCTGCTGAAGCTCGCCGAGGATCAGATAGCTGGCCTGGCGAAGAAAGTGGCAGATGCCGAGGAGGCCAAGAGGGTGGCTGAATAGGCCAAAGGGGAGGCTGAGAGGGCCAAGTTTGAGGCAGAGCAGGGCAGGGAAGAAGCCTGGGCCACCAAGCAGGAAGCTGAGGAGGCAGCCTATACTGCCGGGGCAACTAAGACAGCAGCTGCCTACAAATCCCAAGTCCCTGGGGTATGTAGGCGCTACTGCTCCGAAACTTGGAGTGAAGCCCTCAAACAGGCTGGGGTGGAGGCCTCTTCTGACTTGTGGAAGGAGGAGAACGTGTATTACCCTCCTGTTATCCGCGAGGCTGCCCCAGATGGCTCTGAGGCCGAGGAGGCTGCTGCGGAAACTGCTGCCACTCCGGGCGAGGGGGCCTCGGATGCTGGGGTCACTGATGAGCCAGTCCAAGGGAGTAATCCCTCCTTGGTGGTTGAATTGAGTGATGGCTCCAACGAGGACGCGCCTCAGCAGTCTGCAAAGCCTTCCCTCGATGCCCAGGTTTCTTCCGCCGAGGGGGCAGCTATTCCTGCCGTGCCTCTGCAGGCCATCCCCCTCGGTCAGGGCTCAGAGGACTCTGAGGCAGCTATGGGCTAGCCACCCACCGAAGTGGGCAACTAAATGGAAGGACTAGGCTCCTTGGCGCCTCTGCCTGCTACACTTCATTTTCGCATCTTTCTCTTCCCTTTTTCTTTACTTGTAATGTGACTCCATTGGTGTAATTCTTTTGGACTTAATGAAATGAGAGCTTTGTTTCTTTTTCTGTTTGTTGTGGCTGTTTGTTTACTTGCACATTATCTGCTTTTTCTTTACTTGCACGATTTTAGCTTCAATTGCATCTCGGCCAATCGTGGCATCAGTTATTATAATGAGAGGGCATGTATGCTCTGATGCACTTTTCGTTTCCTAAGGACCAGATAGAATTTCTTCGAGTAGACACTTAGTGTTTCTTCAATGTAGTTAACTTCCCCATAGGCCTGAGTCCGAGGACCATGCAGAGCCTTGGTCCTGCTTGATACTTAGCTTCTTGAGGTAAATAGTGTTCCCACAAGCCTGAGTCCGGGGACAATACAGAGCCTTGGTCCTGCTTGACACTTGAGTTTGGCTGTAAGTAACTAGTTTCCCCATAGGTTTGAGTCCTTGGACCATGCAAGACCTAGGTACAGTTGCTACCTTCAAGATAAGTGGCTAGCTCCCCGTAGGCTTGAGTCCGAGGACCATGCAAGACCTAGGTACAGTTGCTGCCTTCAAGATAAGTGGCTAGCTCCCCATAGGCTTGAGTCCTTGGACCATGCAAGACCTAGGTACAGTTGCTGCCTTCAAGATAAGTGGCTAGCTCCCCATAGGCTTGAGTCCTTGGACCATGCAAGACCTAGGTACAGTTGCTGCCTTCAAGATAAGTGGCTAGCTCCCCATAGGCTTGGGTCCGAGGACCATGCAAGGCCTAGGTACAGTTGCTGCCTTCAAGATAAGTGGCTAGCTCCCCATAGGCTTGGGTCCGAGGACCATGCAAGGCCTAGGTACAGTTGCTGCCTTCAAGATAAGTGGCTAGCTCCCCATAGGCTTGAGTCCTTGGACCATGCAAGACCTAGGTACAATTGCTGCCTTCAAGATAAGTGGCTAGCTCCCCATAGGCTTGGGTCCGAGGACCATGCAAGGCCTAGGTACAGTTGCTGCCTTCAAGATAAGTGGCTAGCTCCCCATAGGCTTGGGTCCGAGGACCATGCAAGGCCTAGGTACAGTTGCTGCCTTCAAGATAAGTGGCTAGCTCCCCATAGGCTTGGGTCCGAGGACCATGCAAGGCCTAGGTACAATTGCTGCCTTCAAGATAAGTGACTAGCTCCCCATAGGCTTGGGTCCGAGGACCATGCAAGGCCTAGGTACAGTTGCTGCCTTCAAGATAAGTGGCTAGCTCCCCATAGGCTTGAGTCCTTGGACCATGCAAGACCTAGGTACAGTTGCTGCCTTCAAGATAAGTGGCTAGCTCCCCATAGGCTTGGGTCCGAGGACCATGCAAGGCCTAGGTACAGTTGCTGCCTTCAAGATAAGTGGCTAGCTCCCCATAGGCTTGGGTCCGAGGACCATGCAAGACCTAGGTACAGTTGTTGCCTTCAATTGGCTGTAAGTAACTAGTTTCTCCATAGGCTTGAGTCCTTGGACCATGCAAGACCTAGGTTCTGTCTAGCACCCAGATATAAGTGGCGTTGGGACGCGAGACGTGTGATAATGACAGGTAGAACATCTGAATTAAAAAGGACTTCTTTATTAATAGTAATACATTTTCAGGTTATTTACATTCCATGGACGAGGTACAGGTTTGTCATCTAAATCTTCTAAATAGTATGCTCCTATCCCTGCCACTGAGGTGATTCGGTAGGGGCCTTCCCAGTTGGGTCCGAGCTTTCCCCAAGAAGGGTTCTTGGCAGCTCCTACGACTTTTCTCAGCACTAGGTCTCCCGGTGCTAGTGGTCTGAGCTTTACATTGGTGTCATATCCCTGCTTGAGCTTTTGCTGGTAGTGGGCCAGCTGGATCATTGCTTGCTCTCTTCGTTCGTCTACCATGTCCAGGCTCCGCCCCAGCAGTTCATCATTGCTGCCTGGAGTGAAGGAGCTCGTCCTTAGTGTCGGGAAGTTGGTTTCCAGGGGGATCACTGCCTCCGCACCATAAGTCATGGCAAAAGGTGTTTCCCCCGTTGAATGCCGGGGCGTAGTCCGGTACGTCTGGAGGACGTGAGGCAGTTCTTCTACCCATCTCCCTTTGGCATCATCCGGTCTCTTTTTGAGCCCGTTGACGATGACCTTGTTGACAGCCTCGACCTGTCCGTTCCCCTGAGGGTAGGCTGGCGTTGAGTACCTGTTTGTGATCCCAAGTTCACAACAGTACCTCCTGAAGGCTTTGCTATCGAACTGGAGCCCATTATCCGAGATGAGGGTATGAGGGACCCCGAACCGTGTAACTATGTTCCTCCAAAGGAATTTCTTCACGTCTACATCCATGATGTTGGCTAGTGGTTCGGCCTCGACCCACTTGGTGAAGTAGTCCGTGGCCACCAACAGATACATCTTATTCCCTGGTGCCTTGGGGAAAGGTCCCACAATGTCCAAGCCCCATTGGGCGAATGACCATGGACTGGATAATGGATTGAGGACCCCTCCTGGCTGATGGATGTTTGGGGCGAACCTTTGGCATTGGTCACACTTCTTGACATACTCCTGGGCCTCTTGCTGCATTCCCGGCCACCAGTATCCTTGAGTGACGGCTCGGTGAGCCAGGGATCTCCCCCCTGTATGGCTCCCACAAATTCCTTCGTGCAGCTCTTTGAGCAAGGATTCTGACGTTTCGGGGTGGACACATAGAAGGTATGGCCCAGAGTAGGACCGCCTGTATAGCTTGTGATCCTCGGACAACCAGAACCGAGGAGCTTTCCTTCGTATCTTTTCTGCCTCTGACCTCTCCTCAGGCAGGACGTCATCTTTGAGGAATCTCACTGTGAGGTCCATCCAGCTAGGACCCATCACAACTTGATGGACGGGGATTACTCCCTTTGGCACTTCACTTGCCCTCTCCAGGTGCTCCACAAGTATGATCCGAGGGAGAGCCCCTGCCGAGGAGGTTGCGAGTGTGGCAAGTGAATCGGCATGATTGTTCCCATTCCTAGGAATATGGGACAAGCTGAAGGGGCGAAACTCCAATTGCAAGTGCTTGACTTGGCTATGGTATTCCTGCATTCTCGAATCCCTGGCTTCCATCTCCCCATTCACCTGCCCTACCACCAATCTGGAGTCTGAGAACATCTCTATCGACTTTCCTCCCATCTTTTGCACCATGATCATCCCTTGCAGTAATGCCTTATACTCGGCCTCGTTGTTTGTGGCCGTGAATCCGAGCCTCAGGGATTTCTCAATGACATGGTCTTCAGGGGATACTAGGACCAGCCCCACTCCGGACCTCCTTTGGTTTGCCGCGCTATCCACATATACTTTCCAACATGGTGACTGTGGGATGGAGATTGCCCCAACTGATTTCTCATCACGGCTCTTATCCTCGGCTGTCACTTCTACGACTGGTTCGGCGAACTCGGCCGTCAAATCTGCCAGAACCTGGCCTTTTACGGAAGTCCGGGGTATGTACTTGACGTCAAAAGCCCCCAGAATTGTGTTCCACTTCGCGACTCTACCTGTGTAATCAGCGGCCCGGAGTACAGCCTTCAAGGGCAATTGGGTTAGGACAACCACCGTGTGAGCTTGGAAGTAATGGGGGAGCTTTCTCGTGGCGTGGACCACCGTCAGTATGGCTTTCTCCAGGGGTAGGTATCTGACCTCTGCTTCGTGCAGCGACTTGCTGACGTAGTAAACTGGCTTTTGAACGCCATTGTCTTCTCGTATCAGCACTAAGCTCACTGCGTGGGGTGCCACCGCCAGGTAAGGGTATAGGACCTCGTCGGGCTCAGGATTGGACATGATAGGCGGCCGGGATAGATACTCCTTGAGTTGCTGGAAAGCTATGGCACAATCCTCGGACCATTCAAATCATTTCCATTTGTTGGTCAGGAGATAAAAGGGCCTGCATCTGTCGGTCGACCTGGAAATGAAGCGGTTCAGCGCCGCGATCATCCCAGTAAGCTTTTGGATCTCCTTGGGGTTCTGCGGAGGCTTCAAATTGTGAATGGCCTTGATCTGGTCAGGGTTGACTTCGATCCCACGATGGGTGATCATGTACCCCAAGAATTTGCCAGAGCTTACGCCGAACGAGCATTTTGAGGCATTAAGGCGGAGCTTATGCTCTCTCAGGACGCCAAATATGCGGCCGAGGTCCTCCAAGTCCTCGGACACCAGCTTGCTCTTCACCACCATATCGTCAACATAGACTTCGATGCTCTTGCCCAACATCGGCTCAAACATTCTTGTTATCATCCTCTGGTAGGTGGATCCGGCGTTTTTCGGACCAAACGGCATAACCTTGTAGTGGTAGTTCCCAATGGGTGTCACAAATGCTGTCTTCTTTTGGTCCTCCAAGGCTAGTGGGATTTGGTGATAACCCTGAAAGGCATCCAGGAAGCTCATCCGGTGATAACCCTGAAAGGTCTGTGAAGTCTACTCAAACCCTCCACTTCCCACTTTTCTTCTTGACCACCACAGTGTTGGCCAACCATTTGGGGTAAAAGACCTCTTTGATAGCCCCCGCGCATTTAAGCTTATCGACCTCTTCCCTGATCGCATCAGCGTGCTCCTTCAACGGGCGCCGGGGTGGCTGCTGCTTGGGGATCGCAGATGGGTTGACGTTAAGGTGGTGACAGATGAAAGATGGATCAATCCCAGGGGCATCGCAGGGGTCCCATGCGAACACGTCAAGGTTCCTCTTGAGGAACTCAAGTAACTCCTCCTTCTCCTGTGGAGGCAGCTGGGTTCCGACCTGGAAGAACTTCTCCGGATCATCGCCAATTACCACCTTCTCCAGGTTTTCGCATTTAGCATCCTCGGCAGGTGCATCCGGAGGCGCCACCTGGGTCTTTGATTGCTATGAATTTTCCTCGGCTGGGGCCGAGGACTGTGCATCAAGCCGATAGGATATGGCAGCCACCGTGCACTACCTAGCCGTGGATTGGCAACCTCGGATCTCCAGAACCTGGTCCCCTGATGGGAATTTCACCTTTTGGTGCAAGGTGGAGGCTACGCCATCCAGGGCGTGCAGCCAGGGCCTTCCTACTATGGCCGTGTAAGGGGAGTATGTGTCCACCACTATAAAGTTCGCCTCCACCACCACTGGGCCTGTCTGTACGGGCAGTCTGATCATGCCCTTTGGGATGACGAGCTTCCCGTCGAAGCTCATTAGGAGGGAACTATAAGGTGTGAGGTCTTCCAGTTTTAGCCCCAGCCCCTTGTAGAGGTCTGGACACATGACCTCGGCTGTGCTGCCACCGTCCATCATCACCCTTTTCACGTCATAGCCCCCTATTCTGAGGGTGACAATTAGGGCGTCCTCGTGTGGTTGAATGGTCCCAATCTTGTCCTCCTCCGAGAAACTCAGGGCTGGGGGAGGATTCCTCCTGGACCTCTTTGGCCCCGTCCGAGGGTCCTCGGCGGGCAGTTGGGCCACAGACAACACTCGCAAAGGGGGTGTGCCTGTTCTTCCTAGCGCGGCCAGGATTATATTGATCGTCCCGGCGGGCTGCCCCATGGCGGCGTCCCTCCGAGGCTCTTGGTAGGCTCGGCCCCGCTGGTCGCTGGAATGGTGCAGAAGGTGTTTCAGCCTTCCATCCTGGACTAGTTGGTCCAGGTGGTCCCAGAGGTTCCTGCAATCCTCCGTGGCATGTCCGTGGTCCTGGTGGTATTGGCAGTAACGATCCTGGTTGCGCCTACCAGGCTCCCCCATCATCTTAGCCAGCCATCTGAAGTATGGCTCGTTCTTTATCCTTTCCAGAACCTTGTGCACGGGTTCTCGGAATACTGCGCCGACAGTCTAGGCATTGGTCGCCCCGGATTGCCCACCGAAATCCCTCCTCGGACGGGCGTTGTTGTACCTGTCCGACCTGAAATCCCTCATCTCCTGAGGGATAACCTTCTCCTTGCCTTTGCCTTGCAGCATATCTTCCTCCACCCGCTTGTACGTGTCGATCCGATCCATCAGCTGTCGCACGCTGGTGACGGGCGTTTCGGTTAGGGACTTCCTTAGGTCGTGCCCCATTGGTAGCCCATTCTGGAATGTACTGATGGCGACGGCGTCATACTTGCCGTCCAGCTCGTTGTAGATCTCCCAGTACTTGTCCGAATAAGCCTTGAAGGTCTCCCCGTCACGCATAGATAGGGACAGCAATGCACTCATGGGCCGAGGAGGCCTGCTGTTCGTGACAAAGCGGGAACCAAAGGCTGGGTCAGCTGTCTGTACGAGTCTATGGAATTCGTCCTTAGACCGTTGAACCACCTCATCGCCACAGGTCCCAAGCTGGATGGGAAGACTTTGCACATCAGCGCCTCATTCTTGGAGTGGGCAGCCATCCTCTGGTTAAACTGGCTCACGTGCTCCACGGGGTCCGTCTTGCCATTGTAAGCAATGAAGGTTGGCTGCTGGAACCACCGAGGAAGCTCTGCCTCTTCTATACGACGCGTGAAGGGCGACCTGGAGAGCTGATCCAGCGCCTTGCTCATGGCATCGCCTCCTAAGCCCCTAGGGGTTGGGTTGGCACGCCTACGCCTCTGGTAGCGCTCCTCCTCGTGGGAGAAAGTCTCGCTGGGGGGCGTTCTTAACCTCTGCCTGTATTCATCATTGCTCTCGTCATCGGAGGGCAGGTCAGGGCTGAGTTCGGACTGTCTCTGCTGCGCACGGCGTAGCTTCCTCTTCAGATTGTCTATCTCGCACTGCATGGCCACCTTATCATCCTTTCTCCGGGAGGCGTGGCTATGGGCCTCTTCTGATCGCGTGGCCTGGCCATCGTCGCGCTTCTGGGGAACGTGCCCGTCCCCCTAGCTTTCGCTCGCCGTTGAAGTACGCACGCTTCCTTCTCGAAATCGTCTGTTGTCGTTCTGACCGCCCCCGGGGTCGCCATAGTGACCCTGAGGCCGTGACTTCGCCGGTTCAGGTCGATTGGGAGTTCTTTGGTGAGGGCCTGATCCTACCATGTTTGACTGTTGTCCTTACTAACGCACAAGCTCTCCCCACAGACGGCGCTAATTGTAGGGACCGGTTTCGAGCGCTCTCCTCAGATTGAGAGAGTGGACCAAAGCCCAGCTAACCCTCCAATAAATTTATAGAGTATGGGCTCAAGAGCTAGGCCCTAATAAGGAATGCAACAGCCATGCATGGTTGTACGTGAATGCTAGTAACTTAAGTATGGGTTGGAATACACAATAAGGTTCCTCGGACGGGTTTGACAGAGGTTGAAGTTGTTCTTATTTCTTTCAAGAAAGGTTACAATGGTTGAGAGAGAATACACTGCTACAGTATTTCATTTTCTCTGGTTTTTTCTCCGTCCCCGTCTCAAGAGGGACTTTTTACATTATATACTTCTCTCTCAGTTGATCCTAGCCCTACATTTGTTGATCAACCCGGTTTCCACTTGAGAGCCTGTCCCATCAGCCACATTCCCATCCCTCCTGTGGGTTGCAGTGCCCAAGACGGCACTGTTCAGAGGTCCTATCCTCATTAATGCGGCCATGGCGTTAGTTGAGGGCATTTAATGTGGAGGTGACAGTTCACCTGGGACTTGCTCCTCCACCATGCTTCAATGTCTGGTGCTTGGTTCTTGCTATTTGCTCCTTGGGTGCTTTAGGGAGGTTCCCCTTGAGGGCATGCTGTTTGCCCACTTTCCGACCTCGGTCTCCCGAGGATGTAACCATCCTCGGCAATGCTCCTTAGGCCCTGGGCTCTACACTTTCGTCCTCAGACCTAGGACGCGTCCTCGGCATGGGCCTCTGGGCCTAGCCTGAAGTGGGCCGGGGTGGCTTGACTTATTCTGGCCCCACAATAGCTATTCTTCAAAATAAGGAATAATTATTCCTCTTTAAAATGTTGTACTAGCTATTCCTTAGTAAATGTAATAATTTCAAAACTTAATATATTTCCAAATAAACAAACTTTCCATATACAGCTAACAATTATAAAAATAAAAAATCATAAAAAATAACACATATCTCTCTTAAATTTAAAAATAATAATTTTTAAGGAGCTATAATTGTATAAGTATGATATTTCCTAAAATAAATCTTAAGCTTCATTCTAATGTTATAACTCACAACCAAACTAATAAATAGGTTTAGTTATTATATTACAACACATTTTATTTCTAGTAATAAAGATTACAATTCTTGTTGTAATCCTCATTCAGTGTACCAAACGTACCCTTATTTGTTAAAAAATTGAGATAAAAAAACAAATAACAAACATAAAGCTCGCACCGTCATGGAGGATTTCCAAGTGGCTCACTTCACATGTCCTCAGCCCACGGATCCATCAGACACTTGCTGGGTTCCTCCTTCAAGTCTGTGGTTCAAGGTAAACACAGATGCTACTATCTTCAAGAATCTCGGCTCAGTGGGCATCGGTACAGTGATTCGGGACCACGCAGGAATGGTCATCGCAGCCCTCAGTCAGCATCTGCACTTGTCGTTGGGTCCCTTGGAGGCTGAAGCAAAGGCGATGGACGTAGCGGTCTCATTTGCATGGGATGTTGGGGTACAAGAAGTTATTCTTGAAACTGACTCCTACGTGATTTTCTCTGCTCTGTCGGGCTCCACCATTCCACCAGCTACAGTGCTTCACGTCCTTGAAAGCATCCAGCAGAAGTTGCATGATTTTAGACGCGTCAAAGTCCAACATGTGAGGCGCCAGGGAAATAAATCTGCACATGCCTTGGCACAACATGCAAAGGGTATCCACGGTTTTATCACTTGGTTGGAGGAAAGTCCACCAATAATTGAATCTCTACTACTCCAAGATGCTATGTACTCATCCTTTACGTAATAAAAAGTTTCAGTCTTCCTATCAAAAAAAAAAAAAAAACAAAAACTTTTAACGTAAAGGTTATATCCCAAATAAATTAGAAAGGAGCTTATTTGGTAAAATATGTTTAAAAAATACATTATTCTGTAATTATGGCCACAAGTGATACACGTTTTCCCTTCCCTTATTCAACGAAGCAATCTGGACCCTCTTTTTCTTTTAGGTTCTTCTTTACCAAATATGGCCCTGATTTTCCCCCTTCTTTTTGGGGCCTGGCAAAAAAGATAAAAAGTGGAGAAGAAAAGTTAGAATTTAGGAGAGAGAAAAGGTCATGCGGGTGAATAAACTAAAGAAGATTAAGGGGGGAAAAAGTATAAGAAATAAAAGAAAATGAGGTTATACTGGTCAAAAAGTAGAGAAAGATAGGAAAAGTAGATTTTGAGAGAGAGAAAATGAAAAATAAAAAATGCTAGGGCACACCTAATTCTACATCCAAATCTACAATCATCTTATACTTAAATTTGTAGTTATTAAATTCTCGTGGTGGTTTCATGTGTAAGTATTAAAATCCAATCACAAATTAACACTTGAGGAAGTTTTGAAATTGGAACAATCATATAGAAAAAGAGGTAAGAAATAGTAGATTTTCGGAATGATATAGACATTAGAGGCAAGGGAGGAACAAGAATGAAAGAAAAATTTTGTTAGGACTCTGAATATATTCTGAACGAGTTATCTCAAGTTTATTTTGGGGTTTAATAAAAATATAAATTTCCTAGTTATTTTTTTTAAAAAAAAAATTTAGAAACAAATGTCCCCTAGTTTTAATAAATATAATAATGTGTCTCTTTATCCACAAAAAAGTGAGAGCGGGGCAGGACATTTTTTTTTTTTTTTTTTTTTTTGAGGAAAAGCGGGGTAGGACTAGACTTAGCATATGGGCCAAGTCCGCAGGTTCGTGTTTACATTAAAAATAAATAAATAAATGAAAAGGAGTTGTAAAGAAAATATAATATTATCTCATAGGAAATAATTAACATTATAAGCATATTACGAAAATATTATACAAAGTTCACAAAATTACCTTAGTGGACACATACCCTGATAGGTTTTGGATCTTTTTTTTCTTGTCACTATTACTCAATTTATCATACAACTCATTTAGTGGAAAATTACATGTTGAAGTAGGCAGATTGAAGAATATTAATTATCTATCTTTGAAAATTATTTGTATGGTGAAATTTTAGCAAAAATTGGAAATCAATTGAATTTAAAGTCCCTATACTTGCATCCTAGGGACAAATTTGCGATAACCCTTTAGCAATATTAGTGTGGGGGGCAAATATTGTCTAAGAAAAACGATATTGTGCCTCTAAGTTATCTAAATTTTTGTTTGTCTTTTGTGTTAATTTTGTTCTTCCATTATTACTTTGTATAATGTAGAACTTAACAATCTTAGACAATATTTCCTATAATGGAAGGAACAAGTGATGTTTTAGCGTTGAAGATGTTGAATCATGAGTTGGTGAAATTGGATCGCTTTGATGGAACCAATTTCTCTCTATGGAAAGACAAGATGAAATTCCTACTTACTGCACTCAAATTCTTCTATGTCTTGGACCCGAATTTGACGCCTTTTTCTACTGTGAGTAATGAAGACATTGATGAGATAAAGGCACAAGGAAAGAAATGGGAGGAAGATGAACTGATTTGCAGAGGGCACATTCTCAATACTCTTTCTAATCATCTCTATGATCTCTACACATCAATGAAGTCACCGAAAGATATTTGGAATGCTTTGGAAGCGAAGTACAAAACTAAGAAAATAGGTACGAATAAATTTATTATTCAAAAGTATTTTGATTATAAAATTCTTGATAATATCTCAGTTTTGGATCAAGTACATGAGTTACTGATTTTGGTCAATAAACTTTGTCATTTGTCAATCAATATTCCTGAATCATTCCAAGTGGGTGCAATCATTGCGAAACTCCCACCAAGTTGGAATAATTTTAGGAAGAAGCTTCTGCATATGTCGAAAGATCTCACTTTAGAACAATTCGGACATGGCTGCCTTGAAAAGTCTTGAATATTTAGATGTTTCATGAAACAACTTCACTAGATTGATTCTTAAGGGTCTAGAAAAAATTAATTTAAAAATTAATTAAACCTTTCGTTCAATGATATTGAGGGTGAGCTACGAATAGGAGTTTTCATAAATGTTGATGCAATATTAATGACTGGAAACAATAATCTTGATCAATACCTCATCTTAATGTTGGGCATTTGGGTTTCGCCAACAAGGTAAATGGGTTTGGGCATAATGTATTTGTTGGGCTTTTTGGGTTTTGCCAACAAGAGAAAAGAGTTTCTTGCCAAATTCACTGAAATTATTGGTCACATATATTATAATCATGGGAGATTATAATTTGTGTGACCTACCAATTCATCAATGATGTAAATCTTTTGAATTAATGAAATATTACTATCTGTGGGGGAGGATTTGTTCCAAGCCTGCAAGCAGTTTGTCTGCTCTGGGGCTAAAGGACCCGCACGGCTTTGTTCCTTCAAGCGACATGAGCAATTTTTTAGACTTGCTCCCACATCGAAGAAAGATGCACTCCACTCATGCCTTATAAGCCTTAACTGAAGGCAAGAGTGTACCACTACACTAGTGGTGTACATTGCTGGCACACTTGACGCGTACGTGGCATATAGAATAATATTAAAAAATGTAATTAACATATAAAAGTGCCACCTCAGCAATTTATTAAATAAAAAAAACCATGTAAAAAAAATTAAAGAACAAAAACAAAATTTTGAATTGATGAAATTACAAAAAAAAAAAGTAAAATGAATTAAAAAAAAAACTCAAAATTCCCCATTTATTTTTCTTTTATTTTCTTGCAATCCAAACACTAAGAATAAAAATATACTGTTCACAAAAAAAAAAAAAAAAACACGGCTTACATGATGGTCAAAAAGTAAAATAAGAAAGAAAAAGTAGCTCTGCACCAAAACACTGCTTACACGGTTATTTTTCTTTTTTAGTGGAGAATACAGTCTAACAACACCGGCATGGACGATGGATTCTTTATGACTCATGATTTAGAAGTCAATTACATTAATGGTTCCTTTCATGTCTCTAGCGTATTCATCATTTTACAGTTCCTATGAATTTCTTTTTGGTAGTCTTGCTGCCTTGATTTCTTAGTTCTTGTAACTTGGTTCAGTATAGAATATAAGCCTATCTAATTATATAAATTATATTACTTGCAGGTTACTCTGAAAACACAACAATACCAAAGTTAAAATAAGAAAAGCAGGACAATGAAGTCAATGACCCAAATCAGATGATTTCTTTGTTGTCGGTGGCGTCTGCTCAACGGCCTATGCACGTTAACAAAGTAATTTCACTTTTTATTTTTTATTTAGAAAGGACTGCTTTTGGAAGCGCATTATCAATTTATTAAATACTAAATCATTGAAAAATTGATCAATTAAAGATCCCACGGATTTTTTATTTTTGGAGGTATTTGCGCACTACAAGGTACGCAAATGATTTTTTATGTCATAACTAACTGAAACAGCCTATATATAATACAAACTTGTGTATCTTCCTCCACCGCACACTAAAATTTCATCAGTTTCCTGCTTGTCCAAACCAATGAAGCTTCATAACCCCAATTTTCCTGCATTATTATGCTCTACATTCCTTCATATCATTCTGCTCTTTACTGTAACCCTTCTATGCTTGAAACCTGCCACTTCTTCTGCCACTCCAACAAATGAGACTGACCGTTTGGCCTTGCCCAAATTCAAGGAATCCATTAATTATGATCCATATGGAATCTTGAGCTCATGGAATGATTCTTTCCACTTCTGCAACTGGCATGGAATTACATGCGGCCGCCGTCATCAAAGAGTCACAACCTTAGAACTACAAGGTCATAACTTGCGTGGCACTATTCCCCCTTACATTGGCAACCTCACCTTTCTTAGGGCCATCAACCTTCAAAACAATAGCTTCTATGGTGAAATTCCAAAGGAAGTTGGTCAGTTGTTCCGATTGCGAGAACTCAATCTTACAAATAACACGTTGGGAGGAGAAATTCCTACCAAATTGTCCAACTGCTCTGAACTTAGGCATATAAAAGTCTCGAACAACAAACTTATTGGGAAAATTCCCATGGAGCTTGGCTCTTTAACCAAGCTTTCTAATCTTTTGGTCGCCAGAAACAATTTCATAGGAGGAATCCCAAGTTTCTTGGGAAATCTTTCATCACTCTTAATATTTTGGGCCGAAGATAATGATTTAGAGGGAAATATTCCAGAAAGCATAGGTCGTTCGAAAAGCTTATCATATATCTTAGTCGGAGTCAATAAACTGAACGGTATGGTCCCCTCCTCTCTGTACAATATATCATCTATTAGATTCTTGTCATTTACACTAAACCAACTTAGTGGTACCCTTCCAAAAAATATAGGCCATACTCTCCCTAATCTCCAACGGTTTGCAATAGCTGGTAACAAATTCTTTGGGTCAATCCCTAGTTCTTTATGCAATGCATCTAAACTTCAAAGAATTGAACTTTCCAATAATGGCTTTGTGGGATCAGTTCCAACTAATTTGGGTTGTCTACAGAATCTTGACAAACTACTTCTAAGTATGAATAAATTAGGAAGGAATTTGGACTTTTTAACGTCTCTGAGAAACTGTAGCAAAATAAATCTACTAGGACTTGCAATTAACCGATTTGAAGGTGTTTTGCCTAGTTCTATAGGTAACTTGTCAACACAACTCACAGGATTATATTTGGGAGGCAATAAATTATCTGGAACTATTCCTGTAGCATTGCAGAATCTCATCAATTTAATTACCTTGGGCATGGAAGAGAATCTTTTCACAGGTATCATACCTACCTGTTTTGGGAAGTTTCAAAAGATGCAAGGATTGTATTTAGATGGAAACAAATTGTCAAGGAAAATCCCAAGTTCTATTGGCAACCTCACTCAATTGGCAGAATTGTTTTTGTCTCAAAACAATTTAGAAGGAAGCATTCCTTCAAGTATTGGAACTTGTCAAAGTTTACAACAGTTGAATGTTGCAGAAAATTACCTTAGTGGAGTCGTACCCCAACAGGTTTTTCAAATTTTTTCTTTGTCACTTTTACTCAATTTATCCCACAACTCATTTAGTGGCAAATTACTTGTTGAAGTAGATCGTTTGAAGAATATTAATTCACTCGATGTCTCTGAAAACAATTTTTCAAGTGAAATTCCTACAACAATTGGAAATTGCTTGAACTTAGTGTACCTAGGCTTGCAAGGGAATTCCTTTAATGGGAACATACCTTCATCAATGACTTCCTTGAAAGGCCTTGAACATTTAGATGTTTCACGAAACAACTTATCAGGATTAATTCCAAAGGGTCTAGAGAAACTTTCATTTTTAAAATATTTGAACATTTCGTTCAACAATATTGAGGGTAAGGTACCAAGAGTAGGAGTTTTCAGAAATGTAAATGCAATATCAGTTATTGGAAACAACAAGCTTTGCGGGGGCATTCCACAATTACAATTGACAACATGCCACATCGTTACAAAATCGAGAAAGTCCTTTCTTCCAAAGTAACAATCACAATTATTTGTGTGGTTGTATGTATCCTTCTAGTTTCATCCTTTCTTGCTCTTTATTGGAGGAAAAGATCAAAAAAGAAGCCATCTTCAATAGTCTCAAAGATGGATCTCCTTCCAACAGTTTCATACAAAATGCTCCATCAAGCAACTAATGGATTTTCTCCCAACAATTTGATTGGATCTGGCAGTTTTGGAGTAGTATATAAAGGAGTTCTTGATCAAGAGGAAAGATTAGTTGCTGTAAAGGTTCTTAACCTTCAAAATAAGATGCTTCAAAGAGTTTTATGTCAGAATGCAATGTATTAAGAAATGCTCGGCATCTAAATCTTATAAAGATCTTAACATGTTGCTCTAGTATAAATTATAATGGTGATGATTTCAAAGCTCTAGTTTTTGAATTCATGACAAATGGGAGCTTGGAAATGTGCTTGCATCCGATGACAGATAGCGACAATCAATCAAAAAATTTGAGCATTCTTCAAAGACTAATTATTGCAATTGATGTGGCTTTTGCTTTAAATTATCTTCACAATCATTGTGAGCAAAAAATCATTCATTGTGATTTAAAGCCAAGCAATATTCTTCTTGATAGTGATATGATTGCTCATGTAAGTGATTTTGGCTTATCAAGGCTCCTCACAACTTCGAATGATTCTTCCCAAAAGTGTACTAGCACAATTGGATTAAAGGGATCTATCGGTTATGTTGCTCCAGGTATTATCTTTATTCTTTTGTTTTAAATCCTTAACCATTCTAATGTATTTATTTTCTTTTTTGTCACTTTATCAAATGATAGGATTTTTAACTCCTTGATTTTCTTGTCATATATGATTTTTAATTTTTGTATTATCAACATTTTCGCATGGGTGTACACATAATTAGCATATTAACATAAACTCTCACTTAGTAATTTTTATTTGTTTATTTGCTAAGTAACTCTCGCTTAGTATTTGTTTTTCTTTTAGAAGTTAAAACACATTCACATTTGTACCACGCAAGCACGTAATTAATTTAATTATTTTTTTTATAAAACTGCAACTTTTAATTAAAAATAACATTCAAATATGATTTAAACTTTGAGAAATGTCAATTTTGATAAAGTGAAAAGGGGAAAAAGTGATTTGGACCCTCTGGATAAAGTTATTATTGTTTCCTTTAATTTCAAAAGTAATAGCATATGTCATTATTTTTTCAATATAGATTAGTTTTATTTTCTTGACTTTGCATTCTGTAAACCCTAAATCCATATTTTTGTAATAGATAGAATATTGCTTAATTTCCCTACATTCCATGAGTTGTAGAGTATGGCATGGGCGGTGAAGCATCAACTGAGGGGGATGTATATAGTTATGGAGTCCTTGTGTTGGAAATGTTTACAGGAAGGAGACCTACTGATGATATGTTTAAAGATGGTCTCAATCTCCATAACTTTGTTAAGATGTCCTTACCAAAAAGGCTCATTCAAGTTGTCGACCCAATGCTTTTGCCAAGAGAAGTTGAAGAAATGGGAGTAGCAACTGCAGCAATGATGGCAACAAAAGAAGATGACAATGACAATGAAACTGTAGAAGAAGCTAATAATATTGAAGACTTTAGGCATATGGATGTGGATATGCAAAAATGCTTACTCTCAATCCTTAATATTGGAATCTTATGTTCACTGGAATCTCCAAAAGAGAGAATCGATATGGATGAAGTCATTAAGGAACTACGATTGATAAAAAGTACTTTTGTTGGTTTGGGGATTCGTAGAGGTAGACCAAATAGAGCTGAAGTAAAAGGCATTTCATTTTAATTACTATAAGACTAATCTAAGTAGTATGTCCTAGTCATTTACGTTGATTTCATTCAGTTCCCAAATACTTCTTTTCAAAAAGCATGGAGATTTTATGTTTACCTTTTTATTAATCTTGAGTAGATTGTCATAGCTGATTTTAAAATTAGATTTTCATTTCCCACTCGTAGTCAAACTGCTAAACAAAATTGTCATCTTATTAATAACTAATAGTTATTGTTTTTTATATTATCAAGGTATAAAATGGTGAGCTAACGAACTTTTTTGTGAATTGCAGAGGCCTGGAACAACTAGAAGAGATTAAATGTCTTTAATAATGCTTGGATTATGCAAGGGATTATGAGTTGTGATCTTAATTTCAAGCTAGTTTAAAATCCCTTATCGAAATGATCAATGGATGATTTTCTTTCTCTTATAGTGTAGGAATCATGATTTCCTTTATCTTCAAGTGTAGGAGTTGTCTTCATTTACTGTGCTGGATTCTACTACTGTAATGTGTGATTATGTGTTTGTACTAATAATCAATTCAATTCCTAAAAGTCTTTATAGGAAGGGAATGTATCAAAGATGCCATGTTAGTTTAGAAATTTAGATGCTTTATGCAACATTATTTTAGTATACAAATAAAAATGGATGTTTCGTTTAATTTCCATTTAAACTCAAAGTTTTAGATTATACTAGCTTGTGGCTGTAGAGAATAAAACAATCAAAGTTTCAATTTATTATATAAGACTTTAAACGAATAGAAGACCAATCACCCATCACTGCCCAATATTTGATGAATCAGATATGACACACAGCAAACAGTCTAGGACCTCCCTAAAGCATATAAAGCTCTGTATATGTGGCTACACAAGAGAAGCAACCTGACTTAGTTTTGGTCCATGCACCCTTATCCTTTACTTTGGATCTACAAGACTTATTGGCTTTGGAGTATGACTAAACCAAGTTCTACTTTTTAAGACTGAATCCACCAAAGCCTCATAGATTGTTGCATCAGATATAATCCTATATATTTCCAAATTTAAGCAGAAGTGTTCCAATTGGGTGTCAGTGGTCAAGCCATAAGAAGATTGTTTTCCCAATTCGATCTAACCCAATTTAGAGCATCAACAATAATACTCTAAATGAAATTTTAATTAAAAAAAAAGTATCCATTAGCTATTTGACAAGTTGGCAGATGGATTTTGAATCTAATAGACATGTATATATGCATTGAACATTAACTCTTGTAGGCTTGTAGCACTCATTCTAAGACAGAGAGAATGTGAGAATGTGGCACAAAAGAATATATTGAACCGTGATAACTAAGGTTACCATTTATACGTGCAAGCAACAGAGAGAGATAAGCATTACAACTAGTAACTTAAACCCCAAAAAATAGAATTGTGTAAAAAAAAAACTACAAAATACAAAGAGCTCATAAATGCTAAAAAAAAAATGAAGATAAATGCTATGTTCATAATATTTTCAAAACACAAAAAAAATTAACCGCCGCTGAAGGACAAAAATTATGAAATAATTGAAGACCTATAGTGGCGTTTATTGCCGCCGCTAAAGCTTCAAACATATAGTGGCGGGCAAAAATGCCGCTTAAAGGTATATAGGGTATGTTGTACATGAAGCCCTATAGCAGCACTTATTGACTGCCGCTATAGGTGACAACCTAAAGCGGCGGGCTTGACCCGCCGCTTAAAGGCCACTTGACTCGAATGGCAACCTCATATGGCGGCAGTTTTTAGCCCACCGCAATAGACCAAAAGCGCTGCTAAATGGTAGATCTATTGCGGCGCTTTTCGTAACCGCCGCAATCGACCTATAGCGGCACTGTAGCACTTGCGGGACGCCCCGCCGCTATAGGTCAGATATACCTTTAGTGGCGCTTTTTTGGGCTTTAGCGGCACTTCTGGCCCGCCGCAATAGCCCGTTTTTCTTGTAGTGCCAACAACAACTAACCACCAATAAACTTAAGTGGTAGTTTATTACGAGTTGTTATTGGTGAGGTAAAAAAGTAATTTCAGTAGTGTAGACACCGCATTTTATACCCGTTAATAACTTTTGGTCCTTGGCCCCAATGATGAGCTTGACATATATCAACCAAGAGTAATTAAAGAGTTCACAATAGTTTGGAAGTAATCACAACTGAAAAGTGTCCAAATCACTTCGAAATCAATACTGAAAAATGACATTTGTTCATTGTTTTGACCATAACTTTTGATCCATAAAGACTTTTTTAGTGCAATTTGATTAAGTTATGACCATTTTAAGTTGGGCCAACTAGACTGTCTGATTTTCTAAGTTTTAAAACTTCATTTTTAAAGGTCCAAAACATCATGCTTTGATGTGGGCCAGCCCATAGACCCTTGTAACGTCCAAAGACAATTAAAAAGCCCCAAAAATCCTAATTTTAACTTATAAATACTCATCTTAGGCCTCCAATTAAAACCCTAGTTAGAGAGAGTGATTTTTTTGCCTCCATCTTCTCTAAAACTTTTTTTTTTCCTCTTTTCAAAACTAAAGGGCAGCCCCTGAGCATGTTTTTAATCATCAAAAAAGATCTCTTTAGTTAGTTCTAAGGCAGAATTTTTTTTTTTCAAAATTGTTTTCTAAAAACCTTTTCAAAACCTTTTGTTCTTGAGTTGTGATTACTAACAAATATTGTGCTCTTTGATTATTTTTGTCTTCTTCATCTAACCTTTGTGATTGTAGGCATTGAAGGGCTGGTTAAATAGCATATTTGTGATTCTAAAGCAAGGTGAGTCTCTTTTCTGTGATTCCCACTTTGCTTAATATGTTTCACATGATTTTCTTGATATAGTTTCTTTATTTGTTATATTTGATGTGTTTGATGTTTTAATTATGTTTGATATATTCTAATATGATTTTAGGTTGTTTGTAATCTATTCTTGTTGTTCTTGGTTTGTTATTTTGGTTTCATGTAAAGTATAATATGTATGTTTATTTTATGTAGTTTAGTTTAATTATTTGTTTTGTTTCATGTTTATTTGTTTATGTTGATGCTTTGTGTTTTTGTTTCATGTTAGTTTAGTTTTTAGGGTTTCTAACATGTCTGTTTGATCTCACATATTATATATTTGTTTGATTAAATCTCTAAAAAAGTAATTTTTCGAATATGTGTTAAAGGATGCATGCACATCATCGAGTATGCATGCGCGTGGTTCAACCATGCGTACATATAGTTGAGTATGCGCACACACCCCAAATCCAGATTAGGGTTAAATCTTGTTTTTATTTGTTTTAATCTTTTTTTCACATAATCTTTGATTTTGTTTGACTCTGTTTTAGGTTAATTATTTAGGTTTAATTATTTTCGATGTTTATTTTAGTATGTTTGCCATGTTTAGTCTATTTGATATTATTTTTATTAGGTTCTAAAGATTTAGGATTAAATGTTTAGAATCATATTTTGTATGTGTTGGCAAACTGAGAACAAAACATGTCTAGTCTATGTGTTAGGCAATGCTCAAAGGTGTAGGTTTCAAGCTTCAAGTTCGAGCTGACTGCAGAAAAGAGGAGTCAGAATCTGCCAAGCTCGATCGATCGAGAACTAGGCCCAATCGGTCGAGAACTAGGCCCGATCGGTCAAGAATCATAGAAAAAGAAATTCTGCAAAATTTTAAATCAGGCCCAAGCCCGTAAAAACATTTAGGATTTCATTCTAACTTGTCCACATATAAAAAGGAAACTCTAGCTACATTTTGGAGACCTTTTGGAAGCAGTGATAGAACCTAATTGCTACTACAAAGATCAACAACTGAACGTGATCTAAAACCTTTAAGTGGGATCTCAAAGTCACATGTGTGGGTGCTTGTGTTGATGTAAATCCAAGAAGAGAAGGAGTCTGTGGATTCGAAGCTTGCATGTGGTCATGTCAGTAAGTTATTACTGGAGGTAGCAATAGATTTAGGGTTAAATCTAATTGTAAAGACTTCAATTCTCTTATAGTGGATTTGCTTTACCTTGAGGATAGTTAGGTCAAATCCTCCCCAAGTTTTTACCTTGAAATGGTTCGTTTCATCGATTTTTTTTGGTCATCATATCGTGGTGTTATTTACTTTTCCGTTGCTATGCATGATATGATTTATTATTATTTTGACCTAGATTTGAATAATTAACCTAAGTAATCACTTAGCTAATGTATTAGGTTAAACAATTTGGTTTAAGGGGTCTAAACTGAACAAACTTGTGTGTTCTATTTAATTGTCAACTTGTCATGTTTAATTTATTTTGTTTGATTGTGTTTTATTTATTTTCTTTTATATTGTGATATATTTTTAACATGTTGTATGTGTTTTTTTTTTTTTTAAAGTGCATGATGTATGTTTAGGTTAAGGATTAGGGTTATCTTAATAAACTATTTAATTAAATATGGCCTAACAACACATAATGGAGGTCGGCCCACAAGCCAAGCAGTCTTGGGTGCCTAACACCTTCCTAAGCTGTATCCAAACTCCAAACCCATAATCTGGTACGTGGATTCATGTGTGTAAGTGATTGGCCCAAAGGGCCCAATATGGTTCCTATACCTAATCTAGGTGGCGACTCATACCACTCTTCAACGTGATGATCCATATCTTTTAGCTTTGATCCATTCCAAATTTATACAAATCTGGTGTACACTAACACACACTGTTTTTGTATTTTTCAAAAAAAAAAAAATTTAATTGAAAGAAATAAACAAAAAAAGGAAACAAACATATTAAAAAGCAATAAAAACTAGACTGACTAAAAAACAGACAAACAAACAAGAAATGCAAGAAAGGGATGGAATCAATTGAAGGAGCCTTTTTCCTTCCAATCAGGAGACTTGGAGGAAGATGAAGTTTTCCTGTTCTAAGACCTCTGCATAGGTGAATAAGAAGGAGGATTAAACCCATTGAAATTCGTTAAGAACATCACAGCCTTTAAGAGTTCCCCAAAAGGAGCTAAAGAGTTTTGAAGATGAATTTGGCCTCCAAAAGATAACACACTGTTGCTTTGTTGTGTGGCAAGCCACTTATAGCAATTTGGACAAGTGTGTCCTGAAGCTCCATAGAGATGATAAAAGTGTGGTTTCTTTGAGACTTCTTATTGGTGAAGCGATGATCGTTCTTTTTAACTTCTTTAACAACCTTAGGGGGTGCTCCTAGAATGGATTTTCCCTTATCATTTTTAACCTCGCTAACATTTTCAGTTTTGGGTTCAATTATCTCAGGTTCAACATTAGAAGCAGCAGAAACAAACACAACATTATTCAAAGCACTAGAGGAAGTACTACAAGAAGAGAGAGAGTGATCATACCCAAGACCGATTTTATCAAATGCAGCCTTTTGGAAATTTAGCATTTCATCTAGCTTAGCACTTGTAGTCCTTTCCAATTGAGCTCTCACTTGAAACAGCTCAGCATCCAGTTTCTTGGTCTTCTCAGCCAGGAAATTTTTTTCAAATCGCAATGCTCCAATGGTTTGATTTGCTTCATCAACTTTAGTGGAGAGTTCTTCTCGTTCCAACTCCACTTCACTCAGCTTCCTTGTGGCTAGTCTATAAAGCATTTCATCATTCTCAAAAATCTTGTAAAGCTTTATGTAGGCAGTATGGATATCGTCTTTTTCCTCCATCTCTTCAAATTTAGACTCCATCAATTCCTCATCCTCATCAACCAGTTCTTCAAACTCTTTGGACAAATCAATAGTGGCTGTGAAGGCGCTGATTATCTCTTCTTGATCACTATCCTCTGAGTCTACATCTGGTTCGGTATCACTTAAGGTGGCAGCTAAGGCTTTGCTCTTGCCAATTGACTTGAGATAGGTAGGACATTCTGGCTTCATGTGTCCATACCTTTGACACCCATAGCATTTTGGACCAGTTGGAATGTTGCTGCTTTGTCCACCTTCTTTGGATTCTCTTTTGAATTTCTCTTGAGTTTTAGATTGAGAGAATTTAGGCTGCTTGCAATCCCTGTCATTTGCTTTGACATTCGCATTCTTGATGAACTTCTTGAATTATCTGGTAATGTAAGTTTGGAACCTTGAGTTCTCATCTTCAGATGACTCATCTTCTTCATCATTCTTGGCTTTGAGAGCTATATTCTTGTTCTTGCTCTCTTTGCCAATCCTAACTAAACATAATTCATTAGTTTACAGATTCCCAATCAACTCCATCAAAGGAATAGTGTCAATGTCTTTTGACTCTTCAATGGCAGTGATCTTAGCATGAAATCGCTCTGGGGGAGATCTGAGGATTTTCCTCACAATTTTAGGCTCTGGAATCTTTTCACCTAAATTGAAAGCAGAATTCACTATGTCCCTGAGCTTGACTTAGAATTCATAGAACACTTCCTCTTCATCCATTCTGATTTCTTCAAAGCTAGTGGTAAGCCTTTGAAGTTTGGAATCTTTCACAGCTTTGGTGCCTTCATAAATGTTTTGAAGAATTGTCCATTCTTCATTTGCACTCTCAGTAGATGAGATTTTCTTAAACTCCTCGTTAGTCACAGCAATAAACAAGGCATACAACGCCCTACTGTTGAAATTTTTGATCATGTCATTGTCCCAAGATGCAGGTGGATTAGTAGGTTTGGTCCATCCAACCTCAACAGCCAGCCATATCTTTTCATCCAAAGATTACAAAATAGTTCTCATGCGTACTTTTCAGTATGCATAGTTAGTACCATAAAAAAGAGGAGGTATAATCAAAGATTGTCCACGATCCATAACAACAGGGATCAATGGATCATACAGTAAAGATTAAAATCTAATCAGAGTGTGTCTGCTCTAATACCACTTTTTGGGTTAAGATAGCCTGACCCTAGATAATTAATTCAATTACCCAAGTTGATTAACTAGGTCAAATTACATCCAAATTGTGGAGGCACTAACAAATCACCAAATAAACTAAATGCAGTGGAAATTAAAATAACACAGTGATTTGTTGACAAATGGGGAAAACCACTATTCTGGCCTATCCCAAAATACCAACTTACAGTTGAACCTTTGTTCCAATACCCAATTAGACTTGATCTAGTAGTAGCCTTCTTTCCTTTGATGCACAAATCTCCAATCTGTGACTGACTCCTTTGCACAAATCTCAGTATGTGACTAACTCTAGCAACTTGAATGGCTGTTGTTGGCTGCAAAGTTCTTTACTTCATCAACAATGAAGATCAGGAAGCACTTGGTTACAAAACCCTATGGCGTACAAACCCAGTAGCTTCTCATAGAGAAAAATAAACTCTTGGTCTCTGTATTCGTGTGTGACAGCTCTTAAAATAAGCCATATATATATCTAGGGTTATGAAAGAAGAAACCCTAAACAAATACATCGACATGGGTTGAAATTCAGATATGGAATTTTTGAATTCATAAAGCTCGATAGATCGAGCTAGTGTCGAATTGGTGTCGAGCTACCCAGTAAATCTCGATAGAAGCTTTCTGTTTAGTTATCTATCGAGCTTTAGTAAAATATCTTTTCTTCACTTGTTTGTTGGATCAATCTTTATATCTTTAATACAACCACTTGATATGTATCAAACCCAACTTAGACCTACTCAATTTACAAGTAAAGTGCGTTTTGTCAAAGGATAAGCCAATTACATAGAAAATATGACCGTAACACTTCTTATTTATTAATTGAGTAGATTACCCTAACAAATTGTGCAATTACATTTTCATTTTTTATTCATGATCAAAATGCTAAGCAGAAATTGTCGCCTTATTTCCATGACATTCCCTATTATCGTTTTCCAATTACCCATGTATAAAATGTTGAGCTAACGAACATTTTTTGTGAATTACAAGGGCATGAAACTACTGAAAGATAATAATGCCTAGATTAAGCAAGGGATTTGGCATTCCTACTTGATGTGTCATAATTTCATGCTTGTTTAATATCCCTTGTTGAAATGATCAACAGATGATTTGTTTTCTCTCCTAGTGGAGGGGTTGTCTTGGAGGACTGTGTTTGGTCCGTTCAACTATGTGATGTGTGTTTTGGTCTGTACTTTTTAATCAATTCAAAGTGGTTCTTTTGTTAAATTTGCTTTATAAGATCTTAAGCGAATTGTAAAAAGAACAATCATCCCTCAGTGCCTAGAATTAATTCTTCAAGGATCCAATTTCAAATATATTTTCTAGACAATTCCTAGAGATTGACATTTTCTTCATAATGGTTAAAAACTCACAAATCATTAATTCATCGGCAACATCCTTGGGGTGACACTTAACAAACGCTTCTAGAGACCTCTTTTTGGATCCCTTAATCTGAAAATCAAGTCCCATGTCCTGTTATATTCAAAACAGCCTCCAAATTATAATACAATAGGAAATGGGTACTGAAGGACCACATTATCAGGAAGCTTCATCATGCCCAAAATGAAAGTCATGCTACTCTGTACCTTAACTTTATCAACGGAGAGTGTCAACATAAGTGGAATCGTCCCAAAAAGGCCAAAGATTTCATCATCATGATAAACCAAACTTTTCCTAATTCGCCATCTTAATTTGTTACTCTAGTATGAGATTGGAGATAACTCTGGGGTCTAAACAAACATGTTACTCTAATATGAGAATTACAAATGTTCCTCATTTTTTTTCGTGAGATTTCTGTCCCATTTAACTTGTCTTTTTGTTAACTCTGGGGTCTAAAAAGTCATTTAAGGAAACTGACTATTAGCCAGGCCTAAGTTAACTAACGTGAGAATAACTGTTTCGACGGTTCTTGCTTATTGGCAAAATTTCTTGAGAAAAATCTGAGAAAATCACGCTGAATCTCCTGGGTTTAGGTGTAATGGAGCTCAACTTTGTGTGTTTGAGTCTGGAGTAGCTTTGTCTAATGAGATGCGGCCCAATGGGCTGATTATTCATGTCTGGAAATCTCTATTTCAATCTAAGCAGAAAGAGTGCACCGTGCTTGAGTACCGTGGACCTTTGAATGTCAATGGAAAAGTTTTGGTGAAGCAACCAAGGGAAATTATGAAGTGGGAGACCCCCTTCATAACAAAAATTACCAATGAGCAGCAGATTGGGCCTCTGCCAGTGTGATTCAAATTGCAAAATTGAAAGTGAGTCTCACTTACATGGAATGGATGTGTGGCGGTGTGGGTGTAAAGGAGACAAGAGTCTCTCTATTCGACTGGAATGAGGTATTAGTATGAATTCAGGAATTTTTTTTTTTTTTTTAAATTAATAGAAATAGAATTTGTCCATGTGATTTTTTTTTCTTGTTTTTGAAGGGCTAGAAATCTATATTTTTGTTATTATTGGGTTTAATTTCTATATTTTTGTTATTGTTGGGTTTAATTTCGTTGTTGGTTGGAATGCTGGGGGGGGGGGGGGCGGCGAAGAATTTGCTTGGGCTAGATACTAAAATCTCATGTAAACATATATGGTAGGTAAAAATAAATAAATAAATCTGGGGGGGGGGCATGGTCCATGAATAGCCTGGTCGAATAAATGATTTACTAGAAGCAAATTAAGAACTTCATGCATTTCATTTCAACATTTAACATGGTCCAATATATGGATTACAGGATGAATACTATCATTGTTGGCGAGTTTTCATTCATGTGAAATTATTGGAATTGGAACCATTACATTACAATGATAAATTCACTAAGCTGAAGACCACACTTCTGCACATTAAAAGCTGCCACAGACAGTGCGACAGGGCTTAAATCTGTTGCAACGACCCTCCCACAACTCCCCAAAATCTTCTCAACAGAAGCTGAGTGCAGTGGTGGACTTAGAAAGATAGGAATTAGAGGCTTCAAAGAAGTGGGTGGGGTTGAAATTGAAGAAAAGCAAAGGGTCGATAAAGACTGGTACATATAGACGGTTTACCAAAGATTGAGAAATTAGGACAACATCCACGTATGAAGCTTAGCTTCATTTTTTTAACAATGTCAGAAAATGTAGGTTTCTCTATACTACAATCTCATGCTTAACCCTGGAACAAAATTAAAGAACCCCAAAAACAGCTTGTTTTATGTAAAGAGGAAAAGTCATGAAGTCCCCTCATGTAATGAAGATAAGGGCACGAGGCCCGGTTTGCATAGTGAATAAATTTAGCCCATCTAAGCAACCCATTTGTCTAGAAAAGAGCTCTCAAGGTCCATTTTGTGTAGTGAGAACATAAACAGAGCCCGTCCTGTGTAGTGAAGAAATTGAGCCCAACAAGGCAATCCGTTTTGTGTAGAGACTAGAAGGGTGTAAAAGAAATTGATCCCGTTTCATTCCATTTAATCTAGTTCCCAAAATATTATAAGTCATGCCTATGTGAAACGGGTTAATCAGATGGGATCAATTATTTCCCAAAAATCTATTTGAATTTTTTATTTATTAAATGGAATGATTGGTAAAGTTAGCAACAATAAAACTTTTCAGTAATATCCTTTTGAAGATTGGTGCATCATGCATATATCTTAGACTAAGAATCTTATCTTCAGCATAATTCCTTTGCTGGTAATAACCTAACAACTGGTGTCATCCTATGTTGTTTACTTGTTTTACAAGGTTACGCTCCATTGAAGCATAGAGCTTTTATCAAGTCATCTTTCTTGTGAGAATCCAAAAAGTATTGTGATCTTGAGAAGTGCAACCAACACCTCCAAAAGAAACCCATTTGGCCAAAATTTGTTGACATCCCACAACCCAAAATCCACCTCAAGCAGGTTTATTCCCACTGCCATCACAACCATTTATCAAAAACCTCATCCTTTCAAAATCAAAATTCACGAAACAAACCTCATCAATCTCATTTTCAACAACAACCACCACTTTCAGTCATTAGATCCATAAGACAATGATCCATCCTTTGTTGTGAAAGGGATAACGCCACCAACACAGGAGTATCCGAAGCTTCAGCTAGTCCAATCTTATTTAAAAGTCTGGCCAATTGATTTTTAAGTCCAGCAAATGCGGCCCATTATTTGGAATAAATTTTTCCTTTAGTTCAAATGAAATTTGAAGTTGATGAGTTATGTTGTCCAAGAAGTCAAAAAAACATTTAATTTGACTCTTCTAGGAAATACTACAGTCTTTATGTTTTAACTTCTAAGGAAAAACAAGTCTTTCACTATTTTTACTAGTTTCTATAAGTTTAATTTGAGTTTGGTCTTCAAAGTATAATATCTTGAATAATATTTACAAACCATGAAAAGTAAATAATCTTGGAAGGTATATCATTAAGACGTTAACATAAATTTCGGGGGCCTTTTTGTTTAATATGAATTTTGTCCTATTTAAGTTGTCTTTTTGTTGTTAAATAGTGCATATGCACATTTGGAAGTTGTGAAAATCATAGATGTTAGCGTCTTATATAAGCACAAAGTTCAGGCATATTAATTCGAATATGAAAAGTTTAGTTATGAAACCAAATTCGGATTGAGGAACTTGAGATAAACAATGTTTTATTAGTTGATATAATTCAACATTTGTTATTTTTGCAAGAGAGAATATGATACTTAACAGAGCCACAATATGAATCTCTTCAAGACTTGACTTACCATATATCTCATTCTGGTCTGGAAACAACCATCTCCAAGATAGGGGTAGGGACCACTTGGGACAGGGTTTAAAAGAAGATGACAATAGTTCAAAGTTCAAACTCATGTTCTCTGCCCGTCATTTTCAGGAGAGAGGTTCATTATGATTACCCAAATCACACGGTAGAGTAGTTGACCCAGGGGTCTTTGTTCAAGGTAGTACTGGGTCTTTCTACGAAGCATGCACGCTAACAATTTTTAATTTTTTTAATTTTAAGTTTTAGAACCAACGCTATCAATATATTGATAATGTACCTAGACATAACTCTAAAAATTAGTCAAAATAACCACACAAAAAAAAGTTCAAACAATAACAAGATTAGACTAAACATAACAAATGAACAAAATATTCAACAGAATTCAAAAACAAAAAAATTATAAAAAAAAAAAAGGACTTATTATTCAAATTCGTAACTCATTCAATCTATTCCATAAAAATAATTTGTAATTTTAGTTTTCCTAAAAAAATGATACGAAAAGAGATACTACTATTGCATATCTATAAGAAAATATAATGGATTTTAAATAAATTATTTATAATCTAAAACTTTAAAGAAATACTGTTAAGCTGAATTAAGTCATGTATATTCTTTAAATTAGATATTTTTATGGACTTCTTTAAATTAAATTTATAAATTTTATATAAATAAAAGTCTTGCGTGTCCTGTTTAGATAAGCAGATAACCCCAAATCACATACTTTGGTTTGTTCATTTCTCATCTAATAAGATATATATTTGACTTTGGTATTGAAAATGTAATATCTTAAATGAAATTTTCGTTCTCCTATGCTTAGTGGGCTAACGATATTCTAAGCTTCTATGTAAAGATATTTGACTGGAATGAATAAAATCGAAGTGTATTTTCAGCAAGACTCTTACAAGTCATAAAAAGTGAATGATATTGGAAGGTATTGTTAACATAAACTGGGGCCTTTTTGTTTAATATGAAATTTGCCCCATTTTAATTGTGTTTTTTGTTTAAATATTGCATACGCAGGTGTGGATGTGAAAATCGTAGTTGTTAGCCTCTTATATAAGTGCAATGTTCAGGCATATTAATTGGAATATGAAAAGTTTAGTTATGAAACCAAATTCTGATTGAGGAAATTGTTTTTGATGATAAACAATGCTTTATTCGTTGATATATTTCAAGACTTGACAGAGCCACAATACGAATCTTGTTCAAGACTTGACTTGACTTACCATATATATATATATATATATATGTATGTATGTATATCTCATTCTGGAATCGACCATCTCCATGATAGGACCACTTGGGAAAGGGTTCAAGAGAGTTGTAATATTCTTGAACTTGCTATGGGGTCCAATTTAGAACAAAGATGGTTCGAAGTACTAACTCATGTGATTTGCAGTCTGCACCAACACAAATCTAAAGCGCGTTGTTTTAAGGAAATAGGTCCATTATCGATGACACAAATCACACGGTAGAGTAGCTGACCCAGGGGTCTTTGTCCAAGGTAATACTGGGTCTTTCTTAGAAGCATGTACACTATCAATTTTTTTTTTTTTTTTTTTCAGCGCTATCAATATATTGATAACTAATCGCTAACCTGCGCTATACACGAAAAGGTTTTATATAAATGAGATACATATATAACATATGCAAAATTAACCTGATTTCTTTTTCTTCTTCTATTAATTAAATGCATTTTTCAATTGTCCTTTAAGATGTTACTATAAGTCAAAAATTATTCCAATCAAATGATGGTGCCTTATGCTAATCCGAAATAAAATTAATTTTGCAAAATTCAACATTAACATCTATTTGTCAAATCCCAATAACTGAGCAAAAGAATATTGCCAAAATCCTATTCATTAATTCCTTAACCTTCTTGAACTTCCACACACTAACCAAGCAAAGGGAAAAAAAAGCACCTAAAATTTAGGAGTATGGACCATCTAGCCAAATTAAGTGCAAATTTAAAAAATAATTAACTTAAATTTTAAATAACATTAAAATCCCAAAAGTAGCAAAAATAATAATAAAACTTTAAAATACGACCTTAGACACCTATGCATTCACTTACAACAAAAGTAGCAAAAGTTACAAAGAATGATATGTCAAGCACATATTATTCCCATATCGACACAAACCTTAGGCTAAGAAATCACTTTGCACATCCCCATCATATTTTTTGCAAGCCCATACACAACTTCCTTTTACTCTTTAGAGCATAAGGACCATATCATCAAAATACATAAACTAATTAGGATGATAGTTTGATATCTACTATAACAATGTGCAACTTAAGGCTCTACTTTCTACTCCACTTTTGCACCTTCTAAAACACCAAACATGTCCAACTTCTTAAAATGAAGTTGTTTAATGTAATCTCTTTTAAATTAAATCATTAAAATAACTTTATCAAAAAAAAAATTTAAATAATAACAAATAATTAAAAGGATAACGACTTTGTGAAAAAAATTAAAACATTTTAAAACTCAAACTCAAACTTTTGCACTCACCAAGGAAAATCAAATATCGTTAATACCTTCACTGAGCACTACCTTTGTGAAAATCTCAAACCATGAATCCAAGGTTTAGGCCGATTCTATAATAGCCTAAATAACCACTGTGTACCTGAAAATACCAAACAAACAAACTCAATCAACCAGGACAAAATGGGCTTTTGCCCTTTTCAACCAAATTAATTAGTCTTATGCCCTCATTCTCAAACTAAATAGGGAAATGCCCCTCTTTTAAAACTCGATTTTTGATAAATCGAGTTATAAAAAAAAAAAAATCTGGAGCCCTATAGCAGCGTTTTTAAGGACCTATAGTGACGTTTTTAAGACCTATAGTGACGTTTTTTAACTCGACTTCCATTAAATCGAGTTATAGGCAATTTTTTTAATTTTTTTTACCTATAACTCGATTTCATATAAATCGAGTTACAAAACGCCACTATAGGTCTTGAAAAACGTCACTATAGGTCCTTAAAAACGCCGCTATAGGACCTAACTCGATTTATCAAAAATCGAGTTTTAAAATAGGGGCATTTCCCTATTTAGTTTGGGAAGGAGGGCATAAGGCTAATTAGTTTGGTTGAAAAGGACAAAAGCCCATTTTGTCCCAATCAACCAAATTAACTCTTGTGCATCTTTAGCTTTGTATCATTCTTACTGTCAAAATTAATGCCTCTAAATTATGTTACTGGTTGGTGTCACATTATGTACATAAATATACTCTATTATGTAGGATGGAAAACTAATGCAATCGAATTTTATTATTTAAAGGTTGTTGACTCTATACCTAAAAGTTATACTGATGAAATTTGAGACCCTAACATCAAAGATAGCAAAAGAGATTCAATTGTGTTCAGGTTGATTGGTGAGAAAACTGTGAGGAAAAAAAAACTAAATTAAACATTCTCAAGAAATAAATAAAGGCTTACACAAAACATAACCTACTTACGAAGAAAAAAAAAAAGGCTCACACAATCACATCTTGAATAATTTCTCAAAAGAAAAAAAAAATTGACTTAGGTAAATATCTGAATCTTCAACATCGAAACAAAGTTATAACTGAATACAAAAACTTAAAGGACTTGTTAACACATAGTACTGATGAGCCGGATCATAGTCCATATGAATCATGAAACACTGAACGAAACAATTTGATCCCAATTTGTGAACATAAAAAAGCTATAACTGAATGCAAGAACTTAAAGGACTTATTAACACATAGTACCGATGATATGGAGATGTTGGAGTCAGGCTACACATTCCTAGGGACTTAAGAATTGCACTGCCACTGCCTTCTAATGAGGGAAAAAAAGAAAGAAAGAAAAAAACAAAACACAATAAAAACAAATACAATTTGTCTAAATAAATAAGGATTAGCATTGCAAAACCTTCAAACCCACGTTATAATATAGATGCTAAATTTACCGTGAGCTTGTCACGGTATTGTGCCATGTGATACTAAATTGCTAGCCAAGACAAACTTTCATCTAAAACTAAAACTTTTGTTTAAGGATTGTCGTTGTTCTCATTATATCACATGGCTGCAATAAAGCACTGCGAACGGGTCTCAAATTTCATCACGATAATTTTATTATTTTGCAGTTTCCCATGTGATTCATTGTTTCTTCACATGGAAACTTTCATTGGAGACAAATTGTATCAATATTGCGTTTACTTTGAGCCGCTCGTAGTGTGGTTCAAGTAGGGTTTGAGAAGGGTAGAGGCGCATGTTTAAGGTTTTCTTTTGTTTTATTTATTAAGGAGGGAAGAGAGACTCCTAATAGGAGTCTTTCTCTCTTTTTTTCTTAATCCTAACATTTTAAAATGTAGGAGCTCTAAAAAAAGTCAAAGGTTTTAGTTTTTTATAATGATGAGTTTGAGTTTAAGTTGGAGAGATAGAGTTCCACTCCTTGTTAAGTTTGGACTAAACAAAAATAATTTATTTAAATAAAATGATAATTTTATTTAAATATTGTGCCGATGTGGAAAATTGTGAGAGCTTCAAAAGCTTCGGTTTTATATATATAGATGAACCTAGACATAACTCTAAAAATTAGTCAAAATAACAACAAAAATAGTCCAAACATCAGCAAGATTAGACTAAATAGCACGAATGAACAAAATATTAAACAAAAAGCTCGTTAAAAAAAAAATAAATAAAAAAAATAAAATAACACTTATTATTCAAATTCGTAACTCATTCAATCCATTCCATAAAAATAATTTATAATTTCATTTTTCCTAAAAAAAGGATACCAAAAGAGATACTGTGGCAATGAGTTCTCCTAGGCTTTACAGCTGCAATTGCAGCTGCAGCAACTTTGCCCTTCTTGGTGGCTTGGCTTGCAGTCTCAACAGTGATCATCCATGGCTCACTCACTCTCTCTCTCCTTTTTTCTTTTTTCTATCATCATGATCAGACTCTCCAACTTTATTACTCTCATCTTAGCATTCTCATTAATTAATCTATTTTTGCTATGTCATTATGTTTTTGTTTGTTTATTATTATTTTTTTATTTGATCAAAAAGAATTTTATTCTTGCCTAATTTAAGTGTATGTGTGTTAGCTTCTTATATTCAGGCATATTAATTCAAATATAAAAAGTTTAGTTATGAAACCAAATTCTGATTGAGGAAATTGAGATAAACAATGTTTTATTAGTTGATATAATTCAACATTTTTTATTTTGCAAGAGAGAAGATGACACTTGACAGAGCAACAATATGAATCTAGTGCTAGACTTGACTTGCCATATATCTCATTCTAGAATGACCATCTCCAAGGTAGGACCTCTTGGGAAAGGGATTAATATTCCTGGACTTGCTAATAGGGGTGAAAATAGCCAAATACCATGTTTTGGCAAAATTTGTGGCAATCTAGCACTGTTTTGGAACTAAATAGCAATCTACCACTTTTCTAGTACTCGAGTTTCTCAAACTCGAGCTCTAAATGGTACTCGAGTTTAAGAAACTCGAGTTACTAGTGTGCATGCCACCGTGGTGCTGGCTGAGCTGGAGTTTTTGGCATTAAAAAATGCCAGCTAGTACTTGAGCTTCTTAAACTCGAGTACTGTGTGCTCTGAACTCAAGTTCAGTGGACTCGAGTAGTGTGTTATTGAAATACACAATACCTGAGATCCGTAAACTCGAATATGGCTCAGGATCCATGTTAGGACATATGTGGTTCACTTGTTAAAGAACATATGTCATTCTTTTATGTAATTGGCTAATCCTTTGACAAAATGCACTCTACTTGTAATTGGGTAGTTCTAGGTGTTTTCAATACTTCAAGAAACAAGGTTTCAAGATCAAGTGTTGAAATCATCAAGTATATCCAAGAAACAAGCTGAAGAAGTGCAAGTTCAATAAAGCTCGACAGCTAGCTCGACAATTAGCATGTGTCGAGTTTTAGAAAGCAGTCTCAGCCCTGTGTGCTCGACACTTGCTCGACACCTCTTATCTGTCGAGGTTTATGAAATTCAGAATTTTGATATGATTTTCTTGGAATCTGTGAATGTGTCTTTGGGCTTTCTTTTCTCCTAACCCTAGACATATAAAAGGATTGTTTTAAGGGCCGTCAAAGAGTTCACAAGTTGCACAAGCATTGAGCAAACTCTGTTCAAGCAAATTGTGACCGGAGACAAAGTTTTGCCCTAGTTCATCACTCTTGAAGAAGTTGCTGTGTATTTGCACCAAAGAGTTTTGTGACTAAGCATCTTCTTAATCGTCATCATTGGGATGAACTGAAGAACTTTGCAGCCAACAACTTTCTCTAGTTGGTGATTGAAGTCGCGTACTGGGATCCGCGCAATTGGTTAGTCACGTACTTGGGAGCCATGCATCAAAAGGAGAAATTGTCACTACAAAACAAGTCCAATTGGGTATTGGGGTAAGGGTTCAATTGTAGGTTGGTATAAGGTACTGAGATTCCTTTACTTATAACTGCTTGTTGTGATAATAATGGAATTTCGGGAGTGGTGACCTGAAAATTATCCGGTCGGGTTTTTGCCGTTAGGTTTTCCCCATTCGTAAACAAATCACCGTGTTATTTATTTTCCGTTGCATAATTAGTTTATTGGTGATTTGTTTGTGCTACCACACATTTGCATAGTAAATTGATTAATTAATAACTTGGCTAATTAATTAATTAATTTGATCACAAGGGGTCAATACGTTTTTGGCCTATCAAGTGGTATTAGAGCAGGCACACTCTGATTAGGTTTAATCTTTGCTGTGTTGATCCATTGACCCTTGTTTGTCATGGATAGAGGACAGTCATTAATTATACCTCCTTTATTTTATGGCACTAACTATGCATATTAGAAAGTACGCATAAGAGCTTTCTTGTAGTCCTTAGATGAGAAGGTGTGGCAAGCTGTAGAGATTGGCTGGACCAAGCCAAAGGATGCGCCGACCGACTGGGATGAAGCCAAGATCAAGGTAGCAAACTTCAACAGCAGAGCATTGAATGCTTTATTTAGTGTGGTCACCAATGAGGAGTTTAAGAAGATATCATCTACTGAAACTGCTAAAGAAGCGTGGACCATCCTCCAGACAACCTATGAGGGTACAAAGGCTATCAAGGATTTAAAGGTTCAGAGGCTCACTACAAGCTTTGAAGAGATAAAGATGAAAGAGGATGAGTCGTTCAATGAGTTCTATGCCAAGCTCAAAGACATAGTGAACTCAGCCTTCAATCTTGGGGAAACCATTCCTAAACCCAAGATTGTAAGGAAGGTGCTCAGATCTCTACCCGAGAGATTCCATGCCAAGATTACGGCAATAGAGGAATCAAAGGACATTGACAAGATTCCTTTGACAAAGCTGGTTGGTAATTTGCAGACCTATGAGCTAGGGTTATCAAGAATTGGCAAGTCGGGTAAGGGCAAAAGTATGGCACTAAAGGCCAAGAGCAGTGACACAGATGAGTCTTCCGATGATGAAGATTCCAAGATGAAGTCCTACATCACTAGGCAGTTCAAGAAGTTTATGAAGAATGCCAATGAAAAGGGCTTTAACAAGGACCGTAGGCAATCCAGTTCTTCTTAGTTTAAGAACCAAGACAAAGGGAAGAATGATGCAAGGGATGGCGGTCAGTACACTGTTCCTACAGGACCTAAGTGCTTTGGGTGTCATGGCTTCGGTCACATGAAGTAAGAGTGTCCCACATATCTCAAGAGCATTGGGAAGAGCAAGGCACTTACTGCTACGCTGAGTGACACTAAGCCTGAGGATGACGGAATCTTAAATGCCTTCACTGCCACAGTCAATCCTACTGAAGGGATTGTTGAAGAAGTGGATGAAGAAGAGGAATTGGTGGAGTCCAAGTTTGAGAAGATGGATGATCAAGATGATATCCATACAGCCTATGAAAAACTGTACAAGCTTTCTGAGAAGCATGAGAAATTGTATAGGCTGGCCACCAAGAAGCTCAGTGATGTGGAGCTTAATCGCGAAGTGCTTTCCACTAAGTTTGATGAAGCTGATCAGACAATTGGTGCACTGAGGTTTGAGAACAATTTCTTGGCTAAGAAGACCAAGAAACTTGAAACGGAACTGTTTCAAGTTAGAGCTTAACTGGAGAGGACTTCAAGTGCAAAGCTTGACGAGATGCTCAGCATTCAGAAATCTGCTTCAGATCGAACAGGTTTAGGGTATGGTCTTTCTTCCTCTAATTCTACTTCTGCTAGTACTACTGTTTTTGTTCATTCTAGTAATAATGTTGAAATTGAGAACAATGATGTTAAAACTGATTTAGCTAGTGAGAACTTAGACAAAAGTAAATCTATCTTAGGAGCACCCCCTAAACAAGATAAGAAAGATGTTAAAAACTCTAGGGCTAAGAAGGTTAACTCTCAAAAGCCTAAACAGAAGAGGCAGCATCTCTGTCATCATTGTGGAGCTACCGGTCATACTCGACCAAATTGCTATAAGTGGTTAGCCACTCAACAGAGCACCGGCATGATCGCATCTAGAAGCCAGAATCAACTTCAATCCTCTCTTGCTCCTCTTGAAGATCTTCTCAAAACCCTCATGTTCCTTTCGAACTTGAACGGTTTCAATTCTTCCCCCTCACCGCCGATTCAAGGGTTTAATCAAAGGAAAGGTTCTTCCAAGGTGTGGAAGAAAAAGGACTCTAAGTGATTCTATCACTTTCTTTTGTCTTCTTGTTTTTGTTTATTGCATTACTTGTGTGTTTTGCTTTTATTTTGAGTCAATCTAGTTTTATGCTTTACTTTATTTAACATGTTTTTGTTTGTTCGTTTTCAGTTTTGTTTATTTTTGTTTTTCATATAAAAATAATTTTTTTCTTTGAAAAATCAGAAAAATACAAAAACAGTGTATGTTTTGTGTACATTGGTACTTGTGTACCTTGGATGGCCATTGAAACAAAATTTCCTAAACTTTGTATCTTTTGTAGCTTAGATGAGCATCTCTATGCACAACTAAGCAAGTGAGCTTTGTGGCTCTTGTTTGTGATGAGTAGGATTAAGTTATCTCTTATACTTAACACTCGTATCACTTTTTTTGACGGGAATGACTAGAAAATCCTAGGGGAAAGGCATAAATAACCATCTCACCACTGTTGCCCGCCAATCATAATATGACACCTGTATGCTTCGGCATAGCAAAAGTGCAGTGTCAATGACATTTGTGTGCTTCGGCATAGCAAAATTGGAATGTCAAATATCATTGGGTATTTCTTTTCTATCTCTTACATGCCCATGCATGATATGCTTAAAAAAAAAATATGCAAAGAAAATAAAAGGCAAAAAGATCAAAAATGCTTTTAAATATGGTTGCAAGCGTGTATTCTAAGAGATGTGGGAGTTATAGGATATACCTCGAAGGTGATAGTCCCCATCAAACAGTTATGATTGTGTGTGAGTTAAAGTGATTTTCTCATATCTCAAATCGTCATAACATGTATACCCTTATGCAATCTTGCGATGTTTTTCACACATAACACGCAATATTCTTTGCTACTCTTGATACATGTGCAGGTACAATGTAATTTGGCCATCACAAGGTTTTACACGTGGTAATGTATGCTCACTAAACTATCTTGACTTGTTTTTGAAATATAAAATTAGTTAGACTTGTTTAGTGTGTGTGTTTTTGGGGATCCATGTACTTAAAATTATTGTTGAGAGATGATTTTGAGAACTTAATATGTTGATTGGATCATTGGTTGAGTTGCATGTTGGATTGCATTCATGTCTGTGTTTTTCACTTCTCGAAAAACTGTTTTTAAAAGCAAGCTCGACACCTCCTCGATACCTGGCTATCTGTCGAGCTTCTCAAGCTTTTTCTTATCGCAATCTCAACACCTCCTCAACACCTGGTGGATTGATCGAGAAAGTTCTTGCCTCCTCAATAGCTTCTCGACACCTGGTGGATTGATCAAGCTTCTGTTCTTGATCTGGTGTTTTGTTCTTCGATACCTCCTCGTTACCTACATCTGTCAACGACCATTTTCTCGATACCTTCCTCGACAGATAGCTCGACACCTTATCTGTCGAGATTTACTAAGGATTCTATAAATACTTCCTCGTGCGATCCGGAATTCATTTCTCTCGATCTCTATCTCAATAGCTCTCTCTTTTCTCTCCCAAACAATCTCATCTTACTCCAATCTTGATCCTCAAGGTTTCTTCAAGCTTTTTCATGATTTTCTTCACTTGGTAAGCTACTATTCTCTCATTCTTCATGCATTTCATCTTTTGAAACCTAGGTTTTGGAGTTTTTGAAAAATTTTATGGTTTTTCAAAATTGATGAGTTATTGTTGAAATTTTGGGATGGGTTTTCACTTATATGAGTTTAAAATCTCATGCATTGCATCACATTAGCATTATAACGGTATTTTCATGCATTTAGATGTGTGTTATATGTTTGTGTGTTGGTAGGATTGGATTGGGCTGAGTCCATAATGAATTTTTTTTTGCATGTCACATGTTCATGCATTCCCCATGCATTCGTACTCTCTTTTCAATATATCTTGATATATTTGAACTGTTTGGGGCTTTTCTGATTATCTCCTTCTCTCCCTCTCTCTTTATTGTTTATGTTAGTCGTGTCTATGGCACCTAAGCGTAAATCCACTATGGCCCAGAACCCTCTTCGTTCCAAAGCTTCTTCATCTTCTGATTCTACTCCTCTCTCTCTTCGATTCCGTGATGATGATGCCCATAAAGCATTCTCGGAGAACTTTTCTAGATGAGGTGTTAATTCGGAACGCCAAGTCATTTTGGCAGACTTCGCCGACACTGACCTTCCCACTGTCATTCACAGTCGAGAATGGGAGTCACTGTGTGACGTCTCGGTCACTTGTCCTCTTGTGTTTATCCAGGAGTTTTACTCCAACATGCACGGGATTGATCGTTCAGTACCTCTTTTCTTCACTCGCGATCGAGGTACGTGCATCCTTATCACTCCGCAACTTGTTGCGGATATGCTTCGGGTTCCTAGGGTAGAATATCCTGACTATCCTAGTTGTAAGCATCTGAAGACTGTGTCCAAGGATGAGCTCATGGCTGCTTTCTGCGAGCGCCTTACTGATTGGGGCGAGCATCAGTTTACACCATGTAAGCCTTTTGCTAAAGGCCCTCATTTCTTGAACATGGTGATGACCTTTGTTCTCCATCCACTCTCTCACTACAACTCCATTACGGAGTCTCGTGCTCGTTTTCTGTTATCACTTCTTGAGCATCTTACTATTGACTTCCTTTCACATTCTATTCTTTCCATTATAGATGTTCATCAGGATTCGACGTCCCGTGATAAGCTCATCTTTCCTTCCACTATCACGAGGATCTTACGCCATTTTTCTGTCCCTTTTCCTGTGTCCGACCACTTCACACATATTTGTGCCATAGACGCCGCTACAGTAAAACGTAGTGAGGCGCAGTTTCGGTTGCGATAGGAGTTAACAGCTCCTCCCTCCAGTTCGACTCCATCTTGTTTGGCTCTATCTCGATCTGCTTCATCCACATCTGCTCCTTCCTCCTCCACGAGCGATGTGTAACTTGGAGACATCATGGCATAGTTGCTGCACATGGATGCTCGCCTTGATACACTCTCTACTGAGTTGTATCAGGTGAACGTTCGTGTTGGTCATATTGCACGATGGCAGGCAGCTATGGGTGGCTATGCTTCTGAGGCTTCTCCTCCACCACCTCCTTCAATGGCTTCTAATTCTGATGCTGAGGATGATGATGATGATGGTGATGACGATGATGCTTCGGATGATGATGGAGATGCTAGATCTACTGATAAGATGTCTACTTGACATTCTTACCCTTTGTCACTCGTGACAAAAAGGGGGAGTAGTTTTGGGATATGAGAGTAGTCATTCTTAAGGGGAGAGTTAGTATAGGACATTTTTGTTAGGGGGAGTGTTGATACTTGAGGGATGTAGTGAGGATATGATGTATATTTTCTTTTCTATCCTTTATAGATACATTGTTCTTGTACATTGGGTCTTGTGACCATTTTTACACATACATTGTACTTATCTTCTTTATATGTGGATGTATGTTTCTTTCACCTATGTTTCATGTGTTGTTTCTTTTCTTCCTTTATACACATGCTTCTTATACTTGTATACAATCTATTATTTCTGTTTCACACAAAGATGCCTTGATGAGTTTTGTTTAAAGTGTTTCAGAAATACAAGTTGTCAAAGTCTACTTGCCATAAACTCTCTTCTTGCAAAGTTTTTCAAGAGTTTGTGTTAGGATAGATTTTATTGTATTCAACAAGTGAATATAAGTTAAGTGATTTATGACTTCTCTCATATGTTCATTTGTTTGTTGTGGTTTTGTCATGGATTGCCAAATGGGGAGATTGTTAGGACATATGCGGTTCACTTGTTAAAGAACATATGTCATTCTTTTATGTAATTGGCTAATCCTTTGACAAAACACACTCTACTTGTAATTGGGTAGTTCTAGGTGTTTTTAATACTTCAAGAAACAAGGTTTCAAGATGAAGTGTTGAAGTTATCAAGTCTGTCCAAGAAATAAGCTGAAGAAGTGTAAGTTCATTAAAGCTTGACAGCTAGCATGTGTCGAGGTTTAGAAAGCTGTCTCAGCCCCGTGTGCTCGACAGCTGCTCGACACCTCTTATCTGTCGAGGTTTATGAAATTCAGAATTTTGATATGATTTTCTTGGAATCCGTGAATGTGTCTTTGGGCTTTCTTTTCTCCTAAACTTAGACATATAAAAGGATTGTTTTAAGGGCCGTCAAAGAGTTCACAAGTTGCACAATCATTGAGCAAACTCTATTCAAGCAAATTGTGACCGGAGACAAAGTTTTGCCCTAGTTCATCACTCTTGAAGAAGTTGCTGTGTATTTACACCAAAGGGTTTTGTGACCAAGCATCTTCTTGATCGTCATCGTTGGGATGAATTAAAGAACTTTGCAGCCAACAACTTTCTCTAGTTGGTGATTGAAGTCGCGTACTGGGATCCGCGCAATTGGTTAGTCACATACTTGGGAGCCGTGCATCAAAAGGAGAAATTGTCACTACAAAACAAGTCCAATTGGGTATTGAGGTAAAGGTTCAACTGTAGGTTGGTATAAGGTACTAGGATTCCTTTACTTGTAACCGCTTGTTGTAATAATAGTGGAATTTCGGGAGTGGTGACCTGAAAATCACCCGGTGGGGTTTTTGCAGTTAGGTTTTCCCCATTCGTAAACAAATCACCGTGTTATTTATTTTCCGTTGCATAATTAGTTTATTGGTGATTTGTTTGTGCTACCACACATTTGCATGGTAAATTGATTAATTAATAACTTGGCTAATTAATTAATTAATTTGATCACAAGGGGTTAATACGTTTTTGGCCTATTATTCCACATAATTGTAGTCCACCATACTTGAGTTTAGTGAACTCGGGTATGGTCGAGTTCAGCCTAGGTACTACTTGTTTATATTGAAAACACTTTATCGCCCCTATTTTTAACACCCACGCTTAACTCTCTGAATCTCCCTCTCTCCCACTCAGTCTTACTCTTTCATCACTCTCACTTTCTCAATCTCCCTCTCACTCTCTCAATCTCGCTATCATCTTGCTCTCACTCTCCCTCTCGCTCTCAGTCTCGTTCTCGCTCTCGCTCTGTACTCTCCCTCTTGCTCAGGCTCTGTACTTCCACTCTCGATCTGCATCTTCAGTTTGGAATCACAAGATACGTTCTCCTTATCTCAATATTTGTTTGAGCATTTGGGGGTTAGGGTTATTTGTGGGTATATGTCGGTAATTGGGATTGGGATTAATTTGTGGATAATTTGTGGCTATGAAAACTTGTTAGGGCTTCATCACATTGATGCATTATATTACGTTGTTGTTCTAATTAACAATTTCTATATTTTATTCAACTGTTGTGATTTTGATAACATGATAGGTTTGCACTTTCTTCAGAGATGGTTACTCTAATTTGTTTGTTGAGAGAAATTTTGTTGGCAAAATTCATTGTCCACTGCTAGGGGAAGTGAGGGAATGACCAATTTCGTATATTTAGAAAAAAAAATTATAATTTGGGAAATTTGTTGGGATTTTAAAATTTTAGATATGCATCAGTATCTCCTTTCAATCCTTTTGGTTTCCATGTTTATCTTGTGTTTGGGTTGGCTTCTAAGATGCATATTGTTGTATTTGATTGCTTTTAAGTACAATGGGCCATTAATCACCTTTAATTTATGCCAGATATGGACCCACATGGAGTGGGACCCTCTGTCTAACCTTTGTTGACAAGGCAGCCTGTGCATCGTTCAAGTTCGCTTTGGGATGCTCCTTCAGCAGGCGAGGTATGCACTTGTCCAAAATCGTAGTCTAGTAGAAAGATTTTTCTTACTATGCACTTGTCCCTAACATTGGAATTTAAGTTTGAAGCATATTTATTACGTGCTTAGTGAATGCTATTATTAATACAATGCTGCTCCGTTTGCAAGAAGTGCCAAGTGTACTGAGTTGTCGTCACCAATTTATAAGTGTGCCTGAAGGTGGGTTAGATCCACGGATTGCTGCTTATATCGCAGATGTGGGGTTAGAGGGGTTACTTCGGGTCCCAAATATAGACCTTGGTGGAGAGATGGCGGCCGGAGACGCACTCATTCCACTTGCCCCATAGTGAGATGACCATCACACTACAAGACATGGAGGTTATAATGGGGGTAACTGTAGATGGCTTGCCGGTGGTGGGATTTACCCATATGCAAGATTGGGGCGGCCTCTGTGCCAAATTGCTAGGGCATAGGCCGCCGAACAGAGAAGTCGATGCTGGTAAGAACACTGTAGCGATAGAAGGGCCGAGGGTAAAAGCACGTTGGCTCGAGGAGCGGTTTAGCAACCTTCTCCCAGCTGACGCCACTAAGGTGCTTGTGCAGCAAAATGCTCGGTTTTACATACTGGGGATGTTGGGTGGTATGCTGTTTATGGACAAGTTTGGTGAACGACTCTCAATTATGTATCTGCAATTTTTCAATCCAATCAGCAACGGAAAGAATTATAGTTGGGGTAGTGCAGCACTAAGTTGGCTATATAGACACCTCTGTAAAGCATTAGAGAAGACAACTAATGGAAAGAATTATAGTTAGGGTAGTGCCGCACTAAGTTGGCCATGATTTCACTTTTCTACTCAGTAATACATGGTCTTCATACCCTAGGACTCCCTTCAGATATCAGGAAACAAAAAACTGCTCGGACTTTGATTTGGTCTGTTGCAGATTTAACTGAGATTTAATCATTAGCTGTTCAGTCTTACCTTTTAATTTGTTTTGGACACGCACACAACACTATGGGGTCATTTCAATGTTAATAATTAATATTCCTCTTTACATGAAATTATGACTTATGCACACTTCTAAAAGTAATGTAATGTCATCTACTTTCTTGTAACAATTGTAACATTCCTCTCTTTGTGGTCAAATGATTTTGTATTATTTCTTACCATTAGAAAATTTTGCATTCAATCCCCGTATATAGGTTATTTGCTGTGTCTTATGTGTGTTTCTTGTTTTATATATGTTGCAGGCATCAAAGCTCTCAACTAGACCCATTTTTCAACGTCCTCCCACACATCCAGAAGCGGAGAAAATATTGCTTTGGTCACTGTTTTTACCATTTATAATTCCTCCCTATATGTAAATGTAAATGATAGATCATCAAACTTGGTTACTGTTGGAAATGCTTCATATAGTAAGGTGGAGAGATCGATGGCCATATTGAACATTTTCATTAACTTCATTCAAGCAATTTCTTAGTAAAGCCTCAGCAATAGCTTGAGCAGGTCTTCTACTTTCCAAGACCTGCTCTGTCTTGGTCAGATAGATGGATGATATAAAATTTTGGCTCCAAAGTGTTGATCCGAATGATGTACTTATTACATGAAAGAGATTTTAATTTTGACTTATGCATATGGCTTAATATAAAATCACTAAGACTTGAAAATTTTACTTGGGTGACATAACATAATTTGGTCTGTGACTCACCCAAAATTAAGTTAGGGTTTTAGACATTCGTTGGAGACTTACCAAATAACTGATATCCTTTATCAAAATTGAATTTGTGCATGTTTTAGAATATGTCCTTCATTTTGCCCGCCCTTTGAGGTGCACCTCTTGGGGTGTTTGATCAAACTCAAGGTTACTTTTGTAACCATTGTCACATTGTGGATGTCATGGATCCTTAGGCATACGTTACAACATTTATATTTACTTGTTTATTATATGAATTTTCCTTTCAACAGAGTCTGTGGGAGTCCTGCCCATGTGTACACAGCAATGTATCTAACATGCTGTTCTTTTGGGACCCTTTGGCATAAAGCTTTGTTCTACCGGGCTTCAAAATTGTTATGTAGCCATTATTCTGAACAGATACTAGAGTAGCTCTTTTAGGGGTGGTTTTTCCTGTCATTGAGGAAAACAAAACTTCAAGATCTTGCTATGGACCACAATTGGTTGGGGTCGTGTGCATACCTGTTTTAGTTCAAACGTCCAACATGTGTGTTGGGACCAACGTGTAGTTCATTTTCATTTCTGGATATCTTTTCTTTTGCTTTAATCGGTAATTGTTTCCAATGGCGAACTTTCCTTATAATAACGAAATTCCAAATATTGAGAATTTTTTTTAACTTTAGTATTTGTAGTTTCTGCAATTTTCCAAATTCCTTGAAGTATTGGTCAATATAATAAGTCAAAATCTTAACCAAATAAAATACCACCAGACTGACTAATGATACAAAGAACAAAAAGGTTAGTAGCCAACTTTAAGCTTAAGTTGAAACTTCCTTTTACTATAGGCAACCTTATGGATGCTTTTTTCTCCCCATTTACAAGCTGTATTACTCAAAAAATATATACTTAATGAGTTTTGAGGAGGCTCTTCGATAAGGTTTTTAGATCTTCAAAATTGCTATGAGACAATTGATCAAAATCAAGAGGAATCTGAAGGTCACTATTAAGGAACCCAAGCCATACTCGAGTTTATAGCTAGGAGGCATATGTATGTGGTACAAGTAAAGTGTAGTACAAGTACAAGTGTGCTATACAAGTAAACTAGCTGGGCCTAAAGCCCATAACATAATATACATTAACAGCCCCCCTCAAACTCAAGGTGGATGTGAGACCAGCTTGAGGTTGTCAACCAAAGTACGAAGGCGTCCCTTAGGATGTGACTTGGTGAAGATATCTACAAGTTGATCTTTAGAGGAGACTGAGATCAACTTGAGAGCACCATGGACAAGATGAAAACGGATAAAATGACAATCGATCTCGATGTGTTTAGTCCGTTCATGGAAGACATCATTGTGAGCAATATGAATAGCACTCTGGTTGTCACAATAAAGAGGAGTAGCAGAGGATGTAGACACACCTAAGTCTGTGAGAAGCCATCGTAGCCAAAGGAGCTCAGATGTGGTATCAGCAAGGGCACGATATTCTGCTTCAGTACTGGAGCGGGCCACATGAGTTTGTTTCTTACTTCACCAAGAAATCAGAGAAGAACCAAGAAGAAAGCAATAACCAGTGGTGCACCTGCGATCAGTGGGATCTCCTGCCCAATCAACATCAGAAAATGCACGTAGAATAAGAGGAGACTGAGCAGAGTAGAAAAGACCATGGAAGAGAGTGCCCTTTAGGTATCGAAGAATGCGCAGAACTGCAGCATAGTGAGTCGATCGTGGTGCAGACAGATACTGGCTCACCTGGTGAACAGCATAGGAAATGTCTGGACGAGTGACAGTGAGATAAACTAAGCTGCCAACCAAGCGTCTGTAAAGAGAGGGATTAGACAATGGTTTCCCCCCTGAGAGAGTCAAATGCGCATTAAGCTCAACTGGAGTGTCAACAGTTTTACTATCAGTGAGTCCAGCTCGAGACAAGAGTTCAAAGGCATACTTGGCTTGAGTAATATAGAGTCCATCTGTAGAATGAGTGATTTCAAGACCCAAGAAGTAGCTGAGATGTCCAAGATCTTTCATCTCAAACTGCTGACTGAGAAAAGCCTTGAGTTCTTGAATGCCACTGAGGTCATCACCAGTTATGATCATATCATCCACATATAGGAGAAGTAAGATAGTGCCTTTGTCAGTGCGACGAAGAAATAAGGCAGAATCATAATGACTGGCCATGTAACCCAAGTGAGAGATGGTAGAGCTGAATTTGGCAAACCAAGCTCGTGGAGCTTGTTTAAGGCCATAAAGTGCACGTCGAAGGTGACAAACCTTGTTTGAATCAACAGAGAGACCAGGAGGAGGTTGCATATACACTTCTTCACTTAAATCCCCATTTAGGAATGCATTTTTGACATCCATCTGAAAAAGGTCTCATTTACTGGCAGCAGCAACAGCTAAGAGGGCACGAACAGATGAGATACGAGCAACCGGAGCAAAGGTCTCTTCATAATCAATCCCATACTCTTGTGTAAAACCTTTTGCAACAAGACGAGCTTTATAGCGCTCAATGGACCCATCAGAGCGAGTCTTAATCTTGTAGATCCACTTACAACCAACCACAGATTTCCCAGGAGGAAGTGTCACCAAATCCCAAGTATGATTTTTAGATAATGCATCAAGTTCCTCTTTCATTGCAATCTGCCATAAAGAGTTAGTGGAAGCCTCACGATAGGTGTTTGGCTTGTGTAGTGTAGCAAGGGCAGTGTAACAATGATAGTCAAGTAAATGTGTAGGAATAGATCTTACCCGAGTTGAGTGACGAGGTAGAATGTCTTGTGCAAGATCTTCAGGCGGAGTAGAAGCAGGAGACCCAAGCTCAGAATTGGGGTTGGGTAGCTCGTCTTCAACCTGTTCATCGTCCACTTGTTCATTAAAGGGTGAACTAGGAAAGGGATCAGTGATATCTGGTGGTTGGACAGAGAAGTCTACAGCAACAGAATCATGAGCAATTATAGGAGGATCAGGAGCAGCAACAGAAGGAATATGTGCCTCATCTGGTAAAAGATCTAAGACAGAGGAGGAAGACAGGGAAGCACTGAAATGAGAGAGCTCGACAAAAAGACGATGGAAAAAGAGTTCCCTGGGCTTGAATGCCGGTGTTTTGCTAGAGAGAGGCCAAAGTAGGGCAGAGCAGGAAGATAGGCAAAGGGTCCCAAAAGACAACATTGCGGGAGATACGAAGACGATGAGAGACAGGATCATAACACCTATACCCCTTTTGAGTTTCGCCATAGCCAAGAAAACAACAAAGCCTTGACCGAGGCTCAAGTTTGTTATGTTCATGTGGCTGAAGAAGAACGAAACAAGCAGAACCGAAGGAGCGAAGGTGGTGATAGTTTGGAGGTGACCCAAAAAGGCGCTCATATGGAGTTTGATTTTGGATAACAGGACTCGGAATGCGATTAATAGTATGAACAGCATGAAGAGCAGTTTCACCCCAAAAAGGAGCAGGAACTTTGGCAGAGAGAAGGAGAGCACGAACAGTGTCAAGAATATGACGAAGTTTTCGTTCGGCTCTACCATTTTGCTGAGAGGTACCTGGACAAGTTAGTTGATGAACAATGCCATAGGAATGCAAAATAGCTTGGAAAGCATATTGAGTATATTCAAGAGCATTATCAGATCGAAAAATTTTGATGCGTCTGGAAAACTGAGTTTCAACCATTTTTGCAAAATTAGAATATACTTCCAATAGTTCAGAACGATGTTTCATATTAAAAATCCAGCTATAGCGAGAGTAATCATCAACAAAGATAACAAAATATCTAGACCCACCAATACTAGAGACAGAGGACGGCCCCCAAACATCAGAATGAATAAGGTCAAAGATATCAGTGGATATTGATTCACTAGTATTGAAAGGCAAAGCTGGTTGTTTTCCTAACTGACATGAAACACAATCAAAGTTTTCTGTAGACACTGAACCTAACAAACCTCTAGAAGCCAATTGTTGTACTCGAGAAAAAGATGCATGACCAAGTCGAGCATGCCAAAGTGCAAGGGAAGGAGTGGAAGAAACTGTAGCAGCTGCAGCAACAGAAACAGGAGCAACAAGTGGAAGACGAAGGTTGTCCACGGGAAACATACGCCCAACTCTGGGACCGGTCCCAAGCTCCTGTCCCATCCTAGGATCCTGCACAATGCACCCAGAATAATCAAAGGTAATGCGATAACCCAACTCAGCTAATTGTCCCACAGAAAATAAATTATAAGAAAGGTCAGGAACATTAAAGACTTCAGGAACCGAGAGGTTGGAGGTTGAAACTGAACCTATATTATGACCAGACATTGTGGAACCATTTGCTGTGTGAATATTAAGAGGGTGCGGTGCAGGTTTAAGGTCAGAAAATAAGGATGAGTGAGGTGTCATGTGATTGCAATAAGCAGAATCCATAAGCCAAGAGGTAGGAGACATACCAGATAAAGTTGAGAGAGAAGAGGAATAAGATGCATTACCAACCATACGAATGACATTGGCAATAATATTTATAAGGCCATCTCTGGAAATGGAGAAAGTGGATCCCGAAGACTTAGACTATGCAGAGACGGGAGCCATTGGCTGGTCACTCTCAACGCTAGCAACAATAGCATCAACAATTGAAACAGCTGATTTGTTGCGACGGTAGCAAGTCTCAATATTGTGGCCAAAACGTTTGCAAAATTTGCAAAAACGTTTGATGGATTGGCTGCGACGATTATTGCAATAAGAAGAAGACATGTCCTTATTCTTCATTTAGAAGCAAAATAGGCAAAAACAGACTGCAAAAATGAAATCTACGCGAAAAACTGGGTAAGGAGGACCTGGACTGAAAAAGTCAACCCTGAAAAGTCAACGGTCAAAGTCAACGGTCAATGACCCGGTCAAAGTCAACGGTCAACGGTCAGCGTAGATGACGTCAGCAGGATGACGTGGCGCTGACGCCAACAGGTGACTGGATGCTGACGTAAGCTAGGGCTGACGTGGCACTGATGACGTCACGGGTGACGTCAGCTTGAACGAGGACGGCGCGTGTGGCGCGTGGGCTCTTCGATGACTGCGAGGCTTTCACTGACGGGTAGATCGTTCCAAGACGATCTTAGTGATACCTCCAGAAATATGATCGGAGCAGTATTCGCGGCGGGATGACACGTGCAGTGATCTTATGCGGTGTTGGACTCCTCAACGACAGCGGTTGCAGGTCCGGAACTCGAAGACAACGCCTGGAAGACGTCGGGGGTTCAACGGCGAGAGGCTGCGGCGACTGTTGTGATGGCGGAAGCGATGTTGAGAGTGGAGTAACACCAATAAAGATAAGACTGCAAAGAAAAGGTCAGAGCAGTGGCTCTGATACCATGTTAGAAATACTGAATGATTGTATTGTATTTCATAATCAAGGAATATACATGCGATGCCTTTATATAGGAGGCATATGTGTGTGGTACAAGTAAAGTGTAGTACAAGTACAAGTGTGTTATACAAGTAAACTAGCTGGGCCTAAAGTCCATAACATAATATACATTAACATACTAATTATTTAAATTCGTTACTCATTTAATCCATTCCATAAAAATCTGTTATAATTTCATTTTTCATAAAAAAAGAAGGATACTGAAAGAGATACAATGACAGTGAGTTCTCCTAGGCTTTGCAGTTGCCCCAACTTTGCTCTCTTCGGTGGCTTTGCTTGCAGTCTCAACAGTGATCATCCGTGGCTCTCTCCCTCTCTCCATTTTTCTCTTCTCTATCATCATGATCAAACTCTCTAACGTTATTACTCTCATCTCATTAATTAGTCCCTTTTTGGTTTTTGTTTTTTTAATCTGAGATATAATTTTACTCTAGCCTAATGATCTAAGTGTGTGTGCATGAGACTCCCTCTTGAAAACTTAAATCCCAACTCTTGCCCTCCACACCCCACAAGAACTTATACTTATAAATTGATCATCATTCTAAGGGTGCTTGCTAGTGCTTTTTCATTTTGTTTATGAAAAAATAAAATTGTAAAATTTCATATGTTCACAAATTTTTTTGGGGTGATATATATACTAAGTTTTTTATTTATAAGATTTTGTATAATTTAAGTTTTTTAATGAATATCCCAAGAAAAATTCATAAAGCCGCTATTCAAAATATCAATTATTTAACAATGACAACAATGCTGAATGCTCAAATAGTTTAAAACACTATAGCCTGTTTAGACCCCCAATATTAAACTTACGGCTTAATTACTTTTACTCTAACTTATCTAAGTGCGAAAAAAAAGTAAATGATGCGCAATAACCAGAACTACTCTTTTAGCCATAACCACAAGCAAGCAACAACAATAATAAAGCTTAAAAAGTAAGGGAAGAGAGATACAAACACAAGATAACACCAAGACGTGTTATCGAAGAGGAAACCAAAGAACTCGGCGAAAAACCTCTTCGCGACCCTCCAAGTCGAAATGATCCACTAGTGAATAAGTTGGAGTACAAGGATACCAAAAAGACCCTCCAAGCTTAATCTAACCAAAGTACTTGAGCCCTCTAAGCTCTAGCTACTAACGAACTTCTTGGAATCTTGTCTTTACTAGCTTCCCGGATCTCGCAATATTGCCCAATTTCATTCGCCAAGTCTCACTAGCTTATTTTGGCAAATCCCCAATGCTTCCCAATCTTCAAATCACTCTCTACACTCTGAATAGGTGTGGGTTGTGTTTGGGTAAAAATCTCCTCTCAAAATAAAAATAAAATAAAATAAAGAAAGAAAATTACCCCACAGCATAGGATTTTTAGCTCTCCATAGATAGTCCAATAATGGCGATGGCAAGCCATAATAAAAGATATTGTGGTTGTTTAAGAGCCAAGTACCCCGCACCATGTGAGTAGTCCAGTTTAATCTAGGGTTACCCTCCATACAATCTTCCTGTTTAGCCTCAAAGTCTAGACTAAAACAAATATTGATTTTCCATCCAACTGAGCACTATGAATGCAAAACCCTTACTTTTTTTATCTTGTTTTTTTTCTTTTTCTTTTTCTTTTATTTTTTATTTATTTTTTATGTTGTGAGAGGAGAGAGACATAAAAAAGAACAAAAATACATATTTAGTCCTATTTTTAGTAGAGGTGGGTAACAGAACCCTAACTGAACTAACTTCAGGTGGGTAAAGTGCTAAATTTCAAATCACGGGTAGGTAACTTAAATTTTGGCCAAACTACAGATGAATAAGTTGTACATAACCCTTTTTTTAGAAACAAACACACACACACACACACAAGGAAGAGGGAAATGAGTTCTAACACAAATGCATACCACAACTCCACTTAAAAGTCATGATAACTTTTAAGGGAGGGTGAGACAAGTTATATTACACACAACACACCCTCTTAAGTAGTGGCGAAGTAAGGAATTTTGAGTTAGGGAGGCGGAACTATTGTGTCAAGATAAACTCAAATCATAAATAAACACTACCCTAAAAAAATCCACATAATATATGTCTGTGTATGAAAATATAAATTTTAATTTTTTTTTTATTCTAAAGTAAGTTATATACATATACACAAAATTATCAACTTTAATATGTATATGTCCAAACCTAGACACGAGATCTTGTTTATAAAAAAAACTTATAATCTTCTTAAACTCTAATAAGTATACAAACATTGTATAATTGGGTATACAATATACAAATATACAGAACCAGAAAAAGAAAAAAAAGAAAAAAAAGAAGAAGCTTATATAGTATTTTCCATCAAAATCATACTCAACAATAATACTTCACATAATAAACTTCATCAATTATTATTTTTATAGCAAAATTATTCATAATTTCCTTTTCAATATATAACTTTTTTGCAAAACTTCATCATTGTTTGACAAATCAAAATCATAATGTTATAATTGAAGTCTCATATGAGCTTCTTCTTTCTTTTTCTTTTTTCTTTTTTCTTTCTTTTTTTTTTTTCCTCTTGATAAAGTCTTGAGAATAGAAAATTTCAACCAAATTGCATATATTATCAATGTTGAATGATTCGAACACATTAATAGGATTTGAAATTGAGCTTAAAATTAGGGGTTTCACTATTTACTCACAAAACTTACTACCTAATTATTTCATTTTATCGCAATTGTATATCAACTCTAAACTCTCTTTTTTTGGGAAGGAAGTTGATCAATGCTTTCTTTTATTTTATTTCATATAATCTCTAAATATTTATAAAATATACCTATATTTAAAAAAATTAAAAAATTTTGGAGGGGCCAAGGTCCCCCAAGCATTCATGTGGCTCCACTACTGCTCTTTAGCAATGTGGAACAATTACCCATTCTTTTCATATTGTTAGTAAAAAAAAATTGTAAAATTTCATATGTTTATAGGTTATTATTATTGTGGGGGTACAAGCCCAATATTATGTATTGGGCCTAGAGCCCTTCTTGAAGATTACGGTGTGCGCGAAGAGAAGAAGATGATTGAGAAGGATTCCGTGTGGGAGAGATTCCTGAAAATGGTCGAGGAATATAGTCCGAAGAGAGCATCAATAGTCCGAAGAGTGTATTCTCCTCGGATATAAAGAATCTCGGTTAAGCAGATACTTGGGAGGTTCGAGTGATCTTCCTAGCGATTCCAATGATAAGGATAAGCTTCGAGCATGCATGGAAATGATAAGAACGGAGAAATATCTAAAAGAAAAAGCTACTACCACCATGTTTAATGCACTGCAGCAACTTTCCTGGCCGCATTTATGCAGAGAAGACCCTTGAACAGTGTAATCTCAGCTACCACCACTCACAGAGAGCTAAAGAAGATACCTGACGTGACATATACTCAAGTGGATACTTAGATGAAGAACAAGTGGACGATTAAGATGATGGGGAAGGATGCTATATAAAGGGAAGAGGCCTATGATAAAAGGGGATCGGAACAGAGGGAAAAAGAAGAGGAGAACGATTTTACTGTAGCTCTAAGAACTGTATTCACCTTTCATTCAATAATATACCTCTTCGGACATCAATTTGTTTAACTTTCAAGTGTGTTTTTACGTTAGTTCATCCCTTAATACCATAGTTAACTATTGTTTATTCACAACCAGCCCAGCTCTTTCACTCACTCTCTACAAATTCATTGTTTTGGATTCATTGGGCTCATAATCCAAACCTTTTGGGCTTGGGCTACAAATCTTGACCCTACAATTGGCGCCGTCTGTGGAAGAGCTTGAGCAAGAGTGAAAACAACGGTTGATGATGGCTGAACCAAGTCGACAACCAGCAGAGTCCAGGGCATTCCAACATGGTGATCCTTTCCTCAATCTCGAACGAAGATGTGATCGTGAAGGAAGTGTACACACACTACGTAAGGAGAAAAGCCAGTTACGAGGCGATGGTCATATCTCCTATGCAAGGCCCAACAAGGACATGCAGCGGGAGATTGATCGGTTGAAAAGGGAGCTGCACCATGCAAAAAGGAAGCGGGCTTCCTCTGATAGTGGCGTTTCTTCTGATGGTGGAAGAGACATCAATTACAAGCGGAGGTCTCTAACCCCTCCCAGTGAGTCTTTCTCTTATGAGGAGGAGCTTCACAATGAGCAACAGTATAAAAGCCCGTCGCATAAGGGCGTAGGAAACGATGCTATGAGCAAAGCTTTAGACCAAATCTCCAAGTCTCCATTCACGCGTAGGATTGAAAGAGCGAGACTTCCTCAGCGTTTTAACCAGCCCACGTTCACCATTTACAACGGACGAACTGACCCTGTTGAGCATGTGAGTCATTTCAACCAGAGAATGGCTGTTTATTCCAAGGACGAGGCCTTGATTGCAAGGTCTTTCCGTCCAGTCTCGGACCCATTGCGATGAGGTGGTTTGATGGCCTAAAGGCAGAATCCATAAACTCTTTCCATGAACTCACTCAAGCATTTGGTTCACAGTTCGTGACCTGCAGGAGGGTGCCTAAATCGTTGGCTTCCCTCATATCCCTGAACATGCAAGAGGGTGAGAGCCTTAAAACATACTCCGACAGATATTGGGAGTTGTTTAATGAGATTGAATGTGACTTTGATGACGTGGCCATCAGTACATTTACGCTCGGCCTTCCATCCAAGCACGGCTTAAGGAAATCCTTGACTGGCAAGCCCGTCACCAACGTGCGCCAGCTCATGGATAGGATTGACAAGTATAAAAGAGTAGAGGAGGACCAGCAGCAAGGGAAAAGAAAGGACAAGGTTATCTGTCAGGAGAGGAGGGATTTCAGGTCGGATAGATACAACAATAACAAGCCGCGTAGGGATTACGCTGGACAGTCAGGACCAGTAAATCCTCAAGCAGTCAATGCTGTATTTAAAGAGCCAGTGCATCAAGTTCTGGAAAAGATCAAGAATGAACTGTACTTTAAGTGGCCGAACAAAATAGTGGGGAACCCCGAGAGACGTAATCATAATCTCTACTGCCAGTACCATCAAGACCATGGGCATACCACAGAGGATTGCAAGAGCCTGTGGGATCATTTGGACCAACTGGTCCGCGAGGGTAAATTGAGACAACTCTTGCATCACTCCAGTGGCCGAGGAGGTCAGGTGAACTCGGAGCCCCGAAGGGATGATTCTTCAAAACCTCATTTGGGAACTATAAATGTCATCTTCGCCGCACCGAGGAGAACAGGATCCTGGCCATCTAAGGTTATGTCGGTAGCCTGGTTACCCGCAGGGGACTTTAGCCATGGTCCGAAGAGAGCTAAACCGGATACTCAACCGGTTTTAGGGTTCTCGGACGAAGACAAGATCGGAACTATCCAACTCCATGATGACGCTTTAGTAATCACCCTCAAAATTGGAGGGTATGATGTGAAGAGGGTAATGGTGGACTAGGGTAGTGCGGTAGAGATAATGTATCCTGATCTCTACAAGGAGCTGAACTTAAAACCTGATGACTTAACACCATACAATTCTCCCCTGGTGAGTTTTGAAGGAAGAGTTGTTACCCTGAAGGGCCAAATACGATTACCTGTACAAACCTGCTCAGAGGTTGTAGAGGTGGACTTCATCGTTGTAGATGTATATTCGCCCTATACGGCAATTGTAGCCAAACCTTGGCTTCATACACTAAGGGCTATTTCCTCTACTCTGCATCAGAAAGTTAAGTATCCATCTGAGGGTCAAGTTAATGAAATCTTGGGAGATCAATCTATGGCGAGACAATGCTTGGTGGCTGCCATCCAGCATAAACCTGAAGTTGAGCCCTTAGCCCAAGTTGGAATGGATTTATAGCAATCAAAACTTCTAGCATTGCACACCAACGATTCAGCCGAGGGTGCGAGGTGTGAAGATTTGATAAAGGTTACTATTGGAGACGATCTAGAGAAGTTCTTTCAAGCCGGATCTCAATCACCTCTTCAAGAGAAGGAAGCGCTTGTAGAATTCCTTAAAAGAAACATCGATGTATTTGCTTGGAATGCTTATGAAGCCCCAAGGGTGGGTCTAGAATTCATATGTCACCATCTAAAGGTCAACCCATTAATCATCCCTAAGAAGCAGCCCCTCGGCGCCCATCCAGGGAACATGCTGATGCAGTACGAGAGGAGGTAATGAAGTTCAAGCAAGCTAGAGCTATTAAGGAGGTGTTTTATCCTGAATGGCTAGCCAACACTGTAGTGGTGAAGAAGAAGAATGGCAAATGGTGAGTATGTGTAGACTTCACTGATTTGAATAAGGCTTGCCCCAAGGATCCTTTTCCTATGCCCAAGATAGACCAGCTGGTGGATGCAACGGTTGGCCATCCTCGAATGAGTTTTCTGGATGCCTTCCAAGGTTATCACTAAATACCGTTAGCCATGGAGGATCAGGAGAAGACTGCCTTTGTCACCCCTATTGGGAACTACCACTACAAAGTGATACCATTTGATTTGAAAAATGCAGGATCCACCTATCAACGAATGATGACGAGGATGTTTGAGCCACAGCTGGGTAAAAATATCGAGATTTATATAGATGATATGGTAGTGAAAAGCAAGATCATTTCTGAGCATGTAAAAGGCCTTGAAAATATCTTTGAAGTTCTAAAAAGGTACAAGCTGCGCCTAAACGCCTCCAAATGCTCATTTGGTATGGGATCAGGCAAGTTCTTGGGGTACATGGTGACTCACAGGGGAATTGAGGTTAACCCTGATTAGATAAAGGCCATCAACAATTTACAAGCTTCTTGGAATCCTAAAGAAGTTCAGAAATTGACTGGAATGACTGTTGCCCTGAACCGATTCATCTCCCGATCAGCAGATAGGTGTAGACCTTTCTTCTTGTTGATCAACAAATGGAAGGGATTTGAATGGACTAAAGAATGTGTTGTGTCCTTTCAGCAACTTAAAGATTATCTAGCTCGGCCACTAATCATGTCCAGTCTTGAGCCAGATGAAGTCTTGTTTGCCTACATTGCTGTAGCTCCCTATGTTGTGAGCTTGGTGTTAATACGAACAAATTGTGGTGTGCAAAGGCCAGTTTATTATGTAAGTAAGTCGTTGCACGAAGCCGAGATCCGTTATTTGCCACTGGAGAAAGCTATCCTGGCAGTGGTGCTTGGTACACGGAAGCTACCTCATTATTTCCAAGCCCATACAGTTATTGTTCTCACCCAACTCCCACTCAAGGCTATACTCCGAAGTGCTAACTACACCGAGAGGATTGCTAAATGGGGCATAGTCTTAGGGGCTTTTGATATCAAATACATGTCTCGCACATCGGTCAAGGGCTAGGTCCTTGCAGATTTGGTGGCCGAGTTCATGGAGCCCCAGTTAGAAGAAGTAACGCCAATATCGAACATGGATGAAAAATCAGTTGGCATGATTTCTCAACAAGGCCCTTCACATTGGGAAGTGTACGTGGATGGCACAGCGAACCAGAAAGGTTCTGGAGTGGGGTTAGTAATGATATCCCCTGAAAGAATCGTCATTGAAAAGTCGTTAAGGCTGGACTTCTCGGCAACAAATAATGAGGCTGAATATGAAGCTCTACTAATGGGAATGTCTATGGTTCAAAGAATGGGAGGAAATTCAGTGGAGGTGTTCTCGAACTCGAGATTAGTCATTGGTCAAGTACAAGGTGAGTTTGAGGCAAAAGATGAAAGAATGCAGGGGTACTTGAGTCGAGTTAAATGTCTGCAATCGAAGTTTGAATCTTTCAATTTGCTGCACATCCCCAGAAATGGTAATGCACATATAGATTCTTTGGCCACGCTCGCTACCTCTTCGGCACAGGATTTGCCGAGAGTTATCCTCGTCGAGGACTTGCATGGGCCCACGGAGGCAAGAAGAGAGGTAGTCAAGGTTCATCAAATCAGAGCCGAATTCAGCTAGATGGATCCTATTATTAAATTCTTGAAGGAGGATATCTTGCTTGAAGAAAGGTTAGAAGCTGACAAAGTTTGGAGGAAGGCAACAAGATTCTGGCTATTCGAGGACCAGAAACTATATAAACGCTCCAATTCGGGACTATACTTATTATGCATGCATCTTGAAGCGGCTGAGTTGTTACTAGAAGAATTACATGAAGGGATCTGTGGGAGCCATACTGGAGGTAGATCCTTGGCTCACCGAGCTATTACTCAAGGCTATTGGTGGCCGAATATGCAGAAAGAAGCCAATGAATACGTCAAAAAATGCGACCAGTGTTAACGGTTTACGCCAAACATACATCAACCAAGGGGAGTCCTTAATCCACTATCCAGCCCGTGGCCATTTGCTCAATGGGGCTTGGATATTGTGGGTCCATTTCCTAAAGCCGCAGGAAACAAGAAATACCTTCTGGTCGGCACAGATTATTTCACCAAGTAGGTTGAAGCTGAACCTCTAGCCAACATCGGAGACGTAGATGCAAAGAAATTTGTCTGGAAAAATATTGTCACTCGGTTTGGGATTCCTCATACCCTCGTCTTGGACAATGGCCTTCAGTTTGATAGCAAAGCTTTCAGGATTTATTGCAGCGAATTGAGAATCATGAACAGATACTCCACCCCTGCTTATCCCCAGGGTAATGGGCAAGTATAAGCTGTTAACAAGGTCATAGTAAATGGCTTAAAGAAGAGACTAGACGACGCGAAAGGCAAATGGGTGGAGGAATTGCCACATGTACTCTGGGTATACAGAACTATGCCTCGTAGGTCTACTGGAGAAATCCCATTTTCGATGACTTATGGGGCTGAAGCTGTCATACCTTTGGAGACTGGGTTCCCAACATTGAGAACTAGTTCGTTCAGTCTGACCGGCAACAATGAGCAACTCGAGAAGAGCTTGGATCTGATTGAGGAAATGAGGGAAAATGCAATGGTCCGATTAGCACATTACCAACAACAGCTCAAGCAGGGCTATGATGCCAACATAAAGCTAAGGCCTCTGGAACCTGGTGATTTGGTGCTCAGGAAGGTTGTGGGCACTGCAAAGAACCCAGCTTAGGGAAAGTTAGGACCTAATTGAGAAGGGTCATATCGTATTACTTCAGGGACTGGCATTGAGGCGTATTTCTTGGAAGATTTGGATAGTCATGTAATACCACACCCCTGGAATGTAAACAACCTTAAAAGGTACTATTATTAATCAAATCTTTTCTTTAATCAATATGCCAGTTTATTATATAAAGTTTTTGGATTTCTCCTAAGTGTTTAAACTTAAATCCAATTATGGCTGAAGTCCTCGGACCAGATGATTTGGGTTAGTTAACACTCATTTACAGTTCTCATAAGTGTTTAAACTTAAATCCAATCATGCCTGAAGTCCTTAGACCAGATGATTTGGGTTAGTTAACACTTATTTACAGTTCTCATAAGTGTTTAAACTTAAATCCAATCATGCCTGAAGTCCTCGGACCAGATGACTTGGTTAGTTAACACTCCGTTACAATTCTCCGAAGTGTTTAAACTTAAATTCAATCATACCTGAAGTCCTCGGACCAGATGATTTGGTTAGTTAACACTCCGTTACAATTCTCCTAAGTGTTTAAACTTAAATCCAATCATGGCTGAAGTCCTCGGACCAGATGATTTGGGTTAGTTAACACTCATTTATAGTTTTCATAAGTGTTTAAACTTAATTCCAATCATGCCTGAAGTCCTCGGACCAGATGATTTGGGTTAGTTAACACTCGTTTACAGTTCTCCAAAGTGTTTAAACTTAAATCCAATCATGCTTGAAGTCCTCGGACCAGATGATTTAGGTTAGTTAACACTCGTTTACAGTTCTTACAAGTGTTTAAACTTAAATCCAATCATGCTTGAAGTCCTCAGACCAGATGATTTGGGTTAGTTAACACTCGTTTATAGTTCTTATAAGTGTTTAAACTTAAATCCAATCATGCCTAAAGTCCTCGGACCAGATGATTTATGTCAGTTAACACTCGTTTACAGTTCTTATAAGTGTTTAAACTTAAATCCAATCATACCTGAAGTCCTCGGATCAGATGATTTGGTAAGTTAACACTCCGTTACAATTCTCCTAAGTGTTTAAACTTAAATCCAATCATGGCTGAAGTTCTCGGACCAGATGATTTGAGTTAGTTAACACTCGTTTACAGTTCTCCTAAGTATTTGAACTTAAATCCAATCATGCCTGAAGTCCTCGAACTAGATGATTTGGATTACTTAACACTCGTTTACAGTTCTTATAAGTATTTAAACTTAAATCCAATCATGCCTGAAGTCCTCGGACGAGATGATTTGGGTTAGTTAACACTCGTTTACAGTTCTTATAAGTGTTTAAACTTAAATCCAATCATGCCTGAAGTCCTCGGACCAGATGATTTGGGTTAGTTAACACTCGTTTACAATTCTCATAAGTGTTTAAACTTAAATCCAATCATAACTGAAGTCCTCGGACCAAATGATTTGGGTTAGTTAACACTTGTTTACAGTTCTCATAAGTGTTTAAACTTAAATCCAATCATGCTTGAAGTTCTCGGACCAGATGATTTGGTTAGTTAACACTCCGTTACAATTCTCCTAAGTGTTTAAACTTAAATCCAATCATGCCTAAAGTCTTCGAACCAGATGATTTGGGTTAGTTAACACTCGTTTACAGTTCTCCTAAGTGTTTAAACTTAAATCCAATCATGCCTGAAGTCCTCGGTCCAGATGATTTGGGTTAGTTAACACTCGTTTACAGTTTTTATAAGTGTTTAAACTTAAATCCAATCACGCCTGAATTCCTCAGACCAGATGATTTGGGTTAGTTAACACTCGTTTACAGTTCTGATAAGTGTTTAAACTTAAATCCAATCATGTCTGAAGTCCTTGGACCAGATGATTTGGGTTAGTTAACACTCGTTTACAATTCTCATAAGTGTTTAAACTTAAATCCAATCATGCCTGAAGTCCTCGGACCAGATGATTTGGTCAGTTAACACTCCGTTACAATTTTCCTAAGTGTTTAAACTTAAATCCAATCATGGCTGAAGTCCTCGGACCTGATGATTTGGATTAGTTAATATTCATTTATAGTTCTCATAAGTGTTTAAACTTAAATCCAATCATGCCTGAAGTCCTCGAACCAGATGATTTGGTTAGTTAACACTCCGTTACAATTCTCCTAAGTGTTTAAACTTAAATCCAATCATGCTTGAAGTCCTCGGACCAGATAATTTGGGTTAGTAAACACTCATTTACAGTTCTCATAAGTGTTTAAACTTAAATCCAATCACGCCTGAATTACTCTGACCAGATGATTTGGGTTAGTTAACACTCGTTTACATTTCTCATAAGTGTTTAAACTTAAATCCAATCATGCTTGAAGTCCTCGGACCAGATGATTTGGGTTAGTTAACATTCATTTACAGTTCTCATAAGTGTTTAAACTTAAATCCAATCATGCCTGAAGTCCTCGGACCAGATGATTTGGGTTAGTTAACATTCATTTACAGTTCTCATAAGTGTTTAAACTTAAATCCAATCATGCCTAAAGTCCTCGGACCAGATGATTTGTGTCAGTTAACACTCGTTTACAGTTCTTATAAGTGTTTAAACTTAAATCCAATCATACCTGAAGTCCTCGGATCAGATGATTTGGTTAGTTAACACTCCGTTACAATTCTCCTAAGTGTTTAAACTTAAATCCAATCATGGCTGAAGTCCTCGGACCAGATGATTTGAGTTCGTTAACACTCCTTTACAGTTCTCCTAAGTATTTGAACTTAAATCCAATCATGCCTGAAGTCCTCGGACTAGATGATTTGGATTACTTAACACTCGTTTACAGTTCTCATAAGTGTTTAAACTTAAATCTAATCACGCCTGAATTACTCAGACCAGATGATTTGGGTTAGTTAACACTCGTTTACATTTCTCATAAGTGTTTAAACTTAAATCCAATCATGCTTGAAGTCTTCGGACCAGATGATTTGGGTTAGTTAACATTCATTTACAGTTCTCATAAGTGTTTAAACTTAAATCCAATCATGCCTGAAGTCCTCGAACCAGATGATTTGGTTAGTTAACACTCCGTTACAATTCTCCTAAGTGTTTAAACTTAAATCCAATCATGCCTGAAGTCCTCGGACCAGATGATTTGGGTTAGTAAACACTCATTTACAGTTCTCATAAGTGTTTAAACTTAAAGCCAATCATGCCTGAAGTCCTCGGACCAGATGATTTTGGTTAGTTAACCCTCGTTTACAGTTCTCCTAAGTGTTTAAACTTAAATCCAATCATGCCTGATGTTCTCGGACCAGATGATTTGGGTTAGTTAACACACGTTTACAGTTTTTATAAGTGTTTAAACTTAAATCCAATCATGTCTGATGTCCTCAGACCAGATAATTTGGGTTAGTTAACACTCGTTTACAGTTCTCATAAGTGTTTAAACTTAAATCCAATCATGCCTGAAGTTCTCGGATCAGATGATTTGGTTAGTTAACACTCCGTTACAATTCTCCTAAGTGTTTAAACTTAAATCCAATCATGCCTGAAGTCCTAGGACTAGATGATTTGGGTTAGTTAACACTCGTTTACAGTTCTCATAAGTGTTTAAACTTAAATCCAATCATGCCTGATGTCCTCGGACCAGATGATTTGGTTAGTTAACACTCCGTTACAATTCTCCTAAGTGTTTAAACTTAAATTCAATCATGCGTGAAGTCCTCGGACCAGATGATTTGGATTGGTTAACACTCTCTTGCACCCTGAGTGTTTAAAATTAAATCCACTTACGCCTGAAGTCCTCGGACCAAATGATATGGGTTAGTTAACATCGTCTTATAGTCGTTATTAATGTTTAAATTTAACAAATCATGCCTAAATAACCTCGTCTTATAGTCGTAAGTATTTGAATAATCCGAAATCAGTGCTTATCAATATTCCTTGTAGGTATTCAAGAAAACCTGTAATACCTTCGCATCATTCATTGCATTCAATGTTTATTAATAATTCTTGTATGACTTGTTTCTTCCAATATTTGAATAAGTTGTTTGCATCATTGGCACGATATCATTGTTAAGTCTGCCTATATTACTGTAATTACAAGTTATAGTTATTTGCAATAATAATAAGTCTTATAAGATGTGTAACGAAGACACTAAAAATAAAAGAGAAACGATTTCATTGATCAAAAGAAAGTAGTTTACAATCCCTTACATAAAAGAAAAACTAATACAAGTATGAAATAAAAACTCCTAAACGTTTAAGCCTTCATCTGAGGGGCCAAAGGGTCATCAGCCTAACTGGACTAAGCAGCAGCAACTTCTGGGGCTTGGTCCTTAGATTCTGAAAGGGTTTTCTTTTTTCCCAAGTCTTTGCCCTTATCTTGAGGAGCCTTAGCTTGCTTGCCCTGATCACCAGGCTGACCAGACTCCTTGGGATCCTCAGCTGGCTTGCCCTGATCACCAGGTTGACCAGACTCCTTGGGGACCTTAGGGTTGATAGGAGGGCCTTGGCCGATCAAGGATTGCTCCGAAGCCTCTTGGAGTTGTATGGGGGGAGAGGAATCAGACCCTGGGAGTTCGCGAATATCAAGATCGTAGTATATACTCCCAGGTTGTCTCAAGTCAGCTTTCGCAAAGATCCCAGCAGCATCAAGGGCTTTTCCCCAATTTATATCGTAGTAATCTCGGCAGACCGTGGCAAACTGCTTAGTAAGGCTGGCTTAGGTCTCCTCCACCCCCAGCTTATACGCCGCCTGCCTTTCGGCCTCGACTGCCTCCTTGGCCAACTGAGCATCCTTCTCAGCCAATCTGGCAGTCTCCTTGACTTTCTGAAGCTCAGCCCGAAGACCTTTCACCAACTCTTTCTCTATTGCCAAATTAATCTCCGTCATATGCAGTTGCCTGCATTGCTCTTCGGCCTGTTTCTCGGTAGTTTTAAGGCCAGCATCAAGGCTATTCCTCTGATTGGTCATCTCTTTTAGCTGATCGGACAGCTTGTTGTAATCATCCTTGAGACTGCCCATCTACCTCTCAACCTCCGACCTGGAATGAGCCTCTGCCTGGGCTTCAGTTTTAGCGTTCTTATTCCACTCCTCAGCCACAAAGACTTGTTGGGTAATCTACGCAACATAAGAAGAAATTGTAGTATAAAGCAAAAAAAAGAAAAAAAGAAAAAGGAGCAAGTAAACACGATTAGCATCTTAAGTAAAGAAGTGGGTAAATTCACTTACCATGGCTAAATCCCTCTTAAGGGATAGGAAAAGTTCGTGCTGACTAAAGCGCCTGTAATCCTCCATGTCCTTTGGTAGTAGCAGTGGCTGCTCCAAGGCTTCAGCAATGAGGCCTGCCTTACCCCCTTGATAGTTTCTGACAGAGGTGTCCCAAGGGAAAGGAGCACCATCCAATTCCAGCTTCGGACACCATGCGCGGTATCCTCGTCGCACCTCAGCAATAACAGGTTCATCTCAGCTCTTAGTGGACGAAGCTCTTTTGCTCCTAGCATCCCTGACCACCTTCTGTTGCTTAGCTCCCTTTGTCGGCACCACCACAGCTTCTTCAGAATCTGTGATAGGTCTCTTCTTCTTCAGATCGGGAACTGGCTTGATTCCAAGATTGGCTAGGAGCTGAGGAGGGGATGGGAGGAGACTAACAACTAGTTGAGACGTACTAGTCCCTTTGGCCCCAGGTGCTGTCTTCCTATTCTTCATTAAGTCCCTTAAACTCGCCATGTCTTCTTCTTCCGAAGAGTCTTCTGAAGGAGCAGTTATCAAAACAGGAAGGCGAACACTAGACTGCCTGTCAATCTCCTCCTTGGCATCCGAAACTTGTATCACTTGAACTCCTCCCCAAGCCTCTCCTTCAAATTTAAACTTATCAATTTGTTCCTCAAGTGAAGAGGCCGAGGAGGCGACTCTTTCCTCTGCTACAACTGGTTCAAAAGGAACCTGTTGAACTGGTTGGATGAGTAGAGGCACACCCTATGGATTTGGATGTGGCATGGGGGCAAGATCAAACGGAGCTAAAAAATCTTTCCGAGCAATGTCTATGCGGTTGATGCGATGGTCTTCCTGTCTTATCGCGTTGCCGACCAGCTGAAAATCAATCGATTTTGGTGTGAAACCAAGAATAAGAGGAACGGACCGGAGTTGCCTGTCTTCACTTACAAAAATTTCTGATCGTAATAAATAATTGAGCGCGGCGATGTTTGTGAGGTTGAGCCGAGGAGTAACGTGTTCCTTATCTGTTAACACCACAACATAATTTAGTTAGAGACTTGAAAATACTGATACAAAGAGAAGAAAAATGGTTAAAAAGCGAAGGTCCTAAATCTATTGTTAGGAAACCTAAATCTAGGATGTCCCACCTGGCACTCTTGGTTGGGTTGGGCAATGGAGACCGTCATGCCACACGCTCGAGACGATCAGATAGTCGTCTTTCATCCCTTTGTTAGACTTGGGAAGGTAGGAGACAAGCCGAACAATGTCGGATCGGGATTTAAGGTAATATCCAGCTTCCTTTTGGGTATGACATTCGTACATGTGTACTACGTCAAGCCAGGTGAGTCCGAGTCCTAAATGACGATTCAAGGCGTCAATCGCTCCTAGGATCCTAAAGACATTGGGTGCGCACTGATTAGGAGAAAGCCTATGGTTGCGAAGATAACTTTGGGTAACAGAACCCATAGGGCGAGTCATTCCTTTTTCTATGAATGCTATCATAAGGATTACGACTTCTCACTCTCTTCAGTCGGTTAATATCCTTTTTGGGAGACAATACCTCAGGTTTACTCCCTGCGGTATGCCGTATGTTTCCTTAAATGTCTCTATTAAGGCAGGACTATCGAAGAGATACTGAAATCTACCCATTTTTTGGCTAACTAGAAGGAGGCACAGAGAGTGATAACTGGGAAATGAGAGTTTGAGGGTCGAGAACGTGGCTGAGAAGAGGATGAAGGGTTTGAGGATATTAAAACTTACACAAACTGGGTTGAGGAATGATCCTTAAATCCTTGGAAGGATTTGCATGGATTCCTACAGAAATGAGTTGGATGATTTGGAAAACTTGAGGTGTTCGAACGATTGGGATCGCTGAAGAGTAAGAGTTTGTAAAGTAAAAGAGATAAAATCTTCTTTGAGGCTTTATATAGGATCCAGAAAGTGGGTGGGAGTTATCCCGCTCAAATCTCGAGGAAAGACATCATCTGTTGGATCGATGGTCAACTGCTGGATGCAAGAGATAGAACGCCGCCTGGAGTAATTAGTAGCGCTTTGTGAATACCGAAACGTCAGTAGCAATGATGAAGCACCTAAATCTATGCCCACACACGTGTAAGTTTAGATATTTGTGTGTTTTAAGCTTTTATTTCGTGACAAATCAAAATCTTATTTTTTCTCCTCGGATGGGAGGGAAGAATTAAAATTTTGAGGGGCTATTGTAGGGGTATAAGCCCAACATTATGTATTGGGCCTAGGGCCCTTCTTGAAGATTAGGGTGTGTCCGAAGAGAAAAAGATGATTGAGAAGGATTCCGTGTGGGAGAGATGCCTGAAAATGGTCGAGGAATATAGTCCGAAGAGTGTATTCTCCTCGGATATAAAGAATCTCGGTCAAGCAGATACCTGGGAGGTTCGAGTGATCTTCCTAGCGATTCCAATAATAAGGATAAGCTTCGAGCATGCATGGAAATGATAAGAACGGAGAAATATCTAAAAGAAAAAGCTGCTACCACCGTGTTTAATGCACTGCAACAACTTTCCTGGCTGCATTTATGTGGAGAAGACCCCTGAACAGTGTAATCTCAGCTACCACCACTCACAGAGAGTTAAAGAAGATATCTGATGTGACATATACTCAAGTGGATACTTAGATGAAGAACAAGTGGATGATCAAGATGATGGGGAAGGATGCTATATAAAGGGAAGAGGCGTATGATAAAAGGGGATCGGAACAGAGGGAAAAAGAAGAGGAGAACGATTTTACTGTAGCTCCAAGAACTGTATTCACCTTTCATTCAATAATATACCTCTTCGGACATCAATTTGTTTAGCTTTCAAGTGTGTTTTTACGTTAGTTCATCCTTTAATACCATAGTTAACTATTGTTTAATTCACAACTAGCCTAGCTCTTTCACCCACTCTCTGCAAATTCATTGTTTTGGATTCATTGGGCTCATAATCCAAACCTTTTGGGCTTGGGTTACAAATCTTGACCCTATAATTATTATTATTATTTTTTTATATTAATATATTCAACTTTTTTATTTATTAAATTTTGTATAATTTAAATTTCTTAATAAATGTCATAAGAAAAGTTCATAAAGCTGTTATTGGAAATATCAAATATTTAGCAACGACGACAATGCCAATTTAGATCTTGAAATCATTGAAATTCATAAGCACTCACAAAGAGTTGCAAATTGTAAAATGAATTTGAACGTAATCTTTGTCAAGCATAATATCCAACAAAAATTTACAAAAAAAACAAAAAACAAATTAAATGTTTGGATGTAAGTTAAAAGTTAAAACGAAAAAATAAAATAAAATCTGGTGATCGAGTTCTTATAAAAGCCATGCAACATGTACTACCAGGGACGGACCCACGTTGAGCCCAAAGGGGGCCCGGGCCCCCCCTGGGCCAAAAAAAAAAAAAATTTTGAGCAAGTAAATATTTCAAAAAACAAAAAAAAAAAAAAATGGTTGGGCCCCCCTATGTTTTTTGCTCGGGCCCCCCTCCCAAAATCTTGAACCCCCCCCCAGCCCATTTTCCGGCCAGACTCCAGCCCATTTTTTCGGCCAGACCCCAGCCCATTTTCTGGCCGGTCCATGTAAAAAAAAACAACACAGCCTTCAGAGAGCAAAAACACCAAACACCACACAGAGCAAAAACACGAAGGAAAAAAGAGAGAAAAAAAAAAAAAAAAAAGAGAGAGAGGAAAGGGAGAGACTGAGAGACCCACCGCGGCACCGCCCATGCCGCCGAGACCCACACCACACCTTTGGTTGCTCAATCCACTCCCTCTGGCCTCCATTCACCCATTTGGCCGTTAATACCCACGCCGGCGAGAGCAGAGCGCAGAGACCCACACCTCACTGGCGACTCCAGTCCACACCGGCGAGAGCCGAGATCCACACCGGCGACTCCAGTCCACTCACTCACGCCGACGACCCCATCTGAGACTGAGACTCACCCAGTCACCCATTTTCTGATTTTCTAGTACCCACACCGGCGAGAGTCACGACTCACGAGACCCACTTGCCGCCGCCCACGCCGGTTGCTCGATCTGCTCAGCCTAGCTTCGTCGCTCCAGCCTTCACAATTCAGGTATTTACTCTTATCTTTTTCTTCAACTTCAAAGTTCAAAACCTAATAAAATGTTTTTGACTTTGTGATCTGAGAATGAGAGAATCTGAGATTGCCATGTGGACTTGTGGTGTTTCATGATTGTGTTTTTACTGATGATGAGTGATGAACTAAATGTTGGTGATTGTGAATTGAATATTTGAATCTGTGTTGCTGCTTGTGGAATTTTTTTTTTTTTTTGGCTTTTTGGCTTTGTGACATTGTGTGTGTTTGTGAATTGTGACTCTCTCTCTTGTTTATATAGATAAGAGAGATAGAGAGAGACAGAGAGACAGAGAGTAGAGTTTGTAGAGATTTAAGATTAGTTTTTTTTTCCTTTGTTGACTGTTAGTTGGGCATAATAGGGACAAGTGAGGTTGGGCAACGCAACGGGCAAGTGGCAGGAAAAAAAAAAAAAGGAAAAGTTAAAAATTTAAAGAAAAGTTCTTGTTAGTAGTGCAGGGAATAAATTTAGTGTTGGTGGTGGATTCTTTAGGTTAGTGGGTCAGTGTCAAAAAGATGGAGGCAACCCAAAGACAAATTATAAATAAGGCCGACCAAACACAAATACATAAATAAAGGCAAACCAAATACAAAAAAAAAAAAACAAACAAATCATATATTATAGAAAATTGTCACACAAATTTAAAAAAATAATGGTGATTCTTATTTTATTTGTAGATCATGAAAAAATCAACTACAATGCTTGATTTTTTCAAAAGAAAATGTTCAAATTCTTCCGAAGTCAACGTGGGATTGCCAACAACTAATGTTGCTATACCAATTCCAGAAAATGTGGATGCTCCGATTCTAGAAAATGTAGATGCTCCAATTCTAGAAAATGTGGAGGATGCTCCAATTCTAGAAAATGTGGATGCTCCAATTCTAGAAAATGTGCATTTCTCAATTCCGGAAAACGTTGATGTTCCAATCTCTCAAACACAATTTCAAAGAGTCGATCTTGATTCTTCGGATTATGATCCCGGAACACGCAAACAAATATGGGAATATCATGTTAATCAACGTGATGAAATTCGACGGGCTTACATTAAAAAAGGTCCGCACCGACTTCCTTTAAAGACATACCCAAAAAGTGGAAAGCACAATCGTAGCTTTCAAGCTTCTTGGTTTGGATTTAATTCAACATGTCTTGAATATTCTCCTACCACATATGCAGCTTATTGTCTACCCTGCTTTGTCTTTAATAATCCAAATGGGGTTGTGGGACAAAATACATTCACTATTGGTGGATTTAGGAATTGGAAAAAAGTTGGGGGCAAAGATTGTTCTTTTCAATGTCATATAGGAAAAGATCCTAACTCAGCTCATAGAGTTGCCGAGCAAAAGTGTAAGGATTTGATGAACCAATGGCAACATTTACAAAGGGTAGTTGATCATTTCACTACTGAACAAATTGCAAATAATCGGTTGCATCTGAAGGCCGTAATTTTTATTGTTCGATATCTTACCTTTCAAGCTATAGCTTTTAGAGGTCGAGATGAAAGTTGTAGTTCATTAAATCGTGGGAACTTTTTTGAATCATTGGGTATTGTGACTTTTTGGAATGAGAAGGTTGCTGAAATAATAGAAAAAGCTCCCAAAAATGCAACCTACACATCACCTAGGATTCAAAAGGAAATTCTACATGTTTTCTCAGCCAAAGTGAAGAAGGCCATTCGGGAAGAAATTGGTGATGCAAAGTTTTGCATAATGGTTGATGAAGCTCGTGATGAGTCCATGAGAGAGCAAATGGCTGTGGTTTTTAGATATGTTGATGCTGAAGGCTTTGTCAAAGAACGTTTTTTTGGGCTTATTCATGTTACTGACACTGCGGCTTTGACTCTAAAGAAGGGGATATATTCTTTGTTATCTCAATATTGTTTCGATATACAAAATATTTGAGGGCAAGGATATGATGGAGCAAGCAACATGCGAGGTATGTGGAATGGATTACAAGCTTTGATTTTGAATGATTGCCCATATGCTTATTACATCCATTGTTTTGCACATCGCTTATAATTGGCATTAGTAAAAGCATCAAAACAAGTTAATGCCATTAGTCATTTTTTTCTTGCATTGCTCTTTCTGATCAAAATTGTTAATGCTTCATGCAAGCGCAATGAACAATTGAAAGTTGCCAATGCTAATGAAATAGCATGTATGATTGATCTTGAAGAGCTTGAGACTGGAAGTGGACTTACTCAAATTGGCACTTTACAACGACCTGTAGAAACACGTTGGAGTTCACATTTTAGATCAGTTTCTAGCTTATTAAGAATGTTTAGTTCAACTGTTGAAGTTTTACAAAATATAATTGATGATGCAATTGATGGAGAACATCGGGCAGAAGCAGAGTCAGCTTATGAGGGTTTAACTTCATTTGAATTTGTCTTCATCTTGCATCTTGAGAAGGAAACTATGGAGATCACTGATAAACTTTGTCAAGCTTTGCAAAGCCAATCTCAAGACATTTTAAATGCCATGCATTTAGTTTCATCTACTAAAGCACTTATCCAAAAATTTAGAGATGATGGATGGGCTGGCTTACTCACCACTGTGATATCATTTTGTGAGAACATTGCATTGATGTCCTGGATATGAATGCTCGTTTTGTTCCGAGGCGAGGTCGAGCTCGTAATCAGCAAGATAACGTTACAATTGAGCATCATTATCGAGTAAATATTTTTTATGCTACAATAGATTCTCAACTACAGGAACTAAATTATCGGTTTGATGAAGATGCAATGGAGTTACTTAGGCTTAGCTCAGCTTTAGAACCTCGAGAGACATTAAAATCTTTCAGAAGTAGTGATCTTTGTTTGTTGGTAGAGAATTTCTATCCACAAGATTTCACAGATTATGACAAACAAGTGTTGAAGAAGGAGCTTTATCATTTTGAGCATAATGTAGTCCAGGATCCAGAGTTCAAAGAATTGAAAAGTTTATCTGAGTTGTCTCAATGGTTAGTGAGAACTAGAAATTCAGAACACTACAAGCTTGTTTATAGAATGGTGAGACTTGTGCTTACTCTTCCAGTTTCTACTGCTACTACAGAGCGAGCATTTTCAGCTATGAAAATTGTCAAAACTAACCTTCGAAACAAAATAGAAGATGATTTTTTGACAGACTCTTTGATGTTATACATTGAAAAGGATATAGCTTCAACATTTAGTTTGGATTCAATCGTAGATGATTTTGAAGATTTGAAAGAGCGTCGAGTTCCCTTTTCATAGATGATTGTATAAAGAAACAATAGTGTTTCATGTCTTTTGTTTTTGTTAGTAGATGATTGTATCTTAATATATTAAGAAACAATGATTTTTTGGTATTTGTCTTGGTTGATAGTTTATTAATATTATATGGATGCGTATTTGAAATTTTTTTTCTCGCTTATCTCCGCCCCCCCCCCCCCCCCCCAACTTAAAATCCTGCGTTCGTACCTGCGTACTACAAATACAGCAAAAATTTGTAACATTTTCATAATAAACTAACGTGTCAACTCATTGATATATGTTAAAATAAAATAAAATAAAAATTCTAATAAGATCCATCACAACTCAAAATAAAAATATTGTAAAAATATTATGAAATATTTTTATTCTAGTGGAAAGAAGAGACAGATAAGATCAGTTACGTTACGTTTCAAAAACAGGACCAGAAATATCCTTCGAGGAGGTCTCTATATAATAAGTCCTATCTGATTTAGATGTGTTCTTATGAATGGATACTAATTTGTAAATATATGGTGTTATATGAAAGGCATTATGCCAATTGTTACTTTCAAAGCTGCATACTGTATTGACTATTTAGACTGCATATATGTGATGGTTTATTATTCAAAATGTTATGTCAATGGGAATGTGAAAGTAATTCATCACCGTACTGTTTCAGTTCATTCTATTTGCTATTGAAAATTCGTCATTTTAATCTTTCTTATCTAAAAAAAAATCGTCATTTTAGATGTTCCATGCATGAAAATCTCGTAGTTTTAGTGCTGCAGGGATATCTTAGTTCTTATAACTTGGTTGAGTAGCACCCTATCTATTTACATTCCTCGAAGATTTCTCCAAAAACACAATAATATACCAAAGTTAAAATTAATAAATATACAATAAAACGAAAAGAAAGGGAAGGTGAGAGGAGGAGTTGGAGAGTGAGTAAATACCTAAACACTTCAAGACTTTGAATATTGCAATGGATTTGGTCCTGCCCCACTCTCAATGTACCCTTTAAACAATTTTTACCAAACCCACCAGAACACCAATAATGAAAAACACTACCAAAGTTCTAATCACGGCCAGTGAAAAGTAATTTTGACACAAATGAGAAGGTGGTGTTGACTTCGGGGTCTTTTTTTGACCGCAGTCACTTCTCCACCCACGTCAACTGAGGATTTTTATCTTAATTTCTATAATTAATTTTTCTGCTTTCACTTTCTTTGAATCACATTACTAATATATTAATATTAAGTCCTTAAAAAATTTACTAATTGAAGCCAAATTTTCACTTGCTGAAATCTATTAAAAAAATGGTACAATTATAGGTTTACATTGTACCATTAATGTAAGATTTACAATATATACTAACAAGAAGCGCACAATATTGTACATATTCTTATAAAAATGTACAATATTATACACTTTTGTTTAATTAATATAATGTAAATTAATAATTTTCCTAAAAATTTTATCATATGAAAAGCTCGGGCTGATGTGGATCCAAGTAGGCATTTTTAACAAATCCTGAACTCTGATAGCAATGGTAAAGGCAAAGACACATTGCCATGAGTAGGTGCAAACTTTATAATAATTTGGGAACTAGATTATTTCCTAAAATTCTATTTGAAAATTTGTTGGATTAAATGGAATGATTGGTAAAATTAGCAACAATAAAATATTTCGGTAATATACTTTTAAAAATTGGTGCATCGTGCGGATAGCTTAGATTCTAGGATAGCTCTAAGAATTATATATCTTGATCAATACCTTATCTTGAGCATATTTCCTTTGCTGGTAATAACCTAACAACTGGTGCCATCCTATATTGTTTACTTGTTTTACAAGGTTACGCTCCATTGAAGCGTAGAGCTTTTATCAAGTTATCTTTCTTGTGAGAATCCAGAAAATATTGTGATCTTGAGAAATGCAACCAACAGCCCCAAAAGAAACCCATTTGGCCAAAATTCCAAATCATAAAATGCTCCAAAATTTGTCGACATCCCACAACCCAAAATCCACCTCAAGCGGTTTATTAACTCCCACTTCCATCACAACCATTTATCAAAAACCTCAACCTTTCAAAATCCAAATTCACTAAACGAACCTCATCAATCCCATTTTGAACAACCACCATCACTTTCAGTCATTAGATCCATAAGACAATGATCCATCCTTTGTTGTGAAAGGGATAACGCCACCAACATTGGAGTATTCAAAGCTTCAGCTAGTCCAATCTAATTTAAAAGTCTGGCCAATTGATTTTTTTAAGTCCAGCAAACAAGGCCCACTATTTTGAATAAAATTTTCCTCTAGTTCAAATGATATTTGAAGTTGATGACTCGTATTGTCCAAGAAGTAAAAAAAAAACATTTAATTTGAGTCTTCTAGGAAATACTACAGCCTTTACGTTTTCACTTCCAAGGCAAACAAGTCTTTTAACTATTTTGTAGGTTTCAGTTAGCTCAACTGGTAAAGTTTCTGATGGTTGAATAAGAAATTTGGAGTTCAATCCACGCCTATAGCAAAAACTATATGATTTATTCGCCTGATGATAAAGAGTTATAATCAGGAGTAGGAGTGTCAATTGGGTTAGCTTGTCGGGTTCATATCGTGTTGAGGTAGGGGTATTCAACAAAATGGCTCAACCCGAACCCGACTCGACTTGACCCGACCCTTTTAATAATCGTGTCATAATCTTTCAACCCTAACCCGATCTGTTAATAAGGCAGGTTAACGTGACTCAACCCACTTGACATGCTTAATAAACGGGTTGTGTTGGGTTGACACAAATATAATATAACTCATTTCAACTTGCATAATATTAAATATAACATCCATCTAGAATTTTTTTTTTTAATCCCAAAAATAGTGCATACACTTCAAGGCTTCAACCCATATTTAAAATAATATAGTTCAACAAAAATATAATATCTATCTAGAAATAAATTCTTTACACTCCAAAAGAAGTGTATACATTTCAACCCAAATTCAAAATAACATAGTTCAACAAAAATATAATATCCTTAGGATTTGTAAAGTTTCAATTTCCAATCATATCCCTTTTAAGTTTTTGTAATTACTCACCTTTCTTTTTAAATTTAAAATACAGGTTGGATATAAAAGGTATTTGACAAATCTAAAATAAAATAAATATTTATTTGTTATACTAGTTAAATGGATTGTGTTAAATAAGCCATTTCGGGTTGACACAAATAAATTAGCGTGTCAAACATGTCTATTGCGGATTATGCGGGTTGACTCGCTTATGACACGTTTCTTATCGTGTTATTTTTGGGTTGACCCGTTTATGACCCAAACCCGCTAATGCCCAACTCTAACTTGCAAAAATCCGTATGGGGTTCATGTCGTGTTCGTGGGTTAGGTCGAACATTGACACTCCTAACTGCGTTAACTGTTAAGCCTTAGAATTTCCTCACGTCCTTTTATTTTTTTTATTTTTTTTATTTAAGATTCTTAAAAAAAAAAAAACATAATTACTATTAGCTAAATTAATTAATTATTATTGTTGTTGTTTCCTTTATAAATATGATAGGATTTAAATATTTTTAAAAAATTCAATGTTGTATCACTAAAAATATTGTTGAATCATGATTAATGATCACATCCAATATTGTTGGTCTTTAAAATTTACCTGTTGAACACTCTTAATCTTTGAAGTTTCAAATGAACATTATTGATTCCTAAAGTTTAAAAAATGTTTAATCTCTTAGTTAACTTCCATTAGTTTCTTTGTTCATGTGTCTAATGGAGAAATAATGTGGCATTTCTTTAGTGATATGACAACTTTTTTACTATTAAAAAAATTACACGAAAGCATTGCTCAAACGCGAACCAAATAGAAATGGGTTCTGGTGGGTTTTTAGCTTCTTCTCTAGTTGCTTGGCCATACCCAAACATCAAATAAAATCTATTTATTCAACTCTTAAGATAAAAAATGACAACATTACGAACAAACTCAACCAAGGTAAAAATGAAATCTGATTTCAAGCCAACTGTTAAAAAAAGAATTGTTACAGTTGATTAAAATCAACCACTTTATAAATGAAAAGTGAATTGTCTCTAAGTGTGTCGAATTATGATTAATGATCAATACTGATAATGAATTGGGGCTTGTTTAGTTTAAAAAATGAAAGCTCGAAAATGTGTTGAAAAACACAAGAGCTGTTTAGACCCCCAAATTAAAATTATGGCTTGGTTGATTTTACACTAACTTAATACTAAGTGTGGAATAGTGTAAACACAAGCGTATAAGCAAGGCAACTACTCTAATCCATATTTAAAGCAACACAGCAGTAAAAATGAAATGAACAAGAGTAGGGAAGAGAGATGTAAACACAGATAACACCGAGACGTGTTATCGAAGAGGAAACCGAAGAACTCGGCGAAAAACCTCTCCGTCGCCCTCCAAGCGGAAATCGATCCACTAGACAATCAGTTGGGATACATGGGTTAGCAAGAGACCCTCCAAACCTAATCTACCTGATGTACCTAAGCCCTCCAATCTCCTACTCCAACAAGGCTTCTCGGAACCGTGTCTTGTCTTAGTTCTCCAGATCCCGCAACAAGCTCCATGTTGCATCTGCCATCCTTGGCTTCTTTCCAACAGCACCAAAACTTTACTTGACACTCTAAAAGGGTGTGGTAAGTGTTTGGGCTATCAATCTCTCAATGGTATGGAAGTGGAGAGGTAGGAGATGAGAAAATTCCCAAAACAAATGTGTAGAGGATTGTGGGTATAACAATCTCTAACTCTCAAGGTGTTTGACTAGAGTTTTCTCTCAGAAGCTCTCCTTTACATTTGTGGGTAATGTGGGTATAAATAGTGTGGGTACAGAAAGTGTGTATCAGACTGGACAGGTTGGCAGAACAGAATGCCTCGCGGGTGTCTCGCAGGAAGGCCTTACCCGCGAGATACTCGCGAGACACAGCTGTCTCCATCTGGCCTGACTTTTCGCATTCCAGCATGTGCAGGGCACATAAGTCACTTCGCAGGAAACTAAGTCGTGAGATACCCGCGAGAAATCTTCAGTCTTCAAATGCTTAAGTCTTCATACTCTCCCTCTCTCTAACACACAACCCTTACAATGAAATCCCACAATAAATACAGGGTACAACAGATTGAATATAATTACAATCAAATTTGGCACGGAATATAAGCCAACAAAACATATAGTTGTAAATAATAACTTTACAATAAAAATGGTCACTCAGTTTTCATCACCCATCACTCATCACTCAGTTTTCATCACTCTATTTTTTCACTCACTCAAAATAAAACATGTTTGGTTTCATTTCTTGTTCTATGTAACTTAAAATTTTGCAATAATGGTGGGACCCATTTACTGTACTAGGTCAGACGGATATACTTGCCTACCTGCGTAAGTTCTCTCTCCTCTTCTTTTTCTCTTTTCCTCTCTTCACTTCTCTGCCTTTACTCTCCCCTAAGACCTAAAAATTTCGCCCCTCTCCTCTCTTTCACTCACTGAATCCACCACTTCTCTCTCCCACATTCCTCAAATCAGAAGGAACAAAGAAATGAGAAGCTCCCTCGCCTTATTAGGACTGTCCAGCTCCAGCCATCTCGTCCTCCACTTGCCGTCGATCTCCCCTGTACTCTTCTCCCTTTAATTTTCTTTCTTTCTTTTCGTTTCTTTTTTTTTTTTTTTTTTTTTTTTAGATCAGCGTGTTGGTGTGTGGGTATAGATTGGTTTGCTGGGTTTTATGGGTCAAATCGGTTTGCTAGGTTTCATGGGCCAGATCGGCGTGTGGTTTGTGGCTAGTTATGGCCTATGATGTGTTGGTTATGGCCTGTGATGGGTGTTGTGGATGACCGTTGTTGAGGTGGATTTGTGGTGGTGATAATTATTTTATTTTATTTTAATTTGAGTCGTGGTGGGCTAGTTGTGGTTGCGGCAGTAGGTGGTGGGTGGTTGTGATTGGGTTGGTTGTGCTGATGGAGTTGGCTGGGTTTGGGGTTGCTGGGTCTGTGTTTGGCTAATTTGGGGTTGCTGGGTTTGGGGTTGTTGGGTTCGGTGGTGGAGCTAGCTCGCTGGGGATGAAGAGGGAAGTGAAAATGAAACAGAGGAGCTCCAATGATAATAACTTAGTCGGTTCCGGAAGTGACAATGCACTGGCGAAGGGGCCCACAACTTCATCTAATTTACCGACTTGCCACTGAAACTCAGTTTTTGCGTTTTGAAAACAGGTGAAACCTGTTTTCAGTTTTGGTCACTCACATCCATTTTCCTAAGAAACTGAGTGTTGAAAGCGGTGATTTGAAACCAATCCAAACAAGTGCTGAGTTTTGAAAACAGGTGGGACCCACACTATTTGGATGATGAAAACAGAAAACTGAGTGATATCACTCAAAACTCTCTTCATCCAAACAAGCTCTTGATGTTTCAATTTTTATAGCTTAAATTTCTAAGCGGAAAATTGTCAATATTAGCCACATAATTTTCCATGTGACTTCAAATTTTTTTTTTTTGCTGACTGGAGTCAAATTAGTTAAGCCCTTATGCAAGTAGCCCACTGACATAAAGTTGTTTTCAACTTGCCTTGTAATCTGTAATATATCTCTTCCTGGAAGCCACCACCTCCAAGATGGGACCAACTTAAATTGGAGAAGACGGGTTTGGACATCACATCCTATTGTCAACCATTTTACATACAAGTTCAAAATTACCTAATTATATTCTAGTCAAGCTGTACACGGTGGAACTTTTTGAACCAAGGTTCTTGGAAAGAAAAATTCTCTACATAATTTGGTTCCATCAAAAAATTCAATGTTAGGTACTATTGTTAGGTTCTAAAGATTTAGGATTTTATGTATTTAGAACTCTAATGTGTAATGTTGGCAAACCATGATCAAAACAATGTTCTTAGTCTTGTTTAGGCTTGCTCAAAGTTGATAAAATATTGTAAAGTTGGAATCAAGTGACTGTAGATGCATTGGGGCATTTCGGTCTGGCTCGATCGATCGAAGGAAAGGCTCGATCAATTGAATCACGGACCAGATGCGTTTTCTGCAGTTTTTCCAACTCAGCCCTAACTCATTAAACGTTTTGGGTTTTCTATTTTTACCCTAGGTATATAAAGAAAAACCCTAGCCACGTTTTTAGAGTTGCTCCAGTTGTATTGTTGCTCATACATTGCTGTTTTGTGTAAATCTCTTGTGAGATCTAGAGGAGCTTTCCTTTACACAAAGCTTAGGGTTTTCGAGATAGAGATTACTTCAACATCTTGATGATCAACTCGGTTGCTACCATTGAAGCTTAAAGAATATCAAGCGTGGGTGCTTGTAACTGATTGGAGAATTCAAGAAAGAAGGAGTCCGTGGATTCGGAGCTTGCACGTGGTCGTGTCAGTAAGTTCTATTGGTGGGTAGCATTAGGAAGTCAAGCGAGGAGCTTGTAGTCCTTTTGTATGAACTTCGATTCTTTCATAGTGGATTCAGGTTTGTCTTGAGGATTGGTGGGTCAAATCCTCCCCAGGTTTTTACCGTGTGGTTTCCTGGGTGATCATATCATTGTGTCTTTTATTATTCTGCTACTTTATTCTTTTGATATGATTATTTGATTGCTTTAACCTAGAATTGCATAATTTGACTAAGTAATAACTTGGCTAATTAATCTAGGCTAACCAATCTGGTTGTTTTTAAGGGGTCTAAAACCGTTCAAGTGGTATCAGAGCAGGTAGCTCTCTTGTTAGAGATTTTTTATCTCTGAGCTGATCCTTGACCCCTGTTGTCATGGAGCATGGACACTCTCTTGTTGTTCCTCCTCACTTTGACGGGAACAACTATGCTTATTGGAAAGTAAGGATGAAAGCATTCCTGAAATCAATTGATGAGAGGGTTTGGAATTCCGTTGAATACGGATGGCAGAAGCCCACTACTCCTGTGAGTGAGTGGCAAACTTCTGAAAAAGAAGCAGCAGGCTTCAATAGCAAAGCTATGAATGCCATCTTCAATGCTGTTTCAATGGAGGAATTTAAGAGGATCTCAAATGTTGAGGTTGCTCATACTGCTTGGAAATCCTCCAAACTGTGCATGAAGGCACAAAGGCAGTTAAGATAAACAAACTGCAGCAATTAACTTCTAGGTTTGAAAGCATTAGGATGTCTGATGATGAATCCATTGATGAATTTTATGCCAAACTGAATGATATTGTTAATTCTGCTTTTAATTTGGGTGAAATCTATGATCAACCTAAAATTATTAGGAAGATACTTAGATCTTTAACTGAAGATTTTAGACTCAAAGTGACTGCCATCACTGAAAGCAAGGATGTGGACTCCATCCCTGTTGATGAGCTTGTAGGATCTCTTCAGTCCTATGAGTCTGACCTACCTAAAGTGAACAAATCCAAATCAATGGCTCTTAAGTCAGTTGATGATGTTGATGGTGGTGGATTTGATGATGAGCTCTCTGCTACAGAGATTGCGTATCTTGCCAAAAACTTTACAAACTTTCTTAGGAATACCAACAGAAAGGCAAGAGGTACATACACTGCTGAACCTAGAAATTTTAGGAAGAATGATCCCACTAAGGTTAATAACTTTGAAAAACCTAGAGAAAAAGTTGGTCAATCTTCAAATAATTCTATGGGTCCTCAGTGTTTTGGCTGTCAAGGGTATGGTCATGTGAAATCTGAATGTCCTACATTCTTGAGGACTAAGGGTAAAGCTATGACTGTAACCCTTAGCGATAATGAGGTTTCTGATGATGAGTCCGGATGTGATGAGGATGGAAACTTCATTGCTTTCACTGCTACAGCTGTAGTCAATGAAAGCGTATCTGTTGAAGAGAACCCTTCTGATGGGGAACTCTCTGAGGATGCAGATCTTCAAGAGGCCTACAATAAACTTTGCAAAATTGCTGCAAGGGATGCTATGAATGTTGAACTTGGCCTGAAGAAAATTGAATCTCTTGAGCTTAAAAAGAAAAATTTGCTTGTTAAACTGTTTGATGCTAATGATCTTTTGAACAATGTTAAATCTGAGAACATGCTTTTGCTTGATAAAGTTAAAACTTTGGAACATGATTTATCTGTTGCTAGATCTGCTAGTTCTAAACTTGATCACATGCTGAATGTTCAAAAGTATCATTCTGATAAATCTGGGTTAGGATATGTTGAAAGCATCTTTGATTCTGCACCACATTCCACGAATTTTGTTCCTTCTTTTTCTTCTGAACCTTCCGTGAGTGAGGTTGTGAGTGAAACTGTCAAACCCCCTGTGAGTGAGGTTGTTAAACCTGTAGAAGTTTCACCTTCTAGGAAGATTGGGGTTGATATGAGAGAATCTAAACCTAAGGATTCTACCCCTTCTAAGGACAAGATGCATGGTAAACCTGCTTGGGTTTGTCATTATTGTGGTAAGTCTGGACACATTCGTCCTAACTGTTACAAGCTTCAAGCTGCTAAGAGAGCAAACAAACCAAAAGTGTCTGTGCCTTAAGCACAAGATCCTATGGCACTTATTGGTGAATTGGTAAAGGTGTTGAACCTTTATTCCAATCCTGGAGTTGGAAATCACTCGAATATGAATAAGAACTCCAATGCTCGTGATGCATCTAAAAGGTTTTGGATGCAAAAGACTCATCCTAATTGAGTCTTTCTGACATGGTCCTTGTGCTTCACTACTCTATCCTCCGTGACCATTGTTCTTTGGTATTTGTGTTTTTGTTTTTTTTCTAAGATTTGCATTGCATTACATTCATGCATTTCATTCTAGGATTTATTTGTTTTCTCTTTTAATAATAATAATAAAAAAAAAAAGGAGAAAAGGAGAAAGCAAAAATATGTTTGACATTATGTTTCTTGGTTTTTGAAAACAAGGATGGTCAATTTATTTACACATAACATGTCTTATGTACCTTGTTTAGCTTTGATGAGCTTATATATTGCACTTGACTAGTTGAAACTTTGTAGTGCATGTTGTGTGGGAAAGATGTTTATGGTGTTTATCACTTTGTCTTAATCTTGAAGTCACATGTTATTTGACTGTCGGACTTGATCTTTTTGAGAAAGGCATAAATAACCATCTCACCACTGTTCACTAGCCAATCATGAACACCTTAGTGCATATCATAAGATTTTGTGCTCGAGAAAGTGTAGCACATGCACAAAAAGAACATAAGGTGTAGCCTCTGTTAAATGCTTAATGCTTAAAATTGGTGTGTACTATTAGGCTTGATGCCAAATTTCACCTAATAATGGAGCAAAATTCAAGAAACTTACATGATTGCAAGCTTCTGTTCTAGGAGATGTGGGAGTTATAGGATGTAATTCTTTAGGTGATAGTCTCTTTTAAATTCTATGTGATGGATTTTGTAGACTTTGTGATTGATTGCTATTCATATATCACCTCACATGTATCTCAAGTTTTTGCTAGTTGCACACACTACACAAGTTACTCTTTGCTAAACTTTGTACATGTTATTGTGTGTGTTTTTGGTCTGACCAACCAAGTTTGAAAATACTTTGAGAATTATGCAAAACATTTTTTTTGCTTGAGAATTTGAAAGGAAGAATGGCTGAAATTTTCTTTGAAGAAACTGGGATTAAAACTTGGGTTTTTTGAAAAAGCATTCCATCTCATACTCATGCATATTGTTTCAGTAGTTTAATGCTTGGAGGAGTTATTTTCAAAATATGGTTTGTGTTTTTCAAAACTGTGATTTTTCTAAAAATTTTGTGAGCCTCTGCCCATTTCAATCGATCCATTCTGATTTTCGATCAATCGAAAAAGTGCTCTAATTTGTTTCAAAATGACTGTTTGATTCGATCGATCGAATGTGTCTTTCGATCAATCGAATGTCGCGAATCAGCTGTTAAAACACTGTTCTTTGACTGATTCCAAACACTTTTTCAAAAGTTTTTTTTCAAACTTTCTTTCTCTCTCTGACGAGGCAAGGCTCCACAGTCAAATTTTTGTTGTTTTCCTCCGAAATTTTTGCAAAATTTTTCATCCTCAAGCCGGTAAGTCTGTTTTGTCCTTCCTTTTTGAGTTTATTTACATTTTTCATGCATTTTTGCTCAAAATTTCGGTACTTTTTCTTTTTGGGATTTGTGTTGATTCAAACCTAATTTTGTGAAATTGATCAATGGGTTTTTGTGGGGACATGCTATAAACATGATCTTGATAGTTTAATTTGATCAATTTTGGGTTTTGTGAAAAATTTCAAATTCTAGGGTTTCTAATTGATCCGAATTGGGGATTTTGTTCAATTAAGGTTTAATTGATGAAATTGGCTTGTTGTATTGATGAAATTGGTTATTCTAATATGTTTTCAACCTTGTGTAATGATCAATTCATCAATTTGATGCAAAATTTTCAACTGGTTTTTCAAATTTTTAGGGTTTTTGTTAGAAACTCTATGTTCGAGCCAATTTTATGTAATTGAACTTAATTTGAACTGTGTTTACTGCATTAGTTCATGCATCACAATATTGTTATTGTTCATGTATCATATAGATTTTTGTTCTATATTTTTTATTGTGCTAACTTGCAGTCTGCCCTTGGTTTTGTTTTCTTATGTTCTTTTGGTTTTCACTTTGTATCTCTGTCCTTTCCTTAGCACTTTGCCTAGGAAGACTAGAGCCCGTAGGAATATTTCCTCACCTTCTCCACCCCCTCCCTCCTTTGACCGTGAGAAGTTTTCGAGTGAGAAAAACCAAGAGATTTATGAGAAGCTAAACATTAGGAGAAAGATTTGGGCTGAGCGTTCTGTTCTCTTAGATGAACTTGATCCTGCCATTAGGGCAAACTTTGAGCGTAGGGGCTGGTTACCCTTGGTGGATATTTCTGATCCTCCTCCACCTTCTGCCTTGATTAGAGAGTTCTTTTCGAACATCTCTATCCGCATCTATGATTCCAACACTTTAGTAAAGAGTTGGATACGAGGCGTAGAGTACACCATTACTCCCAAGGTAGTGGCTGATGCTCTAGGGGTACCTTTGGTCCAGAATCCTGTCTATCCTTATGATGAGTCTCCCGAGTTGAGTGATGTCTTGTCCTACATCACTGGGACTTCTATTCAGTGGGGTTCTGATCCTCGGATCACCTCTGCTGAGCTTTCTGGGTTGCACTATCTTTTCTTTAGGATAGCTTGTCATTCTATCTGGCCCATATCTCATGTTCACACCATTCCTCTCGAGAGGTGTGTACTTTTGTACGCTCTGGTTACTGATGCTCCTATTAGTTTTCCCCATCTTTTTCTTCGTTCTTTGAACGATGTTTATAGGAGTTCATCTTCTGCTCATGCTCTTGTACATCCTATTTTCATTCATAGGAATTTTACTTTATCTTGATCTTGGTGGCTTCCCTTCCTCTGAGCCTGTACATGTGATTGCTCCTATAGGTGCGTCTTTTCTTAGACAAAGGGCTGCTCATCTTCGAGCTGGCTCTAAACACCCTAGGTCTGAGCCTTCTGGGTCCGCACCTCCTCCCTCTTCTTCTACAGGTCCTGCTGGTGAGGCTGTTCCTGATCCTGATGCTGCTGCTGCTGATGTTCCTCCACCTCCTTCGGCCGACTTTGATGTTCGTCGTACCTTGGAGACTGTCATGACCGTTCAGGCGGCTCATGGTCAGATTTTGGTGGACTTGCTGGATGAGATTCGTGCTCTGCGAGCCGACTTTGCGCATCTTCATTCACCCTCACCACCTCCCTTTGATGATGACTTATGATTGCCCTTTGGCATTCCGTCACAAAAAGGGGGAGTAGAGTTTTGACTTGTAGAGGGGTTTTTGTAGTTAGGGGGAGATCTTTTTTGTTTTTTGAGGAGCTTTTGTGGAGTTTTATAGATTGTATCTAGGTGCTTCACTTTGTATATCATTTGTGAGGATATTCATGTTAGGGGGAGTAACATTGACTGATATACATGATTTATATTTGATTCTTGTTGCTTTGTGATTCACTGCTTATTGATTTATATTCTATAAGTTATTCATTGATATATATATATATATATATATATATCTTTATTATGTGTTGTGTGAATCTTACAAGAATGTTATACCTGTTTATATACTATTTTCTGTCACACATGCGTTTATGCTTTTGTTGAGTATTTCAGGAATATACAGGTTGATTCAATTAAGCTGCTGTCTACACTTGCAACTGATGGATAGTAGTTAGGATTGAATTTTAGTCTTTATGAGTATTATTTTGTAAAGGGCTTTTTAATTGTAAACTCTGAGCTTATTGTTTGTGTTTTGTCACGGATTGCCAAAGGGGGAGTTTGTTAGGTTCTAAAGATTTAGGATTTTATGTATTTAGAACTCTAATGTGTAATGTTGGCAAACCATGATCAAAACAATGTGCTTAGTCTTGTTTAGGCTTGCTCAAAGTTGATAAAATATTGTAAAGTTGGAATCGAGTGACTGTAGATGCATTGGGGCATTTCGGTCTGGCTCGATCGATCGAAGGAAAGGCTCGATCGATCGAATCACGGACCAGATGCGTTTTCTGCAGTTTTTCCAACTCAGCCCTAACTCATTAAACGTTTTGGGTTTTCTGTTTTTACCCTAGGTATATAAAGAAAAACCCTAGCCACGTTTTTAGAGTTGCTCCAGTTGTATTGTTGCTCATACATTGCTGTTTTGTGTAAATCTCTTGTGAGATCTAGAGGAGCTTTCCTTTACACAAAGCTTAGGGTTTTCGAGATAGAGATTACTTCAACATCTTGATGATCAACTCGGTTGCTACCATTGAAGCTTAAAGAATATCAAGCGTGGGTGCTTGTAGCTGATTGGAGAATTCAAGAAAGAAGGAGTCCGTGGATTCGGAGCTTGCACGTGGTCGTGTCAGTAAGTTCTACTGGTGGGTAGCATTAGAAAGTCAAGCGGGGAGCTTGTAGTCCTTTTGTATGAACTTCGATTCTTTCATAGTGGATTCAGGTTTGCCTTGAGGATCGGTGGGTCAAATCCTCCCCAGGTTTTTACCGTGTGGTTTCCTAGGTGATCATATCATTGTTTTTTTTATTATTCCGCTGCTTTATTCTTTTGATATGATTATTTGATTGCTTTAACCTAGAATTGTATAATTTGACTAAGTAACAACTTGGCTAATTAATCTAGGCTAACCAATATGGTTGTTTTTAAGGGGTCTAAAACTGTTCAAATATATCTCTCATGTTGTCTAAAGAGTCTGAATTGGTAATTAAGAGATTGTGACATTACTCTTTTTTTTTTTTTTTAACTCAATACATTCTACTATATCTAATAATATCTCAATAAACTCTCAGTTAGATTGGACTTTCATATGAGTATTAGAATTGATTGGGTGTGGCTGTGCCTATTATTTAATATGTGATAAGATGATGTGGCATGTTGAAATTGGATAGTATAAAACTTGAATTTTACACCACATCATTATAGAATTTAATTTCTGGATGAAAGGGTGTTTGGTTTGGACACAACATATCCTCTTTGTTTAACTATGATAGGCCAAAAACGTATTGACCCCTTGTGACCAAATTAATTGATTAATTAGCCAAGTTATTAATTAATCAAATTAACATGCAAAGCGCGTGGTAGCACAAACAAATGACCAATTAAACTAAGTATGTCGCGGAAAATAAATTGACACGGTGATTTGTTTACGAATGGGCAAAACCTACACGGCAAAAACCCCACCGGGTGATTTTAAGGTCACCACTTCCAAAATTCCACTATTATCACAGCAAGCGGTTACCAGTAAAGGAATCCCAGTATCTTATACCAACCTACAGTTGAACCCTTACCCCATTACCCAATTGGACTTGTTCTGTAGTGACAATTTCTCCTTTTGATGCACGGCTCCCAAGTACGTGACTAACCAATTGCGCGGATCCCATTACGCGACTTCAATCACCAACTAGAGAAGGTTGTTGGCTGCAAAGTTCTTTAGTTCATCCACATGATGAAGATCAAGAAGATGCTCGGTCACAAAACCCTTTGGTGCAAAACTAGGGCAAAACTTTGTCTCTGTTCACAACAACATGATCAAGAAGATGCTCGGTCACAACAACTTCTTCAAGAATGATGAACTAGGGCAAAACTTTGTCTCTGGTCACAATTTGCTTGAACAGAGTTTGCTCAATGCTTGTGCAACTTGTGAACTCTTTGACGGCCCTTAAAATAATCCTTTTATATGTTTAGGGTTAGGAGAAAAGAAAGCCCAAACACATAAATACGGATTGGAGTTAAAACAGATCTGAAATTCTGGTTTTCATAAACCTCGACAGATGGCTAGCTGTCGAGCTTTAATGACAGACACTTTTCAGCTTGAATCTTGGACAGACTTGCATGGCTTTAACACTTGATATTGAAAAAAAGTTTTTTAAAGTATTAAACACATCCTAGATCTACCAAAATACAAGTAAAGTACGTTTTGTCAAAGGATTAGCCAATTACATAAAATAATAACATATGTTCCTAACAAGCAAATCACATATGTCCTAACAAACTACATCATTATATTGCAGTCAAGTTAGCCGCTTTGAATTTATTTAACCAACGTTCTTGAAAAAAAAAAACAGTATTCTCTCTAAAATGGTATCTTAGAATAATTAGGGTATTAATATTTTTAATTGTGCTTATCATTTTCAAGTACAAAACATCTATTTGAAAACTTAAATGTTTTTTTGATAATCTTTGAAAGGTTAATGTAGAATCTTGCCATAAACTATATCATTATTTATTATTATTATTTTTTTATCAAACTAAAAGCATATATACAGGGTTGGCTAACTTGGCTCTTAGGCTAGGTTACCTAAACCTTTGCCTAAGACCCCAGCCCTAACTAGAAAAGGTCACAAAAGCGTAGGTGGACTTTGTACTCTCTTTTTTATGGTAAGTAAAGAAAGGTTCCCAAAATTGTGGGTCATTAGAAATCCAATCCAAGTGAAACCCTAAGATGTTTCAGTAAAAAAATTACCATCTATGATTGTGTCATCACTTTTATGATCACTTTTTGATAACAAATTGAGACTTCAAATTTTTTAATCAGGCTCCTTTTCAATAGATTATCAACATACCCCACCCAATTTTTTCATATGGCCGCAGTTTAAACAATATTTCTCTCTCAAACCAAAATCAAAATTAGAAATTAGATTTCATTTTTTTTAATTTTTTTTTTTTATATTTAATGTTTGAACTATGATATTAGATCATATATATAAAAATAATGTTACAATAGTGCTTTTGATAATTAGATTTTATTATTCTAAGCATAAAAATTTATTTTATTCTTGTGATGTTATAACCTTGTACATTGGAGATACAGTTTCTTGTTTCTCAAATAACATTTGTTATAGTAGGCTGAAAAAACTTTTTAAGCAAAAAGAATGAATTTTAAATAAAAAAATTATATATAAATATTTAAATAAAAAGATAAAACATCTATTTGAAAATATAGTGTTATTAATTGACATAAGCTAAATCATTATTTACTAATTTTTTGTTCAAACAAAAAGCATGTATAGTTGCTGATTATATTAGTAAGTAACATTGCAATATATAGTGCCTTCGATAATTAGATTATATTAGTGTGTAATCCCGTGTATATGCATGGGTAAATTTAAAAACAATCACAATTATATATAATTATATATATATATATATATATATATGATTTAGAATATAGTTAGATCTAGATTCTTCAGTTTTTGCACTCAATAATTCACTTAACACAAAAATTAAAAAATTAAATGGGACACATGGCACAAAATGGAACTTCAATTCAAATTCAATTTAAAAGCTCATTGAATTTAGACTCTTTGATTTTGGCACCTAATAATTCACTTGAAATACAAATTTAAAAATTAGATGAGACACGTGGCGCAAAATTAGACTCCAGTTTAGAATTTAATTGGATTTTCTCTTAGCTTGGCTATTAACACACACACACACACACACACACACACACACACACATATGATTTAGAATCTAATTGGATTTAGACTCTTTGGTTTTTGCACCCAATAATTCACTTAGCACAAAAATTAAAAAATTAAATGGGACACATGACACAAAATTGAACTTCAATTCAAATTCAATTTATAATCTAATTGAATTTAGACTCTTTGATTTTTGCACCAAATAATTCACTTGACATACAAATTTAAAAATTAAATGAGACACATGGCGCAAAATTAGACTCCAATTTAGAATTTAATTAGATTTTCTCTTAGCTCTGGCTATTAATATATGAATAGATTATTCTAAAAATAAAATTTATTTTATTCTTGTCATATTATATCATTTTTCATTGGAAATAGTGTTTCTCAAATAATACTTCTTGTATAGATTGGAAAAAAAATTCTTTAAAAAAATATTGAATTTTAAAATTAAAAATTAAATAAACACAATTTAAATAATATTATAAAAAGTGCTTTTTTTTTTTAAAAAAAAGTTCCCCATTGAACCAACACTATAATTTTCTACCACAACTTTCTCAGTCTTCGAGGAACTTATTGGAAAAGTTATTAGAGCATCCACAGCAGTGGAGCTAAAAATTTAGCTTTTTAACTCCACCAAAAGTTACTTTATCTATTTTACCTACATACATGCTACAGCAATGGATCTATTTTAGCTTTCAACACAATAAAATAATATAAACATCACAATAAAATAATATAATCACTACAATAAAATAATATATTCCACTACCAAAAAAACATCCACAGCCACAACCACCTCTACCATCAGCCACACCCACAACCACAACCACAACCACAACCAACACCAACACCACCACCACCACCACCACCACCACCAGTAGTCCACAGCAGGCAAAAAAAAAAGAAAAAAAAAAACCCAAATCTCCAAGTCAGGTACCCAATATCCACGAGCAAGCACTCCGATCGACGGCGTGGGTCTAAGGTTGATCGGCGGCAACACCCACACCCACCACCACGAAACCCACCCGAGCCACCCACTGATGCCGACGAAACCAGCCACAGCCCACTGATGCCGACGAACCCGGCCACCCACCGACGCCGATCTACCCACACAACCACAACCACGACCACACCACAACCCACACCTTTTCAGAGTATAGAGAGTGTTTTGGAGCTTAGGAAGCTTTAGGGAATTGCCAAAAGAAGCTGGTGAGGCTTGGCAAATGCAATCGGGCATATTGCGAGATCCGGAAAGTTAGACAAGACATGGTTCCGAGAAGCCTTGTTGGAGTAGGAGAATAGAAGGCTTAGGTACATCGGGTAGATTAGGCTTAGAGGGTCTCTTACTAACCCATGTATCCCAACTGATTGTCCAGTGGATCGATTTATCGCTTAGAGTGCGGCAAAGAGGTTTTTCGCCGAGTTCTTTGGTTTTCTCTTCAATAACACATCACCATGTTATCTTGTGTTTGCATCTCTCTTCCCTTACTCTTGTGCTTTACTTTTATTGTTTGTTGTTCATGTTTATGCACTAGAGTTGTATCGGTTGATTGCACTTCATTTACTTTTGTTTTTGCACTTAGATAAGTTAGAGTAAAAGCAATTTAGCTATAATTTTTAATTGGGGGTCTAAACAAGCTCTTGTGTTTTTAACACATTTTTGAGCATTCAAATCATTTCAAAGATTATTGTGGCCCGTATCAAACCTCTTCTTGCTAATTTGATTTCTCCAGTCCAATCCACCTTTGTTTCAGGAAGAAGGGGTACTAACAATGTTCTCATTGCATAAGAGCTTTTCCACTCTTTAGATTGCAGGAAGGGCAAAATGGGGTACATGGCGATCAAGCTAGATCTAAAGAAAGCCTATGATAGGCTAGAGTGGAATTTCTTCCACAAAGTGCTGCAAGCATTCCACTTCCCTCCCAAGCTGATTCGAGTTATTATGAACTGCATCTCATCTACTAATATTTCCATTTTGGTGAACGGAGGAATGCTTGAATCCTTTGAACCTTCTAGGGGCATAAGACAAGGAGATCCATTATCTCCTTACATTTTCATATTGTGTATGGAATATATAAGTCATCTCATTGAGCAGAAGTGTGTAGAAGGACCTTGGATACCCCTTAAGGCGTCTCGGGATAATTTAGGATTTTCCCACCTCCTCTTTGCAGATGATATTATCCTGTTCAGTGAAGTGGGAAATGATGCTTGTGGTGCTATTTTAGAAGTCTTATCTAAATTTTGCTTAGAATCAGGGCAAAAGATTAGCTTGGAGAAATCTCGAATATACTTCTCTCCCAATGTTAAAGAAGAGGAGAGGGTAGAAGTTTGTGATTTGTTAGGCACACAGGAAACTCGCAACATTGGTAAATACTTGGGATTTCCATTGAGGCATAAAGGGAAAAATAGGGGACAATATCGTTTTGTGGTGGATAAAGTCATGAATAAACTCTCGGGTTGGAAAGCTAAGTTTTTATCCTTCGCAGGTAGGGCTATTCTAATCAAATCTATCATGTCAGCCATCCTTAATCACATTATGCAAAGGGTGCCTCTCCCAACACATAATTGTGATAAACTTGATAAAGTGAATAGGGATTTCCTTTGGGGATCCACGAGTGAAAAGAGGAAGCTGCATCTTGTTGGCTAGAGTAAGATTGTGAAACCTAAGGAGGATGGAGGTCTTGGAATTCAAGCAGTCAAAGCTAAAAACACAGCTCTGCTTGCATTTGAAAACTCCATCCTCAACCCGAGCCTGCCTAATAAGCGTATTAATCAAGCTAGAGAGTACCATTTTTGTGTGAGTAAAGCAAAAATAGCCACTGCAAAGTTTGTTATCCCAGTGGCTTGGAATAAACTGAGGGAAGGGTGGTTTAAGCTTAACTCTGATGGTGCATCATTTGGTAATCTAGGTAAGGCAGTGGGTGGAGGGATCATTAGAGACAGCCAAGGTATATGGTTCAAGGGCTATGCTAGATCAATCGGGTTCACCTCAAGCATCATTGCTGAATTGTGGGCATTGAGAGATGGGTTGAGATTAGCGGATCGGATTGGAATAAGGCAGTTGGAAGTAGAACTAGTTGCTAAGGTGATTGTGGGGCTGCTTAACTCAAAAAAGAATCCTATTTCTGCTTATGCTCCCCTGTTCTCTAATTGCAGGTATCTCTTGGACAAGTTTCCTCAAGTAAGGGTGATCAACGTGTTTAGAGAAGCCAACAAATCCGCGGATTGGCTGGCAAAATGGGGCAGCGTAATGAATGAAGACTTTGTTGTATTTGAGTTTCCTTTTACTACTGAACTTGAGAATTTAGTTGCTAAGGATAACAATGGCTTATATTATTCTAGACTTGTTGCTGCCAGTATGGCATCTGTAACTGCTTAACTCTCCTTTTGTTTTTTTGAATTTGAATACCTTTTAACCAAAAAAAAAAAAAGTTAAATTTTAGAAAACAAATTCTGGTGTATTGACTAGATTAGATAAGTAGATAGAGTTCAAATTTGGTAAGAATCTATATATATCTAAAAGCTGAAGTGTAGCATTTGTTGTTGCTATGCTCTAGTTAAGGCACATCAGCGTCCACATCATTATTTTTTTCTTTTTGATTTTCCTATAATTGTTTTTAACAATTATTTTTTAATATTTACACTTCTCCAACATATCTCCCCTCCTTACCTTTCCATCTTCCCACTACTTCTCCAACCTTTCTCCCTCCCTTACCTTTTCATCTCTCCACTATCCTCTACATTAATATCATTCTTCCTCTTTCCCTTCATCTTCCTCTATTTTTGTCTCTTCTTATTCACACCCTCTTACTATAAATTTGTCACTATATCTTTCATTCTATGCATAGTTTTCCCTCACAATAAAAAGGTTCTCTCTCTCTCTCAATGTTTTGGTGGATTTTTTATTTTTCTTCCATCTCTGCTTTAGGTTGATAATTTTTTATATCTTTTAAAACTTTACTTTGAGTTAATGCGATTTAGTTTTGTTTTTTAAATTGTTGTTGTTAATTTTTTTTTTTTTTTCTCTTTGATTGTTAGATGTTATTTTACTGCATTATAAAGAATTAAATATAGCATATAAAAATATAATATTATTCTATTACATAGCATGATTTTGGATAATTCAGTATTTATTGTGATTTGATATTTATTCTATTATATAGCATGATTTTTTATAGTGCTAAATTTATTCTAAACTATGAGACTTTACTAATTTTTGTTTATTTTTTAATCCTTTGTGGTGGACAAAGTACTCTTAATAGTTGTATTAGAAGTATTCTAAAATGCCATTTATTTAGAGAAAAGTAAAAGTTAGCTAAACAAAATAATCGGATGAGTGACAAATTTTATATTTTGCAATTTTATTTTAATCATTATTATTATTATTTATAACAATGCATATATAGAAATTTAATTCTTAGATTTTGCTAATAATTTTTTATTTGTTTAATGATTAACAAAATGTTATAAATAACTTTTATTAAAAATTGAATATTTTCGTTAACTTGCCTTTTGAATTTCTGAGAAAATTGTATTGTTTTTCATTTTGGTACAACAAAATTTATATTTATTATTTATGATTGTTCCTATGTGGGGTCCGACGATTGAGGAGTCTTAATCGAGGAGCAATCTTCATAACCTAGGTTAAGGAGGGTAAACAAATTCTGAGAACTCCACCTACCCTAGGAGAGTAAGGGAATTAGGACAACTAATATCCCTTAAAGGCCTGAGGAGAGGCGAAGATATGGCAATGAGGACAAGGATGGTGGGAGGAAGCTTCCTGAAGGATATACCTCCCACCTCCGCATTCAATGCCCTTACCAACCTTATAAGTTGCATTAATGTGGAAATGACCCTTGAACAGTAACTTCACATCTAGCATCTCCTTCTACCACCTTCATCGGAGCCTTGATGGGACAAGTATCTTAAGAAATGCCTGGAGACGTACAGGTGGAGGGCTAAGATGCATGGAGAAAGGCTATAAAAGGAAGGAAATCCACTAGGAAAAAGGGGATGAACATTTTGAGGACTATTAGAACAGGAAAGAGAGCAGTGAAAAGCCTGGTGAAAAGCCTGGTGTAAAAACTTGAACTATGTTTATATAAAAGAAGTTGATCCTTGGACCTGCCTAAGGAGGTCATTATACCCAATTTTTGTTTAAATCAAGCCTATCTATTATCTTGGGCTCTTCGGCCTTAAGCTTGGACTTTGATAGAATTGCACTTGGATAAGTTTCTCACTCTCTTTAAAAAATTCTATTGTTTGGGCCTGATTTGAAGGACAAGGTACCACTGATCTAAGTAGGCTTAGGCCTTTATTTGAAGGACAAGGTACCACTGATTTGAAATACATTACTCTTTATTAAATTAGTTTAACTTGTAAAAAAAAATTAATAAAACCACTATAAAAATAATTATCACGTGCAACACATGGGTTCGCAGCTAGTAAAGTGTAAAATTCAAGTAAATAACCCTATATCACATATTTTAACAACAAATTTCACAATATTTGAAGTGGTCTATGTGGGTACTAAAGAAAAATGATAGGATATTATAAATATCAATTGTGAACAAGAAAGAAATATTAACTGCGAGAAAATCTTAAAATTACATCCAATCCCAAACTACATGAAAGTTGCCTATTTTTTATGAGAATTTACCTATCACGGAGATGCACAGTGTTGTAAAATAGCAGAAACTCAAATTACCAAGATTGATTGTGAAAATATTTTAGGCTTGAAAAAGATCTCCAAACAATTAATAACAAGAACGAAGAAAATAAATCCAAAAGAAAATAGACACAAAACACCAAGAATTATGTGGTTAGGCAATAGCCTACATCCACGGGCGATGAGAACAAATTTCACTATAACAAATTTGGGATAATACAAATTGGTGTAAAGGCACTCTTGCAAACCCAAATCCCAAATACACCGAAATAGCTCTCTCTCTCAAATACAAAAACAAAGAACCAAAGGTTCAAAATACCAAATATGAATACCAAATACGAATTGTACACAAACCAAAGGAGAGCCACAAATCAAATCCAAAAGTTGCAACACACCAAGAGAGAGCAAATCACCAAACTGTAGAACCAAAACCAAGTGGCAACAAAACCTCTCTCACTATTCCAAATTGCAATCCACAAATATCAAAGAACCAAAACAAGAGAGAGCCTTTTTTTTTTTTTTTCTCACTCACACTTTTCTCAATTTTTCGCAACAGCACTATGCTTATATAGGAGACTTGAGTCAACTAGTATATCTAAAACCAAGAAGGACTAGACTTCTTTTCCCCACACAAAAGGAGAATCACTCATATTCCAAATAGAACTCAAAATCAAGTGGTAGACAAGACTTCAAATAAAGTTTGATAGCTTCAAACAACAGTAACCCGAAAGGAATAAAATTTCTTTCTTATTCAAATCCAATAAGGAGTCGAACTCCTAATTCAAGTCATATTCTACACATTGATGAACAAAGTGAATTTCTTATATCCCTTTTCCACTCAATCCATAAATTAGATTGGACGTTAATCCGGTTCGTCTCCATTTTCGTGATACTATTTCTCAAGCAAGGCAGCCCAGAAGTCATCAAGTCTTTGTGTGAATAATGGAATGCTAAGCTTTACTCATTTGAAAGTGTCCCATGATGATCTAATATCTTTTAACAATAAATTTCAAAATATTGATTCAATATCTTTTCACAACAAATTTCACGATATTTGAAGAGGTAGATGTGAATACTAAAGAAAAATGATAAGACCATAAATATCAATTGTGAAAAAATTTGTGTATAATTTTTTTTTTTTGAGAAATAATTTCAATTTATGACATTCATTTCTAAATATCTTATTTAATGATAATATCTTATTTAATGATAAAAAACTTAACCAGTTGAGCCTATTGAGAGAAATCTACAAGCAATATTGTGGGTATAATATTACTCAACCCGAAATCACTCAACTTCGGCCATTAATTTCGCATCCAGTAAGATATTTGTTGTCTTCACGTCAGATTCATAACAGCACAGATTACACGTTAGAGTTGACCCCAGGTCATTCATCATTGTTGACGTTAGTGGGTTGGTATCACCTAAGGTACTACACTTTATGTCCACCCAATTACTTAAATAGCCCATATGTAATACAAACTTCTGTATCTTACTCTTCCTCTCTCTAATATTTCTCTAACTTCCTTCTTGTCCCAACCAATGAAGCTCCAAAAACCCAATTTCCGTGCATTATGGTCCACATACCTTCATATGATTCTACTCTTTATTATAACCCTATTATCTTTGCAACCTACCACTTCTTTTGTCGCTCCAACAAACAAGACTGATCGTTTGGCATTGCTCAAATTTAAAGAATCCATTTCTAATGACCCATATGGAATCTTAAGTTCATGGAATGATTCTATTCAGTTCTGCAACTGGTATGGAATTACATGCAGCCATCGTCATCAGCGAGCCACAGCCTTGGAACTAGAAGGCCAAAACTTGCATGGAACAATTACACCTTACATTGGCAATCTCACCTTTCTTAAGACCATCAACCTCAAAAATAATAGCTTCTATGGTGAAATCCCAAAGAAACTTGGTCTTTTGTATCGACTTCAAAATCTCCTTATTTCAAATAACACGTTGGGAGGAGAAATTCCAGCCAGCTTGATCAACTGCACCGAACTTAGGGCGATGGACATTTCATGGAACAAACTAATTGGGAAATTCCCAAAGGAGGTTGGCTCTATGACTAAGGTTTTTTCTATTCTGGTTGCAGCAAACAATTTGACAGGAGGCATCCCACCTTCCTTGGGAAATCTTTCATTGCTCTCTCAACTTATGGTACCCTATAATAATTTAGAGGGAAATATCCCACAAAGCATAGGCCATTTGAAAAGCTTATCAATATTTGCAGTTGGAGCCAATAAACTGATCGGTAAGATCCCTTCTGCTCTCTACAATATATCATCTATCAGAACCTTATCTCTAGCATATAACCAACTTAGTGGCACTCTTCCCACAAACATAGGCCTCACTCTCCCTAATCTCCAATTTTTTGGTATATATGGGAATGATTTCTTTGGGCCAATCCCTAGTTCTTTATGTAATGCATCTCAACTTGGAAAACTTGATCTAGGTGATAACCACTTTGTGGGATCAGTTCCCACTAATCTTGGAAATCTACTAGATCTTGAATGGCTAAATCTAGGTTGGAATAAGCTAGGAAGGGAAATGGAATTCATAACATCTCTAAGAAATTGTAGCAAATTAAAAATTTTGGATTTTGATGGAAACCAGTTTGAAGGTGTCTTGCCTAATTCTATAGGCAACTTGACAATTCAACTCAGTCAACTATATCTTGGAGGCAATCCAATATCGGGATTTATTCCTGCAGCGTTGGAGAATCTAATCAACTTAATTGGCTTGGGCATGAATGATAATCTTTTTACCGGCATGATACCTACTTCTTTTGGGAAGTTACAAAAGATGCAAGTGTTTGAATTCTCAAGAAACAAATTGTCAGGGAAAATCCCAAACTCTTTCGGGAACCTCTCTCAATTAGTTGAATTGCACTTATCTCACAACAATCTTGAAGGAAGCTTACCTCAAAGTATTGGCAATTGCCAAAACTTGTTGCTACTCGATGTTTCACGAAATAACTTGAGCGGAGTCATACCCCGACAAGTTTTTGATTTGGTTTCCTTGACCCTATTACTCAATTTAGCACACAACTCATTTAGTGGCAACTTACCTATTGAAGTAGGCAATCTGAAAAATATATATTCACTGTATGTCTCTAAAAACAATTTATCTGGAGAAATTCCTACAACAATTGGAAGTTGCTTGAACTTAAATGAGCTACGCCTACAAGGAAATTCTTTTAAAGGGACCATACCATCATCCATGGCTTTTTTGAAAGGCCTTGAATATTTAGATGTTTCACAAAACAACTTATCAGGGTTGATTCCAAAAGGTCTAGGGAAGCTTTCATTCCTAAAATATTTGAACCTATCGTTCAATGATATTCAAGGTGAGCTACCAACAGAAGGAGTTTTTAGAAATGTAAATGCAATATCAGTGATTGGAAACAATAAGCTTTGTGGAGGTATTCCACAGTTGCGATTGCCAACATGTCTCAAAGCTATGAGATCAAGAAAGTCTCTTGCTTCTAGATTAACAATCATAATTGTATGTGTGGTTACATGTATCCTTCTAGTTTCATCATTTCTTGTTCTTTATTGGATGAAAAAATCAAAAAAGAAACCAGCTTCTATAATCTCAAAAATGGATCTCCTTCCAACAATTTCATACAAAATGCTTCATCAAGCAACTAACGGATTTTCTCTCAACAATTTGATTGGCTCTGGTAGTTTTGGATCAGTTTATAAAGGAGTTCTTTATCAAGATGAAAGATTGGTTGCTGTAAAGGTCTTTGACCTTCAAACAAAAGGATGTCATAAGAGTTTTATGGCGGAATGCAATGTTTTAAGAAATGTTCGGCACCGAAATCTTATAAAGATCTTAACATGTTGCTCTAGTATAAATTATAATGGTGATGAATTCAAAGCTTTAGTATTTGAATTCATGACAAATGGGAGCTTAGATATGTGGTTACATCCAATGATGGACAGGCAAAATCAATCAAAAAGTTTGGGCATTCTTCAAAGACTAATTATTGCAATTGATGTGGCTTTTGCATTAAATTATCTTCACAATTATTGTGAGCAGCAAATTATTCATTGTGATTTAAAGCCAAGTAATATTCTTCTTGATAATGAGATGATCGCTCATGTAAGCGATTTTGGTTTAGCAAGGCTCCTTAGAACTTCATATGGTTCTTTCCAAAAGTGTACTAGCACAGTTGGGTTAAAGGGATCTATCGGCTATGCTGCTCCAGGTACTTCCTTTCCTATTCAATTTTAAATCCATAAATATCTTAACATATTTATTTTTATTTTTTGTCAATTTATCTAATGATATAGGATTTGACTCTGTGATTTTCTTATTAAAAAAATCCTTGATTTTCTTGGCATATATATATATATTTATTTATTTTCGTATCTTCAACATATTTGAGTGAGTACACACATAAGCATATTAACATAAACTCTAGGTTAGAGTGTGTTTTTTTTTTTTTTTCCTGGGTAACTCTAGCTTAGTATTTATTTTTCTTTTAGAAGGCAGAACACATATTCGTGTGGACACAAGCAAGCACATAATTTAATTTAAAATATGGAATTAGAAATTTTAATGCAAAAATAATGTTCGAATTTGATTTATACTTTGTGAAATGCCAAATTTGATATGCTGATGGACTTTTCAATTTGCAACCCTTTGACTGGCTAGAATTCATATCTTTTTTGTACACATATATTTTCTTAATCAAAATGAATTAGCAAGACGGGGAAAAAAGTAATTTGGCCCCTCTAGATAAAGTTGTGAACCCCGTTCTTCCATTTCAAAATAAATAACATATGTCATATCATACATATTATATTAAAGGAGAAGCAGAGAAAAAGTTATCAAGAATCCAAATTAGATTCTGATAAAACACCAATTTTGTAGGAAGCGTCTTTTCAATTATCCTATAATATTATACCGGTGTCCTTCTAGTTGCATTATAATTTGATGCTAAATCTTTTTAGATTTAAAATGCACTACAATTTCAAGTTGAGTGTCTTTTTAATTATAGTCTAATTTAGTACTCGTTATATTTACAAACAAATCCATTCATCTAAATCTCAAAATACATAAATACTTAATACTTAAATACTTAATTCAAATTTATTAGCCTTTTACATTATACTATGTGTGTGTACAATCCGTTACTAATATATGTGTGTCTGATTGCAATTGTTTGTTTGTTTGTTTTTTTTTTTTTTTTTTTAAATTGAGCGATTTTTTTTTAATGTACTTTTTCATATGCAAGTGGTTATAAACTAGTAATTTTTAACTATAGATTCATTTAATTTTCTTGACTTTGCATTCCGTAGACCTTAAATCCAGTTTTTCATTATAGATAGAGATTTGCTTAATTTCTTACATTCCATGAGCTGTAGAGTATGGCATTGGTGGTGAGGCATCAACTAAGGGGGATGTATATAGCTATGGAATCCTGGTGTTGGAAATGTTCACAGGAAGGAGGCCCATTGATGATATGTTTAAAGATGGTCTCAATCTCCATAACTTTGTGAAGATGGCATTACCAAAACGACTCTTTCAGGTTGTTGATCCAATGCTTTTGACAAGAGAGACAGAAGAAATCGAAGCAGCAAATGCAACAATGGAGGAAGAAGATGACAATGACAATGAGATTGAAGCAGAAGAGACTATAAACATTGAGGACTCTAGGCATATTGATGCTGATATGCAAAAGTGCTTACTCTCAATCCTTAACATCGGAATCTTATGTTCATTGGAGTCCCCAGTAGAAAGAATAAGTATGGAGGAAGTCATTAAGGAACTACAATTGACAAAAAGCACTTTTGTTGGTTCTAAGATTCGTAGAGGCATACCAAGTAGAGCCCAAGTCAGAGGTATTTAGTTTTGATAAGACTATCCTAAGTAGTGTATCCTAGTCATTTACTTTAATTTCATTTAGTTCCTAAATACTTCTTTTAAAAAAGCATGAGTATTTTATGTTTTAACTTTTTATTAATTATAAATGCTAAACAGAAATTGATCACCTTATTTTAAGCCACGACCTTCCTATGATAATTCTTATCCCTTTTCATTTCCCAATGATCCATGTAATAGTTACGAATTATTTTTTATTTACTTATTTATTTTGGTTATCAAGTTATAAAATGATGAGCTAACTAACTTTTTTTTGTGAAATACAGGGGCTTGAAACTACTTAAAGAGATTAAATCTCTTTAATAATACTTGGATTAAGCATGGGATTTGGCATTTCTACTTGATGTGCTATAATTTCATGCTAGTTTAATATCCCTTGTTGAATGGATGATTAACTTTCCATTCTAGTGCAGGAGTCATGATTCTCTTTCCCTTCTAGACTGTTCTGGTGTAGGAGTCATTTTCATCTACTGTGCTTGGTTCCACTGCTGTAATGTGTGTTTACGTGTTTGTACTAATAATCAATGCAATTCCTAAAGGCCTTGATGGGAAGGGAATGTATCAGAGATGTCATGTTAGTTTCGAACTTTAGATGCTTTTATGCATCATTCTTGTGGTCAAATAACAGTGAATCTTTAGTTTGATTTTCATCCAAACTTTAAGCTTTACATTATAACATCTTGTGGCAGTAGATAATCTTGGAAGGTTAATACGAATTTTGTCCTACTTTAGTTTTCCTTTAGTTCAATAGTGCGTACGAACATCTGGATGTTGTGAAAATCATAGATTTTAACCTCTTTTAAGAGCAAAGTTCAGGCATATTAATTCGTATAAGAAAATTTTAGTTACGGAACCAAATTATCTGTTAGGTTTTAGATCCCTGTAAACTAGATTGTTTAACCTAATTAATTAACCAAGTGAATACTTAGGTTTATTATTCAGATCTATGTTAAAACAATAAAGTCATATCATGTAAAGTAGCGGAAAATAAAGAACACAATGATATGATCACCCAGGAAAATCAAACCGGTAAAAAACCTAGGGAGGATTTAACCTAGCTATCCTCAAGGTAAAAAGCAAATCCACTATAGAGAATTGAAGTTTACAATAAGACTTAGACCACTAACATCCTATTGCTATCACATGTAGAATTTACTGACACGACCACGTACAAGCTCTGAATCCAGAGACTCCTTCTCTATTAGGCCTTTGCAACACAAGCACCCACACTTGTGATAAAAAACACAAACTCTCTTGTTTGTGACTCCAAGACCACCCTTGAAGGTTTAGATCATCACTAGAGAAGGTAGCAACTTCTACAACACCGAATCTTGAGATTCTTCAAGGAATAACACCGGTAGAAGACATGAGAGAGCTTTTTGGATACAAAACCCTTGATACAAAAGAGGCACACTCTTTTCTCTCTGAAAAGCCTTATTAAAAACATGCTTAGGGGTTTCCTTTATATACTAGAAGAAGTAGATATGAAACCCTAATCCTTTTTGAGCTTGAACTGCTATTTGGGCTTAATTAAAATTCTGCACATATGACTCTCAATCGATCGAGCCTGTCTCTTGATCGGTCAAACTAGGCATATTCTGAATTCTTCTTTCTACAGCTTGTATGTTCTTGAATCTTGACTTGAATTACCTTGAGCATTGTCTAATAATACCTATAGACTCTAGGATCTATATCTAGACTGATATGCCAAGAATGTATTGACCCCTTGTGATGAATTAACCAATTAATTAGCTAAATTAATTAATTAATTCAATTAGCATGCAATAAGTGTGGTAGTACAAACAAATCACCAACTAAATGAATATGTAGCGGCAAATAAATTAACACAATGATTTGTTTATGAATGAGAAAAACCTACTTGGTAAAAGCCCCACTGGGTGATTTTAAGGTTACCACTCTCGAGAATTTACTATTATCACAATAAGTGGTTACAAGTAAAGGAATCCCAGTACCTTATACCAACCTACAGTTGAACCCTTACCCCAATACCCAATTGGACTTGTTTTGTAGTGACAATCTCTCCTTTCAATGCACGGCTCCCAGTACGTGACTAACCAATTTGATGCATGGATCCCAATACGCGACTTACATACCAACTTGAGAAGGATGTTGGCTGCAAAGTTCTTCAGTTCATCTACACGATGAAGATCACGAAGCTCCTTGTCCACAAAACCCTACGGCGTACAAACGCAACAGCTTCTTAAAGAGAAAGATGAACTAGGGCATATGTCTCTGGTTCACAATATGCTTGTGAAAAACTTTTCCATTGAGGTGCATCAGCTGTGACGACCCTTAAAACAATCCTTATATATGTTTAGAGTTGTGAGAAAAGAAAGCCCAAACATCTATACATGGATTGCATGAAAATCAGAACTGGAAAACTAATTTTCTTAAATCTCGATAGATAGGGTATCTGTCGAGAAGCTGTTGAGCATCGGGCTGAAACAGCTTTTTAAACCTCGATAGATACTAGCTGTTGAGCTAACTGTCAAGATTTAAAATCCAGCACTTCTTCACTTGATTCTTGGACAGACTTGCATGGCTTTAACACTTGAACTTGAAAGCTTGTTCTTTGAAGTATTAAACACATCCTAGATCTACCCAATTACAAGTAAAGTGCGTTTTGTCAAAAGATTAGCCAATTCTACAATGACATATGTTCCTAACATGATTCACATATGTCCTAACAATCTCTCCCTCTGGCAATCCGTGATAAAACCACAACAAACAAATGAACATATGAGAGAAGTCATAAATCACTCAACTCATACTCACTTATTGAATACAATAAAATCTATCTTAACACAAACTCTTGAAAAACTTTGCAAGAAGAGAGTTCATGGCAAGAGAAATTTTGACAACCTGTATTTCTGAAACACTTAAAACAAAACTCATCATGGCATCATAGTGTGAAACATAAATAAAAGATTGCATACAAAATATAAAAAGCATGTGTATAAAGAGTGAATAGAAACAACACATGAAGAGATAGGTGAAAGAATTGTAATAACAACGTCATCATATATATATATATATATATATATATATATATATAACATCATAAGTACAAGGTTTACTATCACAAAGTAAGAATAGTGTATCTCTAATTGTAGAAAAGAAAGAAAAAAATACACAAGTCCTCACTACATCCTTTAAAAGAAAAACACTCCCCCTATCAAAAATCTCTTATGCTAACTCTTATCCCAAAACTACTCCCCCTTTTTGTCACGAATGACAAAGGGTAAGTAAATTAAGAAGTCATCTCGTCATCACCAGAAGAGCTAGCATCCTCATCATCTTCATCGTCGTCAGAGTCACCATCATCGTCCTCGTCCTCAGATGCGTCCGGAGAAGGAGAGGGAGACTCTATGAAGCCACCAAGGCGAGCCTGCCGTCGAGCAATATGGCCGACACAGGTGTTCACCTGATACAACTCAGTAGTGAGTGTATCAAGGCGAGCATCCATGCGCTCAAGCTGCGCTATGACCGCCTCGAGGGTCACACCACCCGCCGATGAAGAAGGTGCAGATGTGGAATGAGCGGAAGAAGCTAGAGGAGTAGCTGTCTCTGCCCGTGGCCGCTTCGGTCGAAGCTGGGTCTCACTTTGTCTGACGGTAGTAGTGTCTATGGCACACATAACCATAAAATAAGGAGACTCGGGATAGAAGACAGAAAAATGGCAAAGAAGCCTCATGATAGCGAAAGGAAAAATGAGCTTATCACGAGTTGTCGTATCTCTACAGACATCTATGAGGGATAGAATGAAGTGAGAGGAAAAATCAATAGAAAGTCTCTCAAGAAAGGATAACAAAAATCGAGCACGAGGCTCTTTGATAGAGTCATAGTGAGACAATGGATGGAGAACGAATGTCATCACCATGTTAAGGAACCTCGGACCTTTTGCAAATCCTGAGCAAGGGGTGTTTTGATGGTCACCCCAAGATGAAGGTGTCTCATAGAAAAGAGATGAGAGTTCGTCTTTGGACACAGTCCCCAGGCAATCACAACCAGGGTAGTTAAGATGTGCTACCCTAGGAACATGTAGCACCTCAGATACAATATCCAGAGTGACTACAATGGGCATACCTCGAACGCGAGTAATAAAAAGAGGTACTGAATAGTCGAATCCGTGCATATTTGAGTAGAACTCCTGTATGATCTCGGAGGGACAAGTGACCGGGATGCCACACAGTGACTCCCAACCCCTACTGTGAATGACAGTGGGTAGGTCAGTGTCGGAAAAGTCTGACAGAACGACTTGGCGTTCTGAATGAATGTCTCGTCGTGAGAAGTTCTCTGAAAAGTCCTTACGGGCTTTATCATCACAGAACTAGACGTGAGATGGAGTAGAATTAGAGGGAGAAGTAGAAGAAGATGCCCCAGAATAAAGAGGATTCGAGGACGGAGTAGATTTCCTTTTAGATGCCATAAAGCAACTAACGAAAGAAGGAGAGAGAGAAAGAAACACGGAGAAAAGCACCAACACAGATCAATATTAGAATAAAGAAATGAAGTTACGTATGCATGAAAAATGCATGAACATGTGACATGCAAAAATAAAAACATCATGGGCTCAGCCCAATCCAAACCTACCAGCACACATCAGTTTAACATAGTAATCACACATCTAAAATGCATGAACATTGTTAAAAATGCACATGTGATGCAATGCATGATGATTTAAAAACATTTACACAAAAACCAAACCAAAAATTTGTGAAAAACTCATCAATTCTGAAAAACCCCAAATGTTTCAAAAAAAAACCCCAAAAGTTAGGTCAAAAAGATGAAATGCATGATAAGATGAGTGAAAATGAGATCATACCAGAGGAAGAAAGAGATCTCTAGGCCAAAAATCATCTGGGATTGAGGTTTAGAGAGAGAGAAATGAGTTTGGGAAGGTGAGAGGTTAAAAACTATCGAGAGAGATCGAGGAGTAATGAAGAAAAATCGCGTTGTCACTATATATAGACATCTTCGCAGCTTGATGGATTGAGAGGTGTCGAGAATTAAAAAGGTGAAAAATAGCTATCGAGGAGCTAACGAGAGGTGTCCACAACAAAAGGGGCTCGATGGATCGAGGAGCTATTGAGCATCTATCGAGCATACAGAAACTTCCTCGATGGATCGAGAAGCTATCGAGATTGAATCTCAAGAGTCTCGATGGATCGAAATTGCGATAATAGCTATCGAGAAAAGAAGCTCAAGAGGCTCGATAGATAGCCTAGCTATCGAGAGGTATCGAGATGCTATCGAGAGGTATCGAGATGCTGTCGAGATTACTTAAAAACAGTTTTTCACAGAAGAGAAAAACACAGACATGAATGCAATCAAACATGCTACTAAACCAAAGATCCAAACAACATTTTGAGCTCCTAAAATCATCTCTCAACAAGAAAAATGTCAAGCATTTAGATCCAAAACACACACACATACTAAACAAGTCTAACCAATTTTATATTGCAAAAACAAGTGAAGATAGTTTAGTGAGCATACATTGACACATTTATTCCTTGTGATGGCCAAATTACATTGTACCTGCACATGTATCAAGAGTAGCAAAGAATATTGCGTGTTGTGTGTGAAAAACATCGCAAGATGGAATAAGTGTCTACATGTTATGACGATTTGGGATATGAGAAAATCACTATAACTCACACACAATCATAACTGCTTGATAGGGACTATCACCTTCGAGGTACATCCTATAACTCCCACATCTCCTAGAAGACACGCTTGCAATCATGTACAAAGCATTTTGATTCTTTTTGCTTTTATTTTCTTTGCATATTTTCTTTTGTTAAGCATATCATGCATGGGCATATAAGAGAGAGAAAAGAAATACCCAATTATGTTAGGCTTTTGACATTGAACTTTTGCTATGCCGAAGCATACAAATGTCATATCATGATTGGCGGACAACAGTGGTGAGATGGTTATATATGCCTTTCTCTTAAGATTTTCTAGTCCTTCCCGTCAAAAAGAGTGATACGAGTGTTAAGTACAAGAAATTACTTAATCTTACTCATCACAAACACGAGCCATAAAGCTCACTTGCTTAGTTGTGCATAGAGATACTCATCTAAGCTACAAAAGATACAAAGTTTAGAAAACTTTGTTTCAATGGCCATCTAGGGTACACAAGTACCAATGTATACAAAACACACACTGTTTTTATATTTTTTTAATTTTTCAATTAAAAAAAAAACAAAATAAATCAAAACTGAAAATAATAAATAAAAAAGCATGTTAAACAAAGCAAAGCATAACTAGACTGACTCAAAACAAGAAAGTAAAGCACACAAGTAATGCATACTCAAAAACAAGAAAGGGAGAGAAAAAGTGACTGAATCACTTTGAGCCTTTTTCCTTCCACACCTTGGAGGAACCTTTCCATTTAGCAAACCCTTAATCCGGTGGTGAGGGGGAAGAATTGAAACCATTCAAGTTTGAAAGGAACATTAAAGCTTTGTATAAGTGGCTACACAAGAGAAGCAACCTGACTTAGCTTTGGTCCATTTAGCCTTATCCTTTACTTTGGATCTACAAGACTTATTGGCTTTGGAGTATGACTAAACCAACTTCTATTTTTTAAGATTGAACCACTAAAGCCTCATAGATTGTTTAATCATATATAATCCTATATATTTCTAAATTTAAGCAGAAGTGTTCGAACTGGGTGTCAGTGTTCAAGCCATAGGAAGATTGTTTTCCCAAGTCAATCTAACCCAATATAGAGCATCAACAATAATACTCTAAATGAAATTTCAATTAAAAAAAATGTATCCATTAGCTATTTGACAAGTTGGCAGGCAGATTTTGAATCTAATAGACATGTATGCATAGAGCATTAACTCTTGTAGCACTCATTCTTAAGACACAGAGAATGTGAGAATATGGCACAGAAGAATATATTGAACTGTGATAACTAAGGTTACCATGTATACGTGCAAGCAACAGAGAGAAATAAGCATTACAACTAGTAACTTAAAACCCAAAAAATAGAATTGTGTAAAAAAATACTACAATAAATATTTTCAAAACACTTAAAAAACCAATAACAACTAACCACCAATAAACTTAAGTGGTAGTTTATTACGAGTTGTTATTGGTGAGGCAAAAAAGTAATTTCAGTAGTAGATTCAAATTAAAACCAATAATAACTAACCACTTATGATTTTTTGTGAAAGTATTTTGTCGTGAAAATGTTTTGTACATAGCATTTCTCGAAAAAGAATGATACTGGAAAGTATAGTAACACAGATTTTTGTGGGCCAAAAATAGAATACTATTGTTTTTCTTTGTGGCTTCTTTTGCCAATTGCTTCAAGCCTTCTGCACATCAATTCATCAGCAACATCCTTAGGGTGACACTCAACACTTAACATATGCTTCTAGAAACTATCTTCTTCCCAGTTATCCTCTGAGTAATTATTCCTCTGTACACTAGGGAAAAATGTTCATATACCCCCTGAACTTTCAACCATTGGCCAAAATACCCCCCCTAAACTTTTATATTGTCCAATTTACTCCTTAAAGCCCATTTCTTTAAAGCCATGAATGTTAATGCTAATGCTAGTAGCTCGCTTTTATCTGCCTATGACCAAACATTAAGAATTTATCAAAACAAAAGACTGTCTCACGACAAGTGTTGTGAGGTGCCTAACACCTTCCCCAAACATTACCAGACTTTCGAACCAAGAATCAAGATTTTTTTATCATCCAATTAGATTAGGAAAAAACTGACTTTTTCATAACCTAGGATTGGTAGTAAAATCAAACAGAGTCAAATGACCAATTACAACTTAGAAAAAACCTAATGATTTGTGGCGACTTCACAAACTCATGACAATTTAAAAACGACTCATTCGTCATAGGAAAGCACGCACCCGAGCCCGCAAACCACCCTCTAGGGAGGGGCGTGCGAGTCGTTGTTTTTGGGTGGTCAACGACCACGAGGTATCGACATAGCCAATTGGAATATAACCCATCGTTTAATTTAAATTAGACTAAAGATAGACCAATTAGAATTAAGAGATCATAATCACCTATGGTCGAGACTGGTTTCATGCAAGTGTCATTTATTGTTAAACCATATATCTTTGATATCTTTTAATCTGGTGGTCTGATTAATGCTCATGAATTGTCATTTTGCTCATGAATTCACTTTTTCACTTTTGTGCATGATATGATATGTAAAGTTGTTATTTACAACTATGTGTTTTGTTGGCTTATATTCTGTGCCAAATTTGATTGTAACTTTATTCAATCTTTTGTACCCTGTATTTATTGTGGGATTTCATTGTAAGGGTTGTGTGATAGAGAGAGTAGTGTGAAGACTCAAGCAATTGAGGACTAAAGAGTTTTCGTGAGTTTTCGCGAGTAGCTCGCGACTTAGCATCCCGCAAAGTAACTCATGTGTCCTGCACATGCTGGAATGCAAAGAGTCAGGCCAGATGGAGACAGCTGTGTCTCGCAAGTATCTCGTGGGTAAGGCCTTCCCGCGAGACACCCGTGAGACATTCTGTTCTGCCAGCCTGTCCAGTTTGATACACACTTTCTATGCGTACACTATTTATACCCATATTACCCACAAATGTTGAGAAGTTCTTCTGAGAGAAAAACCCTAGCCAAAAACCTTGAGAGTTAGAGATTGTTATACCCACAATTCTCTACACTTTTGCTTGTGGAATTTTCTCAACTCCTACCTCTCCATTTCCATACCATTGAGAGGTTGATAGGTCAAACACTTACCACACCTTTTTAGAGTGTCAAGTGAAGTTTTGGTGCTGTTGGGAAGCATTGGAAGAAGCCAAGGATGGCAGATGCAACACGGAGCTTGTTGCGGGATCCGGAGAGCTAGACAAGACACGGTTCCGAGAAGCCTTGTTGGAGTAGGAGCTTGGAGGGCTTAGGTACATTAGGTAGATTAGGCTTGGAGGATCTCTTGCTAACCCATGTATCCCAACTAATTGTCTAGTAGATCGATTACCGCTTGGAGGACGGCAGAGAGGTTTTTCGCTGAGTTCTTCGGTTTCCTCGTCGATAACACATCGGCGTGTTATCTTGTGTTTGCATCTTTCTTCCCTACTCTTTTACATTCCATTTTACTGATGTGTTGCTTAGATTATGGATTAGAGTAGCTTATTTGTTTGTTCGCTCGCATTTACACTATTCCGCACTTAGTATTAAGTTAGTATAAAATCAATCGAGCTGTAACTTTTAATTGGGGGTCTTAACAGCTCTTGTGTTTTCAACACATTTTCGAGCTTTCATGATATATGCTTGTTTAACTTAGATCTGAATAATAAACCTAAGTAATCACTTGGTTAATATATTAGGTTAAACAATCTGTTTAAGGGGTCTAAACAAATAAACAAGTGGTATAAGAGCAGGTTACCTCTTGTCAATTGGTTTCTTAACTTAGAGTTGATCCTTGACCCCTGCTGTCATGGAACACGGTCACTTTCTTGTGATCCCCCCACACTTTTATGGGAATAACTATGCATATTGGAAGGTTAGGATGAAAGCCTTCTTGAAATCTATTGATAAGAGAGTATGGTTGTCTGTTGAAAACGGTTAGGAAAGACTGCTTGCTCACTCCCAAGTGCAGGAGATTGTATAATTCTCGGAGTACTGAGATCGAACCACAAGGAGTAGGGTAAATTCAAAGACAATATAATTATACAACAATTTGCGTGAAGAAGAAAAGTATTTTTGGTTGGTGATTGTTAACAAGAATAATAATAAAAGCCGATTAAAATCAAAAATGTAAATACCAGGGCATCGAGGTGTTTCCCTTTATCGATATGAAATTCTTTGTGATCTAAGAAATTATATATTTCATAATTGATTGTTTTTATAAAATTAAATACTTATGATTCGATTGAACTGAGATAATTCAAGAACGCATGATAACCTAGATTAATAATGCGGTTAGAAAAGTTTTTAGAAAAACCCATTCACTTTAGAACTTGATTTCTATTTGAAACTATTAGAAATTCATCTAAACAATAAGAAAAACATGATTGAACTTATTGAAAGCATGGAAGAACTAATACATCAAAAGAAATCTAATTGAACAATCAAATATGTTGTTGATAAAATCTTAGAAAGAATCACATTGAATATTCATACCATATAGAAAAAACATAACCCCTAGCCCCAGCAAAGAGTTTAGGCTGCCATTAGAGAAAGGAAAATACAAGGTTCTTTGCCAAAATTCATTTCTACTCAGCCTCCCTTCCTAAAACCCTAATGTCTCAGTGTCTAAAGAAAATAAAACTTTTACTATTTTAATTTCCATCCAGGTTTACAGCAGTAACTTATGAGTTAATTTCAGCATTCAAAAATTGAGAATTTTGAAAAACTCAAAACTGAAACGCTGTAGATATTTAAGTCACGGTTCCAACCCATCCAGCCTTGTGTTAATTGGATTTTTGAGGAGAGAGATATGCCCAAAATACTGATCAGTGCTCAAATCGGATTTTTCCTTTTCAGATTCTGTCTCTTTGATTTCTTTCCTTATTTGAAGCTTCCAATCATGGTAGACGATCCAAGCACTACAGCTGCATCTCCTTAGACATTTAAGCATGGTCCTTTAGCTCCACTTTAATTCTAGTTTGGCCTCCATTCTCTCACGAATTCCTGTAAACTCATCTTTTTCACATGACTTCCTGAAAGTAGAAAATTACACACAATGAATAGCATCTTATTCAAGAAATTATGTAAGGATAAATAATAGGGACTAATGCAAATTATGGCTTAATTATACAAATTAAGCAAAGTAATAAGGAGATAATGCTCACATAAATATATAACAAGTATACATTTTAAGGCGTTATCAGACTCCCCCAACTTAAATCTTGCTAGTCCCTGGCAATCCACCAAGCACCCATGTCTACTAAAGTGAAAAATTAAAACTAAAATAGAAGCCACTTTCATAGGCTACACGACTGCACTTCCCTTGTGCAGTAAGTCTTTGAACCCCTAGGTCACCCTAGTGGACGAGTTTACTCTCGTGAGGGTTTGCAGTGACTCTACCCACAAAAGTCAAAGGTTTCCTGAAAATTCCTGCAGCAAATGTTAGTCTGCTTTATCATTCTATCATACAAATGAACTTTCAATTTTGAGTTGGGATACCATTCATACCATTCATTATACTAAAGAGTTTTCACTAGTTTCACTTTTGGAGTGTGTGTGTGCATAGCCCATCCAATCAAACCGGCTTTTCCAAACATGCATAGACCAAGAATAATCTAGATTAGAGCCTCTACTCCAAAACCTCTCTTAAGTCATCAACACTCTGAAAGAACACACATAGAAGTAATGGTTTCTCTCTTCAAATCACATGTGAACAAAAAGGAAAGAAGAAGTTTTAAGAGTATCACATGTGTATACAAAAACAGCCGCTTAAACAAAGGAAAAAGATCTCTTGGAAAGGATGTTGAATTCCTGGAAATATGAGGTTAATACCATTCTCATCCCTAGTTTTTATCCCAAACACATACCGGCCATGCACCTTTAGGATCAAGTAGGACTTTAAGCTCAATGGTAGTATAATCTTATGGCTAGGTAAAGGCAAACTACTCTCTTTGAAATATAAGGTATATGAATCAAATGCAGAAAATTCAAGCCAAACCTAACTCATAGTAGTAACAACCAACTTGAATCAAAACAACCTTTACTCAACCATATAACCCTTCTGAAATACATGAAAGATGTGTAAGACACCAATGATTTATTGATCGATTATGTATGTCTCCTCTTTCTTTTTCTTTTTCTTTTTCTCTCTCTCTCTTTTTTTTTTTTTTTTTGAAGAAAAGAAAGACAATGGTGGTATCTAAACACATCAATTGCTCAAAACTTGAACCCCCATGAGAATACCCATAAATAAAAATGTTTTGTGGTATTGTAGAAGTATTTCTCATGGCTCAAATGATGGTGACAATAGTTAATGTAAAGGTAGGCTGAATATTTGTTTAGCTGGTGACAAAAAATTGGTGGTCTTAGGCTCTCATCTCCTAAAATTCCACATAAACCAGTATGCCTAAGGACAAAAATAAGTAGGATCATGGTATATCTCCCCATAATGTTTCCAGTAATCAACCAAAAAATATAGAGATCTTTTACAAAAACTGAAGCATATGAGAGAAATTTAAGAGTTCAAACAAAGATATACTCTCACAAAGAAAAGTAAGGCTCAAGAACTCTCCATATGGGTTGAGTTTCAGCTTATATTTAGCTTGTTCATGATCCATGCATATCCAACAACCAACTGTCCGCTAACCTGGCTATTGTGCTCAAAAGTTTCCAATTGTGCTCTTCATGAAAGAGTCTTAATATATCAAATAGTATAACCAACGCAGCATTATTCATTCCATCACATGATATAAAAATAAAGCTTATAACTCTTCTGCATTCAATTTCAAGGTTTTATTTTTATTTTTAGAATTAAAAAGTTGCAACCAAAAAGAAAGAAAAAAAAATCATGCAAGGTGCAGCAAAATGTGTAGACCTCTCCCCCCAACTAAAATATTGCATCGTCCTCAATGTATTAAAGCTAAAATAAATTCAAGTATAAAAGGAAGAAGTTACCTTAAGCATTTGTTTATTTATTTATTTATTTTTTTTTTTGAAATTTCTTTCACACCTGCAAATGTTAGCTCACAAAAGAAAAATAATAACAAAACAAAAAACAAAAAACATAAAGAAAAAAAAAAACAAAAGGCAAAAAGAAAAAAAGAAAAAGAAAAATTAAAACAAATATGGTACAACTTCATAAGGCTTTTTTAGAGTTCACTTAGCATCCCAATAGGCAGGGATCTTCAGTGACATAGTCTCCTCCTCAGGTATAACTCCCCCTAAGAATAGTTTTAACCTTTGTCCATTTATTTTCAAAATCCTACCATCTCTAGGGTCCTCAACTACTACAGCTCCATGGTTAAACACTTCCCTTACAATGAAAGGGCCATCCCACCTAGGTTTTAACTTACCTAGGCCTAAATATGCATATTTAAGACCACTGGGTAGTGGCTTAAGCTCCAGCTGTGGTGCCTCTTCACCTGAATGCACGAGCTTTTTTTCATTTTCTAGTAGCTCCTCAAAGCAAGGCTTCCATCCTTTATTAATTTCCATCATCTGTTGTTCTTCCAAAACCTATGAGGAATCCAACAAAGAAAAATTTTCAGATACATGAATATCACATTCTAAATCATAAGAACCAACAAAATTATTAAGAAGAGTTTCAAGAGAATCAGAAAAACAATTCTTATTAAACTCTTCTTGAACCACCGCCCCAATAAGGTTCACATAAGCACAGTCATCATCCTCATGTGGTTGTTTAGCCACATGAAATATGTTTAGCTCCAAAGTCATGAAACCAAAAGTGAGTTGCATCCTTCCATTCCTGCAATTAATTAAAGCATTAAATGTGGCAAGAAAAGGTCTACCAAAAATAATAGGGGCATGAACACCAGGATGTAAAACAGGTTGGTAATCTAGAACAATAAAATCAACAAGATAATAAAATTGTTCAATTTTCACCAACACATCCTCAACAATCCCTCTCGGTTCCCTTACATGGTGATCAACCAACTGTAAAGTTATTGAAGTAGGTTTCAACTCACCAAGTCCAAGTTTTTGATATACACTGAAAGGGATCAAATTAACACTTGCTCCAAGATCTAGTAATGCATGCTCCATGATGTAATCTCCAATAGTACAAGAGATTGTTGAACAACTTGGATCCTTATACTTTGGTGGGGTCTTATGTTGGATAACTGCACTTACTTGTTCTGTTAGGAATGCGATCTTTTTCACATGATGCTTTCTCTTAATGGTGCATAGGTCCTTAATTACCTTGGCATATGCAAGCACTTGCTTAATAACATGCAATAATGGCAAATTTATCTTGACTTGATGCAAATGATTTAATATCTCAGATGTGGTGTCCAATTTCCTAGGTAATTTTAAGGCTTGTGGAAATGGTGGAGGGATTGGGCATTATTCAATTTCACCAATTCCAAGTGACTCAGTTTCATCCTTCTCTTTTTCAACTAGGGTCTCCTTAGATTTCTTAGTTACTAAAGGAGAACTTTTATTAATCTCTTTACCACTCCTCAAAATGGTCACAGCTTTTACTTCCTCATGTTTATCCTTAGAGCCAATTTTTAGATTTTGATTGATGGGATTGGGTTGAGTTTGGGAAGGAAGCTACCCTCTCTCTATCCCACTCAATGAATTTGTAAGCCTAGTTATATGACTCTTGGTGTCTCTTACCTTTTCATCTAGCCTAGTGAGCATGGATTCAAACTTGTGATTTTGCTCACTTTGCCTTTGAATGAAAGTACTAAGTGCATCCTCCAAGGAAGTTCTAGATGATGATGATGCATGTGGTGAATTAAAATTCCTTGGAGCAGGAGGATTCAACACATTGTCACTCTTATAACTCAAATATGGATGGTTTCACATATTTGGGTTATAATTGTTAGAATATGAAGAATTATTTGGCCAATATGAATTAAATGCATGTACTTGTTCTTCTGGCACATTTAAGAATGATGAAAGTGATTCACATTCATTTGTAGCATGGTTTATCTCATGACAGATTTTACACGCCTCCATTGGGTCCTCTCTAAAGGTAGCACTAACACTCTTACTTCCTTTCATTTTGAGTGCCTCAATTTCTTTAGTTAACATGCTGATTTTTGCACGCATGTTATCATCTTCCCTCAACTTGAAAACACTTCCACTAGAAGTGGTAGTGTTAGTTCTAGTCCTATCAGTGGAGTCCATAGGGCTAGGTCCAGTCCATGTGTTAGAGTTTTCAGATATTTCATCAAGATAATCCATTGCATCTTCAGGTTCTTTTTGTAAAAGTCCCCTCCGCATGAGAGTTGAACAAACTGTCGGTCCCTAGGTGTAAGTCCTTCACAAAAATAGCTAACTAATATCCAATCTTCATACCCATGAGTTGTGCAGAAATTGAAAAGATCTTTGTACCTTTCCCAAACTTGGTACAAGGTTTCATTTTCTCCTTGGACAAAACTAGCGATCCTCCTTTTTACTTGCTGGACTTTGTGGAGATGAAAATGTTTCTTAAAAAACTCTTTGGCCATCTCCCCCCAACTACCTATAGACCTAGGTTTCAAGGTGTAAAGCCAACTTCTTGCCTTATCCTTAAGAGAAAAAGGAAAGAAACGTAACTTAGTAGTCTCAATAACATTTTGTGCATAGAAACTACTAATTACCTCTTCAAAAGCTATAACATGGACATAAGGATTTTCATTTTCTTATCCCCTAAAATCAGGAAGTATTGCTAATAAACCTTGTTTCAGTTCTACATGTGGTGAATTAGGAGGAAACATGATGCATGAAGGAACAGAATTTTGTGTGAGATGCAACAGTTCGTACATAGTTCTTCTATTCTCCTCATGATTATTATGTGTTTCATCACCCATGATTGATGAAGAAGATGAAGGTGATGGTGTGTCAAAAAGATTACCAAAGTAAGTTTCAAATATTTCTAATCTGCCTCTCTTGTTTCTAACCCAAATGCTCATGCAACAATGAATGCACAATAAAATAAAAATAAAATAAAAACAAACAGAAAAATAAAAACAAAAAAAAGGGAAAAAATGGAACAAAGTTACCAACAGAAGAATTTCCACCAGCTATGCTTTGCTCCAAAAAAAAAATTGCCTCTGAACACACAGCAGCTCCCTGGCAACGACATCAAAATTACTTGCTCACTCCCAAGTGCAGGAGATTGTAGTAATATAATTCTCGGAGTACCGAGGTCAAATCACAAGGAGCAGGGTAAATTTAAAGAAAATATAATTAAATAACAATTTGGGTGAAAAAGAAAAGTACTTTTGCTTGGTGATTGTTAACAAGAATAATAATAAAAGCCGATTAAAATCAATAACGTAAATACCAGGGCATCGGGGTGTTTCCCTATATCGATATGAAATTCTTTGTGATCTAAGAAATTATATATTTCATAATTGATTGTTCTTATACAATTAAATACTTATGATTCGATTGAACTGAGACAATTCAAGAACCCATGATAACCTAGATTAATAATGCGGTTAGAAAAGTTTTCAGAAAAACCCATTCACTTTAGAACTTGATTTCTATTTGAAACTATTAGAAATTCATCTAAACAATGAGAAAAACATTATTGAACTTATTGAAAGCATGGAAGAACTAATACATCAAAAGAAATCTAATTGAACAATCAAATATGTTGTTGCTAAAATCTTAGAAAGAATCACATTGAATATTCATACCATATAGAAGAAACATAACCCCTAGCCCTAGCAAAGAGTTTACGCTGCCATTAGAGAAAGGAAAATACAAGGTTCTCTGCCAAAATTCGTTCTACTCAGCCTCCCTTCCCAAAACCCTAATGTCTCAGTGTCCAAAGAAAATAAAGCTTTTACTATTTTAATTTCCGTCCAAGTTTACAGCAGTAAATTGTGAGTTAATTTTGGCATTCAAAAATTGAGAATTTCGAAAAACTCAAAACTGGAACATTGTAGATATTTAAGTCATGGTTCCAACCCATCCAGCCTTGTGTCAATTGGATTTTTAAGGAGAGAGATACACCCAAAATACTAATCAGTGCTCAAATCGGATTTTTCCTTTTCAGATTCTGCCTCTTTGATTTCTTTCCTTATTTGAAGCTTCCAATCATGGTAGACGATCCAAGCACTCCAGTTGCACCTCCTTAGACATTTAAGCATGGTCCTTTAGCTCCACTTTAATTCTAGTTTGGCCTCCATTCTCTCACAAATTCCTGTAAACTCATCTTTCTCACATGATTTCTTGAAAGTAGAAAATTACACATAATGAATAGCATCTTATTCAAGAAAAAATCTAAAGATAAATAATAGGGTCTAATGCAAATCATGGATTAATTATACAAATTAAGCATAGTAATAAGGAGATAACGCCCACATAAATATATAATAAGCATACATTTTAAGGCGTTATCAAAGACTAACCACTACTATTGGTGAATGGACCACTACCCAAAAGGAAGCAGCATGCTTTAACAGTAAGGCTATGAATGTGATATTTAATGTTGTTTCCATGGACGAATTTAAGAGGATCTCAAATGAGGAGATTGCTCACACTGCTTGGAGCATCTTACAAACAGTGCATGAAGGCACTAAGGCAGTAAAAATCAATAAATTGCAGCAATTGACCTCTAGATTTGAAAGTATTAGAATGTCTGATGATGAATCTTTTGTTGAATTTCATGCTAAGTTGAATGATATTGTGAATTTTGCTTTTACTTTGGGTGAAGTTTATGATCAACCTAAAATTATTAGAAAAATTCTTAGATCATTCACTGAGGATTTTAGACCTAAAGTGACTGCCATAACTGAAAGTAAAAATGTTGATTCTATTCTTGTAGATGAACTTGTAGGATGTCTTCAGTCCTATGAATCTAACTTACCAAAATCTAATAAATCCAAATCTATGGCTTTAAAATCTATTGATGATGTTGATGATTGTGGATTTGATGATGAACTTTCATCTACAAAGATTACTTATCTTGCCAAGAACTTTAGAAATTTTATGATAAATAATAGTAGGAGGGCAAGAAATAGAAACAATGTTGATACTAAGAATGTGAAGAATGACACTGCCAAAAACAACAATACTGAAAAATCAAAAGATAAAGTAGGTCAATCTTTTAATAGTTCTTTAGGACAACAATGTTATGGTTGTCAGGGTTATGGTCATCTAAAATTTGAGTGTCTAGCTTTCTTGAGATCTAAAGGTAAAGTAATGGTCGTTACTCTGAGTGATGATGAAGTTTCTGATCATGAGTCTGAAAGTGATCAAGAAGGAAACTTCATGGCTTTTGCTGCTACTGCTGTAGTATGTGAAATTGAGACTACTGATGAGAACCCTTCTGATGGGGAACTCTTAGAAAATGCTAATTTGCAAGAGGCTTATAATAAGCTATGCAGGATTGCAGCCAAAGATGCTATGAGTGTTGAGTTAGGGTTGAAAAAGATAAACACTCTTGAACAAGAAAAGAAGAATTTGCTGCTAAAGTTGTTTGATGCCAATGAACTCTTGAACTCTATTAAGATTGAGAACATGACTTTGCTTGAAAAGGTTAAAAGTTTAGAATTAGAATTATCTATTGCTAGAGAACAAATAGATAGGACTTTTACTTCTAAACTGGATGATATGTTACATATTCAAAAGTCTGTTTCTGATAAGACAAGTTTAGGGTTTGTTGAGAGTGGATCTACTTCTGTGGTGAATCCTCCTAAGTTTGTACTTGCTACATCCTCTTCTGTTGTTCATCCAACTCTGTCTGAAGTTAAGGTACACAAGGAAGTAGTTCCAGCTTCTAGAAGAACTAGCGTAGATCTGAGTGAGTCTAAATCTAAGAATCCCAATCAGTCTGGAAGCAAGGAAAACCACAAACCTCAGTGGTTTTGTCACTTTTGTGGTGGAGCTGGGCATACTAGACCAAATTACTTTAAGTTGCAAGCCTTAAAGCAAGCTTCCAAAATAAAAAGTGCTTGTGCCAAAAGCACAAGATCCTGTGGCACTTATTCATGAGCTATTAAAGGTTCTTAACCCTTATACAAATACTGGAGTTGAAATTAGAGTCAATTCAAATAGAAATCCTAACTCCAAGTTTGCATCTTAAAGAGTCTGGATGCAAAAGAGTCAGCCTTAGGGAGTCTGTCTGACAAGGTCCTTGTGTTAATTCTTTCAATCTCTTGTGACCAAAATTGTTTTTCTTTAGGTTTTGCATTTGCATAACATTCATTCATTGCATTTTATGTTTATTTTTGTTGCTTTTCAGTTTTTTTTTTTAAATAAGAAAAATAAAAAAAGGGTTTTTGTATTATACGTCTTTAAGATGTGTAATTGAGATTGGCCTATGAAATTTACATTTCATGACTGTGTACCTTGTTTAGCTTTGATGAGCTTTATTTTTCTGCATTTTACTAGTTTGTGCTATGTAGTGCTTATATTGTGTGAGTAATTTATGGTTTTTAATCACATGCTCTTGATTTTGAAAAACAAAGAAAAATTTGCCTCAAAAGAAAATCAAAAAGCAAAAAAAAAAAAAAAAAATGGCATGATTGCAAGCGTGTTTTCTAGGAGATGTAGGAGTTATATGATGTAACTCTTTAAGTGATAGTCATTTTCAAACTTATGTGGTAAATAATGTAGAAATTGTGCTTATTTTCCATCTACATATCACCTTGTGAGTATCTCATGCACTTACTAGTTGCACACACCACAAGCAAAACTTTGTTAAACTTTATACATGTGATTGTGTGTTGAGTTTTGTGGCCTTTCAAAATTGAACTTCTTGATGTGTTTAATGCATTTTGGGGGAGTGAGGAAAGAAAAGATTAAAGAAATTTGTTAAATTTGTTTTTGAAAAGTTTAGTTTTGTAAAACATTTGAAATCATGAACATACATCTCATATCATAAAAACAAATTTTCAAATAGTTTTGTAGAAAACATTTTCCAGATTTTTCAAAATTTTTGTTTCTTCAGGATTCGGCCAATTAAGCCTATTTTTTGACCGATCGAAAGGGAAGAGAAAAATTCAGTTTTCAGCTTAAAGTCTCAGGTCTCTTCAATTCCTTCCCAATTCCTTTCGATTAGTTGAGCCTATTTTCATGTACATTTCGATTCCTACCCAATTCCTTTCAATCGATCGAATTTTGAATTTTTAAAACATATAGGAATCAGATAAGATTTTTTTAAACAGTTCTTTGTCTTTCTCTCCGATTCCTCTCTCGATCCCTTCTCACAATTTTTTTTTTTTTTTTTTGTCATTTTCTTAGTCAAAGCTTCAAAGGTTTTATTCAAAAACTTAAGGTAAGACCCTTTTGACCTTCCTTTTTCATCAAATTACATGTTTTCATGCATTTTTTAAGGAATTTTTGTACATTTCAAAATTTGGGGTTTTTGATGTTTATGGGATTTTTTATCAAAACTAAATCATGGGTTTTTCATCATGCATCATTTAAACATGATTCTCACACTTTAATTTCAAAATTTTCATGATTTATAAATTTTTTTGAAATTAGGGTCCTTATGTTCTTGAGAGATTTGGGGATTTTGCGAAATTGGGTAAAATTGGTTAAAATTAACTTGTGTTATTGATAGATTTAGTGATTATAACATGTTTTATGCTTGTTATGTTGTTCAAATTGATCAATATGAGAATAGTTTTGAAAATTAGGTTTTTGAAAATTTATAATTCTTAAATTTTTTGGTCAAATTTCAAAATTGTGATGAAATTAGTTTGTTTTAGAGCATTAGATCATGCATCATATGAATTCTAATATTATGCATCATATAGTTTTTCAAAATTGCATGTTATCCTGTCTCTAACCCTTCTTAATGCAGTATGCCCTTGGGTTTGTCATGTTTTTTTTTTTTTTTTTGTCTTTATTCATGGCTCCTAAGGTTGGTAGGAAATTTAAGATTAGAACAAATAGGAACCCTGGGTCATCCTCTTCTAGTTCAGCCTTAGTAGATAGAGATATGTTTCTGTTTGCCAAATGTGAGGATACTTATGAGACCTTGACTAAGTATAGGTCTATATGGGGTGAAAGGGAAATTGTCTCGAGTGAGCTAGATCCCTCCATTCGGAGAAATTTTGTGCCTAGGAACTGGGTGTCTTTGTGTGAGGTGTTTGATCCCCCTCCTGCAGCTTTGATTAATGAGTTTTACTCTAACCTCTCTGTTTATTCTGAGGTCACAAGTGGTCATTGCTTGACTTCTTGGATCTGTGGTCAAGAATTTACCAACACTAAAAAAACTGTTTCTGAAGCTTTAGGAGTGCCATTAGTTCATAAACCCACATACCCATACATTGAGTTTCCTTCTGTTAATGACATTATGTCACTTCTTTGTGGTAGACCTATTTCTTGGGGTACTGAACCAAGAATCAATTCTTGTGAATTTACTAAACTTAATTCTTTGTATTTGAGAATT